>JASVER010000002.1:7854838-7931718 GCA_030449065.1 Oceanodroma leucorhoa | reverse complement strand
CATGGCTCTGTGGCGGCTCCTCGTCGCCGCGGCGCTGGCGGCGGCCGCGCCCCCCGCCGCCGCCTTCTACCTGCCGGGCCTGGCGCCCGTCAACTTCTGCGAGGCTGACAAGGAGAAGCCCGAGTGCAAGGTGAGCGGGGCCGCGGCGGACCTGGCGGGGGGGCCGGGCCCGCCGCGCTGAGGGGAGGCCTCAGCGCCGCCCGCGCCCCTGGGGCCCGGGTTGCTGCGCGGCCTGAGTTTTACCCTGGTGCTGTGGGGTTTGTGTGTGGGGTGGTTTGGGTTTTTTCCGGAGGGCTTGTAGCTGCCTCGTCGTAACGCAGCGGGCGTCCCCGGCGGTCCGGGGGCTGCTGCGGCAGGGAGGGACTTCGAGCGTGTTTCGGTTTCCACCGTAATCGCTAACGGTAAAGTGTCCACGGTCCCTCGGAGGGACGGAAAGGGCGATCAGCTCATCTCGTGAGTTATGGTCACGTTGCGGAAATAGGAAGCCCCGGCCCCTTATCTCACGGGCCCTTTTAAATACTTGTTGGAAGGCTGCAGAAAGTCAGAATCGCAGGGACAGGTCGTGCCGGGGGTTCTGTGATTCTTGGCAGGAGCAAGCAGCCGATGGCTGCAAGCAGATAGCAACCCTTTCCTTGCTGTGCTTCCTGGCTGCAAGGATCTGAAGCGTAGGGGCTTTTTGGGCCCAGAGTCTTAAATGAAGCTTAAACTTATTTTCATGCCTATATAAATGGTAAGCAAAGTTCACATAACCAAATTATGTATTTATAAGGATGTTGTCTGATAGGGAGTCTGTACTTAAAATAGTCTTTGCTCCTTTGGATGAACTTTAGAAGTTGTTTGCTGCTGCTGTGATGGAAATTACACCACACCATGCCTTGAGACTTGAATGAGAAAGTTCAAGACCAGTAGCTTTTACAGTCTTATTGCTGTTGAAAGTGGCTATCTCACACTTTCTGATCTCTCAGCTTCTGTATTACATGAAACACTGATCCATGATTCTTCAGTATAAGAGTCTATTTAAACTGTATGCTTTTGGTAAGTACCTTGCACTGACTTTATCCATTTGCTGTCATGAATTAGTAGAGCAGATAATAAGCCAAATGTGTAATGAAAGCGTAGTTGCTGTAAATGTCTTTTCCCTTCTTTAAGGGTATTGTTCCATTCAGACCAGCCAAAACTTGCACCTAACACATAGCTGTGGATTTTTTCACTCTTGTTTCCGTGCTGCTTCTGTTGTAGTAGTAAAACATTCTGTGGATGTTCTTTTTATAGGATCATAGAAATGGTGTTTGGGAGTGATCTGAGGAGGTCACAAAGTCCAACCTCATGCTAGAAGCAAGTATGTTGCCAACATTAGATCAGCTCAGCTTTACCTTTTTTTAAGCAAGCCTTGAAAACATCCAAGCATGGAGCATCCATCACCTCCCTGGGTGACCTGTTACAGTGCTGCACTACCCTCTTAAAGAATTTTTTTTCTTCAAGTACAGGCAAAGACTTTTCAAGCTGCAGTTTGTAGTTTTTCACAACATCCCTGAAAAATATTGCTATGTTTGAGTTATTCCTGTTTTAAGCTAGGATTGTGGCAGAAAGCCTACAAAAGCCTACTGTCTTTTGTAACCAACCTGAGACACTTATGGGGTGATCTTTCTCAGATGACTCTGTATTTTTTTCTCCCTCATATAATGTGTACAAAATGTTTGTCTCCTTATCCTGAGAATTTATCATTTTGTAAATGTGAAGTGAGGTACTTAAGTAATGTAAAACTATCACCAGTGGCTAGCCGAATGTTTTTGGATAACCTCAACAGGTGTATTACTGCAAAAATCTCTTTCTGAAATTAGCTACCTCTTATATTCCTCTACCTTGTGCCAGCCATTTACGTGCTAAGTGAGACGTAGGCATATGGAGAAGTCTAAATCACTCTTCACATCTAAGTCTCTCCATGTAGTCTGCAGCTGAATGTAGTCTAGTCCCTGGTGAGGAGAAACAATATGTGATCGGATAATTGCTACATCATAATATTTATGTAAGTGGGTAAAACTAATCTTCCCTGGACAACCTTACTTTTTTACATGTTCTTGATGAGTTCTTGTAGTTGTCACTGTTGATTATGATGTCAGTAATAATACGGAGTTTTCCTCTGCCTTGAGGATTTAGATCCACAGACCAGATCTCTAAATGGTACTATTTGTCTGTTAAAACCTCTGTGGCTCTCCTGTCCTCTATTGGTGAGATGGGATAGGATGTTGATAGTGGGCATGTAGGTAACAGCACAAGAATGATAAAACTCATGACTTTCCCCCTTCCTCCAAGCTTGGGCAAACTCAGCTTGGCTACTTTTCCTGTTTCTGGTTGGAATATCATCAGAAATGGAGTGTGATCTGTGCAGACTTAAATACTAACTCTTGCCTGAACATTAAGAATCCTTACTCAGTTTAAAAAAAAACAGATGGCTCCAAAGGGGACTTGCCATTGTATGGGAAATTGTTTATCAAAGATGCTGATCTGCAGTAACGCAAGTACTTCTTATGAAAAATTGAAGCATACAAGTAACTCTCCTCCTCCAATGAAATATAGCTATTCTAAGGCTGTGGTTCTGTGACCAGCTGAGGCAGTCTAATTTCTTGCTGCTGGTAGTGAGAGATTTCATTCCTGTCTTCCTCGGGGCAATGTGTTCCTGTCCTCTGCATCGTCCCAGATGTGTTACTTGTTAAATCCTTTTTTGAGTTTATTAACGTGGCAGGAAACTGTCCAACTTTTTGCCAGACTAGTTTTTTGCTGCGTTAGTGAGTTGAAGTGGCTTACAGAATTATGACAAGTGTGCGCTATCCAGAGGTAAGCAGCAGGTCTGCATGGCTTAGGGCGGAGGAAAAAGGAGCAGTAAGGTGTCTTCACTTAATGAGTCAAGTTAGCAGCTCACAGCTGCCTACCACTCATGGAACTGCATCCTGACTTGCACATGGGCAACTACAGTATATCAGTAAAGCATAGCACCTGACTGAAGTATCAGAGCTATAGATACATGTGAACAATTCCATCTTCTCTTCCCCCCCCAGTTTCTTGGTTTGGCTAAACTTGAGTGAATTTTCATAGAGAGGAAAAGCTCTCCTGTTGATTCCTGGTGAGAAAATAGATGCCTTGCTGTTGAAAGGGGGAGGTCTTGCTCCTGAAAGCACTTACATTCTTTTTGCTGTCTCTAGCTCTTGTCTGATTGCACAGTAAGACAGTTCAAGTTGCTATGCTGCTAAAAGCTGCTTTTAAAAATTTTTGGGTAAGTCTTTTGCTGTTTTAGCCAGTTGAATTGGTTTACTGTGCAAGCAGATAACTGCCAAAAACAGTGTAAGGTAAACAGTTGAAATGTATTGAGACTGCGGGACTAGAATAAGGGAAGGGATTTTGAGACTAAGAGGGAAGAGTGAGAGACCTCTCCCTCCCTGTAGCAGCAGGCTACCCCATCTGTAATTAATGTGTATAGACCAAGCTAGTCTGAAACCATAGCAGGCTGAATTTCAAGTTCTTACTCAAGAATTGCTGGTTATTGATAAACTTTTATAAGAAGGTAAATGTGGATATCCTTGCCTTTTCCTTGGAAAGAGCTTCTGTTCAAACTTAAAATAGTGTATCAGTCTGAATACATTGTTTAAATTCTCATAGTTCAGTTTTCAGTTGTTACACAGATAAAATTGTGGAGCAGCTTAATTATAGGGAGAAGTATTGATCTCATCTGTTCTTTTATTCATGTTCTTTTAAGATTTTTATTACACAAAAGTTGTGGTGATGACTAACATGGCTCTAACTTGGTACCCTAAACTAAAACGCTGACAGCTGTGGTGATTGTATTATTCTTGTGCATGATTTCTTGCTATCTTGTAGTTTGAATGGTTATGTTAGCCTTAAAGTGGTTTTGTCATGTGGTCACTCTTTTTGTGATGGTTAGATAGTGTTTTACTTACGCTCCCAGCAGATACAGTTCATTACACAAGATTCTACATTTCAAGATGTATAATTACACAAATCTTACACTTTCAGCTTTCCTTTACCTTATTCACACAAATCTATATATATCTGTCAGAATTGAAGAAGTGCATTAATATAACTGCTGATTATCTCTATTCTTTCAGTCTGGAATTGAGCTGTTCGTGAACAGGCTTGACTCTGTAGAGTCAGTCCTTCCCTACGAATATACTGCGTAAGTATATTATATTGTTTATGCCGTTTTAGTTGTCAGTTGTTCCAAAAAGATGAATTTATCTTAAATTATTGTCTACATTTTGCTACAGCAGTTTACCAGTGAAGAATATCTATTTATTTTGCTAATATAAGTTTACAAATATAGAATTTTCAATGAGCAGATGGATGCATACGTAGCTTCCTTCTTCTTGGTTGTCTTTGCTCGTACTTTAGAAGTCATGCATGGATTCATAGGCCCTCATGTAGGTCAAATCACTGCTTTAGAGTAACTTAAGGTTCAAATGTGTGTGTGTGTATATATAATACTTACTCTTCTGCATTAGTTGTCATTTTAGAGATGAAGTATTACTGCTGTCTTTAGTAGCCTATAGCCAGATGAGTTAAAGTGGTAATGAGGTGTGAACTTCCCATCCATTATCATAATGAGGTGTTAAATGTTTTCTTGGCACACCTCATAGGAGTGCACAAAATGTATCAACTATGTAAAGTTGTTGCTTCAAAGAACATTTTGATGGTTAATATTGAAGAGTTTAAGCACTAGTTATGAGTACACTTTAGTGAACACAAATGTGATATACTTGAAATTAGTCTGGAAAAAACTTAGAGAATGTGCTATTAAATGTGTTGGTGAATAAAACTGCAATAACCTCTTTATTTAGTAGTGCTTGTTGTAAAGGAGCTGTCTGCATGTGTGTGTATTATTTTTTTTTTGCTTTTATTATTCTCCCCCTGCCCAAGAATCTGGCCTGCATGCTTTTCTCTCAGAGCTGTCATGAAACTCTATGTGAAAGTTTAATTCTTGGCTAAAATCCCTGTTCAAATAGGAAACGTCTAATTACTTAAGGAAACTTCTGTGCTACCATGTTCAATATAAGCTGAGTTCTGAAATAGCTGATGAAGAGATTTGATTGTTGGTTTTATTTTGTTTGTTTGTTTGTTTTTTTCAACATGGGACTGTGATTTTCACACTTTGCTTTGCAGGTTCAAGGAAGAAACTGTTGTCTAGAAGGAAATCTGTATAGTTCCTTTACTTCTGATGAAGGTCTTGATTTGGGAGCACTGTTTGAGGTCTAATATTTGCAGCTGAGAATATTTTATTAACTTTTGTGTCTTTTCTCTAATTCAGGTTTGATTTTTGTCAAGCGGAAGGAAAGAAGCGTCCCTCTGAAAACCTCGGCCAAGTATTGTTTGGAGAGAGGATAGAACCATCTCCTTACAGGGTTTGTTCTCTGACAAGGGGTGTTCGGTAATACGTACGTTCAAATGTAACCAAAGGAGATCAGAATCTTGAAGGTCCTCTTCACAAGGACTTTATGCCAAAGAGCTTCAAAATCTGAAATTCCACATAACAGAAATCTGTCAGTTTAACCTAACTGTAACTATGCACTTTGTATCGTGAAGCTGTAGCCTGAAATGCTGTGGAGGTTGTCTTCTCTCTTTGGAACCTACCAAAACCTGATTCTTGCTCCTCAGCTGTCCCCTTGTTAGAGGCAATCTTATTTCTTGGAACCAGATCTGAAAATTCTGCAGCTGTAAAATGGAAGAATTAGAAATGGTGTTAGCCAGCTTATCTCTTCTGGTGACTGAAGCTCTCGTCTTCTCTCCTACATGTAGTAGGAGAGAAAGTTATCAATTGAATCTGTCTGGGACAGCATTGCTGCTGTGAGGTCAAATGACTTGTCTGGTAAATCATTGCAGAAAACCAGTTTTAATCAGTAACAAGGAGCTCTTAGTGTAAGGCTCCTACAATGAGCACAGGAGGGTTTTATAGCACACACCAATACCAAAACCTCCTATGGAGGGTTAATATACCTAGTCTTGGTAATTTGTTAGGTGTGTTTATTATAATAGTATAGGCAATTATAAATGCATAGGGGAAACTTTTTAAATACTGAAATGACACAAGGTTTGTTACAACCTTTTTGCTCATATGTCTTTCATTTTTCTTAGTTCACATTCAACAAGAAGGACACGTGTAAATCTGTTTGTACAAAAACATATGATACCACAAAGCCAGAAGATAAACAGAAATTAGACTTTTTGAAAAAAAGTATGCTACTGAATTATCAACATCATTGGTAAGTTGATATCAAAATTCATAGATTGGTTAGTCTAGTATGTTGGTGATAATTTAGTTTATAGTTTTGTATTTGCAAGTTGATACAGATTGAACACTAGGTATTCGCAGTGAATCTATTACCCTTCTGTTCTTGCAAAAGATGCTATATTGTTAGTTGTCTTCATAAAAAATTTCTTTCACTGGAAGGGTAAGCGCCAGGTACAATGGAAACGAGCCTGTTTCCAAACATAAAGCTTTGTGTAGTTTTTGTGCTGCCTCTGTGCTTACTGTAAAATACTGCTATTTCTTTGCACCTGTAAATGTAGAAGTTAATCCTGCCCTAGCTTGAGAAAAGTCTTAAGGGACCTTCATTCTATTGCTATGTTGTCTTTGTTTTCCTCAAGAGCCTTTGCACTCCCCGTCAAATGTTGTGTCCCGGAGGTAGGATCAATGGTTCTGAGAGTTTTATGCAAGGTTTGTTTCTCTTACAGGATATGCAAGTGAAAGGTCGCCAATGAAAATTAATTAATGAAATAATTTTGAGGAACACATAAGCACTTGGTCCATTCTTACTCTCTGAGTCCTTCTGTAACCATCTGAGTTGTCTTGGAGCATGCTGGGGCTCTGTTTCTGCTTGGACATTGAGGTCCTCTTCCGATGGGCATTAAGGGGGGGTGGGGCAAAGCTGAATGTGTACGCTGAATCTCACACTCATTTTTCAGTTAGGATTTAGCCATACTCTGCACCCACATCCAAGAGCTGGGAAATGTTTATCAGCAGGTTCCATCTTGACATTGGAAATACCCAGCCACGCTGCCTGTATTTGTATAGTGCTTTGTATGTTGGTATGCTGTGCTAACAGCAGCCTTGGGTGCAAGGGTAGAAGGAACAGCTTTGGCGTGAAGTTGTCAGGGTTCCTGTGGCACGTCTTTGCAAGTAATATATGAGCATAATGAACCGACGTTGCCCATATGATTCCAAATATATGCTCCCTGCTTCCAGAAACAAAGGTTTCGGTCTTCATCTAATTAGATGAAAACTTTCTGGATATATTAGTAAAAATGCAGGTGAAATGTTGAATGTTGCCGTTGTCATTAAATGTTTTGCTGTAAGGTCACATTCTGTTTCTTCAGTTTTTGAAACAGCCACCCGTACTGGAAAGGCAGTGAGTGCTTTTTCTGCTGTTCTTGGGAACCAATATGGGATATCCCTTTTTGGGGATAAACTATGGCTCGCAGATGTAAATCTTTCTGGGAACCTCTTGAAAATTAGTGTTGTTGGAAGGTGATAGATTAGGTCAGAAGGGTTCATAGGCAATAGCCATATGTTTATGTAAGTGAATCAGGAAGTAATAAAGAAACCCTGAAAGGCACAGCTACTTTTGCAGGGATTTGGAGCGTATGTGCCTAAGGCTGAAATACCTAGAGCTTCAAACATGCTGGATTTGGTTATATTCCTATTAAATACTGCATATATTTGTAATATTTACACCACTTTGAATTTCACTGATGCGTGTTGGTGTGGCATAAAGCTTCAGCTTTAAAAGTTTTTGTATGTTTTGGTGTATAAATGAAAAATAGTTTCCCAAGGCTATGACCCTGTCACTCTCTGAAAGAGATTCGTCTTTTTTAGGAAAGCCCAAAACTTAAGCTGACTATTGATACAGAAACTGAAACAGAACTATGTAAAACTAATCACCCAGAAAAGTGCTTTAGACTGGTTTTTTTTTCCCCTTAGATTAAATTGTTTTACAAATATACTTAGTATATTTAAGTATATTTTTTAGCCTGTACAGCTAACTTGATAGGACTGTTCAGATTTTAGTAAGATGTAGTTCTGTTTTTCAGTGTGAAAACTTCCCTTTAAATTTAGAGCACTCTATACATATTCTTATATTCTTAGTTCTTTTAATAGCACTTCTACTATTTGTTTTTTTGCTGCCCTAAAGCTTTAGAACCAGTGGCATGAAGAATCCCTATTTATGTCTGCTATGATAATGATAGTCCCCCTCAGCCACAGCTTCACAAAGTGGAAGTAGCCGGATTTTCTGATGAATGATGCATGGTCCAGGAGTATGGTCCAGGGGTATGTTGTACAGGGATCAGCAAGGTAGCATAAGTGAGGATTTAACAGGTTTATTAGCCAGCTTTAATTTATCATAAAATTCCTGGGGAACACAGATGGTGCAAAGTACTTTTAAGGTTTTTAAAAGGCACTTAATAAGATTAGGAATTGACATACTGAATTGGACTCAACAGCTATACTGATATCTTGGCTGACAGTGTTCATCACCAGATGTTCTTGAGAGACATATAAGAAGACTGTTGTATAGCATATTTGCCCCACATGTATAATCTCTTCAAGCCATTTTAAATTTGAAGATTAACTGTTAAATATGATTTGCTGCTTAAACTATCAATTTGTTCCAGCATTGCGGCTTGAAGGCAGTTCAGTATGTCTTTGCTGTAGAAGGCAAGAGAAAGCCTTTATCCCAACCAACCTCTTTGCCAGTCGGTTAGTGCTTTACCTGGTTTTGATTATGAAATGAAAATACTAACAAAAGCAAGAGCTCTCTCTAGCATATATTATGGAGGTAAAATTCCAAATATGGTCCAAGTATAAGAAATCTGCATCTGGAATAGCTCCTAATCAGCAACTTAATTGTGCCCCATAGTGGCATGGTGAAATGAGTAGGATTTGGTGGGTGCTGCTGCTGTTTGCAACTGTGTGGTAGTCTTTGGAATCTCCTGAGAACCTGGAAACTGTGTTTCTGGAGGGCCTGTCTTCACCTCTTCCACTGTGTCAGTATGAGCCATGAAGATTGCTACTTATTTCTGTCTGGGAGCTAATGGTAGGGGTGATGCAGATCTCCTTATGTTTTGTGAACAAAGGCACCACATACCACTCTTTTTATCCCCATCTGTTGATGTGCTTTAAAAAAATAGCGCTACTTGAGAGACTGTTACAATAAACAACAAACTAAATAATGCTTCATTGTTGTCTGAAGTCGTAATTCCTGTGTTTTATTAGGTATTAAAAAGTACCTGATGAGGTATTATCAGGTATGAGGTATTTGTTAACATTAATAGCCTGGTGGTTGTAATGATGAGCCATTTCATTGTAAAGGATATTCAGTAGCTTGGTAAGTTTTACAAAAATCTGTGTTGTTACATTTCAGTGGGATGTCATTTTTTTGGTCTAGCGTTGAACAAAAAGTGGCAGTTGTCTCATGTCTTCATGTGTGAAGTTTATTAGTAGACTTTTAAAAGCATACCTTGGAGCAATTAATGTTGCCCTAAGGGCAGCTACTGAATTTTAAGTGTTCTTTGAATGACTTTTTTCTGGGATTTATCTTTCAGCTAGTTAAAACACTTCATAATATAAAGAAACAGGTTTGGGTTTTTTAGTAGTTCCTTTTACAAAGGGCAGGTGACTATGTTTGGTATCTTTTTCTATGTTTAAAGGTATATTTTCAGTTTTGACATTTGTACTGTTTGTAACATGTTGGATACTGTTTGTATCTTATTGTCTTATGATTTTACGCAACTCCTCATGGAGGTGTGGGATTCCTCTACAAATTTTTCATTGAAATTGAACTACAAACCTGCTGGGCTCAAGACTTTTAGGTAATATGAATAAAAATTTTGTGATACAATAACATAAAGGCAGCAGGTAAACAATGGAGGGAAGTTTGAAAGTGATTACCTTCCCAAATGTGGCTTACAATTTTTTGCTCATGGAAACCATCTAGTTAAAATATTTCATACCCTCAGGGAACTGCAACTGAGGTCGTTGGTCAGGAAT
Source organism: Oceanodroma leucorhoa (assembly GCA_030449065.1). Lineage (NCBI taxonomy): Eukaryota > Metazoa > Chordata > Aves > Procellariiformes > Oceanodroma > Oceanodroma leucorhoa. The sequence continues at coordinate 7,921,664 of JASVER010000002.1, read as the reverse complement.
TAACTTAAATAGCAAAACAACCCCAATAAACCCAACAAACTTGCACTTTAAACTTCTATTTTGCGTTAAAACTAAAGAGTGCCATGAAAAACGTACTTTGCAATGGAAGAGCAATGAGGAAGCTGGAGAATTAATAATATGTATGTGTGTATAGGCAAAATTTTTTGTGTTTTGTCTTAAAGAAACTTGAAATTACCAAGTTCATTTTAGCTGATTTAGTGGATTACTTTGGCCAATTTTAAAGACAAAACAATGAAATGTTAAATTGTTATGACTTCGGAGTGGGAGAGTTTTATGTATTGGGCTGTACTTGTAAGGGGACTTCAGAAACCAGTCTGGTGAATAGAATGTTTTGGTGGTCACAGAGTGTAAGCCTCCTATTTCCAAGCCACCTTCTGAAGAGATAGACTGGGGTTTTTTGTTGTTTTTGTTGTTGTTGTTGTTTTGGTTTTTTTCTTTAAAAAAGGTAAAGTTTCAGTTGAAGAGCTAGGTGCTTATAGCTCATTTGGAATCTGGATTGGTAGTCGGTGCAGTTCCATGGGTTAAGATCTGAAAGAAGTATTATTCTTGTAGTTAATCTTCCAATAATGAATGTAGCAAAGTTAGATTAATATTAATCTGGTTTTGTTTCCATTACACTGTGTATTTTGAAAGATTGTGAAATGTCACTGTGCCATTCACAGGATTGTGGACAACATGCCTGTGACCTGGTGTTATGATGTTGAAGATGGCCAGAGGTTCTGCAATCCTGGTTTTCCTATTGGCTGTTATATTACAGAAGATGGCCGTCCAAAAGATGCCTGTGTTATTAATGTATGTTTATGCAATTATCTTTTTTAATATCCCCTTTTTACTAATTTAAAGACTGACATTTCTCCTATGTCCTGTTTCTATGGTGAGTCCTCACTATCTTAAGAACCCTTGTTGCCTAAAACTAGGTAAGTGTTTTGATATTTCTGCAAGTACCACAATTTGTAAGCCTCATCTAAGCCTAAGAACTTTGTGTCTTCTGTTGCATAATACAGAAGGGCTCTAAAAGATAGAGGGAAGAGGTGAACATGCATAGCATTTAGTACCTGTGAAGGGTGAAGGAGAAGAAAAACATGTCATCCTTCATTGCCTAAGAAGTCTAAACATTCGAAAGCTTGGACTTCACATCTTTGTTGGATAGAAGTGTTTTTGTGGAAGCAGGTTTGCACAGGCATGTTTGTACCTCTGCATGGAAATTAATACTTCTTGAAGGATTGCTTTCCCTAAAACTGTATGGGCTAATGCAAGAAGGCAGACTATAAGATTTCTGAGTGAACAAAGCTTCTACAGTGAGAGAGAGGTCTATTGGATTAGCTGGTGGAGGTCCAGATAAATGCACTGTACGTATTATGGAGATAAGAATGCAACAGAAAATCCAGGATGTCTTTAGATTACCGCAGACCTCTTCCGTGGAGAGATCACTGAGGATCTGGAATAGGTTTTTGGTTTTACCAAAATGGTTGGTTTTACTTAATGGATCTTACCAAAGACGACAGTTTCTGCAGTTTCTAATTTTGTTTCCTTTCCTCCATAATGAATTGGTTTCAGAGGCTCCATATGAATGGATGCTGGAAACACATTAATGATCAAATATGTAATCTGACAATATTCTTTTAATCTTATTTAAATACTTGTTTTTAATAAAAGGAAAATAACCTTTGAAGGAGTAATTGAAGGACTGTAGAAGAACACCTTGTTTATATAGCTATTCTTATAATTAGGGTGCTTTGTCGAAAGTGGTGGGGATAGAAGCCTGAAAAAGTACTAATTGAACTTCAGTAGACATAATGCTTGTGATTTAACAACCTCTTTAACTGACTAAATTCCAGGCTGATGTTTCCCTTCACCTGAGATTTGTATTCAGCATTCTTGGCTGCTGCTTGCAGTTCATCCCTGTGTATCTTTTGGTTTCAAATGTCAAGGTGGTTCTGTCACAGAGAGCCATTATTTGCATTGTTTGTCTTGGGAGGTTCTGTTTAATCTACGAAAAAGATATACATTGTTTTAAAATAGCTGATGTGTATGAAACACTTCTGATATGAAAGTTGTCACATAGTTATCTATTCAGTTTGCTACTTCAATTAAATGAAATGGGACATCTTCAGTTACTGAAACATTTTAATAAATATATATTTATAAATACATTTTATATTTAAATACATTTTTCTACTTTTCAACTGTAGTAGACAGTTCTTAGCATTAACTAAAGCGTTTTTAGTGCAAGGCTTTAATGCAAAGACTTTACTGTCTTTGTATTCCCAGAATCCCACATTCATCTTGTAGGAGAACTTCTTGACAGAAAAACTGTACACAGTCTAAAATTCTGTTATATAAGCTTCTGCCTAAGGCTTTTAGATGTCTTTATCTTTTTGATTGTTTAACACCATCTTTTATCACTGCAGTCAGAATTTCATGAAAAAGATACTTTTTATATCTTCAACCATGTTGACATAAAAATATATTACCATGTTGTGGAAAATGAAGCTCTGGGAGCAAGACTAGTTGCTGCTAAACTTGAACCAAAAAGGTTAGTACTCGGAAATAACTTGTCATCAAACAGTGGTCTGTCCCAAGGTACTTGCTTTGATTTGGGGACCTGTTGCTAGTCAGAAATGTTTTCACATATGTGACCTGTAGATTAGCTTTCCTGTTGATTGATGTAGTCTAATGTAGAACAATCTAACATAATTTTGTTCTGAGTTCGATAGATCTTTGTGCACTATTTCCTATTTGGGTCAAAAAGAGATAAAACCTGGAAGTGGTATGTGTTCAGTGAAGCAACCCTCATTTCCCTACTGGGGAACATTTTGTCTTGTGACGGAATAGGCCACCAGTGCCTGAAGCAGGAGTAATCAGAGTGCAACATTTGATGTCTTCAGCAATCCGGATTTGAATGGAATGATTTCACAAATACACTCGTCAGTTGTTCTGGTGTCTCTGTGGCTTTTGTACTGTCTGTTTTATTATTTCTTAGCATCTTGTCTTTCCTTTCTTTTGTATTCTTGGTATAACTGAGCTTGTTGCCTTGTTGGTCCAGCATCACGATGAAAGTATTTTTTTCTGACAAAAGTTAGTAATTCTGTTGTTGTAACTCTTCGAGTGTTTTGGAGGTTCTCAGCAGTAGTCAGATTTCTTTAATTTTTGGTGCTCTGCTTAAGAGACTGTGCTCTACATAGTTTTCTTTTTAGAAGAGACAACTATTGCTTAAGTAGTTCAAGTATCAGAGTCCTGTGCTTATGATACATTTCTTATGAGCTCTGAGATTTATGAGGCATTAAGAACAATTTTTGTATTTCAGGGAAGAATCCTGGATGAAACTGCTTGTGTAAGATGAATGAATTCTTTCTTAAGAGTGTTGTCAGTGAAGCAGCTTTCATTGTGTGTTTTTTCTTCCTGCAGTTACAAGCATACTCATCCAGACAACCCTGATTGCTCAGGAGTACCTATGGATATAAGTAATAAGGCTAATGGAGAAGTCAAAATTGCTTACACATACTCAGTTTCTTTTCAAGTGAGTACTAAGTTTTCTGTGGTAGTTACCTCTTAAAATCATGCATCAATACTCTGAATTATAAAGATGGACAACTAATATTATCTCAGAACAGTAAATTTGTGGTTTTAAAGCTTTATTTGAACTCAAATGTCAGAGATGGCTTGGGATTCAACCATATGCTTTACAATTTTGCATACCACCCCACACACACTGAATGTGAAATACATATGTGTTTTTTAAAAGAATCACATGTTCCATGGTTGTCTGGTAGATTCCATGTTACCTAGGCTGTCTGGAAGATTATTTTTGAATCCAAGCTCCAAGTCTGAGAAATGGTGTGTTTCAGCAAATTAGTGTTGTAGGTAGGTTGAAGCTGATCATTTTCTGCTCTCCTGCTGCAAAAGCTTTCTTTTCTTCAAGGTCTTCCTCCCAAGGAAATTTGCAAAAGAGTAGGAAGCTGGTGTTCTTTGTTCTGCTACTCTCTGTTTAAAGACAGAGGAGCAGTATATCAGGCAACTGTAGGGAGCAGTGATACTTGAATATGTCTCATTCTGGTGACAAGCAAGGGACGTTGTTTTGTTTTGTTTGGTTGGTTTTTTTTAATGGAGTTTGCTGGACAAACTATTTCCCAAAGTTTCCCACTCTTTCCCAAACTGTTTCCCTATTAGTTTAAGACCTCAAAATGCAAGTGACTCGCTAAAAAGAGAGCAGATTATAACTAACTGGATTTCTTGACTCCCTGTGTATGTACTGAAGGGATAGCTCACACACAGCAGTTCATATTTTCAACCTCAACAAATCTGTGGTCCTGGATATGAAGGAGTCTAGGAGCCTATGCCTGCCTGTTTGTTTTTTTTTTTTGTCCTTAGGGACTTTAATCAGAATCTTCACAATTAATAGATTCAAAATAGCAATAGGGCAATTTTTAATTTTGTTTAACCTTTTTCTTGTTCTGATTGCAAAGCCAGTGGTGTCTTTCAAAATGATAGGCCATTGTCATATCAAGGCTGTTCATATATCTATCTTAATTCTAGATTTATAGCCTGCTGTAGGATTCAGTTCAACTGTGTTGAAATGGAGACTAGATAGTTGATCTTTAAAGTTAGTTGGAGGGTAGCGTTGAGTTACGGTGTGGGATCCACTGTCAGTACGCAGTAAAGCACTGGTCTTATAATATCATTATATCACCACGCTGTCTCAGGCATGAACCCCTTTTATCTCTCATAAGCTGTTACAGCAGTGTTTGAAGAATTACGCATGATCGTTCTTTACTCTAGTAATGTACTGGATTACATGGTAGAGTTCAAAATACAATAAATAGTATAAGAAAAATATTCAGAAGGGGTTGTATTATGTATGATTAATAATTGTATTTTGAGAAATTATGTCAGTTACGATGCTGAAATTAATTTGTATACTGAAAAGCAAGTGCTACTGGAAACCTGTGAGAAGTTAGTATTTAAGAATGACCTTAGCTTCGTGCTATTATATTGTTTATTTAAACAACAACAAAAAAATATTACATGCCCAGCTGTGTTTGTGTAACTGTCGTGTGCACAATGTACATCACTTGGAGGTCATTTTCTGAAATTCCATTGGGTTGGCAGATCAGGTCATCTCAGGAAGACTGAAAAAAGGCAGTGTAGGTATGGGGAAAAATGTGGTTCTGTCCTAGAATCATTGATACAGGTTTACAAACTTGTTGCTTGCATTGAGACCTAGTTTTACTACCTCAGTGAAATAGATATTTGATCTTGGCTAAATTTTTTAACCTGCTGTTTTTTATATTTTCAAAAACCGGCTTTACTGGAAAGCACTCTTGCTCTTTTATGTTATAAATTACTAAAGTAACATCCTGTCAGAAAAACACCTAGCCATTTTTATTAATTGATACTAGTGTTTATGGTTTGTTTAATAGCAGTCTTCAGGTTGATCAGCACTGTTTATTCCTCCTTTCATGTTTACTCTGCAAAATGAAAGAAAGAAATGCTCTTTGAAGTGCTTCTGATCAATGAATGTTCTGTCTGAATAAGTGTAATCAGCTGAATTGCATGAAGGAATAATTTGTTTCCTTCTGCTAACAATGTAAGTTTTGTAGTATTGTCTCCCCACCTGTCCTGCAGTATAAGCTGAACATAGTTGAGTTGGTAGTTGGTACTGAAACAAGGTTGTATCAAAGCAAAGGATAATTTGAACAAAGCACTATCTAAGAAGTGGGACATTATGCTGGAGACTATATAGCAGAGCTTAGTTTCTCAGTGTCTGTGGTGTGGACTTACACTAAAAAATGCACATTCTTTGTTATTCTGCTTGTCGTTTGAATTCCAGATGAATTAATGTAATTCTTGAAGGGAGGAAGCATAATTAAATTAATTTTATATGCCTTTATGTCCTGAGAAGACATGGGTGCTCAATACTATTCAGAAAATATTTTGGTTTAGATTCTGTGGTCAAATCTTAGGTTTGTTTTAGGTAGTTGTTATTAAACTATTCCCTTTAAGGCATGCAAAACTAAATTTTCAATTTGTCATGAGATTTAAGATTGCTTTGCATGAACATCAACTTGTAAATTTAAGTTGGATATTGACTGTATGTGAAACTGATGCATTTACTCTTTCAGGAAGAAAAAAGTATAAGGTGGGCATCAAGATGGGATTATATTTTGGAATCCATGCCTCACACTCACATTCAGTGGTTTAGGTGAGAAGAAAGTTTGTCTTCAAGTGTACTGTACTGAAGTGTTTACATTGCAATTTGAATGATTATTTTTAAAATTTTGTTTTTAATTCAGTATTATGAATTCCTTGGTGATTGTCCTCTTTCTGTCTGGAATGGTAGCTATGATTATGTTGAGGACGCTGCATAAAGACATTGCAAGATACAATCAGATGGATTCCACTGTAAGTCTGAAATGTACCTCCTAAAATTTATTTGGAATGTAATTTTTTCAGCTAAATGTATTTCTGTAACAGGCTATTTAAATGGCAATCTACTGTATTAAAATAGGTGTATTTTCCTTTACAGGAAGATGCTCAAGAAGAATTTGGCTGGAAACTGGTTCATGGCGATATTTTCAGGCCCCCAAGAAAAGGAATGCTGTTGTCTGTTTTTCTAGGCTCTGGCACGCAGATCTTAATAATGACTTTTGTTACCCTGTGTAAGTAATAAAGTGGGGAGGAGTTAGTTGAGTACGGATGATCTTTCACTGCTAATCGCAAGGTACTAATAAAAATAGCAGTATAGTTTTTGTCTAGAAATTTCTTAAAAGTCTAAGATAGAAACAGCTGAGCTGATATAATAGACATGCAAATTAGTATCCACAGATTTTAAGATAGCTGATGTACTGGCTTTAAGTCAAATGTATAATTACTTTCCAAAATTGTGCATCTTTACTTCATAGTTTTTGCTTGCCTGGGATTTTTGTCACCTGCTAACCGGGGAGCTCTAATGACCTGTGCTGTAGTTTTGTGGGTACTGCTTGGAACTCCAGCCGGTTATGTTGCTGCCAGATTCTACAAATGTGAGTAAAAGTTATTTAAAATGACAGGGCTTAAGTTCATTAAAGTAAATTATCATCACAGAACTGATTTTTATTTTCCAGTACTGTTTGTAGTTTCCCTCGGGGCAAGATGGAGAAATGTACTTGCCATTACAACAGAAAACACATATAGAACACTGACATGGTTACATTGGTTTTGATGCGATGCCTGAAGACCCTGAATTGCTCTTGCTACTATGTATTTATGGAATTGGAAAGCAAATTCCATTTTACTAATACTAAGCTCATTACACCAGACAGTTTTGTACTTCTGTTTCCTACAGTTGGGAGAGGGGTGTTAACTTGCATTTAGTTTTAGCCATCAATGTTGCTTGGTAGCATTTTTTTCCCCCCAAATCATGAACCTCTATTCTTGCATGCTTGAGATTTGTCACCTCTTTTTAGCTAGTTCCTAGGTCTTGGGAGAATGGTGCTTATCAGACTGTGGCAGGGGCACAGGGGGAAGGATTATTAGCTATTCTGTAGTTGTAGAAATCAACCCAGTGGTGTTTTGGGCTCCTGACAGTAGTTAGTTGATACTGTTTTCCTTAACTGATCCCAGCTAGCTATTGTTTCAAGGCCTGCCTACCAACCTTAAACGGTTTGCCCCTGTACCCTCTGGTTTATTTTGAGGTGAAGCATGCCATTCTGCATACAGCATGTTTTAATTACCTTACTCAAGGTACGAGACTCTTTGTGACTGAGTGAGCTGGATCTTTTGGACTATTTTAGTTCTTAACATACAGGGCTAGAGGAGTTTATTTCTGAACTTCAACCTGGCAGTAGGCATTGGAGTTCTTTCTTCTAACCATTTTTTAATTTTCATGTGGGGAGAACCACTGGGGCTGTAGTTTGTGGGGAGTTTTTCCACAATGGTAGTGATGTGATAGTGAACTATTCCTTGTCCTTCTCTTCAAGCCAATTAGACTTAATTGGAAGGAGACTGTAGGACTAAGAGCATAATTGAGGACAGAATTATTGTTTATATCATGCTGTACATTATGTGTTTTGAAGGATATTTTGAAGTGTATTGATGGTAAATTGAATCCAGTATCTCTGGAGATGTAGCTAATAATAATTACATTTCATATTATATTTATTGGGAATCATTTATTTGATACTTGAATATTGTTTTTAACTACTCAGACAGTGAGTGACTGATCCAGAGATATTCTTGTTATAACACAAGGTGGTCTATACCCTGTATAGAGCATGTAAACATGAATGTTTCTCCTTATAGTATACAAATAAAGTAATGTGAGACATAAACCAAAACGCAACCAAAATGGATATCCAGTTTTAAAAGTGGGGTGGGTTTTTTTTCAGCATTGCATTTAAAAAGTGAAACCTGAGTTGAAATTAAAGGGTTAATCTTAATAACCTGTGCCATGTTCTACCAAGATTTTATGAAGAAATAGAAACTTAATTAAAATCACTCTAACCATAATCACTTCTGACTGTTGAAGTAAAGAAGCATGTCATTATGGCAGTGCTCAGATGAAATTGTCAGCTTCACTGAATTCCAGCAGGATATTTTCATTTGGAAGTATACTGACTATAACTTTTATCAGCGTAGTGCAAATTCATAAAGATTTTCTTAATAAAGCTATCTTTGGTCTTTTGGTATCACCACTGCTTAATGCTGTTAAGACTCAAGAGAGCATCACTACTTCCTGTAAGCGTGTTAGTCCTGACTTTCTTCTAAGGGTCTTAGACAAGAATTATTTCAAGAAAACTGTTAAGCTTGCTTTTCACATATTTATATATTTTTTCCTACTGAAACCTGCAGTCAAATGCTAGAAAGCTTAAACTTCTTAATCACTCCAGGTTTAAACTGTTTTTTAAACACTTAAAAAGTACTGCAAATCTGCTTCCTCTTTTTAACAGGTAAAGTGGTCAGAGACCCAGTTTATTTGGATGGGATACTTCTCCTGACCTTGGTCTGAGGCTTTGCTTTGAAGCTCTGTGATTAAGCAATATGATGAGGGAGTTCAGTTTTATTACTAAACATTTAGCTTACTGTTTTAAACTTGGGGATGATACCGCATTATTTGAGTATTTGCAAGCTAAGTATAACAGGTAAATGAACTGGAAAATTGAGTTTTGATGTTTTGATGATTGTAAAATGTTTTAATACAGCATTTGGAGGTGAGAAATGGAAAACAAATGTCCTGCTGACATCATTCCTTTGTCCTGGGTAAGTTGAGAACATCACTGTGTTTAAAAGAATTAAATTGTGCTTCTCTGACATGCATAGCTCATTTTTAAGTTTCAGCTATACGAGTAAATCTTACTACATTGTCCCTTTATTCCAGAAACTACAAGAATATCACAGCGCTTTTGACAAAGATGAATATGTTAATGGCATATCATTCTTAGATTTTTATTTTTTTTTTATTTGTTTACTCTCACCACATGAAAAGGTTGATTGAGAAGGAGCATTACGATAGTAGTAAGTTTTAGACAGGCACACTTTTTCATTGCTTTCTCTAGGCTGTTTCTCTTAACCACACTGTAGTTGGCCTTACATAGTGTCATACACTGTATAACCACTGTGATAAATTTTTCTACTTAATCACAGCAAGCAGTCTTACCCTGAAGTGTAGTTAAGACAAGCATGTATTTGAAATTGCGTTGTTGGAACGTCAGCTCCTGCTGGAGTTCAATCCCACTAGATTAACAAAGAATTGCTTGTTTCACCTCTTCATTTTGATTTTTTTGTGTGTGTCATTTCGTTTTAACAGAGATTTTCACTAAAATCTTAATACAGTGCTATTGTTTTGTTAACATTATTTAAGGAGTATTTCTGTGCTTTAAGTGTGTTATGTATTTTTCAGAATTGTATTTGCAGATTTTTTTATCATGAACCTCATTCTCTGGGGAGAAGGCTCTTCAGCAGCTATTCCGTTTGGTACTTTGGTTGCTATTTTGGCACTCTGGTTTTGCATATCTGTACCACTGACGTTTATTGGTGCCTATTTTGGTTTTAAGAAAAACGTAAGTGTTTTTGAGAAATTGAGAATTTGAGAAATTGCATACGCATATACACACATATATTTTTCACTGTATAGACTATGACTGAGGTAGCACCTAAGCTAGTTGTGTTGTCAGCTCCAGTCCTGTTCAGTTACTTTAGAGCTGCATTAGATAGCCAGTCTTGGGATTCCAAGACTTTGATATTCAGTTGGTTGGTGGTGGTGATAATTCTCTGCAACTATTAGGGTTATCGTTGTATTTAATTGAGTGACTGCACCAGATAAAGCAGTAATTTGGGCATTCTTTATTTTAATTAGCATCTGTTCCATTACTAAAAAATTTAGTTGACCCAGCCAAGCATGAGGGAAAGCAACTTACACATTTCTGGTTTTCCCTCGTGTTTTTTGTTCCTGTCCGCCCTCTACACTGCATCTTCAGAAGGATAGGTACTGATCAAATTGCTAGAGATCTTATGAAATCTCTTTGCATAAGTGTTCTGTAAATGGTTATCACTGTTGGCAGACGTTATTTGGGATTTAGTCCTAAACTGACCAATTTTACTTATTTATATGAGGGCTCTTTGTGACACTGGTGACCAAACCTTCTTAAATAGTGAAATCAGTTCTTCCATTTTTGCTTAAAAAGTGGTTTACTGTGCCCCACAAACTTAAAGATATTTTTGTGTTCAGATAAAGTTCAGATATTTTTGTGTTTTTTCCTGTGTAGGAAGCCAGAGTTCCATCTCTCTGTAGCTCTCATGGAATACCTTCAGATAACATTTAAGTATCTTAGAAAGCACATTTAAAGTTGGTTGTAGTTATACGGTTTTTCTTAACCAGAATTCAGTGGTTTTTTTCTGATAACCAGGTTGAAATTCCAGCAAACAGCCCTGCATTATACAGAGGCAGTTCCATTAAGAAAGGAGGATTTGGTAAACTATAAGGCAATGTGACAGGTGTCACAAATACGTTACAGTCAAATCAGAAAGGAAGTACCTAGCAAGTATCTGTTCATGCTCTTGATGTAATCTTTACGAAAGGGGAAAGATGGCAAAGTATGCATTTATCTGCCTTAAATTTTTTTTCTCCCACCATGCTGATCTATGTATGCATCTTTAGTTAGGATTTAATTGCCAGATTGAATCCTCTCAGTTTGTAAGTTTACCCTAATGTGATTCTTGGAGTAAATCCTGAAAAACAGCATACAGGGATTTTTAGAAGGGGAAAGCAAGAGTCTGCACCCCCACTACCCCCCAGCTGAAAAGTGAGAAATCAGCTCAGGCTCTGTAACCATTACCATAGATAGGTAATCATAAAAAGGGAAGTCCAAAATATCTGTTGCGTTGTTTTCAATAAGAGCTGTCTTTTAGCTTGTTTGCCTAGCAAATGTTGGTAGCTAGGCTGGTAGCAAAAGCAGATGTAGTGGTAGCTGGGTATGCGCATGCTCAAAACAAATAGTAGACTTTTGCCTCCACTCATTTCAAAAAGAAAGCAAAAAGGTGGTGCTGTAGTTTGTCATGTTATTTATTTAGCAATTTCTTATTTTCATTTAAAGGCTATTGAACACCCTGTTCGCACAAATCAAATTCCTCGTCAGATTCCTGAGCAATCATTCTATACAAAGCCGTTACCTGGCATTATCATGGGAGGGATTCTGCCTTTTGGATGTATCTTTATACAGTTGTTCTTTATTCTCAATAGTATTTGGTAAGTTAACCATGATCTTTTTGAATTTTCTCGGTCATAAAAGGTGGTAATTTTTTTGTGAAAGCTTTTCTTCAAGATGCTTTTACTAATTTTTGGTGATGCAGGGTTACCAGGTTCAATAAAAATTTAAATGTTAACATCTTTTTAATGTCTTGTGGTTTAGAAGATATTCAGTGCCTGTTTTGCTTGTCAAGGGGTGTGGAGAAGTGGCTGTGATATGCTTAGCAATTTACAGCTGACCTACAATATTTAAATAGCTAGTTTTCTCATGCTACTCCTCTGACTTCATATGCGGAAGTGGCTCTGAAGCTGACATACGGCATATAACTTGAGAATAGTAAGGATATTAAAATTGACTTGAGTTTTTTTCTGTAGTTGTAGTTGCTGTTGAGCTAGAAAAGTAATGCTACTCTTGGGAGAAAAAAGAAACAAGAACAAATTTTGTGAAATCTTTACAAAGGCACCAGAGAGTAATTCTTTTAAAAAATAAAGCACCAAAGACTAGTCCAGAGTAAGTGAATTCTGATGTGAACTCATAGCACACTGACAAACTAATCTACTGTGAGGGATTTGTCTTCCTTCTGGCACAATTTAGTTATTGGATCTTGTTAAACTGTTTCTGAACCTTAAATAGGTGCCTCTACCCAACGTAGACAGCTACAGCATTTGACATTTGTTATTTTGCAGCTCTGCCCCTTTGATTGAAATGTGAGGTGAAATCCAAGTTCTGAAGTCAGTGGAAGAGGTCACGCTGACTTTCACTGGAACTGTAATTTCACTCATTATGTCTAGTCAGTTCTTTCCCTAAAATCCCAACCAGGACCATGCTTTGGGCTTGCTTTCTCGCTGTTTTCAGACTGAGCTGCCGAGGCTCCTATTCTTCAGTTAGAAAACAAATTACCCAATTGTATGGCCACACAACTGGCAGTACTTCAGTAGGAAGGGGAATACTTAAAGTGAAGGTGATATTATTGCATATGAAGAAACAATATTAGCACAGTGTCCATTTTAAATTTTTTTTTTTTTTTTAAACTCCCTTTTACAGGTCTCACCAGATGTATTACATGTTTGGCTTCCTGTTTCTGGTATTCATTATTTTGGTTATTACATGTTCTGAGGCTACAATATTGCTCTGCTACTTCCATCTATGTGCAGAGGTAAGAAATATTCTTCAGTATTCATACTTGATATTGTTTTAAGGATGCTTCCAAAAATTTTAAGGCTTTTGAAATTGGAAGTAAGTATTCCAGATTTCAACATGAACACTGTTACTAGATGTCCTTAAATCATGTCTTTCTAAAGTGAAGCAGAAGTGAAGCAGCCTACTTTTGGCAAAACTCGTAACAAATATTAAAACCCTGCACAAATATTAAAACCCTGCACTGTGTACCACTAAGTCAGATATCTCATCTTTAGAATCTTAACTCCCTGTTTTCTGAAGATGCTAAACTAATCCATTAACTTCATTCAATCAAAGTGCATTTTCGCACATGCCCAACCTTGGGGAGAAGAAAGAAAATCTCTGTGGCTGGCAATAGTAGGTCTGCCTTTTTTGGGTTTTTAGAGTTTTGCCTATTTGATATTGATCTTTGTAAAAAAGATTGTAAATTTTCCAATTTACAAATCGGAAATTGTAATTTCCAATTACCACCAATCTCTAATTGTGGATGGTGTAGTTAACGCAGTATTGATTATATATAGTTTTTTTTCCTGTAGATAAAAACTTACTTTCTGATAAAGTAATAATAGAAAAAGTAGCTCTGTGTTCTGTAATAGGGTTAGTGCGTTAGAGGTATATGGAATATTACTCATACGTATTTTTTTTCCCCACCCCTTCTAGGACTATCACTGGCAGTGGCGTTCATTTCTCACTAGTGGTTTCACTGCAGTTTATTTCCTAATATATGCAATACATTATTTTTTTTCTAAACTACAAATCACAGGAACAGCTAGCACCATTTTATATTTCGGTTATACCATGATTATGGTTTTGATCTTCTTCCTTTTCACAGGTAAGTATATTGAACCGTAATTTTAAATGTTGAGTCTACCTTTAGCTTTGCACAGTAGAATCCTTGGCAAAACTTATCTTGATACAGGATCATAAGTTTATATATAGGGTTTTGATTTTTTTCCAGGTAGTTGTGTAGCATTTTGCAACTCTGATCACAAATTTTAGTGAAAGAGATTAAGTGAGGATGAGGCAAAACTACTGCTAATGTGAGGTGTGGCCTATAATTAGATCTTCAAATATGACGCCTTTAAACGTGATAAATACTTCTCCAGATTTCATTCCTATGTTAGTCATGTGACAAACTCAATTTTTTAAATTAGTTGTCTTTGGAGAAACACACTTCAAATCACACACAATCAAGTCTAAAGTTACAGTGTCAGTTAAGGAAAAAAATGCAGCTTTTGTGGAATAGGAGGAAGGAAGGGAGAGGAGTAACAGTTGACAGAGAATACTTTTTTTTTTATTATTATTTGCTCTCTCCTGGAACTTCTTTACCTTCTTTCCCAATTGCATTGAAGTGGCAGAGGAAGCAGACAGAACTTCTTGACTATTTTTTGATGCAGTCATGTCAGCACCTTGTCATCTTTATTGTGAGCTTTTGGAAAAGCACCTGTCTTAGGTGCTGCACTTAAATTTCCTCTTCAGAAAGTGAGATGAGGTGACAAAATCTTCCTTTGTCATCTTCAGTACTAAAAAGGAATCTTCAGTCAGACACACTTATCCCTTGTTTGGGGTGGAGGCATGGCAGTGAAAGATTCAAGAAGTCTCTTTTCAAACTCCCATGCAAGAAGGCAGCAATCACCAACTCCCCCAAAATCTTAAAAATACTAAATTCTGTTCCAGCAGACTGTAATCAGTCTTTGTGCACTTTACCCTACAGAGCAATATTTTTGAAAGTATTTTGAACTGATCGATGCTTTAAATGATTTCAAGCTCCACGTTTATGAATAATTTTAATGATTCCTAAGGCTTTGATACGGATTTATGTATAGAGCTATAAAGGCTATATTTTGAGGCCTGCTAGAACACAAATGGCTTGTCACCAGAGCTTTTAATAATACATACCTCACTATAACTATAAGTAGAATTTTCATTTCCACTTAATGTAGGAGAACAAAAAAAATCTAGTGGGAAAAGAACTGACATTTGAGAATGGTGTTCATTTTAAGCGTAACCAAATATTAATTTCAAAGACATTGCCACTTCAGCTTAGGAAATATTGAAGTAGTTTGTGTACCATGACTGAATGCAGATGATGATGATGAACAGGAGCAAGAGCCTGCAAGGAGTTTCTTGGGTCATTGCCTGTTAAAAGGAGGGAACGGGACTTAAGTACATTATATAATCTCTTTGAAAAGTGATCAAGCTGTGTTCCAAAAGTGGTTAGTTTTATCTTCCATCCTTTTTAAGTCAATCTAATGTGTTTTGGCATTGCTTGCGGGTGTTTGGTAAGTTATACATCATCTCTACTTTTATTTATATTTTGTGTACTGGTTAGGAAGTCATTCTGAATGTGTAGAGCAGAGATTCTGCCTCCCTTTCTAGCTCCATCTGATTTCTTGCCCTGCCTTTCTCTTAACCTTTATTTGTAGTCTGGCTTTACTAATAGTGTCATTGAACTAAAGAATTTAAGAATGCATGGTTGTTCAACTAGAAATGAATGTGTACTGCTGTATGTAGATCAATTTTAAATGCGGTGCGAACTTACAAAGTAGCATGCAAAAATAATTAGGCCTTACATCAGTGTAAGGTCAGTTAATTTAGTTTCACTAGCTTTTCCAATATTCAGCACATCTGCCTTTAATAGTAAACAGTTTTGGCCAAAACCAGAATTGTGTTTACCCGGTCTCTTTTGTTCAGTCTGTTTACTTTGGATGCATGCAGTAATTCTGGAGCGCACACATTCAAGATAAAGGGGATTTACAGTAAATTCTCTCTGCTGAGACTTGGCATAGCTGCCTTTCAGCACCTAAGCTACCCATATAATTTCCATCTTTTGCCCTTATTCTTTCAAGTCAGTCATGTTGCGTGACATCCGTCTAGAGGCATTAAGATGTGTCCACTGCCTCTCCCTTTTCCTTTGCTCACACGTTCTCTTTCAATTGACCAGTTGGCTGTGCAGCGCGTGCCAGCAAATCTGGGGAGTCCTTCTCAGGGTGGGTTCACAAGCATGGAAAGAAGAGGTGGTTTACTCTTGGACTCCTTGAGGTGCTTTCTGTGGTAGTCATTTGTATGTAATTGGGACAGTGGAGATGTGAGTTATGCTGTGCAACTTGAACTAAGTTTTCAGAGTTTGTATGCTTTTGTTTTTTGAAATTTTCAGTTTCTATATTGAAATTAGGGGAGAATACATGTGAAGTTAACCAAACGGTTACAACTTTGAAACATCATATGCTTAATGATTTTTTTATCTACTTCCCACAAGATTAAGTGCAAATTATCCTTTAATTTGAGGGAATAGTCCTATTTCTTAAGATTTAAGAACAATTTTGTCCAGTTAGGTGATATGCATTCAAAGGTGGATACGTTTAGTTCTCCGAGATGTACTGAAGTGCTTTGAGATAAGGTTTTACAGAAAAAGCTGGAGGCAGGGTAAAGGGACAGGCAGTTCTCCAGTTTCTTAAATGAAAAAGCATATTAGCAATTTAGCAAAAACTGCTCCTAAAGGCAACTGACTTCCTGTGTCAGGATGATAAAGAAGCTAAAATGAGAAGATCATAATTGTTGTATCAAAACTATTCTGCCGCTGCTTACTCATCTGTTAAAAATCATCAGTATCAGGAAGGGTTTTGACGGTGCCCTGCTGCTATGTCAGTGTAACACATGCTTCAGGCACTTGCATCCGTACTGCATTCCAGGTCATTGATCAGACTCAGCAGGCAAAATACCGGGAGCTACGTGACAAATCTTTGATTCACAGCTGGGACCACAACTACGTATCATAGTAAATGAGTCAGTTAAACATCAGCAGTTTAGCAAGCGTGAAGGGAAAAAAAAAAAATTACAGTGATATCATTCATGGTTCCTTCCAAGCTTGTATAGTGAATGAGTTAGCACACAACTTTTGTTGTGCCTCTTACCAGATCTAAAATAAAGGTGATTTTTTTTTTTTTTCTTTAAAGAACTTACTTAGCTCTTGGATAAGTTAAGGCTATGATTTTAGAAGAGGTACTCGGGCAAAAATCAGATAATCTTCAGGGCTTTTTTCCTGTCCTAGTTTTTGTGGGAAATAAAGGTTCCTGTAACAGGTGTTCTGAGCTGCTGTTTAGTCCATTATCATTCTAATTGAGGCTGCATTTTGAAGTAATCCAGCTCGATTAACAAAGCCCAACTGCTTTGCATTCAAAAGAATATTTTTATTAGAAACTTCTGTTGGAGTTTCACAAAGAGAAGGGATGCAGCTATTTTTGTTCAGCTAAAAGGATTATAGGTTATCAGGGAAACAGTCTTCATCCTTAAATTTCACGTCAAGTTTGCTTATACCTTTTGACTGCCTTTATTATTTCAGAAGTGTTTATTTTTAAGGTATGTAGCCCATGTTTTCAATGGGAAGTACAAGTTGCGTAGTAACTCCGCTGTGGTTTGAAATTTGTATTAACTTGATTTACRCAGAAATAAAGGTAGTTCTCTAATTCTCCAAGACCTTAAAGTCTTGGAACTAAGAAATGGGAACTCCTTTTAATGCTGTCCATCTAATTGGTTTATTAAATATAATAATATTCTGACCAGCTGAGCAGATCAGGTAAAGTGTGTGTGACTAGTCACTGAAGAAGAGTGAAGTGGAGCAATGTGAAGGAGTTGGACTGGGGAATAATGAAACAACAAAGAACGAATATGTAGGAAGAGAAACAACACAGAAACATCTTAAAACATGATCAGCTCCGTGATTGTGAAAATAATGAGATACTGTATATGGTAGTTGATGCCTGTAAAGACCAGGTACTGTCTGTAACTTTCCATTATCTGATCTGATGGGTGTACTGAAGACTAAAGATAGCAGATTGCATATGCTTAAGTCCTGATTTATGAACTACAGATAGAAATTGATGTCTCCTGTGTCAGTTCTCCTAATGTGTAACTTTTTTTTTTTTTTTAAGGTACAATTGGATTCTTTGCATGCTTTTGGTTTGTAACCAAAATATACAGCGTGGTGAAAGTTGACTGAAGAAACCAATCTAAAGAATTAACACAGAAGAGGTTTAATCTTCATTAACGTAACTTAAAGACCTGGTCTAGTTGATGAACTCGAGCTTTATCAGAAGTATTGGCTTCCTATTCTTTGAGAATGATACTGAATATGCAGCTACTTTTTCCACTAACACGTTTGTATTGTGACTTAACCTGTTTTCATTCAGATCTTAATGAAGATCAGAGTTACGATATTTATGCATTTGTAAATACAACTATACTTTAAAAGAAATGTTAAATTCTAATGGCAGAGTAGAAGTGGCTGTATTACACAACTTAATGATACTTCTGATCAAAGTACAACTGTAAATAGGTTTTTCTAGCTTGGTAGGTGGGATGAATTATTTTTCTTTGAGGGAAATGAGAACTTTTTATTACGCTACCTTTGAAGGATGACTCTTAAGAAGCGTTGCTTTTAGTTTGGATGTGATTTTTATTTTTTACTGGTGTTACGTCCATAAATATTCTGATTTCTGTGACTTCATTAGTTTTGGTGTTCTTGGCCTTTTAAACTATGTGCCTCTGAGTCCTTGAATTTATAAATTCATAATCTAATAAATATTGTAAAAATGTCTTCAGTGGCTTATTACATATTATAAGTTCATAAAAATATGTAAATACAATTATATTGAAGATGGATGCTTAAAAATTGCATAGAGTATTTTATGGCATTTTCTATGGTTTAATGTATATTGACACACCCTTAGATCTGCAAGAAATGTTATTTGTGCTACATGGCTATCACACAGAAATGTGATTGTGGCGCATGAGAATTAAATTATACACACATTTAACAAAACCACTCGGCAGCATTAATCCAGTCCTTAACCCAGATACGTTTTCAGAGATTGCTATGGAATTGTCAGTATGTTGAGAAGATCTTGTGATGCATGAGTCAGCATTCTCTGCTGATCTTGCTTTTAGATCTCAATGATGCATATTCTATACAGCAACTATTGCTGATTGTACTTAATGTAGGTGAAAAAATAAAAGAAAATTACTATTTTTGCCTTATATTAAGACACTAATGTCGATTTTTGGATGACTAGCATTAAACCTATATTTGCTTTTTTTGAAAATGGAGTATTTTGTTCATATCTTGTTCAGTAATTTTAGACTCGTTACACAATTTGGCTTTCGGCATGTTTTCACAAGCCTGATAAAACTTTATTTAAAATTAAATTTCATCTACCAATTGCTATTCATAAGGTTGGGGTTTTTTATTCTTATCAATTTACTTTTCTAAAAGACCTTAACCTAATGATGCTTGAATATTGAACCCAATAAAAATGTTTTTGGTTAAGGTAACTTGTCATTATTAACCTCCTAAAAGTTGGCATGTAAAAAGGCTTCAGGTGACACTCCCTCACTCGCTGTGCTCCGCAACCCCTCCCAGATGAACCACACCACTCTCATGCTCTGCCTGTCCCCCACCACAGCTCTGTTCAGATGTTGTGGACAGGCTTGTTCTGGTGCCCCTCCCCGCCTGCAGTCACTAGGAAATGCTGATTTCAGATAAATCTTCCATGTTTTATGTTCAAAACAGGAAAAGGGTGAGTGTGGTGAGTGTTTGTTCTTTACTAAAGCACTGAGCTGTAGTGCGACTCTTGATTTAAATTTTAAAAAGTATAAAATTGAATATTCTTAATATCCCTGGTTTTGTGATGACCTACTGTATGTATAGTCACTGCTCAAAATCATCAATAGTTATTACACAAATGGGAATGCTTAGTTTGAGAAACACGTTTGAGCCACGTGGTATGTATGTGGGTTTGAAACTGATGGCTCTGTTTCACTTTTTTTTTTTCCAATAGACTAGTTGACAAGTCATGGCAGCTTCTCAAGGATCTTACTTTCACCTTTAAAGGCAGTTTGTGAAGTGTGTCATTATCTTCTGGAATCTAAACCTACTGCATACACAATTTTCCAAGCAGCCTTGCCTTGTAATGATTGCAGCTGCTTTGGAATTTGAAATGGTTAGGTTTCAGTGTGCGGTACTTGAGACAATCCAGAAAGTTTAGTATGTCACAGATTTTACAGAATAGCTATTCTGAAGTTGTCCCCTCCCTTGAAACCCATTATTGCTTCAGATAATTTTAAAAGTTTTTCTAGCATTTAGTCTTCTGGTGTGTGTTAGGGCATTCAAATGTTCTGCTGTGTACCATATCTGTTTTTCAGATCTCTTGGGAAGCCTGGGTTTCTGTCTAAACTTTCAAAATACTGGCCTCTTCCAAAATCTTTCTATACTACCAGATATTTTCTTCAAATGCACTTACTGCACAGATATCTGAGAAAATGTAAATTAATGGGAAGGTTAAGAGGTTGGAACAAATTGCTGAGCTGCATGAAGACACAGCAAATTTAGACAAAATGTAGCACTTCAGGCCAGTGTCAATTTTTTGGTGGCTGGTAAATAATTTTAAACTAGTTCTTCAGAGTCTGAAAAAAGTGACCATTGTTGCCAAATTTAGTCTGAAAGTAATCCTCGGTCCAAATCGTGTTTTGAAAACATGATATGGGAGTTAGTGTTTTGGTTTGGTTTTCTTTCTCTAAGAAGGAAGAAATAAAAAAGCAGCTTTATGGCAAGCTGTATGTCATGGCAAGCTGTTGTGTCCATTGTTAGCCTGGTAGCTTCACTTGGTGAAGCTGTGTTTGAACGGCCGGAAGAGTTCTTAGATTTTTGCTGTCGTACAGATCGCATGTGCCCTCAGCTGCTTTGCTGGAGTCTTGCAACCATATCACAAATATTAACTGACTGTGAGCTAGTCATAGACAATATCTTAATGCTTTTTGTGCCATTTTCAGGTAAAAGGCAGTGAGGGATGACTGAGAACAGCTGAGGTCAGTGCAATCTCCTGCTTGCTGCTTACCTTTCTCCCATTTTGCAGTTTTGCATTAGGATTGCGTGAAAACAAATTTCCTTATGTTTCAACCCTCTGTCTTTCCCATGAGTGCAAAGAGCAGCGATTACCCTACCTGGCTCTTGCAAATAGCACAATGTTTGAACACTCAGCTACCCAGAATACATGTGGTTACAGGTACGATGCAGATGTAGTAACAAGCACAAAGGTGTAGGCAGCATTGTGGAACCTGTAGGTGTATTCCCATGTTTCTGTAATGCCACTTATTGTCCCTTTGGGGCTTGAGACATTCAGAGTGATGGTAACGGACAGAGGTCCATCAATGTTTGTGGATGGAGGAGAAAGCCTGTCCTATGTGGGGTGGTGAGAAGAGGTAGGTGAGCTGTCTGGTGGTTGGATACTGAGGTGGAAGGAAGGCAACTAGAGTTTCTTTACGATTGCCTGAAAAATGCTTTCAGTGGGTACTTTAGTCCTGTCATGTGTGGTACCTGTATTTTCTTCAGGAAAAGTAAGTCTGGAGGAGAAGTGAGGAAGAGAGGGCGGAACAGGATGGAATTCAGGCAGGCGTCTGAGGTGCTTAGAGTTATACTGATCTGAATAACCTGTTTGAAGGGACAGGAAACACAAATCAAGTCCTGTTTGAACTGACGTACAAATCAAAAATGTGAAATATGGATGAGAAACACCGTTTTACTAATGCTAGTAAAGGTAAAAATACCAATCTCTAAATTAAGAAAAGTTTGCTGGACAACATCTGTACTTCAGGCAAGATAGGGGAGGAGTGAGAGACCTTGAAAGGGAATGGTAGGGTTTTGGTGTATCTGACGTTGGTCAGTAGAGTTTGAAATTGTGGCCTAGTATTTCTGCAAAGCTTTGTGGGATTGCTGGGGAGGGGTTGCTGTAGCCAGTCCTGACTACGTTAGCTGTGCACAATAAATAAAAACTGAGGTTGCTTGGTGAATTATTGTTACTCGGCTGATGGAGATCTTGACTTTTACAGGTAAGGAATAAGTCACATGAAAGTACGGTAAATCCTTAACAGCTGGGAGAAGTTTTTGTATTTGATGGTTGATAAACATTGTCCGTTGTTGTTGTTATAATTGAATGTTACTGCAGTGTTGGATTTAGTTTTCCTGCTCCAGCTACCCCAAATGTCAAATTGTATGAGCTAGAACTTTGATAAGCTCAGCTGGTGTGGGATAGACGTGACCATGACTTTATGCCATGAAGTTACATGCTGTCCTCTTTCCGTGCCGTATCAGTTTGGGCAACAGCTTCATTCCTGGGGGCAGCTGTATCGCCTCTTCATAATTTTTCTTTAAAGATACTGCTTCTGAAATGATATGTTCATCCAAGTTAGTGCTCTCTCAAATCCCTGCTTGCTCCCTTGGGTTAATTACTAATCATCATTTAGAGAATGAGGCATATTCTGCAAAGAACAATTTCACCTCTGCGTTTACATCCCTTCTTGCCTTTCAGTTACTGTTCCTCCAAAAGCTGTCACTTCTGATAATAGTCCCAACTCTTGCTCTTGGAGCCCACCACAACTAAGTCTTTTCTCACAGGAAGGAAGATGCAGAGATGTTATAGTCTTCTCCCAAATACAGTTTCCTACAATTCACCTCTAATTTCAGTATACTCTCAGTATCCTGCTGTTTCTCCTTATGTCAGACACTTAACAGCAATATACTTATTTATGTATCTACATAAAGCTGACTCCAGAAATATTTCTCCTATTACCTCATATATTGTCTTTGGGTACTTGTACATACACAAGTGTATGACACTTCAGACTGAACATAAATCTTCAGGGACTGAGAGACTGAATTTATCAGTTGATTATTGTATAGCTGCCATCATGCATTTTCTTTCTTCTTATTTGAAACATCTGGAACTCACTGTTGATGAGATGAGAGTGGTTAACTGCTTGTAAATCAGATGTGCCAGAAGATTACAAATGAAACCTGTCACATTTGGGTGATGGCACATTCTTGCTGCTTTGCAGGATTCCAGCACTTTCAATGAAAACGCAGTTTAAATTCTTCCTTCCCTCAGAGGTATTTTAGCATCACCTGCTGGCCACAGCACGCATAAACTTACAAAGTGCAGGAGCAGAGTTAAGGGGATGATAGGAAGAGTTACCAAAGCACACTGCGGGGGGGGCTTATCCTTAACATTGTATATTTAAACGTGTATGCGAATTTTAAAGTTTCTGGAAGTAGGCAGCCAAAAATCAAGGCAAAAAACAATAACGGTAATCATACAAATAATTTACCTGTGAAGATGTTACAAATGTGTCTCCCATGTCTAGAATGGGCACACGGCTAGCAAGGGTCCTTTAGAATGAATTGTATGTCAGATAGCCTTGCTTTATAAGGATGAATTGTTCTCAATTGGGCACCCACTCTGATACCTTCAAACAGTTTTTCCAAGTTCACTGAAAAAGGGATGCTTCAGAGAGGGCCCCACAGAGGGTCCTGAAAGGCTGGCCAGCCTGGGTGGTGAGACGGGCCAAATGCCGTTTCCCAGCTTTGTACTTCCAGTAGTGTCAAGTCCTCATTTTTGAACAGTTCAGCAAGGCCGTTGTTTTGCTACTGCTGGCGCAAGGTTTACTTCAGCTTGGGTTTGAGGGGGACTTGGTTTTGGGTTCTTTGGGTTTTCTTCATTTTCTTTGATTATATCAAGTCAAGAAGACAGTAGATTTATTTTTAATTTTCTTCTCTATTTTGGGGAAATTATTAAGGTAGAGAAAGCATTCTTGCTGATATTTGTCCCGACTTTCCATGACTATCTTTTGGTTTGTTCACAATTACTATTCAGTTGAGGTATGTAAACTCATAGAATAAACTGACTCAGCTACAACTACGTGAGGAAGAAGTGCACGTGGTGACTTCCCAAGAGGATGTGCACACGCACGTACGCAATCCGGCCTCTGCTTGCCCTCGGCGTTGCTGAAGCCGAGTAAGCTGCTCGTTGGCTGGCGGTCGGCAGGTGGGCTGCGTTCTGTTCCCGCCTCTTGCGAGCACTAGGAACGAGTCGCTCTGGGATATTGCTGAGGAAGTCGGTGGGCTGGCGGGGGCCCGCTCTTTCCCTTCGTGGCCCAAGGATGCAAGAAGCAGTAGGGTTGTGACATTTCTTCCCCAGCCTTGCTTAGGAGCTACAAAATGGAGCAATGGGAAGGTCATACCTGTTTCCTACTTTTTTCTGCAGGTTCTCACAAGGAGTCCTAACCGCTCTTCGCCTGGAAACTGCTCGTCTCTGCCCGTTGCAGCGAGGCTAGTGAGACAGCTGAGAAGAAAGGGATGTTTTGTTCTGTTGCCCTTTTCCTGCTGTCCGCAGGCTGTAGTGACAGCAACAGAGCTAGATCACACAATTATGCATGTTCTCCTGCTGCATAATGTCGGATCAGTGCAGCCCCGAGGCAGGTGGAGGGCAAGGCAAAGGGAAGCAGCGGGTGGCCTTAAATTTGCTGTTTACCCCAGAAAGCAGGGTGACCGTAGTAACTCGGGACAAAACTTGCGGAGAGGAAGAAAGAGGCTTCCATCCCTTCAAGAAGGACAATATCCAGATCCAGGGGGGCAAAGGACAAACAAAGAATTGATTCATGTACCAGGAAAATGCTGGTTTATTAAACCCAAGTCTTCTCTGTCAGTCTGTTACCAGTTTCAAGTGGGGGTTTTTACTGGAAGAGACATCTTAGATCCAGAACAGAATTTCTGAAGCGAGCAAGACAGGCAGACAAATTTAGGCAGATTAGGAACGTGATTCTAAATCCCCAGAGATTTTCTTGACCAGTGGATTATTTTAGGGTTAATATGTCTATCTTTCTCTCTTTTGAAACGGCTTTACAGACAGAGGTTTATGAAGACAGTCGCTGCACAGAATGGGACAGAACTTGCAGTCTCAATGTTTTGTTGGACAGGACACCATCTCCTGTCCCACACATCCCTGACACTTCAGAGGATTGCTGGTAAAATAACCTCAGCAAGCCACTTGCCATGTAATTTGATGCAGAAATGCACTTCTGCGTGCTGTAAGACGAGTCCCAGTGCACAATGTCCAAAGAAACAAATATCCAGCAGGAGCCCCTACAGCCAGAGACACTGTAATGGGCCATCTCTGTGCAGGACCAGGAGGGGTAAATTGTAGCCTTGGAGTCCCCAGTGAAGACACTGCCAAAGATAAAGGGGATAAATGTTAGAGTTCTAGGGCTGCAAATAGATGACAGCAAAGACAAATACTCCCTCATGCACTTTTAATCAACTTTGAATCTCATGGCCTGAGCAATTATAGAGAAAGCTCCAACACTACTAGTTCATATACGGTATATAGCAGAAATCCATCTAAGTCAGGGCTAGTCACACCAGAAGTAGTTTATGGAAGAACAAATAAATACCCTCTTAGAAAGTTTACAGGAGTCAATAAAAGAGCTCTATTTACCACAGTTAAGCTCAAAAGGAAAATCTGAGTTGGCTGGAATGAAAGGGAAAAGGAACTGGGATAATTTCAAAACTTAAGATGATGCAAAGTTTAAACTGTATTAAAATCATTTTATTGGTGCGAAGGATTTATTGAATATTTTTGTTGGATTTATAAATCACAGCATTAAAATAACAAACAGAAGAGGAAGGCTGGGCTGCAAAAGGATTATCCTGGGTCCCATCCATACTGAAAACACCACGTGACCTTCTCCACGAAATGGTAGTCAAAGAAAATCACTTGGTTGCGTAGCAGTGTGCCTTCCCCTGGTGAAACTCTTCTCAAAAGAGGCAAGGCAGCCTCTTCTCAAAAATACTCCTGCTGGAGATTTTTCTTGTACGCTTAGCGCACAGATTGCTTGTGGAAGTTTGTTCAGTATTTCTGAAGATGATGATTTTTTTTGAAGACCATGTGCTTCCACTATGGATGATAATGGCTTTCTCGGTGTTATATGGTATATATCTACTGGCCAAAATTATTTGTAATTTTTACTTTCAGTTTAACTTAGGTTTAATTGTTTTGATGTAAGCCTCTTGCGCTAACACTAAGCTGCTTTTGTTTTTACTTTGGATCCAATAATTTTAATGTTTCCTCCATATGGCAGTGAGTTTTCGAAGGAAAAAACAAGGTCTGAGATGAAATTATGTGAATGGATTGAAATTAGGAAAGTGAAACTAAAAATATAAATAGGAAATACCTATAGGGAACTCCTGCATGATATAAACATATTCAAAAATTTGACAAAATTTTTCACGTCTTCTGTTCAGCCCTTCTGCGTCTACAGTGGATTCTCTATGCCTTCAGCAGCAGCTGGATAAGCAGCACAGCTACTCCTCTGGGGTGAATGCCAGAGAATAACAGTTATAAAATACATTTCAGTGATTCTAAACAATGAATTACAGCTCCTTGTCAAAAGTATCTTTGTCTAGCCTAACTGGGCAGTGGGCTTATTCTGTGAGTGTGGTGTACTTTGTTAGCCAAGTTTCCTTTACAGTCGGATTATTAGCACAGGGAAAAATACAGGTCTGCCGATCCAGTTTTTTAGTCCAATAGGTATATCGGTAACTATTCTCCCTTTGAGACCATTTAACCATTTGTTAAATTGGTAGAACCAATGTTGCTTTACCTGGATACTGAAACCTGGGTCCTCTGCCAGTTGTGGCTGTGTCCTGCAAGGCCAGGCTATGGGTCGGCACTCCCAAAGGTGGTATGCCAGAGACTGTGTTCCTGTTAGATCTGCAGGCTGAAATGTTCATGAGACCATCCTGAAATCGTTTCAGTTCAAACACGGTAGGTTAGCCAAGATCTCCTACTTGAACCAGCTGACTTCAACTAAAGACCTTTGGGAGCAATCGTATGATCCTTTCTCTCAAGTCACCAGGCAGTTCAGGAGGTGCTGCAGATAGCAGTAGGTCATTTATAACCACAAATGACGTGAAGCCACCTGAAACCAAGTCTCTACGTTGCTTTAGTTAAAGCACAACTCTCTTTTACCTGTAAAGAAGATGTGAGATACGGGGGGTGGCTAGCTGGCACGTTTCTTCATCTGCTAGCATCCCTCTACTTGCATTTAGGTTGTAGGTTGCTCTCCACAGCTGGACTCTAAGGTGGGAAGTTTCTCAGTCCTCGGCTGATCCAAAAGTAGCCCAAATCGTTAAGAGAACAAATTTCCTGCCATGTGATAGCCCTCTGGCGAGCTCTGTGAAACGATTGATGATTCTGGTCTAGCTGGTAGCAGAAAATGTTTCCATGTCATTAAAGTCATTGTGGCAACTACTACTTTTCATGCCACATCAGTCACAAAACTGAAGATTAAATGGAAAGTGTATTTCCAATATACTCCTCTAACATTGGTCACTGTGGGGCTACGGAGCTGCGGGGGCTGTGTGTACCTGTTGGGCGTGATGAACGTGGATGACAAAGTCAGCAGACCCTTTGATTCGGGATCTGGGACCAGCACTAAATTTTCGTCTGCCTTGTCCCCACAGAGGTCTTCGGAGAGCTCCCAGCTTGGTTCTGCTGTGGCGCGTGGCACTGAGCAGAGATGAGTCAGTGAGGGGGCTACCCGGCATTTTTACCTCTCCAGCCCAATGAAACAAACACACACAAAAAAAAACCCAACCCAATTCTAATTCATGCAAAGAGGGGAAAGGAAAATTTACTCTTTAAAATCCTAGCCAAGACAGAACATGGCATGCAAAGCGCTTCTGCTCATTTGCAAGGGACTGCAGGTTTTCCCAGGGGCTGGAGCCCACTTCAGCGTGGGGCCTGAGGGGGTTCTGCTGCCAGCGGTAATGCTCTGTGCCTGAGGACAGGGTTATAACGTAATTGTGTCCCGCTATTCATCTGATGAAAAGTCTGTTTCTTGCTGGGATGCGCAGGTACCTGGGTTATTTGAGGAAAGCAAAATCATTTCACTTGATGTTTCTCACATCGAAAACATTCACAAAATCTTATCACGCTTGCCAAATCCTTCTGTTCCCTTTATAAAAGTAAGAAAATGCCCTCATTGAAGTGATGGGAGACATTAGCCTTTGTATGCTTAATGGTCTTTGGAAAACTATTTTCTTTTGAGATAGATACTGACATGACAGAAAGCAGTAGCATCTAAATAATGTTTCAGAGACTACAAAGAGAATAATATATTCAGAGCATCTGCTATATTCAGAACATGTATTCTTACCTTCTTGATCTTGGCAAATTTACTGGATAAAAAAATCTTACTAGAAATCAGTCAAAGCTCTGTTTTCTGGTTTTCTTTTTCTATTTTTTTTCCTTTCATTAAAAGATAACGGACTACTATCTTTTATGTAAGGACTTCAGAAATGTAAAAAATGATGGGAATTCTGTTAGAGTGGTAGGTAGGCAGGCTAGACTTAACTTCTCTAAGACTTCTTTAAATGTTTCATTTATTTTTACGTCAAAGCGGAGCATAACTTCTGAAGCTAGCAGCAACCTAATCCAAACTGCTAGTACCGCAGGGCTAAGTTATAAAAGATTTTTTAACTAATGAGAAGTAAAAGCTAAGTTGTACAAAGCTTTAGTTTAGGGTCAGATAAAAATTGGACGCTCCTTAAACATTCCCTGACAGAGAGCTGAGCGAGGAAATCAACTCCTCAAAGCTCACCAGCTTTTTTCTAGATATTTTCCCCTCCAGTTTCCTGGTGCCAGTTCTCCAGTTCTTTGACCACAACTGTGGCAGCTCTTTCAGAGCTGCACCGAAAGGCTGCCAAAGGCCCTTCTTTTCTTTCATACTGATTCAGGTGACGCTTTTTAGAATATGAAGGGTTTCCCGGTCCCCACTGCACTACCCTGGGCACAGGCATCATTGCCTGCAAGTACAATAGTCTTCCCTATGTGCCACTCACACGCTCCCAAAGCGATGCCTTTGTGGATGCCGTGTGCCGACTCCATTTGCTGCACCCTTCTGCATGGGGTTTCATAAGCTGCTTACAAACCACAGCATCGTGTGTCCAGGGGCTGTACAGGTGTAGGAGGTGGACCTGAAAACTAACAGATATGATCAGCTGACGGATAGTCCGTGGAAGAGAAATCTCCAACACAGGCACACTTGCAGGAGTTTTATTTGCTTGATATGGAAGTGTCTGAATCTCCATTCAGAAATATCCAAACTCTTCCGTAAAGTACAATAGGGACCTGGACTATCAACAACAGGATTTTCAAAAAAAAACCCCTAAAAGTAGAATTATATACAATTTTTTAAATATAACTTGCAGCATAATTGAAATTTGGTACTAACACATTCCACCTTGGAAAAAAATGGCTCTGTTCTACTTATAGTAAATATAATACAGTTTTTATAAACTTTTTTTTTTTTCACGTTGGCACTTTGCTACTGAAATTTTACTTTGCCTACTAGTTCACTTGAAAACAAGTGTCAGCCAGAGTTCAGCTCTCCAGTATACAGAGCAAGCTTTAAAGACAGCGCTCTGTGGCAGGCACACAAACAAACCCAAGGGTCTCTGCCTTTTAAACAAACCCCGTTTCCCTCCCCCTTCCACCCAGTAAACAGCTTCTGGCTGCAGATTTGGTCCTTTATAGAAGAGATTTTTAAGATACCAGCTGACCTGTCCAGCAGCCTGGTAATCCTCAAATCATCTGCTCGCCATGCTCATGTGGAGATGTCACCGAAAAGGCTTGTTGACAACCTTCTGTTGCATTAAAGATAAGCCTGTAAAACTGCCACTATCTTACTCAGTTCAACTTTACCACACGGTTGAATAAAACTTCCCCTTCTGACAAATTCAGAAAGACTGTTGACAGAAGAAAATTGTATGGAAAAATACTTCTGGTTTCCAGTTTGCTTTGGGTTAGATTAAATTGACACTGATCTGTGTAACGGCTTGCGGACTCTTTTTTTAAAAAATATTTTACAAGTTGTTATTTTGGAAGTCTGAATGTCCTTTCCATGCACATTCTCATACAATGCATTTTAAACCATCTAAAAGCCATATTTTATATTAGTATGAAGTTTAAAAATATTTTAATTAATAACAGATTTACTTCAGTTATTCAGTTTTTACCTTTTCACACAAAGTGATTATTTTATTCTCAGGTCTTAACAAGAACTTGTATGGCAAAAAGGCAGTAATTTAGTAATCAAACACAAACTGTGGTATTTTCAGCATCTACGAATCCTTCAATCAATTTTTGCGTTGGGTAATAAATACTAATCTCAGCTAAACTGTTTTGTTACATATGCAGCATGCTCTGATCCCAAACAGCTCCTTAATCCACTATTTTCATAATAGTCTATGGATTAAGGGATCTATACTGTATACTGGGACAATGTATTGAGTTCAGGTTCTATAGATGAACATTTCTGTGATCCATTTTAATGGCATACAAACCATCACAGTATTATGGTGTCAACAGCCTGCAGATTATCTACTGGCTTTCAAAGCATCCTGCAGCAAAGCGAGTTTAATGACCTCCATAAAGGTGAACACACTATCAAATGTATGGGGAGAGAGGACCTTGAAATAAAAGCGTAGAGTATATAAATACCAACGAGCGTTTATACAGAATCAGCTACAAGACACACTGAATGTTTTGAGTTTTGAAATCTGTCAAAATAACAATCTTAAGAAGGGGAGTCTGCTTTCTTGGTCTCCTCCTCATCTGCAGGTGCATCACATTTTTCTCCTAGCAGCCTCATTTCCCTCTCACGGCTTGACAGGATTTCACGTAGGAAATACATCATGATGGATTTTACTTCTTTTTTCAATAAATTTGCTCCAAATAGCTCCATGTCTGTTATATTCCTGCTTCTGAACTACAGCTTCGCCTGCTCTCGTTAAGTAAAACCACCAACGTGCTGGCAGCAGAGGCTCTCCAGCACCACGTAGGGTAGGGAGCGTCCCCACCACCCACCTTCACCTGGCACCCACGCTGTTTAAGGTTATTTTTCCTGAGCTCTGCCTGTAGTCAGGGAAAGGACATGCTCCTGCAGTCGGCAGTTCAGGACAGAGTCGTCGTCGCCCTGAGTTGCCCTCTTCTCCTTGAGCATGGAAGGTGTCTAGTGGCACGAGCCCCGGCCGGCTGGAGTCAGTGCCCACACACGGCGCCGCATCCCCCGGGAGCGGCACCGGCACCGGCACCGCTCGCAGGCCCCGCGCCGGGGGAGAGCGCTGAGGCTCCCTCTCCCCAGGGGCAGAGCGGGCACCGCGTTAGCAAGCCCGAGGTAACACACGTAAGGGAGAGCGTCTTGAACCGTTCCCGTGCGTCCTTCAACACTAAGTGACCGGCTAATGCTCAGGTAACAGCCCCGCTCCAGTCCAGTGAAAACATCTGTTCAATGTACAGCACCAAATAAAACGTGGGGATGTGTAAGGAGTGAAGAAGAAAACCAATACTGAAACCACACCACTTTTTATAATAAAACACCTGCTCCCACCGGGAGGGCTGGCAAGCGCACCTCTCCGCTTCAAACCTTCTTACAAACTCTGTCTCCCAGTTGGTTCCCCCTTTTCTCCCCCCTAATTTCTCCCGGACAGTGTATAGAGCACATGGGGGGTGTGCTGCTTCCCAGCATGAAAATATTTTGACTTTCCTGAATTCCAGTGACCCCACGCAGACACTTCTCAGTAATCTCCTCCCAGAGTTGCACAGTACATAACAGCATCCGAAGTGGATGGCAACAAGCATTCAGTGTAATGTCCTCCTGATGTCTGAAAACAGGCCTCCTCTATTGATACCACTTACCGAGCATTTTCTTTGATTTATGGCTGGACCTGTTCTCATACTCCCTGCAGCTTCACCTCAGCTACTGGCCCTTCATTTTTTCCAGATGTTTCTCCCTTTTTTGACTTTCCTGTTCCATCTGTTGGTGATGCTCGCCAACAGCTCACCTGGGGAAGGGAAGGGTTTGATTTCGAAGGAGGAGAACCAGACTTGGACAAGCAACCTCTAAAGATCATCTCTGGTGAGGCGGTTGGGACAGGCAAGGGGTATTTACCTTTCCTGAGGAGCCTCCTGTGATCTGGGGAGGATCCACCTGCATAAGGCTGCGGATTTCCCCTGGTTCAATAGGATGGTGGTAGCAGGGGCTCTCGGCTCTCTCCAGGAGGAGGAAGCGGCTGCCCGAGCTGTGCTTTGGAGGTGGTTGAGAAAGGGAAGCTGGGGTGCTTCAGGCCCTTCAAGACTGCAGAGAGAGCTTTTCTTGGCAAAATGATCCTGTCTCGATATACCGCGGCTATTCAATCCATTTTCACCACAATCCACTTTCCATCACGCTAAATGCATAGGCTCCAGATGATGTACTTTACATGGATTTATGGTGGATTAAAACGCTATGCACTGCAATTCTGTTAAACATAACGGTGCAATGAATAGGCACTGGAAAACTCATTTTTCACCCATGAAAGCTATTCAGTGTTTGCTGGCTTATTTCTATTCTTATATCAATACAGTTTTGGGGAAGGTTCCCCTAGATTTTCTTGTTGCTGGAAAGCAGGTTCTTCCTCGGGTTCTCCTCCTACAGGAGGAGCCAAATTGTCCCAGCAGCTCCCCAGGCCCAGCTGGGTCCCTGCACGTGGGCACACTGTTGGCTCTGTGTGGAGTTCTGCTAGGAGATGGGTGCACCCGAGTCAGCCAGGAGCTGGGGGCAACATTAGGCTGAGCACACATGGCCCGGGCACTTGCTCCATCAGGGAGCCAGGCACTACCACGCACCTCACAGCCTCAGCGGCGGTGGGGGACGGACGGGGGTCTTGCCTGGCACCAGAATGCAGAGTCCAGCTCAGCTTTCCAGACTACTGGTAAGAAATACAAGGTCTCAGGCAAGGAGGCTGGCAGTACCATGGGCTCCATTCGGTGGCCTGCCCAGAGATGTCCAGTGCCACCTGAGCTGCTCTTGGTGCATCTTGAACAGATGCTGGGGCTCAAGAACGCTCTGAGTCCTGTGATGTATCTGCTGCCTGGTGCAGATGTCTCACACAGGACTCAAGGGCTTCTATTTAAGTGGCTGGATTGAGCTCTCCATGGATGTCACACCTTGTGTGAGGTCCAGGCATTATTTATGGTAGCTTGGTCCCAAGGAAGAGTTTGCTGTCTCAGGCTGTGTCTACACTACCAGTAGGTCCAAAGCAGTAGTGTGGTTTACAAAGTGAAATCCATCACTGCACTTATTGTGCCCTGGGTTGGTTCTCAAAGCATCTGTGAAGTTCAGGAATTGGATCCCTTTTGAAGGAAACTAAGGTAGAAGCTGTGCTCCAGTGCTTG
Source organism: Oceanodroma leucorhoa (assembly GCA_030449065.1). Taxonomy (NCBI): domain Eukaryota; kingdom Metazoa; phylum Chordata; class Aves; order Procellariiformes; genus Oceanodroma; species Oceanodroma leucorhoa. The sequence continues at coordinate 7,888,636 of JASVER010000002.1, read as the reverse complement.
CTGGATGTGTCCAGGATCCAGGGTCTAGGGCAGGGGTGAGCTGCACCATTATGAGGTCTCCTAACACATATGTGCCAACAGGACATGGCTCTTGCACCATCAGGAATGCCCGGAGCATCCTGAAATAGTTCTTGCACTATATATGGGGCAAGTGTGCCTCCCTATTAGCTTTTGACTGCCTGTCCTCAGCACTTTGTGACTCCGCTACTCCTTCCCCACCCATCCACCTTTCTTCTGGCTCAAAATCCTTTCTCTTCCTTTCCTTGCCCTTGCTTAACCACCTATATTTTTATCACCTTTTCTATTACCTCTTTAACCCACTGTCCAGGCCAAGTCAACCCCATCACTCTTCCAGAAAAACCAGTGAGGCCCAACCAAGGTCCCTTAGGAGATGTCACTGTGCTGTGAGGCCGAAGGCGGTTTCTCAATGGCCAGATGATCCATGGCGGTGCTATGGAGATGCTAACCTGCTGGCTGCTGCTGGGTACAAGAGGGCCACGTAAAACCAAAGGCAACATTCTTCAAGAGTCAGGACACCAGCTGGGTTAGGGTGCAAGAGGTGGCCTGGCAGGCATGCTCCTGTTGCAGGAGCTTGAAGAGATCTTCTGACATGAGTGTCCCACCAGCCCCAGGGACGGCCACGTGGCAGTGTCTGGAGAGGAGCACATCCTCCCACCCTGCTCTTGCAGGAGACCCAGGGAGGGGCGGCTGGCACCGCAGCCTGCAAAGGGGCTCGGTGTGCCCTGCAGAAGGGGCTGGGGGCCAGGGGTGTTCCCTGTGTTCACAGGACTGGCACCTGCAGGAGCCAGAAGGTGGGAGAGGCCTCGCGTGGCCGGCGTTGGTGTGGGCAGAGCTCTGCCGGCGCGTATGGCAGGAGGCAGGCAGGAGGCCAGGATGGGATTCCTGGGGGGCTCCCGGCGGGGAGCAGCGGCTTAGCACCTTCCCTCCGCACCTCTGTTCTGCAAGCCTGGAAACACAAATGCAGTTTGTAGGGGAGACCAAACATCAGCCATTGCTAGCAGCCAGAGTCTGAATAAAAGACTGACAATGCCCCTTTGTTTTCCCTGTGCTGTTAAGCTGGAGCTGGAAAGTACGGGATAAAGATGTGTAACTTGAGGGAATGCTAGGAGCTGTTTGGTGGCGCAGGAGGCACTGCAGGAGAGGGCTCCCACCAAGCGCCGAGTGCTCTTGCCGCCAGGGAGCCGGGAGGCAGCAGACATGCTCAGAGTCCCCCACCAACACTTGGCCAGGTAGGAGACCAGGCCCAAAGTAACTGTGTTCACCACCGAGGCACTTCAACACTGCTGGCGAGAAAAACTGAGCGCCTGTTGGAAAGAGGCATAGAAATAGTGAGATTGGTGCTGACAGTTATGTCCCATTTTTGCACAATGAGCTGAGGACATCCCTTTGTGTTCACAATACCCAGTGGAAGGCACATCATTCCTTGACTGTTACGATGCTCATTTCTCTCTTGAAAATCAAAGTAAATGAGTGTCAAGAGGACACTGACGTGCAATAGGACATTGACGTGCAATAGCTTCAGGCAGCAACACAGGTCTTTTTTCTACTCAAACTCCACGCAGACTCCAATAAAAGATTATTTATTTTTATCAGCATGGCTTATTAATAGTTCTACAGTATTTCTGTTCTACACGGCTTCTATTACCTTTCTCGTGCAAAAATACCTGCTTTAGTCACTAATCATACCATTAAGAGATCATTAAAGAATTAGAAAATGAGCATAGAACAATGACAACCATATCTTCTTCCAGAATACTTGGTTTTCTCTTTCATAGCAACCTTATGCTTTCAACATCTCAGAAGATACTAGATCACCATTACAAAAAAGGTGTTTGAGATACAACAATTGAAAAAAATAGTGTACATGAAATGTAGATTGTAGCACTGTGGTTGCTGTGATTCTTTATTGAAATAAGAGAAGGAAGACTGGTAGGCAGTTATCTTTTTTTAGATTATTTTGCCTAGTCCCTTAAAATTGCAAAATGATTTTCAACAGCACAGTCTATGAGTCATTCGATCTTCATAATTTATTTTCTATCCAACTGAGAAGTTGCAGGATCGCTCTCTCAGATTAATTTCTGTGTGTAGTTATCACACGTTCAGCTGAAACATTTGTGCAGATGAGGCTTTGCAAGGAGACACAAAAACCAATAGCACCAACAAAAGTATCATAATACTGTCTACCAGCCCCAGCTGAGCTCAGTGACCCTTTCCTCCATGCACTCTTCATGTACACACGGCCCCAGCATCTTAGCCCCAAAGATACTGCCGCTATAATACTCACATCCTCATAAGTACCTGGGTGCCTAACTCTTGAGGCTGTGAGTGGGAGTTAGGCTCATAAATACCTTCAGAGCATCCTGGAAAATGTTACAATTAGCTTAATCCAATTCATGGAAAACAGAGCATCTTCAAAAGGCTTCCAACTTTAAAAGGGTGAGACAGATGAACAGTATTTTTCCCACGATACAGAAGGGAAAAGGTGGTGGTAATAAGATTTAATTGACCTCCCTGCATTCCTATGACCATTTACAAGTCGAAGGGGCATATGTCATCTGGAAGTGAGCAGGCCAGGCTACCCCAGCCTTTCCGACATTGGTTTATGCAAAACCTACGCTCAGCTACTGGTGCTGACAAAAGGGTGTTTGGACTTCTGACAAAACATGCAAGCTGCCCTGCACGCTGATCACCACACTGTCCTGCCTCCACCTGATGTTGCAGCACTAAATGCTGTTGCTGCAAGGGAGATCCACATTTCCGGGGGTCTGCCCCTGGCTGGCTGTACCCCTGCTCTCAATCCTCTCCAAGCTGCCACAGGGAGCCACCGGCAGACAACAGCCAAGAGGGTCCGGCAGGGGCCATGCATCTCTTTTCTTCCGCACTGCTGGATGGCCTCATCACAGCCAAGTGGGGAAGGAGAGCGCTGTGTGCAGCTGGGAGTCTTGGCGTCAGAAAGGGAAAACACAAGAGGTGCCAGGAAGGAAATCCCCTATCCTTACGGAGGTAAGAGACAGGCAGGAGGCAAGTCCCAGGCTCTTCTCCAGCACCTCCTGCCATTTCATCCCTCATGACCAAGAGTTCCCCAAAGGCAGGGAGGCGAGAGGAAAGGGCAAAGGGAGGGAGAAAGGTGTTAGTGATGGGAGGGAGAAGGAAGAGTCTCTGCCACGCACAGTTCACTGGACCAATAATGAAAAGGGTTAACACTATCGTACTGCTGGTGATACCAGGAAATGTTTCTTTGTTATCACGTTATGTCAGATTCAAGTGGTGTCACCCGTGACTAGCACGCAAGATTACAGAGGGGAGGGAAGTTGAGCACAGGTCACTTTCATGCTTCAGCACAGCTCTTCAAAACAGCATATTTCATTTTGCTAGGAGGGGAAACTCACACTTGGTGATACCACTTCCCCTGTAAGATGATGCTAAACCAGGCTGGAAAATTTCTACACAGCCCTCTGACAAAGATAAGCAAATTGTGTGTCAGGGAAAGAACAAAGTTATACAGCAAAACTCAACAACACTAGAAAATAAAAAAGCTCTTCCATGAGGACCTGAGCTTGACCTGCATGGATGTAAGCTCGGGACTTCCAAGGAGTGCAGGCACTGGTTTGGGGTGTTGTTTCATTATCCTTCTCCTGTTTTTATAAAAGCTGTTGAAACTGAGTCTCTTGGGACTCTCTCTATGATGGCCAGACTTGGTCCAAAATGGGCAACGTGTTCAGCAGTTGCGGGAGGGTAGGGATGGGAGATGACGGAACAGGTAAGTGGCACGATCCAAGCTCCTGTCCTTAGGAAATCCAGCTGAAATATCCACACTATTGGAGGAGCTTGCTGGGATTATGCTTTGCGGCCACTCCAGCACATTCGAGCAACACGGCAAGGAAAAATATCTCAGTCTAACTCTGGACTGATAGAAAACAGATCAGCAGAATCCCTGCCCCATTTTCAGGACCCTTTCCTTCTCCGTTCCATTTCCTTACTGCCCTCTCCCCTGCTATTTCGTATGTTACCTTTAGTCTCGGCTCTTCATCCTCTGCAAGAATGAATCATTTCCATTCATGGCAGTTATTTCCACGCAGAGATGTGCAGAGCAGAAGCATCCCAGCCAGAACTGACCCCTGAAGTTGGAGGCACCTGTGCCAAAAACCTCTGCTGCAGCAGCAGGCCTGGCCCACCGCTAAGGTTCAGTCAGCATTTCCCCAAGTACGTGCTGACTCTAGCAGCCTCACCAGAAATACACCCCAAGTGTGTAAGTTTTGCCATGCCAGTGTGTACACCAAGCTGTACAGCCGCACCTGGCTGGCTGAAGTTGCACTACCACCATGGCTATACCGGTACAGCTACCGCTGCCCGGGACGGGCAACAGGTGATGCCAGGGGTGTGATTTTGGCCGAGGAGCAGCAGACCCCCTCACACGCCCCGTCCCAGGCCGGTTTCAGCCAGGCTGAGGCAGCTGAGCTCAGCTCCCCCTCAGGCCCGCTGGCTCGGAGGGGCCTGGCTGGCTGGCGAGGGAGCTGCGCCGGCCCCGCGGGCACCAGCCTGCCCTAGAGCCGCGGGGACAGGGGGAACGGAACCGCCACCCGGAGCCACGGAGGCGTCCCCGCCCGGGGGCCCGCGGCTGCCCCCGGAAGCCACGGACGCCCGACGGCCCAGCCCGGGCCCCGCGCCCCGCCTAACGGCCGGTAACGGCCGCGGGGCACGCCCCGCCCCCGTGGTGACGCACTGCTCCTCACCCGCCCCGCCCCGCGGCGCCCGGCCAGCTCGGGCACGTGGGGGGCGTGGAACGGGACACGCCTCCTCCCCCTTCCGACCAATCATCACCGCGGGAAGGAGGGGCGCCGCGGCGGGGAACACCGCCTTCCTAGCCAATGGGCCGCGGGGGGGTGGGGCCGAGGCGGTGATGATGATGGCGGCGGCGGCGGCAGTGTGGATCTTCTCGCGTGCTGGGCTGCGCCTGGGGAGGCGGAGACTGTGAGTGACGCGGGCGCTGCGCGCACGGGGGGCGGGACCAACGGACCCCCGGCGCCGCCCCTCCCCGCTGGAAACTGCGCTCGGGGGTCTCCCCCCGCACCCACCCCCCCTCTCCCCCCGGCCGTGGCGGCTGGGTCGGGCCGGGCCGGCCGGAGTGGAGCAGCGGGGCCGGAGCGGCGGGTCTCCGGCGGCAGGCCGGGCTGGGGGGAGCGGTGGGTGGCGGGGACCCCCGCAGGCGGAGCGGCTGGGGGCGAGCCGCCGCGTCGTGGCGGAGCTGGCGTGGGCCCGGCGGGCGGCGAGCCCCCGGCTGCCTGCGGGAGAGGCTGCGGGGGCCGGGCAGGGCCGGGGCGCCTCCGCCGTGCGCCAGCGGGGGAGAAGTCGCGGCTGCCGGGCTCTGCCGCTTCCTTGTCTGGCTTAGCCGGGCGGCAGCCGCGGGAGCCTCTCACGGGCGAGCCCCGGGCTTTCCTTCCCGCCCTGTGCCTCCCCCAGGGGCGCTGGTGGCACAGCACGCTCGGGCACAAGGAACGTGAAGACAGCAATTAGTTTCTTCCGATTACCACAAAATTGCCCTTGCCCGGCTGTCAGAGCCGCTCCCGCGCGGGGAGGGACCTGGGTCCTTCCCATGCCTGCGCTCAGCCTCCGACCTGGCGGGCCCCTCACGGCCGCTGTGCCCGGTCTGCCGCAGGGGGAAACCGGGGGGGGGGGGCAAGAGGGGCTGGGTCCACACCGTGGGCTTTCTTAAGAGAATACCGGGTTCCCTCCTCCATAAACCACCCCAGAGGGAGCTGAGCGTAGGTCGCCATGCGGGCAGCAGCGGGGCGGTCGGCAGCCCCGTCAGCATCCCTCCTCCTGGGCTTGGGGAGGCCCTTGTGAGCCCGGGGGGTGGCGCGTCCCTGTGCCCCGCCGCGGCGGCGGCTGGCCGAGGCAGGGCTGTGCGGGCAATCTACTTGTAAAGGGACCGAGATCACCAGGCGCTTTCCCGCAGGTGGCCAAATAGCTCTCAGGGCATGGACTTGGGGCAGGATGCTAGGAAAAGCTCCACTGTAAGTGCTCGATCCCCATGCAGGTCAGTTCGTAGAATCGGGCTCTGAGTGACATGTGCTATGTAAGATGAGGGCTCCACCGCGCCTTTCTGCTGGGGATGCCCAGCTTTCTGCCTGCAGGTGCGTGCCTGCATATTACCTGCAGGCAGAGAATGACTTCTGCCAGAGCGATTGACTGTTGGATCTGGGCTGATTTAAGGGAGGTTTTTAACAGAACCTCTAGAGGGAGAGCAGATTTTTTTAGTACTGATATTAGGCAGGCAAGCAAGTGTTAATTCATTTTAATATTTAAAGCTTTAAATTCTTGCAGTCTGCTGAGACCTTAATACTGTAAATATTGTATAGGTGACTGACAAAAGAGTATGCAGTCTATAATAACTGTAACATGGATGTTACCATGAATACACCATATTGATGGTTTTTGGGGAACCTTGGGGACAGCTGGACTGGTTTGTGCTGTGCTAGAGGCAGTGTGAAGAGCCCATAAAATCCACATCAGTCTTTCTCGCCCACAGTAACACTGTCCTGCATAGCACCCAGGGTCATTTTTCCAGCCTACCTCCTTCAGCTTACTTTTACAGCCTGTTTATGGAGAAGACGCATGCATGTACATACCTTCCCTCCTCCCCCCTATTGGTGCAGAATCATAAATGCTATGCCTTGCTGTTTCTGGTCATGAGGAATTTTGAATATTTATACTGTGGGGAGAGAAGGAGTCTACACAGTGTGAGGGCACTCAAATGATCACATTTATATGTGCATAGCAGCCGTTCAGGGCTGGGAGAGGAGGCTGACCACATGCCCACGGTGAGGCTGCTCTCTTCCAGCCGTGGTCTGAAAGGGCTTCCTTGGCTGGTGCTGCCATGGGATGGGACGTGGCTGCTGAGCACTGCAGCCGCCTCGCCTGACTGCCAGGAGACGTGACGGCCTCGCTGCAGTGGGAACTACTTGCCCCTTGTCATCAGTTCTGCTGTGGAGCCTGAGAGGCCACCATGCAGGTGGAGACCACAGAATTCGGGGCATCCAAGCGGTCAGAGACCAGAGCAGGATGAGGCATGAAGAGTCCTTGCTCACTTTTGAGCTGGGCAGCCATGTAGCCATGTGCAGTGGGGAGAGAAAATACAGGGACAACTTCAAATGTTGGCAATTGATGCACGAGTTGGTTGTATTTAATTAGCAGCTCCCTGGTCTTTAGCAGGAGTTGGCAGGTCCCGCTGGGTCCAGACCCTGGTGCCTGGGTCCCACGGCGCTCGTTGCCACGCTGTCGGGATGAGACCCTAATTACAGCAGGTACCTCCGATGTGGTATGGCTGCCCCTCTAGCTGCCGCCATCCTGTCTTCATGCGGATGTTGCTGCCCCTGTGAAGCTGCTGCGCAGTGCTGCCATGAGAATGTGGATGGAGTATTTGTATCGTTAGCAGGCAGGTGAAACCTATGGTACCCAGAGCTGGTTTTGCTTACTTGTGACGTTCCAGAGCCTTTTGGGCTTTCCCTGCCTGCGAAAGATTTTTGTCTTGTTGGAAAACATTCAAAAAAACCCCTTACAGCTGTTTTTTAATAACAAATGCAGCTGTTCTTTCTGTTGTTGTCAAGAGCTTCAAATGTGCTTTTAAAGACAATGTTGTAGTAAAGCATTGACTATGAAAACTTTCTTGCTGACAGATCTTTGTGAAGAGTTCTCTCTTTGCTTGATGATTGCGCTGTAAGAGAAGAGCATTGCACATGTAAGCACGATCACCTGTTTGCCCTCAGCTAGCCGAGTGCATGTCTGCTTCACCCGTGTACGAGAGGGTTTTTTACATATATTTATTTACATGGTGTATTCCAGGCAGATCTATACCCACGTGCCCGTACTAAATCAATCAAAAGCAGCATCGTTAAGCGCACATCTCAGTGGAGCGCTGCAGAGTATGGAATATACCGTGTGGGCATGTAGAGTGTGTCGTGCCAAAGGTGCAGACAGCAGCACGCCTGCTAGCAACARAGGAGCCTGAGAAGAGTCATAAGCCCGTGTCAGATCTTGTTCAGGGACTGCGCCTACATAATCTAAAATTTCTAGCGTTGGGAGCTTCTTCTCTCATCTCCAATTGCCATCTTCCCTCCCAGGAATCCACCACTGCTCTGTCTTGTGTTTTCACACTTCAAGTTCGTGTCTACTTGGCAAATTAGCGATGATGTTGTTTTTCATGGGTTGGACACTGGAGGGTGCTAATGCAATGAGAGCTGGAGTTGTTCTAGCAAATTAAAGGGTTCCCCTTTGTTAGTTGTGAAATACTTTTATTCTTTGTTGCAACGTTTAAATGGAAAGACATGAATTATGGTCCTTACCAGTAGCTGATCCTGCTCGGTGTGTATAGAGCTATAACCAAGAATATCAATAAAGTGTTAAGTCTGTGAGGGATTTCTTTCCTGAACCTCTATCCAAAAAATCACTCATTTTATGTTCTACGCATTTTTAACTGTCTTTCCAGGTTATCGCCTCGGGCTGAAATTTATTTGAAAGTGTGACTTTCTAGTGATAAAAACACTTTACCTGTTGAGCTGTATCTGCAGAATCTGCTTTTATACAAGGTCGCTTTGGTTCACCTAAACCAATGTTGTCATGTTGCTGGCGAGGTGAGAACCTGATGGCGGCTCACGTTGGGGAGGGAGGGGACACCTTGAGCACCGCTAATCGAGTCCCTGGCGTTGCGATCCTCTCTCTGGGGATGGACCTGGTGGAGCTTCAGTTTACCTTGCGACAGCGTCACTGGGCCACGCACGAGGGAGCGTGCAGGATGGGGCCTTCCGTCAGCCATCGCTGCTAGGTCAGGTGAAGCACGTCACGAAGCTGAGCCTTAGCTCTGGCATTTCAAATTCACTCAAACATTTTTGGCAGGTTAAAGTTACGTTGGGAGGTCTTACGCTAAAGGAGGTATTACCTGTCCACGCTGCTCCAGCTTTCTGCTGAACCGGGACTCTGCTCTCCTCTGCCCTTGGCAGAAAGACACGGGGCCAACATAAGCTCCCCGTTGTGCGGTCTGGCAATTCCATACTCGGCATTAAGGACTGTGAAACTACTGCCTGAGCCAGTTCTCATCCTGGCAGCAGCAGAGGTATGATGCTGGCTAATTAATGCTAATGAGAAGCAGGGTGCAAAGCTGAGCGTGTCCAGCTAATCACTGCTGGCACCCCAACTAGTCTGCTTAAAGCTAATGCAGTTCTGGACAGTCCTCCCCAGTCCTGTACCTGCTTTGGCGGACCCGTTAGTCAAATGAAAGCCGGTATTCATAAAATGTGTGAGCAAACCAGAATTGGGTAGAAATACACTTTCCTTAGAAGTCTTTCTCGTTCGGTACGAGTGGCAAATGAGTTACTCCTCTGTCTCGTTCCCCTTTGCAAATGAATTGGGCTGTCCCCTCCTGGAAAACACTGTTACTGTGCTGTATTGGTCAGGTTTTGTTCTCTCCCAGGTGTTGCAGTTTGCTTAGATATGACTAGTTTAGTTTTTCTTTCTTTTAAAAATACTCATCATTTTTCTCCGAATTCCCCCTTGAACAGAAGATGCGGATGAGCATGGAGAAAGACCCTGTTGCCATCCTGTTCTGGTGTCGTTTGAGATCTGCTGCTCACCTCGCAAATGGACGCATGGCCAGTTTCACAGCAAAGTTGCTTGGCTTTTTATTGGAAAGAGCAGAAACGTAGCCAGCTGGAAGTTTACACTTCTTTTGCAAAAAGAGTTTTAGTAGTTTACTGGAATAGGGTCATAAGGGGCTGTGAGCAGAAAAGCTTTTAAAATCATTGTAATAACTAGTGGTAGTGCAGCCAGTCTGCTTAAGAGGACATAATTTAGTCTAGGCACATGAAAAAAGATCTGGTTGACTGTGTATTCCTCTCATTTACCAGTTTTTAAGAGAAGACCCTTTATTCCATTGCACCTCCATGCTTATGAGCAGGAGCCAGGGTACGCCTCCTGGCATCACTTCAAGAACCAACATGCTAGCTGTGGTGCCAAAAGGATTTGCAGTTGTGCATTTTATGTAGGCGGTGTCCTAATTTACCCCAGGAGACCTCTCTGTGGGAGAGATTGTTAACGGACCTTCCACCAAACCTGCTTGAGCGCATTGAGTTTAAATGCCACCAACTGCGGGATGCCGTCTCTGAGGCCCAACGCCACCCCTGCTCCGTGGCCCTGCACCGGGAAGGAGTGTGCCTGTTCCCTTGGGGGATGCCCGGTGCCTTCCAGCACTGAGCCTTCACGCGCKTGTACAGTCTTTCTTGGCTACTCGTAAAAGCTGGGTGAGTGGGCTCTCCRGGGTTTTCATGCCTTTTGGGGAGATCAGGTTGCTGTACTTGAAGCCTCTTAAGAGTCATTTTGGCAGGGAAAAGCCCTTTGATGCTAAGAGCTTTGTAGGGTTTCTGCTGATTAACTGGTTGTCTTTTGAACCCCCAGTGTGGTGTTTGCTCTTGTCCTCTGCACGTCAGGTGGGCTCCCGATGGTGGTCTCTCCCGGACCCCTTTCTCATGCCTCCCTGAGCTCCGAGCCTCCTCCTTTGGAGAGGGGAAATACTGGATTCGCCCTTCTTATTTTGTCAGCCGGGCTGTGCATGGAGGCATTTCTCCAGCCGCTGCCCTTTTCACGCTTTCCTCTCCCGCCCCGCAAGGCCGTGGAGCACAGCAGGTCTGCAGAACTTCGACTGCAAGTGGGTCTGGAGGTCAGCTGTGTGGTCACTGAGCCCTGCGGGTGTTGAACAAGTCCCCTTCGTAATTTTTCCCTTATTTTCTCGTCAGTGCTATATTTACCTCTCAAGTCTCCCTGTGCCCTTTAAATCTCTGAGCGTCACTGGCGTAAATAGGATTTGCCTGTCCCCATGAAACAGGCATCGGGGCAGCTGCCTGCCTTGCCTTCTCCAGCCCTTTGTGGGCTGGGGTTGACCTGTTGTCACGGGCTGAGCAGCCAAACCCGCTTTCTTCTCTGACATTTTAATTAAAAATGGTTGGCATCAGGGGCTCTGCAGCGATGAAAGGGAAATGATGAAACTTTGAAGAATTTGGGGCATAAAGTCGATCTCTAAATTTTAATGTACTCATTGCACTTAAACAGTTGATACATTTTATTATTGAGCTTTCAGGTGACCTAATTTCCCTTAGTACTGTACATTTAGCTTTATACATCTGCACCTAATTTGTAAAAAAGGACTTAATGAGAAACTTCAAACAGTTTAAATGTCAATTACAAAGAAAGCGAGGTTTTAAAGTTCCAGTAATCTGTCCATATTGGTCATCGAAACATGATCCCAGGTGGACGTTAATTCAAGACAGATGGCATTCCAAAGGCACAATTACAAAGAGCTTATATATTTTCAACACTAACAAGCTGTCACGCTATGTTGTAGCTACACTTCCAGTACTGTATAACCACAATTGCCGCTTTATCTGCTGCGGACTTGGTAGTAAAGGGGTTTGATTCCCCACTCTTGATATTGTCAGTGGGATTTTTTGGGGGGTGAACAGGAGACCGGGGTTAGTTAATGTGAATATCTTGCATTTGCTCAATCTGTTGGGTGGGGGGGTTGTGTTTGTTTTCATGTTTAAGTTGGTGAAATGCTTTTCAAAGAAAGGAGGGGGAATATTGAATATGGGCATAACAAGAMATATTTCTATTTCCTGGCAACACTAATTAACTTTAGTCTTATCAGCTGCTAAGCGATAGCTATGATGATTTGTTAAAACCCCCAACATCCTGGATGCTTTCGCTTAAAAAGCCATCTGAAAGCCTTTGGAGTAACACACGTCTTACCTGGAAGACTGAAGTCCAGGGGATTGATAGTGACTTGACTTGCAGTGGTATAAATGGGCAGCAGCTCGGCTGCAGCTGGGCAGGAGCGCTACACCCCATGGGAAAGGCAGTTTGAATTATTTTTGGGTTTCTGAAAGTAGTCTTAGGCCCAGAGGCAGAGGTGGAGGGGCTGGACAAAGCAGGGTCAAGGTAGGACTTGCATTAGACTGAAGCATCAACATGTGATGTAGTTGAAGATGTCCCTGCTCATTGCAGGGGGGTTGGACAAGATGACCTTTAAAGGTCCCTTCCAACCCAAACCATTCTATGTGGCAGATGGCAAGGTTTGTTGTAGAAGGACAATGTTTGGTATCTAGTTAGTAGTTGAGGTGGGCGGCGATCTGCATAACTGATTTTTGTTTGTTTCTTGAAACCAGGTCACGAAAAAGCAAGACTTGCATGGCTATGACTAGACAGTGTTTTAATAGGCTTTAAAAATTCTGGGCTGTTAGGAACAAGATTAATAATGCTCCCCAGGAAGGTTTTTAAGCTCCTGTGGGCATGTGTATCCTCTAAAGAGGTACTGAGAATGAAGAGCTTATATTTCTGCTAATTTAGCTACCTTTTACTGGAAAGTGGAGAATAAAGCAGAAAGGCTAAGATGCTTCATCCTTGGAAGGCAGGAATTAAAATGGTGAGACTGTGCTCTTTAATTTTTGTTCTTCATTAATGAATGTTGTAAATGTGGTTTTTGAAAGCATCTTACCCGGCTTCCTTTTTGGAGGAGATGCAAGTGCTATTTGAAATATGCAGCTCGACAACAAGTGAATTGGACTCCTGAGCGACGCTTGAAACAAAATGCCAATTTTACCTACAGTTTTACTAGGTTTCCTGGTTTATGCAGTGGCATTTGAATGGCCTCTAGTAATTGTTTTTAGCAGGAAAAAAAAATTCAAACAAAAATGAAAAACACAACCCAAAGTTCATTAGCACTGTATTTGGCATGCCATGAATCGTTAAATCTTTATATAAATGCAGAAGTAATTTGTAACAAACAAAATCCGTTATTTTTTTGGAGAGACTTTCTTTTGAATTTTTGTTCGGACTGCTGAAGTACAGTATGTTTTCCAAATGTCAGATGTTACTACCAGAAGAGGGGAGGAACCAAATTCATGTTTTAATTAAATACCATGTATAATTCTTGAGTGTCAGATATACTTAGTGGTGATAAGTGAAAAAAAATAAGGTGGAAAACAAAAGACAATAAATAAATGCTGAGATAAGGGGTTTTCACCTTTTTTTTTTTTTAACTTAATTTCGATGTTTGTGTGTGTTGCTCTTAAGCGGTTTCCCCTTGGATTTTCCCAGTGCTTATCAGGGTAACATACTGCAGTCTTTTTATTTAGATCAGGCTTCGCTTTGAGAGTTAGCTAATTGTTCAAGCCCAAGTGGGAAACTTTCCTGCACCTGGAAAATTAGGAGAGCAAAAGCAAGAGACATGTCCGCATCCTTTCCCTGGTGGTTCTTCACCTGCGAATTTGAACTGCAGCGGTAATAAAAGTTTTGTGGACCTCATTTTATGTGAGATCATTAAGCGACAGGAGAATTCAGGACTAGCTGCCCTTTATAATTCAGGACACTGAAAGGTGCCATTTATAAGCTCAAAGTGCCTGCAGGAAGGCAAAACAGGCTTGTAAAACCCGCACTCCAAACGCTGAAGGGGAACCGGTTTGTACTGCTGGCTGCAGCCTTGGAGTGGCAAAATTGCAAAGGTAGTGGGGACTGGGTTTAAAAAAAATGGAAAAACACCTGCCTCTAAAAGTTGATGTAATAGCCCAGTTTTTCACACTTCTTGTGTTGATATCTCTTTTGTCCAAAAAAACCCCAAAATGTCCCGGGCAATGATCCCAGTAAAAACCTTATCAGTTATAGTGCCCAGCTGTTGGGTTATTACCTTTYCTACTATAGCCCACTGTTTTGCTGAGCTGCTAATTTGGCTATAAAATATGTTTTTTCCTGACTTTTTAATAATATTTTGCAACCAGTGACCTTTGCCCATTACGTGGGCCCGGCATTTTGTAGGGAGAGCTCTCGCCTCCTTATTACTTGAGAAGGACTAGCAGYGTGCACACCACTTGCAACGAAGAGAGGTCTTCAGTAAAGAAGCTGATACGCCAGCATACCCAGTCTTCATAAAACTGATTGTTATGGCTCTAAACAGGCAATGTAGTCTGCTAAATACAGAATATGGTGCAGCTTTATGGACCTAGAAAGCCTGAAAGGCACTAGAGCAGCAGCCCAAGGAAACGTTGAGTCTAGTGTTTATGCTCAGAGCTGGTACAGCTTTCCCTACGTGCTCCCCTGTTACTCCTCACGTGAGAGTTGGAGCAATCATTTTTAAGTTTATGACCAAAATGTAGCAATTGCTGCCTATAAATGAGGCATCCGTACCTGTAATCTTAAATGGCTGGGGCTGAACTCTTCTAGTCCAGCCAACGTAAGCCAGCTATTCACGGCCTCATTAACGTCCCGTGACTGAAGTTCCTTGGGTGCCAATTTGCACCATCAGAGCCTCAATTCCAGTGAAGACAAGAGCTGACTGCACATCAAGTCTGCCTGCAGCGCCTTTGCTTTATTAGTTGGTATTAATTCAATACCCGCATGTTTATGCACACTGATTTCAGCAGCAACTGGCTATACGGCGTGGTATCCAAACTGGCATCCCTCCGTACATCGATCACATAGGAGCCAGAGAAGCAGCTGCGCATCAGAAATGTATTGGTATTATTCTATTTTCTGACGCTGCTTTTGTTGCCTAGATTGAYGTGCTCGGGGCCCCAAACACTGCACTGAGTTTAGTATGACCCCAGGGCCTTTGCAGAGTCAACTGCAGGACTCAAACCTTTATATCCACTATTAAAAGGCAGTTATGTGACTGTTTATGTTAGAGCCAGGTGCTTTGTTGCCTGTGGACATGCTGTTACTTGACAAAATTTTTTCTGTTTTGGTTTTTGTTTTTTTTTTCTTTATGGTCAAAATGTGATAAACATACTTACCGGAGTACTTTACTCTTCGCAAATGGTCTGGCCGCCTTCAGCAACCACTCGGCTTTCTGCGGGAGGACGGGAGTCAGGGTTTTCCAGCTCTCTGTAGGGATGTATCTGTGGCAGCATTCCTGTTACTCCTATATTTTCTTTGTGAAGGACATACAGTTTCTAGATGGCATGTCATCAATGTATTTTAATGACATTTTTTGTGGTATTTTTCATTTAAGTTCTCTAATTTGTAGTGCATTTCTAGTTTTTGTGGGTTCATTTATTTAGGCTTTATATATGAATGCATGCTTTGCGGGCTTATTGTGTTAAACATTTGCTCATTTTTTGTTAAATCTGTAGCAGTACTAAAGCACTGAAGGTGCTTTGGGTTGGGTCAGTATCAAATAGTGACTGCAGCATACTGGAAGTATAAAATCTGTTTTCTTACTAACTGTTTCTTTGAGAAGTTGATAGAGTTGAAAACTATTTAACAGTTGTTTTTTTCCTTTCCGGTTAAACTACGCTACTGAGGAAATCTTCCTACTGCTACACGCTGCAATATGTCAGAAACACCGTTATGTTATAGTTGCATCATTATCTAAACGAAAAATTGAGTGTGGGTTTGAAGTCGACAAGTGATGAAAGTAGCCCTGAGGTTGTCAATTAGAAAGCCAAGGCCTGGAATTGATAAGTTAATGGCTGGTTCCCTTCTCACCCCCTCGCTTTGCTGCCTGCTCCTGCCTCACCCCACAGCAGCTTTACTTGCTCGGAACATAAAGAAAAGGCTCCCRTTGGTTTGTGTCCCAAAATTTGTCTCACTAATACGATTCACTTAAATTCTTGGCTGCTTGCAACGTTCTCAGTATGGACAGATAGTTAAACAAGGAGAAATGAGATGCAGCAGATAGAAAATACAATCTCAAAATGATGCCCCCTTCTTGTCTTTTTTTATTTGTTTATTTTTTGTTTAAATGTTGAACCGTTAACACTGTTGTTTCAGACCATCCTCCTGCAGTACACACAGCAAATTTAGCAGCAGTGCATAATTTAACTTCTACCGTATGTTTGTTTGCAGGTTTTAAAACCTGAAATTTAATGGCAGCCAGTTGGAACCCATGTGTTCCTTTTAAAGGCGGAGAGCAACACGTGCGGTTTTTCCTGAAGGGAGATACTGGTTACCAAAGTTTATRATATAATGTAATGTAATACATAGTGTTTCTATTTCGCTTGGGCAGGAGGGAACTAACATGTTGCCACTYTTCCTAAGGAACACATGGGTTTAGATAAATACGTAAATTATGGAAAATAACAGACAGGATTTATTCAGATTTTAATCATTCTTGGTGTGCTGTGTTGTGAGAACGACAGTAGCCTTATGAAAAGAGCTTTAAAGTAGTATTAGAAGTAGTATATAATTCAAACAGGCATTGTGCAAAGCAAAACATGTAATTCATCTTCAGTTTTTGAAAACTTCGTGTACAGTGTGAGTTTTTAGGGCCTGTAAAAGGTTGCAGATGGGCACGCCCTCTGCAGCCTGAGGTTTTCTGCTCATGGCACAGCTGCTTCAGTGACAATGCAAATTCAAGAGTTTTTCCACATAGCCCTGTCTCAACCTAGAGGAGATGAATAATAATCATGAGTATGAGAAGGCAGTTTAATTTGCAAGCACATTGAGGTTTTTGACCTTTCTGGTGGTTTCACCGTAACCAGCAAACATCTGTTGAATAATAAAAAAATTGCAGTTGCTACTTACCTGCCCCAATATAATGAAACAGGGAGCTCCAAGCATGGATTGCTGCTCTGGAGTCCCTCTCTCCTCCAGCCAGATTTCAAAACATGAAGTAAATCTTATTCTAGCTTAATTCACATGAAAAGAGACGTGACATCGTATTAAACAATTCAGCGTTGGATGGTGCCCTCTCCACCTGACGTGCTGGCTTTGMCCAAGAGCCACGCGGCAAAGCTTTTCCAGGGCTTCACCGGAGGTTCAGTGCAGAAGAGGTAGTACGTGATTTTCCAAAAGCACGTGTTCCTTCTGTGCCGTACTTTGACTTGCTTCTTGAGATAGATGTCTCATAGTACCCATAAATAATGAAAATATACAATGACATTTTTAATGAGAGGTTTTGTTTTCTTACACATTGTGACTCTGGTGTTTCTAGTGCTACAGGATAACCTCCTGTGGTGGCCTGTTGCAGGAGAGGTTATCTCAAGATGAAGTAAGAACATTGAATCTAGTTTAGCCTGACCTGTTCAGGTATCACACCTACCAGAAAGCATAATTCTGGGGTTTCCTCCTAAGTTGGTCCTTTCCTTGGATTGCAGTTTTGTCTTTGCAGAAATCTTCTGTAGTTATTTTTTGAATGAGGTTCTGAAAGTTAATGGTGTTGGGTCAGCAAAGCTCATCTTCCAGGGGATAGTCATTTCTTTCTGGACTTTTCATCCCTTAACCTCTTTCATATGCTTTTATATACCTGTCAGCCCAGCAGGGCTGTTGTGCAAGGTACATTCACATGCCCCATGGAAGCCAGTCAGCCAAATTTTGGTGGAGCCAGTCACTGCTCTGCAAAAGGCAGACCAATGCCAAAAATCTCAGTCTCTTTCAGTGTGTTCCTGCAGGATGTTGGTCTCTGCTCTTCTGGGGTTTTTTTCCCCTCCCCTTTTGTTCTTGCTGTTGGTTAACTGTGTTTTGTCACCCATGGTACTCTTTCAGTCTGAGTGTCCCTCTCTTGCCATGTGTTTCTTTACTTTTGCCATGCCTTAAGTACATCCACATCTTTCAGTGGGTGAAAATTGGACTTTTGTGCTGTCTGCTCGCCAGTTTACACTAGTTACTTCCACGCTTCCACAGCACATGAAGCATAGGGGTGCTAAACAGTGCCCATCTTAGGGTGAAGGCTGTGGCACTCTACAGAGAGGTCACAGGTTGAATTGGTCTTTTCCCCCCTTTCCCTACCCAAGGAGGAAGAGTCTCATTTTAGGAGGAAAAGTTTCTTTCTTCCCAGGAAGGCTGGGTCCACATAAACTCTTCAGCTCTCCAGAAGTTTGGTTGCGCTGGATCACTTCTGTCTGAAGGTAGAAAACCCTAGTGTCAGAGCTTTTGATGCTATAGAGCCTTCTAAGGCTAAAAATCAAAGGGGCTCCTTTCCACCCACTACTTCACCTTTTCTGACAAATACAGTCTGAGCAGTGGTCCTTGCTTTCCACATGGGCGTTCTCAAGCCCGAAGCTCCCGCTTCACGTTCATCTGTACTCAGAGGAATGTTGGAAAGAAATGAAAATTACTTACCAAAAAGTGGTGTGGCATTTCCTAATTTTTTTTCATTCCAATATGGAATCTTAAAATAGGGAAAAGCTTGTCTAGATTCAGCAATTTGAAACATTTGGAATGGATAAAAACCTGTCTTATACACTAGAAATAAAATCTAAAAAAAAAAAAAAGGAAAACCCAGTGCTTATACAAAGGCATGTTCGGAGTGAGAAAGTTGACTTCGCATTTCCAGATTTTGCATTTCTAAAACAAAATTGAAGTCCACTGTTGTCTTTATGCAGTCGAGAGAGATTTCCTTTGAGTATATCTGAAATGATACAGAGTTCAGTTAAGTCAACGTTGTCTTTAAGGTCAGTATCATCATCTCAGACACATGCTATTAGCAGGTTGTCGTCCTGCAGGAACTCAACACCGATGTTCCTGAACAAGATAAACCAGAAACTGAATATGCTATCAAAGGGCTGTATTTCTTGGGTTTTTTTATCAGCTTCTTTGACCACTTTTGCCTGGAAAATGATCTATTAACCTTAAAACACAACCGACAAATGGCAGAATCTAAAAAAGAAAAATGAACACATAGTTTAGGTTTGTTACTGTAATCTGTGACTGTATAAAATCACATATTCATTATGCAATGGTAATGGCAAAATTAAATGGGTTTCGAACCAAATGTAAACTTGTTGAGGGAAACCAGCAACAGTTTGGGCCTTTCTGGTGCTGTAGACCTCAAAGACGTTTGGAGGCCTTGATTTCAGAGGCTGAAATATTCACCCTCTCCCTGATTCATCTGTTGCAATGCATGACAGGGCCTGCTGTGTGGAGAGGGATGGCTGCAGGATGTCTTCGCTCCACAACCATGAAGGGAGCTAGTTTAGAAGAGAAAGACATTGAGATTTTTAACACTTTAGACACTTCCAGTTTCTTTTTCAGACCACTTTCAGCCAGTTCTACAACTGATAAAAATATTTATTTTCTGGCATTTTTATATAAAATATTTGAGATATAGGTCTTGTGCTTTCTGCCACTAGTAATGGTAATGCTGGCACATTCCTCCATTAAAAAAAAAAAAATTTTGGAACTAAGTGATAAGCAAAGAGCTGAACCCTGAGTCAGTGAGATGGTAAAAACTTAGTGATCAGGAAATAAATAACAAACACAGTTTTCAAAATTTATGCTGAGTGTATTTCTTCTTAAAAATACATCTATTAAAATTATGCCGAGGCCGAAGCTTACTATAATCTGCTTAAATCATAAAAAATAACAAACAAAATAGAAACAATGCTTCCAGGTTGTRGGTCAGACCATTCAACTGATTAAAGTCACTGCCTAAACTCTGGAAACCCAAAGTGTTTGAAGTACTGAGTTGGCTTTTGAGATCCGCAGTCTCTTCTGCAAGTACCAAGAGACTATTTTCTTCAATATATTCAATTAGCTCAGTTAAATGACTAATTTATTCAAACTTGACCAATTGGGAGTTGAAAGAAGCAGAAAAGCTTGTTCTTCTCTAACAATCTGTGAATAAAAGCTAATTATGAGAGGATTACATTTGCTAATACTGCAATATTGAAGGATATTATGACCAAATACTAGATTGGTGCTAATTCTGGCTAATACCGAGTTATTTTAATAGGTCAATTTTTAAATCAAATCACAATTTTCTTTAGAAGTCTAGCCTCTTTAAGACAGTGCTATGCAACTGATAAACTGTCTCGCTACATTTTAACTTGCATTCCAGTTTCCATCCAAAGAAACATAAATCATAAGTAAACACAAAGGGATCAGCTAGTAAATAAGAATTGTGCCATACATGATTTTCTAACAAAAACAGTAAAATTAATCTGAAAAAATTTATAATGAGGTATAGAAAAGCTTAAATATGTATCAGCGGAGCTACTCTGTCCTTCTGGCTAGCAATAAGAAGTGCCAAATTTAGTGTAAAAGCTATATTTAGTTACAAAGCAACATACTTCAGTGGTTACAAACTGAGAATTAACCTTTCTCCAAGAAAATAACTAAAACGTTTAAATGGGAAAACAAGATTCAAATTAATTATTTAACTCAAGGTTTCCCGCTTGGTAGTTTAATTTGTTATTTTAAAATAAGTGGCTTAAAAGATTTCATCCTGCTGCAAGTAATCGATAACTGAGATACCTATGAGTGAACATAAACATAAGTGCAAACTTGACATAAGGATCCAGAAATTCAGCCAAGAATGTGATGTCAAGAAAATGTGAGGATAAAATTTTCAGTCCTGTCCATAAACATTTGGTATATGGGACACCCCACAATGAAATTTAATTACCTCTTCTGCTGATAGGATCACGAGAAAAATGTTGCTTCGGGCATCAGCAGAATGAGATAYGGAGGACAGGATGGAGAGTGTCTCGGTCATCGCGCCTTTGCTACAAAGACGCCGCGTCCTGCTGCCGTTGGTCCTTGGTGTCTCAAACTTTGAGACAGACACCATCATGGTTCCTCTCCATCTGCTGGTCGCATCAGAAGCTGTTCCTGTAAATGCTAATTCATCACCTTTCATCAAATTGCTTTGAAAAAACACCGCTTTCTGTTGCTGACTATTTAAAAGATCAATTTGGCAATGGTTAGGCTGCCTGTTTTTTACACCCGTTCCCCCACAAGCGGAGTTTGAACGGTGCTGAGTTTCCGAGAGGTGGTCCTTCTCCAATAGCTTACTTGACAGCATGGCTGGCTCCTATCTGGGAGGAATGACTGGAGCAATAGAGACAAGTTCTTGGTGCAGTACTGCCAGACCAAGAGGCAAATCTCGGGGTGCTCCAGCGCTGTGCTGTTTGTGCAGCCGCTGCTGTGYGCCCGGCTCGATCTTGCTGGGTAACTTCTTTAGGTTTTAACCTCTCATCAACATGGGTTCCTCATCTTCAGCAGGTCCATAAGCCAGCTGTGTAACTTAGAAGTAGCCTATTAGTAGAAAAGGAATTTATGGCTGGAAATTTTACTGGGTATAATGGCCTGTTTCCTCAGCTCCTCCTTTTCCCGAGGGTTATTTCCCAAGGTAGCCCTGTATGTTTCATCTATACCTCCTGAGCCTCCGGGAGCCTCCTGCTAATCACTTCTCTTCTTGATGAGCCCAGAAGAGGATTTTCTTAACCGGCCGCCCAGTCCGCTGCTCACTGCCAGAGGCACGGGGATGTAGCCATGAGGGGTGCATAATGGACGAAAAACCTAGACGATGGCATTCACCTACCCAAAACTATTAACATGAACAGGCTACGGGTGCACCCTGGCCTCCCTTCCTCTCCGTGTGACCTGCCATCTCCCTCATCGGGCTCTGGGGTCCGCGACCCTGCTTGGGCATTCACCGTGAGAGCGATGAGGCTTTATGTGTTCACTGAACTGTAACAGCCAGTGTAAAGGATGCTGAGGTAAAGGCTGTGTGTTACCTGCCCTGTGTGTCTGCCTGGGGCCCAGGTTTTTAAATATGCTATTTCTTTGTAGTCCTTTTCAAATAAAAATCCAGGTTTTGCCGTCTCTCCCTCACGTGCACGCTCCATGAAAGATTAGCACAGTATATAGGTTTTTCCAGACCAATTTTCAGGACAACTTGGACCTTTTTTTTCTGTGATGTTTCTAAAACTGGCAGAAGAAGAACTTTTTTTTAAGCCTGCATACGCTGCAAGGAGTATTTTAAAATAAAGATTTATTTTTTTTTTAATCTTTAAGCGTGTTTAATGCTTGTATAAGGTGCCAGATTTTAATTACTGTTGGCATTTATAAGCGTGGTGCTGGCAATGGCAACCATATTGCTGAAAAAAGGCATAAATTTTGACACTGGCAATATGGGAACCCAGCATACGAGACTGTAAACCTCATTGCTTTCTGTTTTAATATACTAGTTTAAGGGAAGAACTTTTAACGGTTAATATTCAACTAGAACATTTAGGGTTCGATATAAAGTTGTTCTAATTTCAAACTATTTAGTAATTTAGGTCCTATCAAAGATCGGCTTAGGTAATAACTTTCTATTAAACAGCCTTTAAATAAGCATGCTTAAAGTAGGGAAAATAAGATGCTTCATTACAAGAAATGAGGTTGGCATCTACCAGGTTTTCCATTAAGTTCCAGGTCACAGACAAATAAAGGAAGTATGTTAGGAAAAAAAACCTTTTTAAAAATAATTAGGGAGATGTCTGTTTTGTTCACCAGATGGAAAATCAGTAGTTGTGGGTGGTCTGTGCTGGATGGGGCATCTCACAATTGGCAGAACTATGCCTTTAACTTTTAAAGTCCTGGGACAAAATGTGAAAGTAATTGACTGTTCAGAATGCTCCCTCTCTGGATACCTAGCATGCTTTTAAAACCAAGATTTGGTGAGTTTCTGACTTTTTTTTTTTTTTTCTAAGAATGCTCAAGCTGTTGTGTCTAGTATTAGGCCAATCGGGTATATTTTTGGTAGCTGTTTAGTGGGGCTGTTGTCTTTTGTGCTTACGCCTGTGTGTGCCTGGACTTGCATGCGCACAACTGAAATGCCACAGCTTTACAATTCTCCATTAGCATGTTGTGCGCATGATTTTCATAATAGCGTCAGTGTTTGCCGTGTTCAGGGTATACGTAAACTGTTGGTTAACGTAATTTGTTTCTTTCCTCTAGTTTGTTCCGTTTTAAGGAATTTAAATCTATCCATTTGCCAACATACTAAAGAAAACAAAGTTGCAACCTTATTTTCACAAACAAGAAGAAAATTCCTGCTTTAAAATAATTCAGGCGTTTAAAAAAGTATTAAAAATCCATAGTATTTTTTTTTAATCCGAATAAATAAATCCAAATATGCATATTAAATACGGTCATTTATGAATGTGTTAGAATCTTCTTGGTGCAGTTTGTAACTTTGCTTGCCGTGTCAGAACTGATACTTTCTAATTGCCAGGTTAATTTGAGAAAACAGTATTTCGAATGTCGAAGATGGGTTAGAAAATCTTTGTGTGCATGTTAAGAATAACAGATTTTATTATGTGAATTGCGATAAGAATGTGTGCTGTTCAGCAGTGACCTCTCAAAGAATGAGGCAGAACCCATTTGTGGTATAAGAGGCAATTGCTTTATATTTACCTTACTTTACAGACAATTTTTTTGCAGTTAGCTATATGAATGGTCACAGAGAATTGTATGCATGTGTTATATCTATATTGTAGCTTGTGTTAAACCAATCCCCACACCTATTATGTAGAAGCATTCCTGAAGATAAGTGAGGCACTCAACTTAGTGCCTTCTTTGTAAAATCCCTTTTGCTATGCATGACATGTACTCTGTATTTTTTTCCTTGCAGTAAATTATAAAGCTTTTTTCTTTCCATGAATCTCCTTCCAAGAAAACACATACAGCCTAATAACACTCGCCTTGAGAACCGTGCATTGCCTCCACTACAAAGCCGTGTTTTCATTGAAGAGATAATTATAATATGGTTTAATGTTCTTGTCAACCTTGAAACACGGTCCGTAAAGAGTGCTATTCTGGTGGATGTCTTTTTGAAGAGAGTTGAGTGTAGCTAAGAAAACATACATATAGCCACACACTTTTCTGATAAACCAAGACAGATTTTTAATACAATATGTGTTCTCTGAAAAGAATTACACGTTTTCTAAGGTGTTAATTCAGAGCTGCATCTTCCTCCAGATTGCACCGTTAAAAATACATAAAATTTGCTTGGATTTATTTGTTTTGCTTTCTTCTCTCTCCCCCCCCCCCCCCCCGTCTCCCCTTATATTTATAGACTTTAAATCTATACAAGGACGTAAACTCATAATAATAATTAAAATGCTTTTAATGTGCTTTGAGGCACAGACTTCAAATGAGTAAAGAAGCCCAAACTGGAACACAAATGGTTCTTCCCAGGCAACAAACACGCTTGGCTGTTGATATGCTGTAATTTTCTGCTTTACTTAGTAAAAACAGCAATTACTTATTTGTTCCATATCCCCCCCCAGCACAGATGCTACTCAGTCTGTCCATTTTCTGAGCGCCGAGCAGGCTGCGTGCGCGCGCGTGGGTGCGTGTGCATGCGTTTYAATGCGACGCAAGTCAAGTTTTCCCCTTGCATGCTGTCCTGTTAACAGCATTTATTTGCCACGGCTGCTAGTTTACCACCAGCCCAAGACAATGGTGTGCTGGAAGCGGCTGTGGCTGTGAAAGTCTCGCTTAACGGTCTCTCCTGCGCCGGCAAACGTTTGCTTCCAGGTGCAGTTTTGCAAAGCATTGAGCTGATCGTACAAACCAGCGCGAGGACAGATAAAAGCCGGACGGTCATACCGGTTAAGATTGCAGCCCGGTTGAACAAATCTTTAACATTGTTTTCGCTGTATTGTCTTTCGTGGCGGTCTGGTGGTTGTGAACGGTGTCCRGTGCTGCTCAAAGCAACGTAGTCTGAAGCAGAAAGCCTTCGAGGGAAGTGAAATCGCAGGCTGGCTGAAGGCAATGCAAAATTGCCCCTGGMTTCAGGCCATCTGGGATTTCCCCCTTGGGTTTCAAAGCCCAGTTAAAGGCTGGTAAGTAGGAAAAATGTAGTTATCTGCCGCACCACAAAAAGTACATACGACCCAAAAAACCCTGAAAAGCKAAGGACAACACAACTCTTTCACTTGCTCGTACGGCGAGCGTAAGACTATTAGCGTATACAAGGAATTGCATGGCTCAGCACAATGCAACCTGACTGCTGAATCGGGTGCTTGGGATCTTGAATTTAATACCTAATTATTTTTAAGAGCTACTCTTAAATGAGGAATATGAGCAAATATGTTAATTAATTGAAAGTAGGCATTTTATTAAGTACTTAATTAGTATAATTCTGGAGAGGTAGTATAAAAGAAGCAAAATACCTGGCAAAAGTGTATCATTTGAGTCTTCTTTACAGTCATCTCATCATTAGCAATCCATTTGCTTGCTCTGAAGTTAATGGGATTATTTTTTTTTCCTTCTTTGAGGAGGAATTACAAACTAAGGCCTTAAATTAGTATTGTAAATAATCTCTCTAGAGAAACTTTTCACTGCAAAAACTTCCTCAAGAGGCAAGTGTTAAAAAGTTTCTGGTGCTGCTGCACAGTTTAAAAATATCCTTGAGATTTTTCCCCTTAGATTTATATATTCAAGCTAGATAGCTACCGTTCAAAGAATAAGCAAGTGTTTCTGGCAGAATTAACATTTTATAGTCACGTYAAGTTATGTTTTGGTTCCCCCACCATTTTCCTTTTGTTTTGTAGTGAAAGGAAAAAATAGCCTAAAAATACAAAATCTTAGTTAATGAATGTAGATGCTCAGTGGCTAAGAAATGAAAAATGCCATTTTCCCATTGGCCCTTCTTTTCATATATTTGAATTGTTACTACAAACTTTATTTTTAGAGTTTGTTTTCTTTTAACAAGATAT
Source organism: Oceanodroma leucorhoa (assembly GCA_030449065.1). Classification (NCBI taxonomy): domain Eukaryota; kingdom Metazoa; phylum Chordata; class Aves; order Procellariiformes; genus Oceanodroma; species Oceanodroma leucorhoa. The sequence continues at coordinate 7,863,146 of JASVER010000002.1, read as the reverse complement.
GCTGTGTTCCTACCTAATCTTTTTTCTGCAGCTCAGCACCTAACATTTTGATGGATATTTCTTAACTTACATCTTGGATTTGGGCTTTTTTTTTTTTTCTCTCTAAACGATCCCTTTTCAGTAATTCATTGTGCAATTAAATATCTGACAAAAACATACAGGAGTTTCCCAATAGGTGAATATACATTACTTTTGCAATTATATTGCCTCATTTTTTCAGGCTATATGATTTATTAAAAAAAATAGATATTTTTCTCTATTTTAGCTATGATGATGTCACATAAAATCCATTGCCATATTAGATGYTCCTATGATCACAGCTAAGGCTCAGTGATACCTGTTTGTCTCGACAGACAGGTATCTTTGCTGTTGTATGCCCTCATAAATTTCCCTCTCTGAGAAAGACTGTGTGGAGGGATGCTCCCAGACGGCCCATTTTGTGCAGTCCTCCTCCCGATGCCCAGAGGCTCGCTTGCCAAGGCAAGCATTCCTGCTCCGCTCTTAACACGTCCTTAATATTGCACTCTCCTTTTCCATGTAATTTTGCAGGTAAGGAATTCTTAAGCTCTAAATACTCTCGGTGTTTGTTTAAAAACAACTTGATTTTTAACACCTAGTGCTTTTGAAGGCACTTGATTTCCAGCTTTCACATCCAACTGTTGAGATGGAGAGAGCAACTGCATGGAAGGCTGCATTGTTGCATGTTGATGACCAAATCTTGTTTAAGTGGGTAAATACTCTCTGTGACCCCATTTCCTCTGGAAATTCCCATTGGTTGCATATTATTGCTGTGAGATGTAAACTGATTCACTAGTATGTTCTTGCCTTTTAGAAGACTGGAGCAAAATTTTGCTGAAGCTCTCGTTTGATAATTTTATTATTATTAACCTTGTTTTCTTTTATGATACTGGCATTCATTCAGCCTCTGTATCTCCCTGCACACTGCATTCTTTTCTCATAAGGGGAGACTGCAAAGACATGCAACAGCTCAAGACAGCCTCATTAAGGCTGGAAAGCAAAATATTCAGGAGTTAGAAATGTCAGAATTAAGATAGCTGATGCAATCGAAGTTCAGCCCCCTTATATGTTCGCATGATAGCATAGTCCTTAATTTTAGGATCATACACGGGTTTTTCCACAGGACCCCAGCCACAGTTAGTGAACAGGATGGACGATGCTGAGTTAATGAGCAGTTATTCAATATTTTGTTTTCTCCTAATTTTTCAATGTGTAGCCCTAGGCCTTATTTACTGCACACTATTGAAACCCTGCTGTGAAGACAGAATTGTTAATTTCCTCATGAGCTTTTCTATGGCAYTTATTGCTATAAATATCTGAATGCTTAACAAACATTAATTAATTTATCTTCAAAAAACCCTCACAATGAAAAGGACTGGTATTACTACTGTTTTACAAATAGGGAGCTGAGGCATAGGGAGATGAGGGTCATGAATGTCCCATAAATTTGGGTGCTCAGTTGTCAGCTTACAGTTAAGGAGGTWGAGATCTGCATTCAATTTCGAGGCACCTTGCCATCAGAGCAGAAAAGCAGCACTAGGTTAGATAAATAGGCTTCCTCTACWATTATTAGAAGAGCTAGTGAGCTGAGCTGTGTAGGGAGCACTAATACCATTTATTGCACTAATAGCTTTTATGTGGGGAAAAAAACAGAAGCTTTGGGCAYGCAAATCCTCTTCACCTGCACTCTTTTACTTTTGAATATCAGAATAATTTTAATTCTGTGCCAAGTTGAAGCTTCTAAAGAGACCCGTARAGCATCGTGGCTGCGACTTCACTACACTTGAGAAGAGGTAGAATTACTTAGAAGACACAGTGATCAGGGAATCACCTAAACCTAGAYGAGGGGGAATACTGCAGAAATATCATTCCTTAAATCACAGCCTTTTCATAGATTTGGTATCCTTACTGTGGGYTTCAGGAAAGTGCTTTCTTCCACTCGAGATTCAGAGCTCTTAGCSCTTTATTAGAGTCACTTATCTAAGCTCTTGCTTCCAAAAGCATTTTGGAATTTGATTTCATTAGGTAGGACCCTTCCAGAAGAGTACAGAAACAAAAATGTTGACAGGAGTGTCCTCTTACCGTAGAAATTGCTCTGTGATAAGAAGCAATAGCATCAGTTCTTCCTTATTTTTGAGATGATTCAAGCCTGTATTTCCAAAACACTGCTTTAACTAGTAATGGGTTAAACTATGACTTTCTAGATGAATTGGTAGAGGGCAGACTCTGTTCCTGTCCTTGCTCCAGTTAGTCATCCAAGTAATTGGTATTAATCAAGTATTGGTTAAAGTAACAAAGTAGTTTTTAGATGAGTCATCACGTACTGGCCGCTAAGCTCATGCTTGGGCTTGTTTGTACCATCTCCCTCAGACCCAGTGAATATGTAACTGTATGCCAAGTAGCACTGCTTCTGCAGTGTGTCTCCAGGTAAGGGGAAGACCTTAAAAAAACYTTAAAATGAACACACAAACAAAMAAACAAAAGCCCTCCCAGGTTCCTACAGACAATAATCTTCCTTACTGAGTCATGATTCAGGTCTGTCCCATAAAACACCTCTGTGGGAATGTATTATTGAAGACAGTTTCATAAGCTCTGTGCCCCAAGGGCTGAACCTAGATTACACAGAAACGTGAACTTGGCTATTTCCTAACTTTCCGTTAGTTTGCCTTGCAGTCTTAGCAGTAGTATTTTAATGCAGTTTTTGCAGGTTGCTAAGAGGGTGTTTTAGCCTGAAATGATACAGGACCCCACGTGGTTTGTCAGTRTGGCTTGTGAGCTGGAGAGCACCGAGCTGCAGTGGGCAACATGCAGGTAGTACTGCAATATTGCACTTATCTATATGCATATGGCACCAAGGTATTAGGCGCTGATACGGTGTCGGTGTCCTCKGCACAGGCGTTACGCCTACTCGGTGTGACCTGGTGTCGCTGAGCCGCTGCCCTTGCCACCTCTGTCCCTGGAGCACGGTCAGTGCCTGGCGCTGTCCATGGAGAGGGAAGGGGCCACGCTGCTTCCGCAGCACAGAGCCGGGGCAGGCAGACAGGAGCCTTGTCCTCCTAAGAGGGGGGGTCAGAAAACAGGACTGCAGGGTGTGGAAGGAAAATGGGGATCRTAGTGGCCTTAGGGCCACTTTCTGCCACAGCCTTTCATCATGACGAGTGAGTATGAGCCTCCAGTATGAGCAGATCACAGGAGCCGCAGCCTGCCAAAGTCCCACTGACTTATTGTCTAACAATTGAATTATAGTTGGTGGTACTATGATACTTCTTCTGTTTTTGGGGGAGTGTTTGCAACTGAAGATGCTGAGGTGCACAGGGGGCCATTGAAAGTTATGTGATGCTTTCTGCTGCAGCTCTGTCTTGCCCTCTCTTTTCCTCAGTGCATTGTTTCAGTCCTGTTCCCCTTCTGAGGCTTCTCATTTACTTCAGCCCTCTTGCCTGGCCAGAACTAGCTTTCCTCTTAGGACTCGGCATTTGCAGGAAGGTTTTSGGGAATGCATAAGCAAAATGCCTTTTTCCCATGTCTTCCCAGAACTACTGATAGCCACCATCAATCCTGGGGTCTGTACCTGAGCCATGCCATGGAGCTCCCTCAAGGGGATGGGGTACTGCTCAGTCTGGTCTGACCAACGGCTACAAGTGGAAGGAGAACAGCAAAACATTTAGATTATTACCATCTTAAATGAAACAAATCTTCCCTGCCTATGTTGAATTGCAGTTTTTCAGAGGTTTTTCATGTGGCTAAATTTGGGTGATTTCTAATGAGCATGACAAAGACATACATAAAATACAAAAGACTCCCAGTCCTCCTTGCGAAGTTGGAAGTAATTTGAAAAGGAACATTTTTAAAGGCCTTGGTAATTTTAATATGCAGAAGAACCTCACTCTTTGAAACCACCTGTTACTACTGTAAAGYTCSCAGAACTTCAGCCTGAAGTGGACACGTAGCACAGAMAATTCCTGTCCCTGCTGTCRGCAAAATTACGTGCGACTGAAAATSAGGAGTGTCTGGCAACTTAGTAATAGACCACAATATGATCCTACTGTAGATACTCTACTTCAATGAGGGAAGCAGAATGTGGAGACTGATGTTTTTGTGTTAATGGAGAGACAAAACTTTCTGCAGGGTTAATTGGGAAAAACGTGTACTTTTCCAGTCTGCTTAGGCTGCAAATTCCAGAAATTTAGAAGAAAAGAAGGAATCCAAGCTGTAGGCAAGCAGACATCCCTCTCTGGTGCTCAGGTGCAGATCTACGTAAATGTGGAGGTTGAGGTTTTTTGTTAACAAAAAGACCAACGTTGCTAATGCAGACCCCCTGCTATTGGAACACCAGAAGTGTTGGCCTAACAAATTAGCACACAGGAAATCTGCAATTGCAAAAAAACCTCAGGTCTYGTGATTGTAGCAATTGTTTACATCCTTCTACAGCAAAAAGGCTGTTTAATCGTGTTACATTACAACTTTGTGTTCAGATAGTGGGCGCTCACATGGTCGTTGTGAAGATGAGTTGTCACTTCTCTGATCTAGGTTGTTCTCACAAGAAAGAGGCAGTAAAGCTTTCTGTTTGAAATAGAAGAAATTGAAGAATTTCTTTCGGTGCAAAGCCATGCAACRGTTTCCCCTGTATAAGCCCTAAAGTTTAGCCTTTACTAATCGGTACTGAAATGAAAATTAATCAGTGCAAGGGAAGGGAATTCACAGCTGAATTCTAATTATTGCGGAGAAAGTAAGCAAAACTGTGCTTGGCCTGTGCGAAAGCATGGCATAGGAGAGAAATGCTCAGCTCGAGCTTGTTAACTGGGACCGATGTCCTGAAACAGCTCTGTGTGTTTGCTCTCACCAGAAGCTGGTAGCTAGAGGAAGGTCATAGCTCTGCATTTTGGAGCCAGCCGTGCTGGTTGAGAATGGCACCGTTCCCCATCTCACTGCCGCTTCGGGAAAGGCGATTGCTCCTGTAGGTCTGCCTCAGAGAAGTTCGATACACACTAATGGGGCTCATTGTGGCTGGAGCGGGGTCGGGGGCACTCATGCAACCTCTTCCCACCAGCACGGCTGCAGAGGCAATCACATCCGGCYGACGGGGGATTCCAAGCACCCCAGGTTGATACCATCTCAGGTTAGGTTCAGAAGAGGACATCTGCCTGCAGCCTTCAATCACCGAAAGCAGTAGGTGTCCTGCTGGCAGAGGTTTCATGGCTGCTGCTTAACACAGTGCTCCCTAGAGAGCATTTCATGCTTTTCCCTCTCCCTAGCGGAACTGCATAGGCTTTCTTCCCACATGGGTACTCGCCCAATGGCAACAGATACCTAATCAATTTAATAAAAGTGGGGKTTTTTCCATATTCTTTGTGAAGAGTAAATTCATCCACTGGCTGATGTGCTAYATCTCTACTAAGCTCCTGTTCAGATAACATTAGAGCTGGTTGAAAAATGTAAAGCCAAATATCCAGAGTTTTGGAAAAAGACACTTTTTCCCTCTTGGTATTTCTGTTGTTGAAAGAAAAATTAACAACATTTTGTTTTCTTTTGKTTTTCTTTCTTTACTCACTCTCTCTTCCTCTTACCCTTCTCTTCCTTTTTCTACTTTGCTTTTGTGAAAATAGAGGGCCAGTAAAATGAAAACCGTACACCAGGCTGTGTCCATATTCTTTGCCTTCCAATTTTGACTGAAATAGCAAAATGTCAAAGCGTTGACAGTGGGGKTTTTATTAAGTCTTTCTTAACACAAAAAAAATTCAACCAGCTCTAGTGAGTACCATCTTCACAGTACTCTTGGTAGTTGTTCCTAAGCAGCAGTAAGTGGCGATGAAATTCTGTAGTGGCAGTACATAGGCTTGTGTCCTTCTGGTTTGCATAGAGGTCATGGGGAAACATGGTGCTGAACTCGTACCCCCTGCGCAATGTGGAATTACTGTTACCACCAACTTCGGCTGTCTCTGTAAGGAGCAAACGCGACCGCAACTGAAGGAGTACGGAGCAAGAAAAGATAATGCYTTTTGCAACCTCTTTTCTGACAGACTTGTAAGGATTTGATTTGAATTGGCAAATGGTAATAAATGCTGATTTTTACAAAAAAATTTTTAAAGTACTTAAAAAACTTGAAAATCTGATGGCAAAAATACAGGTGTCCGTCTGCTTCTTCAACATACACTCGTTTCTTCTCTCGTTCTGCTCTGGAACCATGGCACTGTCTTTGCCCTGCATACTTAGAGGGACGTAGGCAGGAGAAAACAAGAAAGGCTGAACTTGACAAAAGCTATACTTGCCTATTATCTTTGGCAAAGCTAAAGTCTATTAACCACAGATTTTAATTTTTTTTTCAATAAAAAGTATAAATTAAATCCTACTGTGCCCATTGGAGACTTTTTCCAAAGGAATAATTTCTGATGAGCTATTCTTCCATGATTGTGCTGGCTTCTACAAATATCAACGTCACTGTGTGTTTTTTCTCAAAGTGAGTGTAATTTGCATACCATGCTTTTGGGGGTTTCTGCTGCCGCCGAAGTTAATTTAATACTCATTAAACTACTGAGCAAGTCTAATCCAAAGCCTTATGGGCCTTCGATGTAGGCCCATAAAATGCGCAGATTTGCACTTGCCGGGCAGCTCCAGGGAAGGCGTGCTGTGGGAAGAGGGGGTTGGTGTGCATCCTGCTATCAGAGCTGCAGCCGCGTTGGGGGAAGTTTGGAGAAGATTCCCAGTCACCGTGGGTGGGCAGAGGCATATATCCTCTGGTAGCAATCCTACCTGCCGGAGCAGCAAGCAGAGCTGGGGGCAGCTCTGATAATGATTATCCCGTCCCAGGGGGCTGCCCGAGCCACACGACTGGCCCTGGCGCCCTGCGAGGGACGGCTGGCGTGGCACCCCGGCTGCCCTATGCCCTGTGCCCACAGAGGCACTGGGCTGCTGAGCTGTGCCGCCCACCGCCAGCCCYGCTTCTCAGGAGGGGGGGCCCAACACGCGCTCGCCCCGACATTTCCGTCTCGTGTGGAGTCTCTGCAACAGGTGAAATCATGGTGCTGCCACCGCTTTCCAGAGGGCTGAGTTTTACCCAGCCTGTTGTAGGCGCCAAGCAGCCCAGCTGCCCGCACCGACACCGGGGCTCAGGCAACCCTCTGCCAGTGCAAGTTAGGAGGTGGCACGTGCGTYGCCTGGGCGAAGCCACACTCCTGGGTGATGCCAGTTGTGGCTTCTCCCACTGGCGCATAGCCAGTTGGGCTGATCACTGCCGGGGGCACGGAGGGGCCGCGACTGCCATCGCCTACTCCAATGACCTCCCCGCTGGCAGCTGCRAAGCCGGTCCCTCTTTTGGCTCGTGTATGCGCCCCACACCTGGAGAAGTGTGAAATAGGACATGGCAGCGCTATAAACGCCTGCACAGCTGCGCGGGAGTGAGAGGTGGCCGGCGGCTGCTCCTCCTGGCTCCTGCTGCTCCAGGTCCTCAGTGGCGGCGGGCTCACTCCCGGCAGGGCAYGCACCTTGTCCTGCACCCCGCCTGCATCTTCAGGGTTCTCTTCTTACAACTCACGTCCCGCTGGTTGTTTTCTSGGCTGAGAAATAGGGGTGACCGCAGCGGTCTGCTAGCAGACACGCCGGATGGGTTTGGCCCTTTGCCYCATTGGTGACAGTGCCCGGTTTGGCTACCCCATCTCTCCAGGGCTGGCAGCCAGCCCTGGCACTGCTTTGCTTTTTTGCTCCGTGAAGTGGCTCTCTCCAGCAGCTGTTCTTGCCAGAGGGAATATGTTGTCCGTCTGTCCATCCATCCATGTATGTAGACAACTGGTGAGGGGGGCAATAGTGGAACAAGGTTTCCGATCCGGATCCGTCCCATTCCCCCAGTGCGCGCGCGGGCAATCCGGGTGGCGTTTCGATAGGTGTTGCAGCTGTGGAGGCCGAGCCCCCCCGTCAGTGTGGGGTGCGGGCCAGGGGAAGGAGGAGGAGGAGAGGCCGGGGGTCCCTGTGGGGGGACAGGCATGGTCCAGTCCCCCTCCGGCCAGGGGCAAGCGGCCCTATAGTGTACACAGGGGAGGTAGAACCGCGACGTCCCACGGGCCTCCCGCGTGGGGTCGGGCCTCCTCGCGTAGAGCCCCACGAAGGCAGAGGGCGCCGTGCCGGCTCCTGGCGGCCCCACGGAAGGAGGCCATTCGCACCCTTCCCCAAACCCGACGTGCCCCCGCCGGCTTCCGCCAGCGCGGAGGGAAAGCCGGCCAGCGGCAGGAGCGCGAACCTCCGAAGCCCGGCGCGGCCGCGGCCCACCCGGGCCGGGCGGGGGCGCCGCTAGATGGCAGTG
>JASVER010000002.1:7673153-7854688 GCA_030449065.1 Oceanodroma leucorhoa | reverse complement strand
GCCGGCGTGGCGCCGCGCACCTGCACCCGTGGCGGGGCGGCGGGGCCGTGCTGGGGGGGAAGGGGGGCTGCCCTCCCGGGGCGGCTCCCTGCCCTCCCGGGGCTCCCTGCCCTCCCGGGGCGGCACCCTGCCCTCCCGGGGCTCCCTGCCTCCCGGGGCGGCTCCCTGCCCTCCCGGGGCGGCACCCTGCCCTCGCCGCTTCGTCCGCAGGGGTGTGCGGGGGCCCGCCGGCGCTCCCCAGCGCCCCGCTCAGCCCGCGGGAACTGCCCCCATCCCCAGAGGCAGCCCGATCTACGCGTCCTACTGCCCTTACGCCAAACGGGATATGCAAACAGATATACCGTCATATATATATATATATATATTGTATTATCCTTTGAAATAGGTAACTGCACAGCTGATTTCTTCTTTGATGGCAGAAGCTTCCTCCATCACTTTAATGCTATTTTCTAGGGCATAACTGCCACAAATACTTTACTTTTTATAGAGCCTTTATTGATAAACATAAAGTGTTCCCAGATAGTAATATAAATAGCAACAAATTAGTACCTCTATCAAGATAGCCAGGCTTTTACAACCAACTAGGCAAACATTAATACCGAGACTGTTCCCAGCCTGCCTGATGAAGAAGCAGAGACAAAATGTCAAGTGACATTGTCTAAAAGCCGTAGGCCCAACTCTCTGATGCTGTAAATTGAAACACTGCCATTTAATCCAAAGGAATTACACCAGTTTATTACARCACAGAATTAGGCTGGAGAATTTTAAATGTGACCGTAGTCACATAATATTCAGGAAATTCCTGATTTTCTGTTGGAAAGGAAAGAAGGAACGAGTCCATTTCAACCATCATCTCTGTGAAATGACGGCTGGTTGTCGGAGGCAGCCCTGCTTCTGCTGCTTGGTGACATGTTGAGAGCCTACGTGCAAGAATGATTCATCTCTGCGCTTCTTACTTGAGATAACAGCATCGCAAACCCGGCTGTTAAGGTTAACCTGTACACTGCATAAGGACAACAGATGGAAATTCTGGTTTAGAGCCACTGCAAAAAAAATAAAAACATGTTCCAGAGGGAAAAGGAGCTTGTATTTCTGTGTTTGAACCTTTGATCTTTGTTCACATCTGAAGGGAAGAGTAGACCTTTTGCTGAAGACACATGGTTTTGCATCTGTGAAAACACAGCTGTATAGAGCAAAACAAAACTGGAGCAAAACACAATGCTTTTGCTGTGTCAGTTTAGCTGTTGGCGTTAAAATGCTTTAGAAATAGTAGGGTTTTTTGAAGAACCTTTCAGAAAGTCTCTGTCTGTACCCTATTGTTTGTTGAGATTTTACTCTGTGGATTTTAAAGTTCGTTGGTGATCAAGAGACAGCTGCTACCTAAATATTTAAAGTGAACTCATGGGAACGTCTGGCATTCCCTCAACAATCCTATTTTAACAGTTTTCTTAAAAGATATAAATGAAATCATCAAAATTTACAGGAAAATCCATGTTGGCAAAATAACCTTGATTCAGAGRAAAAATAATCCATGTATCATTAATGCTGTAATTCTTAATGGTGTACGTGTGATACACAGCTATTTCATAGTAAAATACAGCCTTTCCGGAGTTGCCCCCTGAAAGTAAAGGGATGTCACCCAGTGTCCTGGTCACATCTGAGCATCGTGATGGCAAAGCTGCTCTCTAATGCCTGCCTGTTGTCTCCTGCCTCCCTGCATTTGCAGCCACACATCGCCATCCCAGCAGTGTCCCCAGCAGCCCCACTGCCTCACTGCGTAGCCCAACGCCTACCTGTGCCCCCCCAGTGCCTACCTGTCCCCCCCCAGCACTGCCACTCACTCACTTGTGTCAGGAGCCTGGCAGTGATATTGGTTTTCTGCCTTAAATCCCTACTCACTCCAGTTGGTTTATTACGAAAGACAAAGAGAGGTGCTAGAAATGAGGAAAGCTAAATATGCAAATGCAAAATCATTTCTTTAAATAGGAAGAAATATTCTCTTATTTCTTAACCACCTAATTCCTTTTTGGTCAGGGAGGGAATCTGACTCCATTTTTTAATTCTTGACATCGGCACAACAGTGGTTTGCTCTTAAAATTTATCTGTCCTGGAGCCTCACAATAAATTTTCAAATGTGTTTGGATTCCTAAACATGCAGCTGGCGCTTAATGGGATTTTCAGAAGAGCATAAGCAGGTTAGACATCCTGCCGTCCGTTGAAATCGRTGGGATTTAGGTACCTGTCTTGCTCAGTTGCTTTTGAAAATCCTGCCAGGTGCCCGTCTGCATCTTCAGTTGCCCTGGAAAATCTGGTCCCCATCTATCCCTGTGACCCATCAGTGTTTGTCTCCTGTCTCTGTCTCCCGCACTCCGGCCTGTGTTGGTGCCGGAGCCTCCTCCTTTGTAGTTCCGAACACCAGGGACATCCCTGTCCTTTCTCTCTACCGAGCTGGCTCTTCAGCTGGTTAAAGGCTCAGTTGAGCAGCTATGAGCGTGCCCATATTTTTCAAATTAGTTTCCCTCTCCCCCTAATGATTTTTAATTCTTTCTTGGTGTTGTTTTGACTGTGTAAAGCATTTGGGGATAAAAGACTGTGCAAACGGGTGTGAATGTGAGGGGAGCGCCCTGTTATGTCTGTTAGGTTTTCTGTGTCTCTAGGCTGAATGCAAGGAGATGGGGAATTAATTTCCCAATCAGCCGGTCTCTCCCCATCTCCTGGAACGGCAAAGTGATCAATGGGGTTTATATTTAAAGTGGAGAAAATTAATATTTTAATTTTTGGCTCGACTGCAGATAGAGGTGACTCGCTGGGTCTCCTCGTGCAAGCAGYTCCCCATCTGTAAAATGGATCCCCGTGTCTGCGTTTGCATGGGTATGGAGCACGGGTAATTAATTAGTGTTTGTGCAGCCCTTTGAAAATCCTCAGACAGAAGGTGCTAGAAGGTGCTGTGGGTTGGCCTGGGGCTGAAGGGGCTCACCCCAGGGCCCGGCCGCCCTYGGAGCCCCACGGGGTGAGGACGCGAGCTGCGGATGCAGGGAGCTGCTGGCCAATTCCTTTGCCAGAGATATTTTCCGTTTTCTTCAGGGGAAAACAAATTGGAAAGGGAGTTATCGGTGCGCGCGCCTCCCCTCGCCGCACGTTGCCTCCTCCTTTTCCCAGGAATAACAACAGCTTCATTAGCAAGCTGACAAAAAAAAAAAAAAAAAAAAGAACCGAGAGTATTAGAGTATTGAAATATTAATAATAATAATAGTCCGGGTAACGGAGAGACAGCAACTCTCGTCTCTGCCTCATGCAGAAAGTTTCCTCTTTGAAGTGGTTGCTTCCCTCCTCGCCCGCCGGGAGGGAAGGGGGAACAATTGTCAAGATCTAAAGGCAGCCAGGAATGCTGAGCTGATGGCTTTCCTGCCTGCCCCCTGCCTGCACCCTGCCCGCACCCCTGCCCGCACCCCTGCCCGCACCCCTGCCTGCCCATATCCCTGCCCGCCCCACCTGCCCCCGCACCCCCGCCCGCATCCCTGCCCGCACCCTCGCACGCATTCCTCCCTGCCCCTGCCTGTACCCTGCCTGCGTCCCTGCCTGCCCCTTCCCGACCCCCTGCAAGCCCCCTGCCCGCACCTCTGCCTGCCCCTGCCCAAATCCCTGCCCGTCCCCATCCACATCTCTGCCTGCCGCTGCCCGCGTCCCTGCCGGCACCCCGCGCCTCCCCTTGCCGCCCTGCCCGCAGGCCTGCCGGGCCGCAGGCCCTGCCCGGCGGGGTGGGGGGGTTGGGGGCGGCCAGCCCGGGGCTGCATTTTGCGGCGGGGTCGGTGGGTGTCACTAGAGCCCCTAGTTTCCCCGCCCGGCGGCGGCGCGGGGCGCTGCGGGCTCGGCCGCCCCTCGCGTGGCGTGGGCACCCCGCGGGATGGTGGGGGGGTGTTACCCTTGAGGGGTGAAGACCCCCACCCCACGTAGTGTCCAAAAAAGAGACGTTTCCGGGTAGACACATCAAGCGTGGGAGAGGGTTTTAAAGGGGTTTGGTTTTTTTTACCGAGGAGGTTGTCGAGTTTTTTTCCCCGCGGGAGGATACCCCCCCCCTTTTCCCGAGCGTGGCGGGCGCCCTCCAGGTTGGGCTGCAAAACCGAGTGCTTGGAAAGGGCGCAATTCCCATCACGCTCCTTCAGCAACTGTAGAAATGCCACYGCTAACAGCGAAAAAGGGATTTTTTTCCCCCTCGAAGTGCAGTTGTGTAGGTGTGTAGGTGCCTGCCTGCCCTCGGCAGCGAGGGCAAGAAATATTTACATTTGGCTGAAGATCATCAATGAACATGAGCAAGAGAACTCCTTGCCTGGCTTTGACCAGCAAGTGAGAAGGCTATAAGTAGATATTTGTTCTTTTTAAAAATATACACTTGAACCATTTTTTTCCCCCGTGAAGTTTCTTGCGTATCTCACGGGTATGGTTTCTTCCCCATCCAGAATTATTTCCCTGGAGGATTATGATTTCTCCCTCTTTTCCTTAGGAAAAAAAAAACAAACCCAAAGATAAATACTTTTAAACATTTTCCAGTGTTATAGGCTATCCACATTTTGCAATGTATTCCCAGTAATTTGCAACTTTTGAAAGCCAGGCATTGTTTCTCTCAACTTATTGAAATGCACAGATATGTTAAATAGGAAGGGGGGGAAAAAACCAACCCCAATGACTTCTGTTTCGCTGCATATGCAAAGAGAGGGCAGCTTGACTCTTCCCTCGGCGTTTGTTAGTCACATCCTCTTGGCCATTGTTTTGCTGTTGTGCTGGGAATCCAATTTATTTAATGGTAAAGAGGCAGGGGTTGGTTTGGGGTTTTGTTATTCCACTCATTCTGAGCTGATCTGAGAAAGCAGAAAAAATATTAGCCATGCCAAGGGGCAGCTCCCAAAGAGAGCTTCAGTCGCCTTGTGGGAGGGATGAGGATCTCCCAAGTTACCAGATACAAAATATACAGTGCTATTACACTTTCTAAGTCATTTTCATTTGTATATTTGATTTTTGAAGATCTTAAAACCCATCCGGTGGATAGATAGAGAAAACTTGCCCATTATTTCAGACGCTGGGCTGCACATACAGTACTTCTCTCCTTTTTGTAAGCCTTAGGAGGTGGTCCCCCGCCTGCTGTAGGTTGCCTGTTTCTTGAAAATCCTACCCCAAGTCCCCCAGAAAGGCTCTTTATAGCAACAGGCCTATTTCCAATGTCGGGGGGGGGGTGGGGAGTGGGGTGGGGTGGGGTGGGCATCATTTTCAAATTAGGAGACTTTTTTTTAGGGAAACAGAAACAAATAGGCTCCTTGTGAGAAAGGTGCGAGCTGCCTAAATTGAGAAACCGTCCCGCCGTTGAAAGCCCCCAAGTCCCAAAATGATTTTATTAAAAAGGACATTGAGGACCAAATTTCTGACGTTGTTATGGCAACAGAAATAGTTGGGTGGCAACGTGGGTATCCAGAACGTCAAGATTGTAAGAAACCAGCAAAATAAGCACCGTGTCGTATTTGGAAAAACTAATTGAACGGTGGTGGCCAAGTCTTATACTTGTTTCATTCAGAGCAATCCCCATTTTCATCTGTCCAGCCATGCTGCCGGTGCCTTAACGAAGGTGCCAGCAAGGCACTGCAAAATTTATTGCTCTTAAATGTGACCTGAGATTTCAGTTTGTTATTTTTGCTGTTGACATACTGGAAGAAGGATGTTTCCTTATGTTTCATATTTACTCCTTCTTCAGTGCCTCCAAGTTTTTTTTTGGCTCCCTTTCTTTAGCGACACGTGCTCCAATCCCTTTTTGTCCCTGCGCTCCCCACCTCGCCTGCCGCAGGACCGTCGGCAATCCCCCTGTAGAAACAGCCGAACGTGCTCCTCTTAAACCTCGGCGATATTAAAATTTTGCCACCGCTTTCATTTCGCTCTGCTYGAGGGAGCCCTGAAACTGCAGCCCCCTCTCCCCTAGTTTAGAAACAGACGAAGTATTTGGGAAGCTCGCGGGTCCCTACTGTAACACGCTTCAGGGACCTTTTGTACAGCAGCCGAACGGGATGAATTTGCCAAGTTTCAAATTTCAGGGGCAGGCAAGACATTTGTAAGTCGGTGTTTTTGTTATTCTGGAAAAGTTCTTTGATTTGCAGGCTTTTTTTTTTTTTTTTTTTTTGCCTTACCTTTAATAAAAAGGAGATGGAGTGTGACATTAAGCAATTTTACAGCATTAGCAGCTTTGGGCTGTAAACAAAGACAAATGAATCCCGCTTACTTTCCGTCTCAGAAGTTTGCTGTCAGTTGGTCCTAAACTGGGGACTCGATCCTACGGGACGTTATTCAAGCAAAACACGGCTTGAAGTCTCGGAGAGTTGTGCCTGAGTAAGTACCCTGGAATCAGCCCCTCTGCCTGCTGAAAAAGAGAAGTACTGGTTATCTCCTTTTAAAGATCTTTTCTGCGGTCACACGCTTCATCGTAACACTTTTGATTTGCTTTGAGATTGCCTTGCTAAGACAGTGTTCTTGATGCAAAAGCTGGAGAGAATAAGGGAAATCAATGTTTTTTGAGTAAGGCTGGTTTCTTTCTTTGTTAGATTTTTTTTCTCCTAAAAAAAAGTCTCCTCCTCCAAATAAAACAAACAAAAAAACCTTTTATCGAGGCATCTGATTTTAATTTGATGTGATTTTTGTTTCGAGGTTCCTGAAAAAATTAAAACATATTCCCCCAACGTTTTGAGCTTCAATTTTCAGCATTTTACAATGTAAGATTACTTGACATTATTTAATTGGACATGAGGGTGTAATACAGGAATTTCCGTTAT
This sequence comes from Oceanodroma leucorhoa, assembly GCA_030449065.1. NCBI lineage: Eukaryota > Metazoa > Chordata > Aves > Procellariiformes > Oceanodroma > Oceanodroma leucorhoa. The sequence continues at coordinate 7,847,882 of JASVER010000002.1, read as the reverse complement.
GTGATGGATTAATTGTTTTCCTAATACTTTAAAGGCTGAGATCCAAACATTTTTCCATTCTATTGCAAAATTAACTGCAATAAATCTGTCAGACCCAATTATTCATTTAAAACATTCCACACTGATTAAATCTGCACATTTGCCTGCGTGCGAGTGCGAGCGAGTGAGGGAGAGGAGGAGTGTGCGGAGGGGGGAGTCCAGGTTTACTCCCTCTCCTTCTCAAAACGGCGGCGGTGTTAGAAACGAGTCCTTTAAATTTAACCTGGAAAATGTGATTAGCTAAATAGTCTAACGAGAGGATGAAGCATACGTGGACACACATCCCTGAGCCTCCCTGCCGTCCCTCCTCCTCGCTGCCAGGTCTGGACAGGCAGAAGCATCACATTTGGGCGTTTGATGCTATTTGAAAAGATCATACTTTACTTCTGGCAAGGGTGGGGTTTTTTTTGAGGTTTTTGTTGTTTTTTCTTTAGTTTGTTGATGTTTTCAAAGTCTCTAAACAAAGTCAGATGTGTTAACAGTCTTATTAACAATGTTAAAATGGAATTAACAGCTTGTGGATACCTCTGGAGTACAATAGCATGTCAGCCTACCCTGCCCCCTTATAAATCGCGTCCCGCTGTCTTTCTTTTGTTTCGTGCCCAATCAGCAAACTAAAGTTTTGTTGAGGCAGAAGGGCAGTTCAAGTGTTCCTGCTCCGGCGGAGGGAGGAGCGGCGGCGGGGTTTCTCCTCGTCCCCGGCGAGGCCCCTGCGCGAGCGGGGAGAGGGACCGACCCCCAAACCTGCAGGCAGGGCTTTGCTGACCCGCCTGCCTCCCTGACCTCTGCCGGGCTGGTTTGTCAGTTTAAAAGGCTTTGCCGAGGTTGTAGTTTACTTTTATGGGCCTTTCAGCGCGGCTACAAAAGCTTTTGTTTATTTAAGATGTAGCGCGGTTCAGATTTCTATTAATCTTCATAAAACTTCGGTGGCTTCGCCGCTTCTGTAAAGGTTCGTCRCCAAAATGGTGCCGCGCCTGCTTTTAGGCAGCCAACATCGGCTGGGTAATTACAGCGAGTTTGGGGTATTTCAGAAATTATTTGCCTCCGAGAATGGAAATTAGCACCAACACGTGCTGTTGTTTAACTCGATTTCATCATGATTTGGGTTCTGCGCAAAGGGAAGACTTTTATTGTACCTTTTACTCCCTCAAGTCTACTTCTTGCAGTYGAACTCTTCAGAAACATCACCCAGCCGATTTCAGCATTAAATGCAAAACGAACATTTAATGAGATCCAATTTTTTTCATGTGGCTAGAATCACCCCGGGTTAATTTGCATAGAAAATTTATGTAAAAAGAGAGGCATTCCCCATAAGGAAAATGCTTCTATGTTTTGCTTTACAGCAGTTATATTTTTACTCCTTTCATCCAACAGTCTCCATGTATTTACAGTTCTTCCTGGAATTGCATAGCACTACCAGGCAGACACGCATTTCAAGCCCTTTTATCGGTCAAAAACCTGCAAGACACAGGCAGGTTGCAGTTCACTCAAGGACTGCAAAACAGTTGCAAGCCCAAAATAGAGAAAGCCATCCCTTTTGGGGGGGACACACGCTCCCGGCCGGCCCTGTTCCACCCCACTGCGGCTCCCTGGCCCCGCAGCCACCGTCCGGACAAGGAGAGTGCCCACTGGAGATGCATCTGCCCACGGTGACACTCCAAAATGGGCAGTCTCTGTGTCCAAAGGCTGCTATCCAGAGCAACAGTTTTGTCTCTGGCAGCCCCACGTGCCGTGCCCTCTCTGAAATAATTTGGCCGAGTTGGGCTATGCTCTTCCCCGGATTTCCTCGTGCTCCCTGGTGTTGGCTCCCGCTGTGTCCCCACGTGCGTCCCGCGGCCCACGGTGCTTTGCTTTTGCTTTCCATGGGGGTAGCAGAGGGATGTTTGGTTTCCAGCATCGGAGTCGCAGCCGGACCACCTGGCCCTGCTTCCCTCGGTCCCCTCCGATGTGTGCACATCTCTCAAAGCCCAGCCTAAACCCCTGCCGCTCTCCCTTCCCCTCCGTTTACACAGCTGTTCTGTAAGTGGAGAAGATGGTACCAAATGCAATGCAAACTGATCAGCAGCCCGTAGGCCATTTGACTCCACTCCGGTGCACACTCCGGCTTGCCCTCGCCATGAGGACACAACATGAAAATGTTTACCCTTTCTGAGGATCGTGTCCCCAAGAAGGGGTGTAGTGATGAGGATTAAGTTCAGTTCATTATTTTCTTACCTAACTGGTACAAAAACTCTCTCACAGGGAAACTTGTACCAGTTTTGCACATATAAAAACCAGCATCTAGTCTTAATAATGAGAGAACAGGGTGATAAAGACTAAATTGCAGACGGATAAAATGTATGTTATTTATAGTATAGCTCACTTTGCAGTGTTGTGAAAATATTATGTTTAATAGACCACCCAATAATATTCTAGTAATTCAGCTTATTTTAAATGCTCTGTGCCTATTTTTACTTACTGTAAAACTACAAAGGTTTTACATTGCTTCGAAATTCTACAGATAAAAAGATATATTTTCATCTTATTTTAAAGCTTATGAAACTGATGAACAAAGAAAAATTTGTAATCAGGTGCTGGTTTATTTATAGAGAAAAAAATAAATGCCCGTTTTTGGGAAGTGTATTCATTTTTATGCAACATCTGCTGAGAGAACAAACACATCTTTTGTCTGACTAGGAAATTCATAAATAGATGTAGTGTTTGTTGAGAAAATATTTGTTGTTGATGGAAATTGTGAATTACAACAATTATGTCAATACTTTGCATTTGTTGTCATCTTCCAGAAACAGGGTGTCTCAAAGTGCCTCAGATAAGCAGTCCTCCCAGGAAGGGTGCATAGGGGTGCMGAGGCGAGCTCCGCCGGCCGCCTTCCGCACCCCGGTGCTGCGCTCACCATCGGCAATCCCCATCAGCTGGGTTATAGCCCGCCCGTCAATTACATATACAGTGCTTCCGTTATTATTCCTGTAAATCTCATTTATTTTAGTAGCAGATCGACGGCAATGGAGGAGCCCGTGCGCAGTGTCTGAGGGGCGCAGAGTAGCAGGGCAGTCCTCGCCAGCTTACCTTTACGGGGCCCCAGAGCCCAACCATCGGAGGTGCTGAGACCTTCCCGGCGGAGCGGCTTCGGCAGAGCGGTGGCTGCCTGCCGCTTGCCAGCTTCAGGCCCTGACGTGGTTTTGTTTTACAGAGGCTTGCCCTTGTGTGCTTGTTTTCCAGACTCCTTGACCGACGCTTTCATTTCTGTGATTATGCAGAGTTCATGCTCCTGCTAGACATCTACTGAAAGAAGATTTAAAAATAATCTCATTTTCCCCTTTTTATTTCTATTCTTTATAATTTATAGAAAATTCCTATAAAAGATTTCTATTTCGTGGAAAATAGTGCGGTCCGTTTACTTTTAACGTCTGGCAGTTTTCTGTATGGAGCTATGTGGAAGTTCATTGCATGTATCATCTTCTTGGTGAGCTCTCGGTAATGCCCACAGGAGTTGCATGAGTTTTCCAAAAGGAGAGTCCCACAAACTGCACAACAAATTAAAAAAAGGGAAAGAATAAGCAAGCTTAGTGCCACTGATTTAAAAGCAATTTTAAGTGAGATAATATATTACCTATTTGCTCACCCATTTGGGTCCAAATAATTTTAAAAAAATGTACCTTGGACCATCAGCAGAAATTGAAGCATAAGAGCAGAGCCAAAGGAGTATTACGTTATGAATCCAGAAAAATGTACCCACATACTCCGTATTACAAATGCAAAGAGATCTACTGAAAGTAAAATCAAGATACTGCAAAAGATCTTTCTGGGATTAGGTCTTGATACAAATGTCTCTACTTGAAAGAAGCTATGATATTATGCAGTATGACACTATCTTTTATTTCAGTCTAACAGTAGTAACTTGTACTTTTTGGACATATTTCCTGCTGATATGTCTGGGGAGCTTCTTCCAGCTTTTGGAGGTAGGTAGGATGGGAAGGAGGACTCAGTTTTAGTGAAGAGGGGCTGTGCGAGAGAGGTGGTGGTCACTTGTTGGCTGGAGCAGAGGATGGGACAGATTCAAACCCCCTGGAGGAGCCCCTTCCCCAAGACCTCGGAAAAGGCCCTCGGATGTCCATGACGATCTTTCCATTGCCCTCATCTGCAGGAAAAGCGAGTGCCTGGCTTTGGGGCAGGAGGAGAGTGTGGCTTTGACGGGTGCTGATTTTGGGTCTGCTGTTCCTTCGGGTGAGCTGCATACGGGCTGGGCCCGCGTGGAGGTTGGGGTATGTGCCCAGGGCAGAAGTTGCCGAGGACGGAAAGTCCCATCTTTCCTGCAGAGCAAAAAGAGGTGCCTTGACACAGAAAGCACCGTCCTGAGCAGAGGGGCACAAATGCGTTTGAGCACCAGACGTCGTCCACGCATCCGCCCGCCTGGTGCTCAGCCGGGTGGAGGGAGGCACTTGGACCAAACTTAGAAACTCCTGGGGACTTCTCCAGAGTATTCCTGGGGTTCACCCCTAAACTTTAAACTCACCTGGCTAAGCTTTTCCGAGGCAAATAGTTGTGTTGATATTCTGTGTTCATCTGTCTTGGATGATTTATTTATTTACCTTTTCCGTGCCAGACAAGTTTTATTGAAGACATCCTGCAGGTTAACTAGTTGCAGGTGACTTTAGTTTGAGTGGCTTGTGCCCTTGGAGGGAGGTGCAGCGAGGTGGCCGGAGGGGGGTCTGCTGGGAGCCAAGGAGGCTGCATTTCATCCCCAGGCAGAGCTGCCGTGGGGCGGGTGCAGGTGAGCGGCGGCTTGGGGAAGGAGCTAAGGGAGATTGTGGGTGCCAGAAAGGGACTTTGGCTTCCCCAAATCAACTGAACAGTCACATCACACTGATTCTTTACTAGCAGTATTTATGAACACATGCTCATACTAGGAAATGCCATCTCAAAATGTTTGGTCTATATAGGTATACCTATGTGTAGATTCTTCCACAGAGGTATAATACAATAATAATTTACGTAAAAGACATGAGAAGCATTCTGAAGATGTAGCGCCTTTAATTCTATACACTTTCCTATTGCAAGCTGATTTTTAAATTGGGAAACTTGGGAAAACCTTGTAAATGAGGCTGCCAGTTTATTTATTTATTTGTTTCGTTTCAGCTGAGACAGATGGGATTCTCGGATCATGCACTGTTAAGCCTTCCTTTGGAATTTGCGCCACTGTGGCCACAGAGCCCAGATGGTGCTTAAATCTGTCATTTTTTAACAACCTGACTTTCTTAATTTTATATCCAAACACACTGAGCATTCGAAGTGATTAATTACTGTCCAGATATGTCTGTGCTGCAGCAATTTACTCGTGTGTGCCAAAGATCATTTCGTTTTGGAGTAGGTGGTTGGGTGAGGGCTGAGCGGGTGGCGAGAGACTCACCAGCAGATACTTTACATTGGAGGTAGCAGCGTGGTGCTGCTTGTATCGTCCTTCTCCCACAGTAGTGGTTTAGCAAAAAGTTTCCGTAAGTAAAACAGAATTTTGGTGCACATGGATTATTTTACAGCTTCCATGGGGGATTTTCACTATTACCATATAAGTTTCAGTCTCACCAAATCTTCCATTTCCCATCAAAACGGAATTTTTGGATGCCTGACAAAACCCAACATTATCTTTTCAGGATTTTACATCCGGACACTAGTGACATGGTCAAGATTGTAATGGCCAAGTATTTAGTAAGAGAAAGCTAAAGGGTTTTCCTGAAGAAGCAGAGCTTGTTCCAGAGGTTTCAGGAATGGAATGATCAAATTGCCATAATTCTTCAGAATCAGATGTTTCTCTGGTGGCTTCTCCTCAATTTCTATTTTAAAGTGGTCATTCTTCTGGAAGAGTTTAAATATTATTTGCAAGTCCAACACTTGCATTAATTCGCATGTTTGCAGCAGGCTGCTATCAATTCCTTGATTTTTGGAAGTGAGGGAAGAAGTGATGCTGCATGGTCCATGCAGCTCTAGCTCTAGCTTTGCTGCAGACATCAGTGTAGCCCATCAAAATCCTTGAACCGCTGCTGCTGTTGCCTTTGACCAAGCACTCTTAGTCAACCACCTGAAGGTTATTTTTGGATGTTACTGCATATTGTTTGTTGGGTGATGTAGGTTTGGTGCAGGTGGAACTGTGGCTTTCAAAAAACCCAGAGAAGTGGGAGCTTCCTCCAGTGTACCTGGAGACAACCAGGGTTTCTAGGGCTTTCCTCCCCTTTGCGAAGGAATTGTAGTGCTCGTGATATGTTAAAACACCAGCAAAGCAAATGGCTAACTCTTTCCATTACTGGGGGACACTGGGTAGCATCAGGCTGTGTCACTCCTTCTTCATACAGTCTTTATACCTTGTACAGTCTTAGTTGTTGGCACCACTGTTTCGTGTCTCACCCACCATGCATACCACCAGTTCATGGGAAAGAAAAAACTGTAGTTTAACTAGAGACTGATTTGCACTTACCTGAGGAGTAGAATTTAACAGTGATGAATTTCGGCTTTTCTTAAAAACCTTGAGAAGGAACTATTCCTTGCCATATTAACACACTTTAAAGGAAAATTTAGTTCTGGAAAAGCAAAATAAGATCTCCCCTCCTCTCCTCCTCCCCCCCCCCTCCCCCCCCCCCATTTTCCTGGAATCTGCATGGAATCAGATAAGTAAGAAGTAATCAGATGATCAGACACCCCTGGCCAAATGTATGGTATAAGGTTTTAAGGAATACCTTCTACTAAAATGAAAATGTGCTGTTCAACGACTCAAATAGCCAAAGTGTAATGTTTGAAGGAATGCATTCTACAGTGGTAAGACTTATGTAGATTTTTTTGTTTCCTTGAAAATAAGTATCTTGCTAGCTCCAGCATACCACATGCTTGGAAATTGTGCTAATATATATATATATATAGGTATTTATAAACTGAGTTTAGACAAACACATGTATAAAGTGAATTTGCATCTATAATAAAGTGAATGTGTTATATTCATACTGATAAACATGTGTGTGTATGCGTGCATAATCAGTCTGAATGTTCCCATTTTGAAATATACTGTAGTTTCCATTATTTAACACAGTGCTGTAGAAGGCTTTTATTCTGAGAGCACTGCATCTCGGTATAGACATTTCCCTTGTTAAATGTCAGTTGAATTTAATTACTGCTAGTAATTACTGGCTGGCGGTCACTGTTGCAAAATTGATAATTAGTATTAAACAACTAATGTACAGGATTAAAAAAAAATGCTCTTTTGAGGAGGGAGGTGCCTCGGCACCAAAGCCCAGTGCTGCGTCCCAGCACTGCTTCTGGCAGCAGTGAACATCACCTCTTTCACATCCAAATTTTCCTCCCTGCTTAGAACACAGTCTAGGAGGTCTCACAGTAATTCTGTGAAGTTGCAGCAGTGCTTTGACGTTTGCTTTTGGTTTGTTATTTAATAAGGCAGGAGAAGGCTGAGCGGGTTCTGGTTTTTAGGAGGAGAGATTTATATTGGCTTTCTGGGGCAGGGAGTTCAAGTTACTGTGTGCTTCCTCACTCTCGTACTGGTGATATTTGTATCCAACACAACGTTTTTTGGACAGGCTGAGTGCTATAGTTGGGAAGGGTTTTTTCTGTCCTTTCTGGTTTGTACTCTACCATATGCTAAGAGGTGTGTATGATGACACCTTCTGTAGCGTTGCGGTGTTCAGTTAATTTTTATGTAAGTTATAAACCTGAAGTTTATATAAAAAGAACTGATAAGCCCTTAACCTGAGCCCCACTATAAAAACTAACCACTGTACATTGTTAGTATCAAATTAGAATAATCCTGGTTAGTATTTCAATTTTTGTTTTCTTTTTTTTTTWMTTTGATAAATAATTCAGCTTGGTAGCAACTCTATAATCTGTTAATAACAAGCATCATAAGTTTCCATTAAAGTGAATCCCAGTGGTGTGGTGGGAGTTGATCACTAAGAAGGTTCGGGTCTCTCCTCAGCTTGCTCCTGGGTATAATAATACCTAAGTTTCGGTAGCCCGTTAAATGATTGTACTAAGCATCAGCAGTTACTTCTGCACCTCCTAGGTGCCCCTAAAATGTAATAATTCAGAGTTTCTTAGACAGTGAAATTGCAAGTTTGGCGGGTTTTTTCCTTCTCTTTTTGTAAATAAATATACAGGGAAATCGACATCTGTAGCTTCAACTCTGTTTTGTCCTTCCTATATAAAGCAAAATACCTTATATTCCACGGGAAGGTCCCAGTTCTGATTCCCTTTATTTCCAGGTAGAGGTAGAAAATGATGCTACCAGATTTGCTACCAGTGATGCTACCAGTTTCACGATACTTCAGGGTAGTTTCACCCATGAGGAAATTACTGCTGTTGACACTTTATTATTGTATGTTTGGTTTTGGCACAGAAATTACTTGGAATATCTCTACGCCATATTCCTTAAATCTTGTTAACCAGAGAATGACCTGGCACTGCTCACCGCCTTTTGACACTTAAAATGCCTGAGGGTGTCTTCTCCTTGGAGTCTATCCCTCAGGAAATCCAGGGGTTTGATCTGACTACTCAGAATATAGAAATCCTTTTGATGAGTAAAAAGTTAAACCAGGTTATCTAATCAAAAACCCAAAACACAATCAAAAGGATGAAACTCCCAAGATCCCGGTTCCTATCCACCTTTAAAAAAGAGCCCACTTCATCTGATTTCAAATCTATCAGCTTTTACCTTAATTGTTTCCAGCGCTGAAGGACTTTCTTCCTAGCAAAATCTGTGGTGTTAGGCTAGGGTTCCCATTTTCCCCAGTCCTCTGTCACGCAGGATATAAAACTTTAATACGAGAGACTGCGAAACAAGTTGCTATTTTTCTGCAGCTTACCTTTGTCGTGCAGTCAAAATGTGATGAGGAGAAAAAGGGTAACCACCCTTGCTAGGGGTCCTCTCTCCTTCCTCCGGGAGCACTTCTTCCCAACACCCCAAATGCTGGAYTTTTCGGGATGCTGCTCTAATCGCAAAAAAGCTGTCTTTCACAAGTGAGTCTTTTTAACCTTTTCCTAATGAGTTCCCAAGTGCTTTTTGGCCATAGATGTTAAAGCTTGTGTGTTTGCGATTTCCCTGGCAAGCTGCCGTTTGTAAAGGGGATATAGTGTTTTCTTGGTCCTTTGCCCAAAGTAATTTTGCAAGGAACTGTAACTGCATTTAGTACATGTCATTCATTGGAGAGAAGTCATTGTAATTGCATTTGATCACAATCAGTTTATGGCTCTTTTATCATGTTTTCATGCTGCATATCTACTCAAACATCATAGCAAAACTTAATGGCTACTGTTTTACTTCTGCGTAAAAACATTTTATGGCCTTTTTGTGCAGCAGACATCAGGTTTCAATCACCGTTGCCCCATAGAGAGAGAAAAAAGTTGGACAAAGAACTATCAAAAGTCCTTAACTACATAAAATTTTATTTCAGGTCAACTTCCCATAAAAGATATTAAATGTATTTTGTGGTTTATTCTGCACGTTAACAATTTTAGAGGAGCTGCAATATTTTGGGGGAAGCGGTATGAAACGGGGAAGTTAATTCACAGAAGATGTTTTACATTTGGGGTAGTTTTCCTTTGTAAAAGGATGGATTTGGATGTGGAAGGGATGGCTGGAAAGTGCCGTAGTCGCATTCTCGGAGCAGCTTTAAAAGCTCGCCCTTGCCTCCGCAGAATTCAGATTTCTGACCTTCTACTGAGCCTTTATAATCATTGCTTTAAATTTGTGATGTTCCATTCATAAAACCCAGCACAACTCATGTGCCTTAAATTATATCTTTTGCTGCCTGAGCGCTGCTGAAGTTCCCAGCTGAAAAGTTTAATTAAAAGGGAAACTTTGACATGCTGCTGAGAAGATTAGTTCGCATTAGAATGGCAAGATAAAAGAAAATTTACTTCTAATCTAATTAACACCAATTAAAAGATGTAAAAGAATTTGCATYGGCCAATTGTTAATTATGCATCAATTTGCCTTTCCTGTGACAAAAAAAGCAAAACGTGACCCATTTTGTTTTAGGATACCTATAGTGTGATGATATTGCCACAGTCATTTTTCATGTGAATTGGCTAAGATGGTAACACTTACTTYGCGTCGTCCCAGTGCTTTGCTTTGTGCTCAGGATTTTTGTGGAAGGTTATTTCAGCTTAACCAGTCTGTTACTTGACAACTGTATGTAGGGATGATGGAAATGCAAATAAAAATGCAGGTTTTACAGAAACCTATTGTGTTTATGTATGTGCTTCATCTCCTTAAATGTATGTATCTAATAGTTTGGAGGTTTTAGAGGGGTATGCCTGGCCACTTTTAAGTGTGTGTGTATTTACACATGCTTATATTTATTTTATTCACATCTTTTTTGAGATTATATCTGAGATTCTCTGGTAATAAATATGGTTTTATTCCACATGCCTTGACTGTGCTTTTATGCAGGATGTAATATTTCAGGAGAACTGGTGTGGCTAGTGAGCTTCTCAGTTTGCTTCCAGGTGGAAGGCTGAAGATATTTCACCGCTGTATGGTAGGCACTTGCTGCGAGTTTAAAAYGTTCTTTATTTTTTTAATGTGCATTTGCTTTTTTCTAATTTGGCTTTTGCAGATTTAAAATTTAAACATGAGATGTCTAGTTCAGTATAAAGAAAGGACCCAGGCAAGACTATGCTGTTTACATTCTGTTAAGCACTTTATTTTTATTGAGGTTATCATATTACTAGATGATTTTATATATAAATACCATTTTTTGGTAACACCACCAAATGAACAATTAGTTTATGAYGTTGGTTGCTGCTTGTGCCTTCAATAACCTGAAGATAAATTTAATACAAATTTCCTGAATTCATGTTTACTTTATCATATTTTTTAACTCTTTTACTCACTGTACAGCTTTTACTATCTGTACAGCTGATGGTGTAGATACGGTTTGCCTTCAGTGTGGCAAGGCAAACGGGGTTATGAAGATGTCAGAGCTCTGAACAGCAAGAAGGTTGCGTATTTCTGGTAACCACCTACAGAGGAAAGGAGGTGTGTTCTCGGGTCTGAAAGAGCGGTTATGTCAACCTACTTCAGGAAGGTAATATGGAAATGGCATTTTATGGCCAAGTTGCATATTATGGGGACAGAAGAGGACAGGAAACATGTCAAAGGGCATAGAAATATTTCTGTTACAGTATTGCTTGCAATCAAACGGTATAGAGTTGTAACAATGTCTTAATTAAGAATTGCCCTGAATTTGCTCATAATATTCAAAAACCTAAGTCATTCTTTACCACTGTAAAAATGTATCAAGTAGCTCTTCTGTATGACTTCTTGTTCATATTATGCCTTGCTGTGCTGTTCTTTACGCTTTATATTGCCTTTTGTGAAAAGCATCACAAAGGTCCTTTCTAAAGAAAACAAACCAGGAGCTAGAACATTAAGAGTACATTATATATTTGACCAATCACTTTTATAAAGTCTGATGCAAGTCTTTAATCTGAGATCCTTGGAGAATGCTTTAGTTTTTAATATTTCTATGACCTTCTCCAGAGGACTGAAAAATTACTTTGAAGTGTCAAAGTGGTGCGTGGAGTTTTAGCTGTGTGATTCCCATTAAAGTCAGTAGGAGCCAGGTAGCTAAAACTCAACACAACTATGAAAACATACTCCTTGTGCAGTGTTAAGTAGTAAAGCAATTCTGTGACATGGCAGTGACATTTTACTGCATTTGCTGGCTTTATAGATCCACTCAAGGCTTGTATTTTTACTGGAGTTTTACTGTTCAGTGAAAATAATAAAAGAATATTCAAAAGCAGGTGTAGGCTATTCTAGTAAAAGGCACAGCTGTTGGGAAAAGCTGGCGGCTTACATACATTTTTAATGTAAAATGCCAAAATCCGTTTTGCAAACTCCGGGCTCATCACCCGCATGCTGGTCATACTGTAAGCATTTGTTCCAGGTGCCTGAAAATACTTTGCATACTCTCAGCCCAGGGCCAAAATCAGCCCTCGGTGACCAACAGCGCCGGCAGGCGATGGGGATTTCTCAGCTCAGCCGTGCTCCCGTCCAGGGAGGAAGATGAGCCAGTGCTTCCCAGAGGTGCTGACGAGGCAAAGCAGCCAGCCAGAGGAGAAGCCTGATCTAATCAATACAGTTTCTTTCAGCCTGAAATACCTCTACGTTTGGCAAATGTACCTACAGAATGGGCATTCAGTCTCTGAACCTCAGCAAAGGCAGAGGGATTGGGGGTTTTTGGTGCTTTTTTTTTTAATATCAGGGTTGTGGGAACCTCTAAGAGGGCAAAATGTTTTTATTTGGTGGTGTTTCACTTACGGCCCGAGAAGACAAGACTTTCAATGGGAACTCCAGCCATTTGTATTTAGGGATTGCCCTGAGGATTTGTGCTGGATAGGTCTCAAAGAAATCTGTCACCACATCTTAATCAAACATTGTCACCAGCTTCTAGCAGCATGCCTTTACCTTCAGCTCATGGCAGTAAGATTTTTAGTTTTGTCTGTCAAAGATCTCCATACACTGTATTTTATATGAGCTTCTGATTATACTCCAAACCCTGCTGCAGTAAGTTTTACCCTGTACAAAACCTACCTATATATATTCTTTTGTGTTGACCATGATAATCTGCCCTACATCTTTTCTAGCAAAGGCAACCCATAAAAGCAGAGGTGTTGGTCATCCTCATTAACTACCTTTCAGCYCTTCTGGATTTGTTGCTCTTGATACTTTCTAGCTATAGTGTCTGACTGAGAGCAGCTGTTTTTTACAGAAAACCTCTGCTCCAGCCAAATTTACACCAAATAAGTAGCTGGAATGTGAAAAGATAGTGTCTTCTGCAGACAGCTAATTAATTTCTTTTTGAATGACAGATAAGTTTCTGTATTGGGTTTTCTGAAAGAGTGTGTGAAGTCTGAGTTATGATATTGAGGGAGGAGAAAATGCCWTTTTTTTTCTCCATTCAGTCATGTCCTAAGGTACAATTACGTAGAGGCTTGATCCTAAATTATAAAACCCAATTGCCCTTCTCCAAAAGAAAAGCCCACGCTTATGTTTTTTTTGGCTCTGGAGCTGCACRCAGGAATTGTCATACACCAGGGACCACTTAGAGATAATTGATAATACACTGGAGTGTTAACGATGCTTGAGAAACAAGACCATCACAATCTTTAAGCAAAACTCAATTCCGAGTTTTCCTGCCAAGGTCATCTTTTCTTTGTCCACTACTTCACAAGAAGAGCAAGCGTTGAGAGGAGCTGGCAATCAGAGCTCCATTCATCTCCTCAAACATGGGCTTTGTCCACGCTGGCCTTTGTCCAGTTTGAAGTACCTTTGGAACCAGCACGTCTCCTTTGCATCCTTCTGCCCCAAACCAAAACATCCTCTAAAAAAGTCACAACACAACCAAGTTGTTAAGCATCTATGAAGTTTAATTTACACCAACGTAAGATAARAGGTCAGCTGTTCTATTCATCTTGCCTAAAATCAGAAAGAAGGATTTAAAGCTTCCAAATCTTGCATTTCATAACAACGTCCAGTAGCCATCTGACGATCTGGACAGCCTTCTAATGGCATCCCTACCTGGGCCTGCCATGCCCTCCCGAGCGAGGACCAGAGCTGTCTACCACTGCCGCTGGCTGGGACGTGCTCCTCGGTGCAGTATTAGCTCACAGATGTAGCTTCTGAAAGGAGTCCTCCACGTTGCAAGAGATGGGTAGAATACCTGATGAGTATTGTCACAAAAGGTTGTTGAGGAAATAAACTTATAACTATCCTATCTGTTTCACAGGCTGCATTGAAAAACCAAAATCAATTACTCCAGAATTTTGGGGCCTGAGTTCATCTCTAACTGACATGACGTGCTAAGAAGCCTACAATACTCAAAAGATAAATCTAGCCATTAATATCTGACTACAGCTTCTTGATATGGCCAATGATACGCTGACATTTACATTTTAACCCCAAAATTGTGAAATGCGCATAATGCATCACGTTACCTCAATAATGCTGCAACTTTTATRCAGCTAGGAAAGTATATTTATAGTGTTCAAGTTATAGCGTATCACGTTTTATAGCATCAAGTGTTTTGTCATTAACATGATCCTTTCAGTTTTTCTCAAGCTAACTGAGAAATTTCCRGAATTAAATAAGGTAGCAGATAGTGTCCATGGACTAATCTGTCCTTAATCCCCAAATTTTTATTGTGTGAGTCTCAGTGCAGCTTGCCAGGAGCTCAAGTGCTACACAGGGTKTTCAGAGAAAAGTAATGGTAATTCATCTTTAATATGGGCATATAGCTCCCAGAAGCTACAGGCTTCAGCATATAAAATGACCCAAAGCACAGGCTGCAGTGTTAAAAAATCCATATCAAATAGGAGTTTTGCTGCACTTCTGTTTCAAAACAGTACGCTGCATTTGGAAGTCATAGCGTTGACTTCCTTGGGTCCATAATTTATATGAATTAGAYTTCCTGAGCTGCTTTGATTTTAAGTACCATTTTCAAAACTTTTGAGAAGGCCATATTTATGAAATACTGATCTATACTATAGGATCCAGGCACAAGGCCAAGGACTTGCTCAGTTTTCCTCCTCTGCTATCCCATGCATGTTTATACTGACCTGTTGGGAAATGTGTAGTGATATTTGTTGCTATATGACAATAGAGAGTAACTTTTCACATACGGTTAATCCAAAATGACGTTTCTGTAATTTTTAACAACAATGTATGTGCAYCTGTATTTGCATATTTAATTAAATTACTAGAAAATTCTTGCCCTTGATTTGCAATATGTAGCAAACATGTCTGAATAATAGAAGAAATAATAGTATCATTACAGAAGGTTTATTAGACTTTTCAGATTTAAAGGTGTAAATAGATTATGATTTTATTTAATAATTATGGTTTTTTATTTATTTCTCTTTAACTGAGAAATATTTGGAAGTGTGCAGAGGCTGAGTCGAATTTTCATTACATACCTGGTCAGGGACCGGGCTAAATGATTCTTTAAGCAGTTTGGAAAAAAAATGCTCATTGAAGACTTGTTAAGTCGTGTGAGAATATGCATTAAATGCTTATCTCTCCTGTGGGTATGTAGGTATCAGCTACTTGGTTTACTGTGTGAGGTTTAATGCTTTTCTTCTAATTTCTAATGAACTTTACCACCAGACTACTTGATCATGACTAAGCCTATGAACAATGCAAATGGAATTGCCCCCTGATGGTGAGGAATGGGGCCCAGATGGCCCTTAAAAGGTGATAATTAGGAAATATAGCATATCTGAGTAGCTAGAAAGAGAGAAATTTGTTGAAGACAGTCAATCTGTTTGAAGCAATGGTCTTTCCCTTAATTATATGGATTTTCATTTAAGGCTGCTTTAAAGTAAATTTTCTCAGAAAATTTTATTTGCAACTGGTAACTAGAAACCACTGATTCTGCTTCTCCCTGTTTTAAATTCCCGGTGGAACCTTTTCAGCTGATGTTGTCTTCAAAATATGAGTGACAGGCTAGCTGTGTATGTTGTGGCAGTATTTTAGGTTGTAGGTTGTATGAAAAGCACCGAATATAGATATTGGTATGTTGTAAAACACACGTATTACCAGAAGCCAACTGTAAACTCTACTGGATGAGGATTTGCTTGCTTCTAGAAAGATTTGTCACTGTTTTGAGAGTTTCATTGCCTTTTGGGGGTTTCATAAAGCTCAGACTTTTATTTCTGTACTTAACTTTATAACTTTATTAAAACACTGCGATTTGGAAATATATCGTTGCTTTATACTATAGCTCAGATGCTAATGAAATAGTACCACAGGTCGTTTAAGGCTTTCCATTGTAGCTCTCCTTTTACAGCTGCCTTATGAAACGAGTTTTTATGTTGATTGTGAGTGCTGTGTTGTGAGAAAAATGCTAGTGGGGAAGGGACATCCATATTGCTAGCTTCTGGGAGGATATTATGGGGAAAAGAGAAAACTTACTGGTAAATCCACTACTACTAATTTTGTAAATTCGGCAAACTCTGTACCTGAGAGTGATGTGACTCAAGCACATATCATAATTTCAGAGAACAGGTAGATAGATACAAAGGTAGAGACGTATCACAGGTAGGTGCATTATCAAGTATTCATGTTTTGAACATGAAATTTTGACTTGAATTCAGGTGTCAAATGCAAGCCTGTGACAAGTATTTAGCAATAAAATCTGTTGGGATGGCCTGCTTGCCTGAAGCTTACGTCTGATTCACCATGTCAGAAATAATTCTCCAAAACAGAGGCGTATCTTGCAGACTGTGTTTTGTTGCTGTGGGAGAGGACGGACTTGCTGACAAAGTAGGGAAGGTACTCCAGGAAGATTATTTTGTCCCCTAAAATACTTAATTCTGTCTCATATTCTGTCCCTTAGGAAATGGTACCATGTTCTGACCCTGTCACATTGAAATGGAAATACAGGGCTCAGCAGTCACTGTATTGCTGGGGTCCAAAAGTGCTCTGATCGTCATCACCTATGTTAACCTCCACCTTATGTTACATATTGTCCTCTGTTTCTAAATGCATTTTCCTCAGCTTCTTGTTGGCTGAATTGGGATCATCAAAAGGTCAAGTTTCTAGATCTTTAAATATCAGTGCATTCCTAGTTTTTCTTCTGCTGGAGCATCCTCTTCTTACAAGGAACCAAAAACCAGTGCTAAAGGAAGGCCAGCCTACTGAGAGGGAAGCTACAGGAAAAAATATTTTTTCCACAATTTCTTTTGATTTTCTTTCTTCCAAGTGTAAGGTACTCCARTGCATACAATGATACCTATATTGGGTTATCACATCTAAGTCTAGAAGTCTTATTGCAGTAAGGAATAATATTTCCAAGACTTTGAACGCTTGTAACACCTTGTTTGATGATACAGATAATATTAAGTGGTAGTGTTAATATGAAGTGTAATTAAAAAATAGTCTTTGTTGTCAGTTTACTATGGGTTAATCTGACATTGTTATAATACATCTATAAGTTGTTCCTCAGACTGATAGCGGTTKGAGCTGCCAGGTATTTTTTTTTTAATTAAGAGTTTTGAAGCATGAAAACAAAGTTTGTGAAACTATTTCATATTTTTAGGAGAGTTTTAAAACTATTAGAAATTATGTAGAAAATAATGTAAGTTGTTAAGAATAGCTCTGGCTGGCAGTATTTAAATTCAAATTAATATAGCTTTAGGAGATACGTGACTGCTGAAGTAGCAAAGAAGTACCAGCTGTAAGTGTGTGTGGGGGGGAAATAGTAAATAAACACAGCAGATTTTGTTCTCCCCACCTCACACATCACAGCATACGGTAAATAAAAGAATAACTTTGGCAAGGCCTGTGGGATTCAGCACGTGCCTGACCCAGGAGTGGTCCGGATGCAAACCCCACTGACCGGAGTCCAYGTCTACAGCCAGATCCAGCGTGCGAGTGAGAGCCATCATGGTGAGAATTACCCATGGCCCTCACATAATTCAGACGATTTTGTGAGTGCTGCAATAGCACTGCACATTTGGATAAAAGCAGTTTAGCAAACACATAAAAGAGATTGTGCTTCTTAATCCCGATTGTGAGGAGTTTTCCACACGCTCAGCTTTACACCCATCCGAAGCAACCAGCACATCCAAGTGGATGGAGTTAAAGGTGTGTAAAYGGAAAGCAAAGGAGACAGGCGGTTGACGTCTGCATGTAAGAAGCTGGTTGCCTGTTTATCAGYTCCAGAAGCAACTTTCCATTTGACAAGTCACCTGCGTGTCTTCCAGGAGGCTCCCACCTTTCCTTCCTTCTCTGTGTGCCTGTGTTGCCTGCTCCGGGCGGCTGTGCCCCCTTTCCCTGCTGTAAGGGACGGCTTTGCTGCCGCCCCGTTACATCTCCCAAGTCTCCCGAGTGCTGCATTTCTTTTTGTTCTGGCTGTTGTAAGCCAAATAAACAAATCTCATCTGCTAGGCATGATTGCGCTGCTTCCCAGTGTTTCCATAGGGCCAACATTTTGGGTTCCCTTCTGCTTTGAATGGAATAGTTGGGTTTATTCCGCTGCTCTTTCAGAGTTGGTTTAAAAAAAAAAAGAGACTCTTACTGTCATTAATATTGTTTGTTATTCAGAAAGAGTGTTTTTAGTCTCTCTATCCATTCCAGCCCACCAGAAACCTTCCAGAACATTCCATATTCTGTCATTTTACAAGTAATTTACTGCAAGTTTAATTTTACATGGCAGGAAGGAGAAGACAGAGGTGGAGGGTTACTGCATGGCGCTCTGATGCGATTCAGCGTGCTTGTTCTGTTTATTATAATTGATTGGGAATGGTTAAAGTACCTAACAGCTGCCCACTATATTGTGCTGATATTTATATGGTACTTTTATATTCTGTCTGAAACCATAAGCACAAAGGGTTTCTAAAGAATTAATATAAAACTGGCTTGTAAAATTCCAAGGTTTATAGCACGATTCCTTCAGTGCAGACCTGTTTGGTTTATGTGGGTGGATGCTACTTAACTCTGCGTGATCCTTTTCCATCCTTCTCTCACACAGAAAAACTCCAGGTTTCAAAAAGTTTAAAACCTTTTMTCTTTCTAAGACAAGCCTACCGTCTTTTCGTAAAGAAGTTATTTTGAAAGTAGGTGACACGTATACATGCACCTACTTAATAATATGGCGTAGATATCCTGAAGTACTTTAAATCACTTGGGTAACCAGTGGCCACTTTTCCCTAGCACTTGAAACCTTTTGTTTAGGATTAACTCTTTAGTAGCTTGCTTCTTTTCCCATGCAAACAGCCTAAGGCTTGATCCAGGAGATGATGCCAGTGCAAACTGGCTCAGGACCGTCTTTCCCCTTTATCCAGCGACCACGCTTGCCATGGGGCAGGCCTATTCTAATACTTGCACCAAAGCTGAATTTATGGTTTCATGTGTTTTACACCCAACCCTGGGTCTGTGGCTCCCGGTTTCCCGCTGCACTTACACAACCCCAGCTCTGGCTGGGGTAAACCGCAAGCCCTTTGTTTCCTTGTGAGCCTGTGACCATTGCAAGGCTTCGTACCACCTCCATCCAACCGCGTTGGCCTGTCGTCAAAGGGGCATAATAAGCTGGGGGAAAACCTGCAGCTCTTTCTAGGTGTTGGCAAACCTGAATGTCTCAAACACATCCTCTGGAGCCTCTCTCACTACTACTGTGGTCTCTTCTCCAATTTCAGTGATTTCCCAGGAGCCACTGTATTTCAGTCCCATAAATGACATTATCCTAGTGCCTTCTTCCGCTCTGCATATATACTGATTGTTAACTCAGCCGGGAGCATGCAAAAGCTGAGAACGGTTGGGATAAACTGAAGGGATCGGGGGAAAGAGAGCAAGCGTATTAGTCCTGAGCGGGTGGCTTTGCTAAGGGCAAAGGAGGTGTGATGTGAATTTTTTCCGAGTCCTTTCTGACCGCAGGATGTGGTGGGGCTGTCCTGGCCATCTCCACCTCCGGGGAGGCTGGTCTTTCCCCAACCCGCAGCCTCTCGGGACTTGCCGTGCCTTCAGGCTTGGTGTTTGGCTGTGGAAGAAGACCTTGCAACAGGCGGGCCGGACCTGCCCCGTGACAAACCTAGCCAGGCTGGGGAGCAAGTTTGCTTGGAACCACGTTAGCTGTGTGTGGCACTGACCATTAGTCCTACCTGGTGCTGTAACCCTGCTTAGTTGCCCTGCTTCAGTGTTGTGCCTGCTGGAGCACCTAAGTCTCTAATTTCCTTCTTGAATGAGGTTTYAATGAATCCCCACCTGAAACTAAAACCCACAAGGTTTTAACGTGTAATAATAATGCTACGAGTATTCTGGTTTTGAACTGTGGGGTTCCCACATTTCCAAGCTTTTCTCTGCAAACAGCGGGTCTTGAGATTTACCCTCTTTTAAAAATCGTCATGTAGGTCTATGACTCTCAGAAAGGAAGCGTGAACAAAAGACAGCATACCATGTTTTATAATGCTGATAAATCCCAAGGGCACAGTTAGCATACTGGATGATGACAAAAACGAGAAGAGGCAAATGCCCCTATGAGTATGGCTATTTGTGCCCGTTTTCTTTTCATGGGCTGGATTTAGCTTTAATGAACGCGTCAGTGTGCCAGGAGCATCAGAGGCGCTCCCTGCCTCTTCCCACCCCTCCCACCCCGGGTCCGGATGTTATTACACAATGTTAAGCATATTCTTTCCTGGACATTTGCAAAAGAATAAGAAGATTACCTTATTTTCATGTCTATAGCCTGCATCACAGATAACTTGTGCCCTGTTAGAAGTACTTACACTTGAAAATAAGGCTGTGGTTAATCTGCACCCGCAGAAAACCCGTACTAAATAAAGAGGCAGAAGCAGGGTGGGATTAGAGAGAGGAAGAACTAATTGGTCACACAGAAGGAGCTTTTGGGCAGGTGGAAGAAGAGTAAGATCCCCACCACATGCATTCTYCTTATTTTGTTTTGGTTTGTATTTGAACACCTAACCCATGGATTGCATGCATGAAAATAGGAGACTAGGAATTCACACTTCAGGAAAGGAGCAAAGCTGCCTGCTTTAACACTGTGCTCCGTAGTGGGATATAAGGATTGTTTTCACTTTGCAAAGCAGTTTTGAGTTCAGGTAGCTAATATACATCTGCTGTGCTCAGGTAAAAACACAGTGAAGACGAGGCACTTGGGTTTTGTTCTGAGGTCATACCCCGACTCCGCGTGGAGTTAACCTCCTGATAAAAATGAAGTACCTAGTTGCCACTGTCTTTCTACCTGCCAATATCTGCCATGCACAAGTTATTCCGGCGGGGGGAAAAAAAAAAAAAGCGGCTTTTTTATCAGGGAGAAGGCTGAGGCAGTGGAATCCTTAGCCTTACAAAAATATAAATGACCAGGCTTTGATTCCTGCAGAAGGTTTAAGGCTGATTATTTTAAGAACCGTTGAAACCTGAAGCCGCAGCCCTCTGATTACAGTCCTAGTCTGTATTTGACATAGTGCAGTAATGATTTCTAACATCTATTTTAGTTTGGATTTAGAGAGAGAGTGCCAACCTACATTGAAGTATATTACCATGCTCTGACTTGTGAGCATTGTGTAGGAGGTTTAAGTCAGATTATTTTAAGAACTCAACAAGCCTGAAACAGCATTTTTATGATTATAGCTTTTTTCCCCCCCATCCTTTCCACCCAGAGCAGTAGTGAATTCTAACATCTCTTTTAGCTGGCTTTAGAGCCGGAGCCAGCCTACACTGAATTGGCCTCTTTTGATGCTACAGTATTGACTGAGGGGAGGGACAGATGGAACAAAAATCCTAATTGCCCAAACTTACAATAGGTTCCCAGCAGCAGCCATCACAAAAGAAATGTTAATGCAGTAAAAGGTAAATGGAAGGAAGCTAAACCCAACTTGTGGACAATTCAAAACCTACATCAATTTATTTTAAACTGCTTCCTGCAGTTTGTGAACACCTTCCTTGTCATAGTAGAATTATATTTGTTTTAACATTAGTCACTGCTCTGCAGAAGTCTTACCGTGCTTCTGCAATTTGTAAAGTAAACTGGAAAATGTCATCTGGCATGAGGAACAAATGACTTCCTATGGTCTGGGGCCAATGCTCTTGAAGTTATTTGTTGCAAATGGTCAACTTCCCCTGCATAGTCTTCGCAGCTGCAGCTGAACACTATCTTTTCTAGCAGTGAGAGTTGAGGGTATCTGCAAGCACAACAGATGGCAGTAGTATTTTGATGCTTCAACCATGAAATGAGGGGGCAAAATGTCATTCCCCATCCATCCATCCATCCATCTATCCATCCATCCATCTATCTCACAACAATTCTGTTAACGTGTCATTCATCACATTTATATTTGCCATGTTTTCTGTTGCATTTCCATTTTCTGATGCCCTTACCTATATGTCTGCCTTTTAAAATGCAGCTCTTCTGGATGATGTTGCAATTAATTAAGAGCATGCTGTAAACTGAAAAGTGCTTTG
Source organism: Oceanodroma leucorhoa (assembly GCA_030449065.1). Taxonomy (NCBI): domain Eukaryota; kingdom Metazoa; phylum Chordata; class Aves; order Procellariiformes; genus Oceanodroma; species Oceanodroma leucorhoa. The sequence goes on along the minus strand of JASVER010000002.1, from coordinate 7,825,867 downwards.
CAAGAAGCCTGTGTCCCTGTTGCATGTCGTGAAAAGCTCCCGCTTATTAAACACATTTTAGGAGTTAGTTTCTTTGGTTGACCATYATTACCTTTTCTACTAACAGGTACAGCTGAGGATTGTTTTCCCAGTTCTTAGACTTCCAAACTAGGCATTAATTCAAGATATGACTTTAACATGCTTTTTGCCATAGTGTAAATAATCTCTAATCACAGAGCAAGCCCTCTTGTGTTAGACCAGATATTTACTATTTGGGAAGATAATCCATCCTCTAAAAAGACATCAGTCATAAATAATTAATATGTAATTTTCTTAACTTTTTGGGGGGGATGATTTTCATGGGCTGTTTGGAGTCCACCGTTCTATGGTTGATGGATACCTACAATTACACTCTTAGGAGAAGCAAATAAAACTGTCCTTTAAAATTAAAGTAAGGTGGGAACTGGTCCATATTTAGCACAGAAGATTTTCATTTTTTCCACCCTTTTAATCAAAATCATTAACAGTAAGTTTATAAGGACCATGCTTGGAAGCTAAATCCTGCCGTGACTGGCTCAGTACCTTATTGAATTTGGCAGTCAAGCTCTTCCCCTTGCCTTCTCATGRCCTCACACGTCACACCAGCAAAGTCTCTCACATGGACAAGAGCTGCAGAGGACAAAGCCCTCGGCCAGTGGGCAAGAAAGAAGAAAGTGATCTATGCAATTGCGTATTTTAATCAGCAACTTTCTTAGTTGCTATACATACAACTTAAAGGACTCTGCCATCATGATAGTTTTATAAAGAAAAATGCACCTCTCAGATGCAACTGTATTCATCCAGATGTGGGGTCATGTTCAGTGAGATGGTTGGTGTCTCCCCGCTCCTCTGCATCCAGGAGGAGGCAGTCAGGGTCTCGGAGATGAAGCAAGAGATGCCTTCCCCTTTGCTGGTTATTAGTGTGAGTGTGCTTACGTTGACAAACATGTATGACGATCTGTGATGCTTTTATTGCACAAAAAAAMCCCAAAGTTATCTATATGGTTTGACATCATTCCATGCAACTACATTGTCCTGCATTTTCTGAAAAAAAACCCCATGGAAGTTCCAAGTGCAAAAGTCTGACGCAGGGTTGATTTCTAGGGCTTACCTGTGGGTGCCTTGTCAACAGTAAAAGTGCTAAGTAATGAAGCTTCTAGAAATTCCTGCAGAAAACCACGCTGCAGCTGCCTGCAGGGCTCCCTCCCTCCCTCCCTCCCTCCATGCTGAGGTGCAGTTGGCATTTGCTAATCTCGGCTTCACCTCATTACTTCTAAAGCCGTTCCCCAAAAAGCCCCTGTCCACCCATTACAAAATTGCTGTCCACTTTCACCCAGAAAGCTTTGACAGGGGCGCAGTTGGTCACCTCATCCAACATTTGTCACTGTCGCTTTTGTTCTTGAGAACCTTTGGGTTTCCCTCTCCGTCCCCAGCACGGCCTCGTGTGGGGCGGATGGAGGGGTGCAGCCACCAGCTCCCCCCGTGCAGCTCCAGCTGGGTTCAGTGGGATTTAGCCTTTAACTATAAAGTGCTTTTCCCACCTCTGCCTGATTATGAACCGCTTCTTTGCCTGGCATGTGCACCACCGGGAACGCTACGAAAACGCCTACCCGGCGTCCCTGGGGAGACGCCCGTGCTGTATAGCAGAGGGGTTGTTAGCAGAAACCAGGCCCCGTCTCCCCTCCGCCCATTTCCCTTTCTGCCTCCTTTCCCAGGCCACAAGTTTTGTACAGAAACTTGGGTTCTTGTGAGCCAAATTATTTCCAACCCGTAGCCGTCCACTACTGCGGGGCGCTCGGTTTCAGTGCCTGGCAGCGGTGTCGCTCTCTGGTCCCCTCCACGGGAACAATTCAAGGTCTGTATGTTTAGTTATAAAAGTCAAAGGTTAAGTGATTTGGGAATAAAATGTCACTTAATGTGACAGAAAYGCGACAGAACTGAACCCGCTGATGCTTGCGTTACTCCTGGGGTTTTCTTTGCGCTTGCAGGCTCGGTGTTAAGTAATTTTATTAACTGAGGAGGGGGAAACATATTATTTGCTAACATTTTTATCCTCGTTGCAAAATTTATTGCGTGTTGCTTCGTAAGTATTTGAAAGTGGCGTGATTGGGAAGGCAATGAAAGTAAAAATGGAACATGTTTTTTTCTTCTTTTGGAGGTGTTATTTAAAACATTGTACGATTAGTCAAAAAGATTAATTGTTGCTTGTGGCTAAACAGATGATAAATTTTAAAATTATATTATTACAGTGTGTCAGCATAAAAGCTCTGTGTCCCAAGTGTGTCGCCTTTTTATGTTTCTGTTGACAAGGTTCACGTTTTATAGCACACTACCAGAAAGTGTTGACACATATTCAGATCACTGATTAAATGTTTTAAAAACGTGCCACTCAGAAACTAACCCTGATGGTCTTGGAGACAGGCATTTTAGGAGTCTGAATGCATTTCCCTTCATCAGTTAAGGCTGTAACACAGTGAGCAGTATTAATTAACAATTTTTTAAAAAAAATTTTGGTACATTACTATTTTAAGAACAGAGCTATTTATAATATATTTTAAGGCACATATTTTTATGGTTGTCTTCAATATGGTTTAAAAATTGAATGTTAAATAGTTACTCAGAAAGATACTTAGGCACTGAAACGGGGGAAAAAAAGCATCTTTCTCATGTAGGGTTTTGTGGAGGTGTTTTTCGGTTTGGAGGTTTTTTTGCTTTTGCTCATTGTTAACACTTCGATTTGTCCATCTTGAAACCATCAGATGATGTTGAAAAGTACCAGTCAATGGGTCTGTAATTTTGGAGACTTCACGCATGACTTTGTTCCAAGTCCTGCAAGCTGATCTGCCACCTCAGATGTTTTCTCCTGCATGGAGTTGCCTGAAAGTGGGTGAGCTCCACCCGGGCCCACCCTTCAGGCTTGCTCCGCGGCATGTTATTGGATGGTCTCACAGGTTGCTGAGCAGTTCCCATTCTCACTGCTTTCACAGAAGGGCTGCTTCTTCCCACAGAAGAGTCATAGGATAAAAGGCAAAACCAGTCCTGAAAGCACCGGTTGGGACCCAGATGTTTCCTCTCCCAGCCCTGATCGCTTTTGCAAATTCAGGCTTCTTTGTAGTTTCTGCCCCCATCTATTTTCTGTTCTTGGAAACCAAGCGGCCCGTTCGCAGGGATAACCCTGGGTGTGCTAATGCTTGGCTGTAAAAGTCTCTCCTGTGGGTTGTCGTGAGTTTGAGCCTCCTGAGCCTGAGCCTAACACGAGAACCCCAGCTCTCGCTYTGGGCAGCAGCTGCTGGGTAGCTTCTTCAGCGCCTATCCTTCGAAAGAGAGTAATTAACCCTCATTAGAAAAACGTTGCTTTTCATTGGAGATATGCTGTGAAGCTCGACTTACTATTTTCTACTGGGGTTTTTTTTGGTTGTTTTTTTGAGAGAAGGTGTTACTGAAATATGAAACATGCCGTCTATTAGTGCTCTTTCTCAGTGTTTGCCACTCCAGCCTGTTCTGAATGGAGCCGTAGTATTTCTGGAGTGAAAAGTTTAGTCAAGTAAGAATATCTGGTTGACAAATTACCTTGCTATTTCATGGGATAGGAATGTTTGAAACACAGTGAACATATCTTTAATTATCTCATCTCTTGGTTCACTGGTAGGTTTTAYTGTGCCTATTATTGTCCATCAAACTCTACTCATATTATGAGTGCCATCTGTATTCTGTTTCCTTGTCTTGCAATACAACTATTTGGAGATATTTTTATTCTGGAAAACACTACTAAAATTCTGTGCAAATGAGGAAGCTSACTAGCTGAGTGGAGAAGGAATTTTTAATTGCACTATTTAAAGCCTTTTGCATGCTTTGTTTCCAAAAGATCATTCTTCATGAAAAAAAGGTGGGACTTCAACTTCCGTTTCTAGTTAAAACTCCCTATAAAAATTTTTAAATAAAAAATTTTTGAAAGGAGACATTCTCRCACCTTTAGGAATTGAAATAACCTGTTGGGGGGGAGATATGGTCYGTTCCCACAGCTGTAAGACCTGGAAAGCATTGAATATATGCTCAAGTAGAGCAGATGAGAGAGTCCTATCATCTCACTTCTGCTCTTGTGGTGATGTTGACCCACCTCTTGTTTTCCTTCCCTATTACACCACTGAGGAGCACTTTTCTAGTGGCTGGGCTGTGAAACAAACCCATCCGTGGGGCCGTGGTGCAGTCACACATGCAGCAAGTCCCTCTGGCCACCACCTTACCCAGGAGCCACCCTTCTTGTTTTTCTCCTGCCCTCTTGRGGCTGCCACCCTTCTGCTTGTCCTCTCTGCTAGTGAGAAAGGTGATAAAGCTCATACAACACAGGGTGGTAGGTGTGTATTAAAGAGAGAGAAATCATTATTTTCTTCAGGAAGGTAGTTTAGCCCGTCCCTGAGACAGCGGTGATGAACCGTCCTGTGGGGAGCTGCCTCTTTCTCCACAGGCTGCCTGAAGGAAACCGATAATTCCCGTAGGCTCGAGACCTAATATTCAGTTGACTAAAGAATTTTAAAAGGCACACAAGCAAAATCCTGGCTCCATTAAGTCAGTGACTTTTTTATTTCATTGAATTCAGTTGTGCCGAGGTAATTCACCCAGAGTGCTCTGGAAAATCGTGCTCCAGTAGTTGGGTAAGTGGCCGAGCACAGGGCACCTGGAGCTGAACCTCCCATTTGGTGAAGCAACACGAGCGACACAGAAATGCTGGATTGGTGGCCTCAGCTTGGGGTTTTCCAAGATAAACAAGAAAGCATTACTTCAGTATTTGCTTAATTTACATTTTTGAAAACTGAAATACCTTCCGAGCACTAACAAATGGAGCTATCACAGCGCTAACAGACATGAAAATGCATCCATCACTCCACTTACTTACACTACAAAAAAGCCTGCACCCAAACTCCCAGTTGGGTATTATTTCCTGGATTTACTACGAAAAGAACAATGCATGTTTATTAAAAACAGAGTGGCTTTTAGCAGCAGCAGTAGCKCCGCGCACAATACACCAAAGCACAACGGGGGCCTTCTCCCAGCAATTGATGTGGAGAAGACCTTTGGCAGAGCAATATGGAAATTCGCATTCAGTGGCTTGATTAATTTGGAGTTTGGAAGCCACCTTCCCGAGATGGATGACAGTGGCTTATTAAATAAATAAATAAGGAGCAAGCTGAAGTCGCGCCGGCGTTATAGCATCAGATTTATGTCATCTGCGCAGGCAGAAAAGGCCTTTGTCGCCGCTATTGTTCAGCCTGTCAGCGGAGGCCTTGGCAGCGGCCTTTTGTCAGGGCTTGTGTCGGGGGTAATAACGGGGAGATGACGGCGGTTGGTCCGTTTGATGTAACCCGGTTTTATGGATGCCGGAGTTGGCATCCGCACACGCGGGCGGAAGAAAATAAGCGTGCCGGGGCGCCGGGCCCGTCTGCCCTCGGCTCCCCTCGCCGACGGCCGGACGGGGAAGATGCCGGCCAGGGTCCCCGGGGCTCTGCTTCAGCGCGGGTCGGCCCGCGGCCTCGGGCTGTCACCCCGGGAGTTGAACGGGGAGGAAAAGCTAAGAGCGATCGGCGTCCCTGGGGACGGCAGGTTGTGCCTGCTCCCAGCCACCGCAGCTCCCTCCTTGCCCTGAGCGCGGCTCCGGGGCTCRGGAGCCTGCACGGGTCCTGCGGGAATATCGGAAGCGAGTGGCAGGGTTCGGGGTACGTGTGCCTAAACCTATTTGGAAGTAATTAAGAACTGTCTGGTACAAATCAGAATAGCATGGTATATAATAGTAATCTGGCACACTYAGGGTAGAAGCAGATAGGAACATTAGAAAAAAAAAAACCTAACTGCTGCACCACAAATTATTATATGACATTTTTAGAGGGTTGAAGGGACCCTAATTTCAAATCTTTTTAGGGGAAACAATCTGCGATCCCTGTGTTTTTTTCTAAAGTCTTTGCACTTCTTTTCAACGTGATTTTTTATGTCTTACTATAAAAAGTAGAAGACTTAAAAAAAGCAAAATTTTATTTGGAGTGCTGTGCAATTCATTTTCTCTACAGAAACATAAAAAAGGTTTATGTTGCCTGTGTGGAAGTCACTTAGTTCTTCCACATTAATTATGAAAAGTAGATAGATCACCACAAGTCATGAAAAAAATGTGAGCACATTGACCTGAAGATGCAAGATAAAAAAGACGACTATTAGTTTGCAGCTGACTCTAAGAGCAACCCACTTCATTATGCCACAAAGCGAATATCGTTGGGTAAAAGTTAAGGAATAGTTAGCACCCACTGAGAGTACCCGTCCAGTCTTAGCTCTGTGGCTACAGAAGAGTTTGTATGAAGACTGAACAGTTCCCATTCACCTGGAGACCTCAATGTCTGATTTGCAAGCAAAATATGGAAGTCATTTAAATTCCACTTAATGCAGAATTGAATAATAACAGGGAATTTATTATAAAGACTTCTTCAACTGTTTTTCCTACTTTAGCATTTCTTCAGAGGCAAGTAATTAAAACTGAATTGAGTTTGACACCAGTGAACTAAGTAACCCAATGAGAAAGATTCTTCATCTGGAATCTCTTTTTTTTTTTGGGGGGGGGGGGGAGAAGAGGTGTTAGAACAAAGTCATCAAGTTTCCTACTTACTTGTTTTGGGAGTAGACTTTATACAGATATAAATCTTACGGCACAAAAGTAAAAAGACCCACAGTGTTTAAAAAAAAAAAAAAAAAAAACAAACAAACAAAAAATAACCTTGGACAAACCTCTTATCTTAGTGCATCTCTTGTCACTGCTAACTACATCCTAAAGAGATTTGCCAGGGTGGAATTACAACATGGGAGTTTGCTATAAACTGCACCAGGCAGAATTTAATCTCATTTGTAATAGTACAAAATCTGTACCATACGAAGTGTGTATAGTACAAAATCTGTAAAGATACTGGTCATTATTCTGGGTTACGTCCAAATTTTCAGTGTTTTTGGAAACAGCGTGTTGATTCTTTTGTGTGTGCATGTACTGGAGAAATTTTTTTTCTTCAACCAACTTACTTGCTCTGAAATCAGAGGGGGACCTGAATGTAGAAAAGAAATACATTTTACTGGTTTCAAAAAAGTTAGTCTTGTCTCGTTAGCTAGATGCATGCTTCAGCTGGGCCACTTTGCATGAGGATGCCAGAATAATATTTGATAAGGTCAGTGATATTATTAAGATTGCATGGTGTTGATTTGATAAGAACTGAGATCTGTAATAATTTCATTTAAGAAACTGCACATTCTGTTCACCTTTATGTGGTACTGGCTGAGTTCAGTGTTAGCAATGCTTTGCTTTGAAAAACTGTGTAGACTGGTAAGACAGAACTGCTGTGGTAAGCTGAGAAGGTCCATACTACATGAAACATTTAAAGTATAAAGGATATACATTATAGGGAGCTATGCACAACAGTTTAGTTTAATTCAGGGTATATATATTACTTTGAAATGTATTTTCTTACTATTACATAAAAAACATCCTTGYATGACTTATAGATTAACTCCTGCATGCACACCATTGACTTCTTAAACTGGTTGATGGTTGCCTTGGTGCAGTGACAGTTTTGCTGGCAACTTCAGTGAGGACAAGTTTTCATCCACAGTAACCTTCTACAAAAAGAAAATCCTGTTTCCAAAAGGTTGTCTTCACTTCTATGTGACTTCAGTTGGTGAATTGAGAGCTTTGGATGTTTCAAAAAAAGCAGATCTCATTTTGCAGGATTTAGCTACCCTAATTTACCCATGTAAAAAAAAAAAATAAAACAAATCCCAAAATTGTTTGTGAAGCATCCTTCTGCTGTACATGGTGTGACTTGTCGTTATCTCGGGAGCTTTTCTTTCATGTCCTCAGCTGTCAGTGTAAATTAATGTTAGACAATGTCTTTAGGTAGTATTCAAATTGTTTTAAGGAAATTATGGCATATATCAAATGTGGGGCAACCTATTATGGTTTGGACTGACAGAAAATAATACGCTAAAAAGCTGGAATGCTTCTTGGGGTGAAACAAAGCACATATTTTCACCCTGCAAAACTTTCAAGAAAACTTTCTAAGCCACTCAAATATCACTCATACACCATCGCTGTAAACAGGAACATAGGCCAGCCAATCCCYCTGCCTAACAATATAACAGTTCAACGCCTGCACGTTAGAGATTTTCTTTGGTTTTAGCAGGCTTTGGATATATAATTATCCRAAAGCCTTGTGGTTATCATTGATTTTTCCATGTGTTCTCATAGATAGAAAATGTATTTAAAGATGCTTCTCTTTAAATGTGTACCAGAAGTTAGCTAATAGCATTTTTTTTCTCCTATTTGGTCATGGAAAACAACATTTTTTTATCAGAGCATTATTTTATCAGGAATGGTGGGTATGTGGGTTTCTAAAATGTTCTCCTTTGATAAAATGTTCATTTTTGTTTTCTCTCTGATATTAACTATACGGCTCTGGTGCCCTTCCATCAATCTTTTCAAATCTCCTTTTTTCTGTCTATTTGACTGCATTTCCTTTTATACTGTTTCATTCTGTAGGATTTACTCCTTGTTTGCTTGTTCATAGTAAATAGTTCCGGTTGCATTTGTTGGGGGAGGGCAAGTATTTTCAGGTGAGGATCTGGTCCCCCAGGTCGTGAGATCACCATAATAACCTTTCATGGTGCATATTTTAGTTGAAGCCTGCATACTCAAGCAGCCCTTAGAGTGGAGTCAGACATCTATATTCCAGGAAACTGAATTTGCCCCAGTAGTCAGATGCAAAAACAGAGCAAGGCTGTTACCTTGGTGTTTCCTTTGTAGATCCCTGCACCCCTCTCATCCCGGCCAATTCAATTGAATTTTATTAGGAAGAAAAATTTAGCACCTACTAATGGGTATTAAAATGTTTTTGGTAAAACTGTATTACAGGTCTGTAATGTTAAGAGGCTAGAAGCAAAATTAGATTCCAAACTCTTTTTTGACCCATASATTGAGATACCTGAAGTCTCAAACAACCAAAAATTCATGGAGAACAATGTCTGAGGAAGCAAAAAGCACTGTAGGTGTGTATGCCAATGAGTAAAATGTAACTCTGAATCAGAAAACTGTGGTTAAAACAACATACTTAAAGATCTTTCTGCTACTCTTTTGTAAGGTGCTGAAGTAGTTTTTTTCTTATTTCTGAGCTAAGTTTCTGGATTCTAACCAGATCTCCCAAAAGAGAGTGAAAAAGAGAGAAAATCTTTATGGAGTTTGCCCTGACCTATAAAAGCACCGCTCTGCAGGAGTTACAAATGGCTTTTTGGCTAAGTTCAGCAGCTGAAAGCTTGTTTTGTCTCCAGCTCTGACAATAGCCGTGGAGAAGAATGTCTTCTTTAAAAGTTCTAGGGATCAAGCTGAACCTTCAGCTGCTCGAGTTTCGGCTCTCCTCTTCCCTCAAAAAAAAAAAATGTTAAAGGGCCTAATCCTGCTTCCATTGAAATAGATGTAACTTCATCTCTTTTCAATATTTTTTGGTAGGCTCCTCTTTTGGGCTGCTGGAAGTATGTTTCATGCTTTTAGGTTAAAACCAGGTTTCGTATTTTACAGTACAATACAAAAACATCTAAGGAAAGGAGAAGAGATTTCATTTCTGAAAAACGGTCCCGGTTTGATATTAAGCAGTAGGAAGTTGGTGTTTTCTACGCGGTTGCAGGTGGTGTGAACTCTCCTGCTCTTGTTTGCAAGCTTCTGTATCGGGGCTATGGRCAGCCATTCCCCAGCACTTGGGATCCGGCACCAGGAGGCTCTCYGGAGACAGGTAAGTAAAACTGTTATTCCAAGAAATAGCTGAGTTGTCAGCAGATCTCCTTGTTTATTTCTTCAAAAAGGAGTGCTTTGGTGCCCACCATCTTTCTGATATTCCAGTGCTACTCCACCTGCCTGGGCAGTGAGTGCTGGGCTCAGTCACCACCAGCCTGAGCGGGTTCAAACACGCCACTCCAAAAACGCCCGAGTCGTYCAGCCATTTGCTGTTCTGTTGGTGGAGCATCTTTTGTTCCTCCCCTTGAAGCTGAGCAAGAAGGAAATGTCAATGGCTGTTTATATGGCCAAAATGTACCTCAGCCTCCCCCAAAACAGCTGGTAGCCTGGAGAGCAGGATCTGTCAGACAGCGTGGGCAATAGAGGGGGACCCAGGCTCTGCTTCCCTGGGACACGCTCATATGCATGGTGACCTGCCCCTGTCCAGCCRTGTTTTAGGAGAAAGAAGTGGCTGTGAGGGGGATTATCCCAGGCTTGAGATGTTCTGCAGCGTGGTGGAGCCCCGCCAGAGCACACTTTGTTTCTCCATTCCTGGTCCTCACAAAATGCTGCTGCTGATGAAGGCGTTCCCCGGGGCAAAAGGGAAAGCGGGTATATAAGGAAAGAGCGTGTTTCTGTGAATCTCAGCTGAAAATCAAGTGTTACAGTGCAGCTGATACTTCATAGAAATTGAGTTATGTTTGTGGTGCTTTTGGAAGAGAAAAAAAAATCATCTTTTAATGTGGACGCTGCAATACAATAAGAAGGGTTAAAAGCCTCCTTAATTGCAATTATCTTAAATTGCTAGGACAGAATCCTTGTGATGTGGCTGTAGCTTTTAAAGTGCAAGTTGTTTGGGTACCTTCTACAGTCAGTAAAGGGAGAGAAGCGCATCTGGAGGGCAGGTACCAGGTACCCAAAGGTAGCAGGCTTGCTTGGTAGAGGACTTGTTCTTTGGAAATATCTGATTCTCTTGGTTGATAGTAGGGATCACCTACACAAGTAATGTTTTAGATTACCAGTGTGAGGTGGGATGAAATCTACTCCTGAATCGGGCAATTATTTAAACTGAAAAAGTGGTGATGCCACTGAAAAGGTCGTGGTACCTGGAGCAATCCCGAAGCAGCTGGGGAAGCAGAAAAATCATTCTGCAGCCAAAATAAGTCTCATGGTTAGCTGATGGGAAAAAGAAAGAATGATCCCAAAAGATGTGGATTTCCAAAGGACTGTATCTCTGAAGACGTCTCTATGAGCTTGTAGAACCGTTACAAAAATACATTATGTTTTGCAGAGGAATGTAAAATGGGCATCAAATTGACAAAACCAGGTTAAAGACAATTTGGWGAGAATTATTACAAGTTAGTAATGCCATTCTTGCTTTTCATTATTTGTATTTTCCATATGGAAAGGACAAGCAGGTATCTTCAGTTTAACAGCTTCTGGTTTTTAGCTTGAAGGGGGWACTTCCAAGAGACTTACCCTGTAGCAACAACCATTTTGAGCAGAGACTGTGTTTGCTGGATACAATGCGATGTCATGTAGAAATGCTTAAATTACTTCTGCGTGAGCTAGCTCAGGAAGTCGGAGCAACGTAATTGCATTAAGTGCTCTACTCAAGCTAATGTTTCCTTCTGCCTGTACCAGGACAGCTTTGATATGTCTGATGGCATTACATTAGGCGTGTCAACTTGCCTAATGCACAGAATAATGCGCAGTGCCTAAATAACAGGAAGACCAACACAGGTGCCATGAAAAGAAGCAACTTCATGCTTCCAGCACTGCATTATTAGACTCGCTTTCCGGCAGCAGAGAAGCATCACATGTGTGTTTGCAGGTGCTATCTAAAATCCATATAATCTATTTCATATAATGTCAGGCATAAAGTAGGGCCTTGGAGTAGGTTTAAATCGGAAAGAAAAAGGAACAAAAGTGGGATCATTTGGCCTCCTAAGGCCCTTAAGGGAATGGAAAACGAGTTTAACAATGCAATGTTGGTAGCTCCAAGTTGTCTCCTCGGCAAGACACCGTTGTGGGGCTCCCTYGTGTACCTACGAGCCAGGGGATTTGCCTGCGCAGCCTGCTGAAGGCAGCCTTGGGTGTGCCTGGCACCGGCGCCGCTCCGAAATCACAGCTCACCAGGATAAAATGGAGAGCAGCGCATTTCTTTAAGGGTAGAGAAGCCCAGAGGATAATGGAGTCATTTAACTGCCTTGCCTGGCTTGATGTATGAAGGTGGATTCACGAGTAGTTCCCATAACATTTTGCTGGTGGTTTAATCATTACCAAGAGAAAAGCCTAAAGAATTCAGAAAACAGGACACTGCGCTTGTGGKTTTTTTTTTTTTCGGGGGTGGTGTTTTCTTCTGTTTTTAAGAAATGCATGTCTTTGATGAGATATGGCTGCAGGCTACCGTTTTACATTTTATGTCGGCTACCTTTTGTCAGCGGCTCATTATTGATGCTGTATTCTGTTTTAATTCACACTTCTCTGCTAATCAATTACAGCGTTTATCCATTAATCAGGTATTCTGACAGGGCCAATAACTGCTTTGCAGTTTTGTGGGATGTTGCGCGTTATCGAGCGAGTAGCAACAGTCGGTGGATTAGTTTAGCACAGCGTTGTTTTCGCAGGCTGGTGGACATTCAGGGGAGTAAACACCTAGTGAGGCTTCTGGCAATTACTCGGGTTTTTTGGATTCCTTGTCAAAAACCTCATCTGTTTGCAAAATTCATCCTCAGTGGTGGGTGTGTGAGAACATGTGCATGAATGYGTGCGCTCACGCATGTGAGCCTGCATGCACCCATGTGTGCCTGCCTTCCCCCATCTGTGTGTGTACAAATAGACGTAGTTACCCTGTAGACTAAATATCTACCTTATAAAGYATGCCAGTTAAGCTCTATGGCTTGTAACAGCTATACTGGTGGTAAATCATCACAAGCATTAAAGGTTTTTTTTCACTTTAGCAAGTGGTGTAGATAACAGAGAGGGCAACATTTAATTGGACAGTTACAGTTTTGGTAGTTAAGTTGCCGTCTATAATGATGGTAACAGGTTTCAATTATCTTTTTTATGACAGATGTACCAACATTTAATTGTTTCTCGTCAAGTGTGGAAAGAAAAGACACTTCTGTAGATTTTTCAATTCTTCTACATGTCACTTAGCTGTCTGCACCATTGTTTGAGCTCCTTTCTCTCATCCTTTTTGCAGCAATGAGTTGTGTCATTCCCTCATGATCAGCACTTTTGTTGTCTTTGTTTTTTGCTGTACCTCAGAAGTCCATCTTTTCTTTCATCTCCTTCCCATTCATGCATGAGGGAACAGTTGTGCTCTGTTGTGGGGATGTTCCGCTGGATTTCAAACAGTAGGGTTTCTTTTTATTCTCTTCTAAGTAGTACAATGGGGCTGAATGTCTGTTGCAGAATGCACACACTAATATGCCAGGTTATTTGGTTTCTAAGAAGTCAATAAAAATGCTACATTTAGGTTCAGTACTTGGCTTCCTTTTTTTTGCTGTTTGCCTTTCAGTCTTCAGTTATAAATCTGTTTGTTTGTTTCTGGTTATAAAATATAATCCTCGCTATTAAATCCAAGCGTGGAATCAACAAACACTTAGGAAAAAATGTTACTGGCGATGGAGTATTTTCACATTCGCAGATTTGGCAGACTCTGTCTTCCCTGTGATAAGGAAGGGAAAACTGCCGCCAAATCTAATTAATGGGGTCTATAACAGGGAAGGAGAGAGAGGGAGAATGGGGCGGGGGGGAGATGCGATCATGAGTTCCTCTTGGCAAAACTTTCTTGTTTCTTGGAGTCTTAGCTAGTCTTTGCATTTAAGAAAAGGTAGCTTTAGTTGATTTCATTTTTAAGGACCTTTTTCTTCTTGCTTGTGCACCTACTTAGTTTATAAACACTCATTCAAAAGCCATTTCAATGGCAAAAGGCTAAAGACATAAAAAGCTAGAGATATCTTCAGACACTTTGTTCTCATATTCAGGAACAATCTTCAAAATCCTTCTTAATGAGGTCATAAAAGAAAAAAAATCGAACAAGTGGTACTTGTGTACCTCTCTAGGATGTGTCATCGGGGTCACTTGCCACTAGGTTATCCTATTTAAAAAGGGATTGGGATAGTTCAATCAAGCATTGCATTAAGAGAGAGACTTTGATTAATTCCTTCTCTTCTCTATTGTGCTATAGATAATTTCAGTAAATTTGTGATACTTTCTTCTTAGTCAGTGTTGAGGCTTAACGTTCTCGATGCGTCATGCTGAGTATTAGCATTTATTGGGCCTATTTGGCTCTAGTAAAGAGGAGTGTAGGCTGCAGACAGCCCTCTAATCTTTGACAAGTGAGGCCATTCTTTCAACATTACMGTTATCTCAGGTCATAGAGAGAAAGTGTTCTCTTACAGGTTTGCTGCAGGAACAAATATGGCATGAAAAGGAAGGGGAAGAAGAAAAAGTAAGTAGGCTGATGATTTATTGCAGATTTCTTTTAGGAAAAAATAGGGGTGACTTTTATGGAGAAAATCACTGTCTCGAATAACTTGTTCGTTTTCTGACACAATGGGAGAGAAGTAAAGGCAGGCAAAGCTGAGCTGCGTTACTAACTTCTGCCGTGGCTGGAGACTTGAAATGCAGCAGAACTGCAACTCAGCACCCAGCTGCAATTGCATTATTTCTACACCTCGTGAAACCTAACTTTTATTTTAAAAAGTGATTGGTTTTGGTGGGAAATTTCCTTTTTCATTTAATTCCCATTTAAAAAAAAAAAAAAATTAAAAGGACCTGTTTTGACAATGAAGAAATCGCGTTGCGTCCTATTTCTCAACTAAACATGCACTTTTTTCCCTTTAAATACAGGTCTTTAGAATTTGCATGATATGTCTTTTATTCATTGTAAAAAATTTCTCTCTTTACGTTGTTTGGTGTAATCTCCCTTCTCTTCCCTGGCCCATTTTGAAAACGTGAGTGATAGTCACTCCGGAGACTTAAGGCCCTGTTGGGTATACACATATTTAGGTGCTCTTTAAAAAGTGGATTTTTGACCTGATAGACCGTAACGGCTCCCAGGGAGCCACTATGGTCATTGTGTAAATCCTTCTTAGTTTTCGGTTTACTCACTTGATATACCGTAACGGCTCTTMGGGCCGTTATGGTCTATTGTGGTAATCCAGCTGCTGCACATGCGCGTGAAGCTTTTGTGCCTAAAAATCCTCGGGAAGTTTTGTTGGGAGCGTAGCGGGCACGTCCAGAATTGCTTCCTTTCTAGTGGGGGGGGATGAAGTGGCTGGAGGAAAAAGCGATGGCTCTTCTTCCTTTGCCTCTGGCAGCAGCCAAAAACACTGGGGCACCTAAAAGGCTATCAGCCTGCTGAAAAGTATGTATATTTAAAAAAAAAAAAAACAAACAAAAACCACTACTGTCAGATGCTCAAAATATCATCTGGAAAGACTGGTTTGAATCAAAATGTTCACAAGTGTGAAACAGCTGATTTTTATTTATGCATTTGCTTAATGTATGTCTAAGATGTGTGTCAGGCTTCTGCCCAGTGGGATTTTTGACAACTGAGTTATTGACCCTTGAAAACAGGGAATTGTAAGTGAAAGGCTGATACAGTCGTAACTATAGCAACACTGTCAGTGTTCCTGTAATTATTAACTTTTTTTAAAAAAAAAAATTAAGAAGCTGTTTCTTTTCTTAAAGACACCTTTATTGGAGACTGATGGTGCCACCACGGAGATGCGATACATTGAAACAACRTGTGCCAGTTAGTTACTAAAATTAATAATTAAAGTACCAGGAAAGTATGGAAAAAGAACTAAACATCACTTGCTTGTATGAATAAGGCCTATTGGTTCAAACTGTTCCTACGAGCCAGTGATGGCAGACAGGTTTAGCCATCATTTTGTGCTGCGTAAAGCTGATGGAAGGCTACGTTTTCATGGCTTGTGCAACTTTTCATGCCATGCCGCCTTGAGAGAGCAATGTTTGTACTGCGGCTGCAGGCAGARATTCAGACATTTATTTGGAGTTAATTCTCTGGCGGAGGGCAGAGTGATTTAACTGTGCGATACGCGTGCCTGCCCTCAGCACAGAGAGCAGCAGCATCTCCCACAAATGCAGTTTTACACGGGCTTCAYGACAGAGAGCACTGCAGGACGCCCAGGACTCGACCCGATGCCACCGGGCTCTCAGAGCCATGCTAGCCGGTGGTACACCCTCCCTCTGCTGAGGGTTGCCAGAGGTTGCAGGTCCTTATCCTGGCACAACGCTAAGCACATGTAAGACGTATCTCCCTTGTGCCACTTCGGCCGCTTCCCATGCTTTTCTTCCAAGCCTTGCTCCATGGTGGCCATCAGCCGAGGTGGCACAGGTGGGGTACCTCCAGCAAATGCTGCTGCTGTTTTGGGGTAACCCTTCACCCCCATGGGGACACGGCCAAAGCGCTGGCCTTCTTGTCAGAGTATGGCTTTCCAGGACTATCATCTGTGTGCTTGTGTTGGGGGGGCAGAATCAAGAGGAGAAGGAAAGACTGCCGTACTTCAGCAGGATCTCCTGAGCAGCAGACTGCTCGCAGAGCCCTGTTTTCTAAGACTYGACAAGTCACTAAAGCTTTTATTATTGGTCTCGAGATTGTTTGCATTTTTTAATCCACCTTCCAACAGGGATAAGAAAAGCCCATTATGTGTAAAATGTGTGCACCTTAATATGTAACATGAGCACAGCAAGTATTTAATACTGCCAGAAATGGTGGCAAGTCCTCCGTTGTCTTATTCCTTAGAATCCAAACTATGGATAGTACTATATTCAACTGAGTTCTTTAATTGTTCCTGTTAAACAATGAGTTGCTAAGCTTTCCTTAGCCAGGTTTTAGATAATGGCTTTTGTTTTTGCTTAGCCATCTGTCCCTGTATTAATTGTCCTTTTCCCCTAGCATCCACCCATAATTTTGGCAAACTGGTTCCCAAGGTTGGTCTAAATTCCTTTTGCCTCATTTTCTATTGTTGGACACCATTACCTTTAGCATTTCACACATTTAATGGCTGCAGTTCTGGCTACTGAAGGGAAGTTCAGCCACTCACACTGCATCGCAGGGAGCTGAAGTTACTGTATTTTTATGCAACGTTAAGTGCTGGCAAAACAATGTAGAGGCCTAAATTAAAATGATCACTTCTGTGTGGGAAATCAGTGTGTAGGGCAAGTAAAAACATTTTTCTGCTTTCTCTGCAAAGTGAGGTAACCGGTCACAGTTAGAGGGTTTCAGAAGAACAACTTCTGGGGTCAGCATCAAAGTTCCCATTTCGTTTCYATTCTGTGTGCTGAACTGCCATTTGTTCTGCATGGTTTACACAGCTTCTTCCCCAGTCTTGGACTGGAGAGCTCCTGCCAGGCCCTGATTCAGGAAGGTGCTTAATCAAGTGATATTATTAGAGTGCTCAGACCCTCCACATTGTGCTCAGCTACCTGGCTGAATCAAGATCATGCTGTCTCCTTTTCGCTTCCTCCTCCTCCCCTATACTCTCCATCCTTGCTTCCCCCTTCCACTGCTTCATCCTCAAAGACATATGCCAGGCTGCCCCTGTTTTCCTTAAGTGATGCGACTGGCTGCCCTAAGTTAATACATTTTATCTGTCTCTGATGCCAYGTCAAGAGATTCCTCAGTCCTTGCTTTTCATTGATGCTCACCAAAATCTTCACTGATCTTGTCCTTTTCTTTGTTTTTTTTAAATTACATCCTCACCTTACGCTTTTAATCTTGCTTTTCACTTTGTTTTCTTCTGGCTTTCTAAGTGAATAGCTACCCTGGCTCCCTTTTTACATCTCTGGTTGATGGTTTGGTTTTTGTTTCACAGTCTCATCTCCTGTCCTGCTGCATCTCTCCTGCAGTCCACCGCAGTSCTCCCTGGTCTTCTCCAGTGGTGGCTCGGTTAGGGACACATACTGGCACCGTCTGCCTCACGGCTTGCACAAAATCCATCCCTCTCTTTGGGGCCTGGGGGCCGCCTCAGCGAGACCCTATGCATTTGTCACCCCTCTCCTGGCCCATCGGGCCACCCTGCCTTGCTGGGTGGCTATCCAGGATCGCCTCTTGTGCTTTGGTTTGCCTGTAGAGCTGCCCGTTGCATGTMGCTGGCTTCAGATTTTGTGTCTGCACTGCCCAGGTCCTGGGTTTTCCTCACCTCATCCCTCTGCCAGACCTGGCTTCTTGCAGCCTACAATTACCCTTTTATTCTCTTCCTCCTGTAGGTGCTTTTTAATCTTCTTCCTTACTGGCCCCCAAACACAAGCAGTCTTACAGAAGTCCTTCATCTTCCCTGCATTCAAAGCCACTCTAATACTCCTTGTCCTGGGTTAAATGTTGGTTTTCTAGTTGCTGGTTTCCAAGCAATAGAAAGAGTATATGGAGTAATGAAAGTGTATTTTTAATCAAGACATACACATGTCTAGTTGCGTAACAGAGTAATCAACATACTGCAGCTGCCTGAAACCTTATTTGTCTCTCCAGGCTCTTGTATCTTCAATTCTCCATCATTCAGTCCATCCTGGTCTAGAACCTGTCTTCTGTTCGCTTTCTTCATAATAGGCAGCATTTTTGCAGAGGTCAGAAAATAATAAAACAGCCTATTTTAAGACTAGTATATCTAAAATCACATAAAACTTAACTACTGGTTATTTATTTTTCAGACTAATATAAGCTCCTGAGGCATGAATAAATGTACCTACTAATATTTATAATATCCTTTTTGTGGATCAAAATCTAGCAACATCCTTGAAATGCTCAAGTTAGCAGGCATGACTCTTATCATGGTGGGAAAACAATTTACATTATATCTGCTTAGGACAGGAAGAGAGGCAACATATCTTTAAAAGACCCCAAAACATAACTGTATTTGCTGAAAGGAAAAGCAGGGGTTCAGGCCAGATTGCACCAGTTGTTTTTTTTTTTCTTTGAGCATGCTGAATGCCAGGGCTTATCTTGTAGAGCATCAGGAATGTCCAGCAATGGAACAACATTTCCTCTGAAGAAGTAGTTGTTGTAATATATAGTGAAAGAAATGATTTAAACACAGCACTAGCACTGGCAGTGGTGATAATTACCTTTCAGCTATTCCAAAGCTATACAAAACAGCTTCAATACATATCCATTCAGGCTCAGGCATCTAAGACGGGCGTGGAAGTCTTCCCAGGGACAGAGACATGCCTCTTTTCCCTGTTTCCACAGGGGACTTGAGTCTGTTTTGCAAAGGGCTCAGCTGTGGTTTTCACAGCCCAGCCTGGGCACAGGAACCATGCAGCCTCAGGATCCTTAAGATCATCATGGCGAGGGAATGCCCACCCTTGTCCTGCTTCTCCTCAAAAGGGAAGAAAGAAATGAGTTATTTCCCCCCCTTTTGCAGTGCAGTTCAGTGCCTCTGGCTACCACTGTAAATGGCTACTTTAGCCAAAAATTCATCTTTCTTCCCACCTATTAACATACAGTGGTAGAGTATTGATGAAACAGCCCCTAAATTCCCACCTTGCCCTCCAAAATAATCTGAGCAGGGACAAGGAAAGGAAGATATGAGATTGTTCTCTTACTTGTTTATGGCTAAAAATGTTGAGATGAAATGGAAGTAGTGTCACTTGTGTGAAATACCTGGTTGCTTGCTTTGTTCTGGCAGGGATTTGGCAAAGACAGGAAGCAGTAATGTTGGGGGCAGAGCTGCTTTGGCTCACTGAGACATGTCTTCAGTCTACAGCAGCTGTAAATCTACAGGGTCACACCTGTACTTGCAAGATAMGCAGGATACCCACAGTGTTGTGGATACAAAATGTGTGATGCAAAGACCACAAGCGTTGCAAAAGCAAGGCACTGTCTTCGATAACTAATGGTGGAACAACCTTCAGTCTAGTGTATGGGAGGTCTTGGGGAGACTTCATATTTCACTGGAGAATTCCCACTCTAATGCCATTGCTGGAGATGCAGGAAAAAGCAGTTTATTCCAGGAAAGTATGAGAAATACTGGAGACTAAAAGTTCTGAGGAAAAAACAGTTTTACTATTTCTTGGATTTATGGAAGATAGTTCTTTTTGCTGCTTTCCATCGCTACTGTTGTGCTATGCCACCTTGGGTCTTTTATGAGCATGTATGTGTACATATATGCACATTTATATGTGCATAAATAAATAAATAGTGTATATATAAATATCTATACAGGCACATAAATATATAAACATAAGCATGCACACATATAAATAAATGTTCACCTCTGACTATCGTGGTTGCAAGCCAAAAGAAAACCTTACCTTTAAGACTGGGGATATTGTACTGTCTGTCTAGTGTCTCACATTTTGTTCTTGCTTGCACTCAGAACTAGTGAGGTTATTATTTTGCATTTTCTACTTTAAACTCAAATGACCCAAAAAAGGAGGAAAGACTTTGCCTGCTGGATGTGTTCTGGAGAAGAGAGTGGAAACGCCACAATTTTTTCCCAGCACATCTGATGCTAGTCTCTGACAACAAATCTTGCCATTGCTGAGACACTAGCTCAACTAAACTGTTATTCAGGAAGATAAAAATTGAAACGTCCATGACATTCTTCCTATCAGCAGGGAAACAGCTGATGACGAACAAGGGGTGATGTGAGACTAAAACTGATGCTTCGAACCATCCAAATTCCATATATATAATCTCAACTTTGAGAGGTACTTTGTTTCTTAATATTAGCACAGATTACTGACATGCTCTGCAGAATTAAAATGTATCTCAATGATATTATTTCACCTTTGTACTGAAGTGTAGCTGAAATGATACCCGAACAAAAAAAGTAGGCAGATACAGTAATGGAATATTTTTTATTTTATCCAGTACAGGATAAAAGACATATGTCATSTAATTATTTCATTTCCTTAAGTCTGAACCTGTATTCATGACAGAGGTTGTTAAAGAAGACTTTTAAAGGAAAACCAAGTGATGCCTTTATGTATTTTCACAGGGAGGTTTTTTCCACAAGGTTATATATCAATGAGTTCAAAGAGTCTGTATGTTGTTCAGTTTTTGTACAGATGTGGAGTGCTATAACACTTACTTAGAGAAACACAGCTGCTCATTTAAATGTCATAAAAACTGCTGTATGGAAGTAGACCTAATCCTGTTTCTCCCTATAGATTTTATTTTCATGAAGTCCAGGACTTTTGCTTATCCATTATGTATCATCGTTATGAACTACAAGCCATTTTCTTTATTTGTGCAGGTTGCAAGAGAGGCTGTGTATTTTTCTTCTTCACTTATTTTTAAATAAATATTGAACAGCCTGTGTCAAGAATCTAGAKAAAAAAAATCCTCACTCTTAAGTTGGGGCAGTCTGGAAGAATTTCTTCTTTGCGGCACTCCCGAGCGAGCTGTGTGCTCGGCAACCCCTTCTCCTGCCTTTCTCTTCCCTTCCCCCTCCGCCATGTCCAACTCTTCCCTCCCCACCAGGCAGCCATCGGGGACAGGACTGTTTTCTAAAATTTGGTTTTAAGGGAGTGGGACCGAAGATGTTGATGTGTGTTGCAAGGCAGGGAGGTAGGAAATCCACATTTAATGAAATTGAGGTGTTTGGGGGAAAAGGGACATCCTGTGAAACAAGGCCATTGGGGAGAAGAGCAACTTTAACTCTTGAGCTTTACCTAAGTTTCAGCTGGCTTTTTCGTGTGTTCACCMCCACGGCAAATACATGCTGTAGCAGCCATAACTGCACAAGTAATCTCACCTGGGAAATTCAGATAAGAAACTCCCACAGAGCGTGTAATAAGAGCACTTGCACTCGCACTTGCACAGGGCAAGGCCCRTCAGGTGCTCTCTCAGTGCCCCAAGAGGGGCTGCTAGCTGATAATTTGACTTTTTTTGTGAAAATAAACTCTCATTGTTTTGCAGAGAAGTTGATTTTCACCCCATCTCTCTTCCACTCTTGATGATGATGATTTTCTAAACTCTGGACTGTGTAAGGTGCCCACATTGGTGACCGACTGACCATCAAGTGGGATGGGACTTACTACCTGGGGGGTCTGCAATGGGGAGGTGGGAGTCATGGTTTTATGACCGGTTTATGAGTCTCCCGGGATGTGGCAAAGCCAATCTGAAGAGTTCTGTGAAAATGTTTAGAGATAATTAAATTATAAAAGTAGCTTAGAAATGGGTTTTTCTACAGCAGGCTTCTGCATTTAGTATTAAAATATGTCCCTTGGTCAGCGTTTTTCCTCCATCACACGTTCGTATTATCTGCCCTGGCACGTCCGGCACCTTTATGGTCGGCACCTTTGAGCTTGCCTACACAGCAAAGTTCATCCTCAGTAAGACGGGCTGTGATGATATGACCAATGTGTCCCTCCAAATTAGTTCCCCACCATGGACACCCCCGGGTGGGGTTCATCTCCTCCAAGTGTGCTCACCTCCTCAAGGGGCGTAATGAACCGCCTGAGGCAGGAGGAGGGTTGTGGCTGAATCCCCCCTTGGAGGGTGCACCCGGGACTTTGAACACACACCCCGAATATGCACCCATGGGGGCTGTGGGACGTGACCCACCAGCTCAGTAGGGTGAGGGGTTTGTCCCTTTCAGGGTAGCGCCGTGCAAAGGCTTATCCCTYGCTAAGGGGAACTCGGTGGCTAGAGGGGTGCTGAGCCTGAAAAGGCTGGTGGGTGCTAAAATTGCCGTTTTTAGTTTACTGACCTTAGAAAGAAAATGATTTTTAGAGCTGATGCTGAATTAGGGATTGGCGTGCCTGTTTCCATGTAATAAAAATATCCTTCAGCTGCCTGTGTGGAAGATCAAAATGAATTGACAACTGTCACCTTTTTGTCATTAGTTTCACAATATTTGGTATTTCCTTTAAGCCCAGCTTCCTAAAATCTCACCTTTAATTTTTTTTTTTACTTCTAAAGAAAATTTCTGGCTTTGACTGTTKCAAGGAAAAGCTTGAAAATACAAAGCCAAGGACACAAGAACCAGAAAATAATATTTCATTGTGCACCTTAAAAATGTTGCGATTTTTAATGCATCATGTTGCTCAGGATTTTTTGAATTCTTGGTGTTGTTAGCAAACAAAAAATTAATAGTTTTTTTTCAAGAGATGTATGGAATAATGGGCAGATGCAGGATGAATTCTGAAGAAAATGGTAGGCATTTGATGGTCATCTGTACAAAAGCAGTAATAATGTTAGTTCTTATAACATACTGAAAAAGGCAGAAGAAACAGGAAATTTTATTATGGGATAATAAAGCTTTGCCAGGTATTTACTTACTGTAGATCAAGCAAGTTCTGCAGTCTCCATAAGGTTGTTTAATCCCACCATTGCTACTAGTTTTGTATGTTTCAACTTTGGATAATTGAACAGGGGCATAGTTAAAGGCATGAAAATATAGAAGTCAATATTTTGGGGCATTCCCTGCTATCTTTTGAAATTAATAAAATAAGATCTGGTTTTAAGTTGATTTCATTCTCAAAGGAAATAGGCCTGGCCTTGTTGTTACTACCACAACTGTCATAGAAAGATTCCTACATTTTGCTAACATTGAGTAGTGATAGCAGCATAGAAAATTCATTTGATCTTACATAATGTTTTCATGGTTAATAAAATTTACATATGACATTTTTGTATGATTAAAAGTACTGGAATTTCATTGCACTAGGCATTAACTCCTCTGATTGAAGTTAAGGGAGATTTTTTTTTTTATAGCTAATCAAGAGTTTAACTGCCTCTGGGGCATTTTAAGAAAATGTTATACTGTACTTAACGAACATTATACTACAAATAAGAGTGATATTCCTGTAATTAAAACAGTCTGGATATTGCTTAATGAATGTTTTTCTTATCTTAATGTATAGGCAGTAAGGATTCATGTAGTTGCCTTTATTAACTTGTGGAGTTAGTTAAAAAGCTGGTTAAAACAGTAAGTCCATATCAGGTCAATATAAAATGCTTATGTAGGGATTTCATTGCTCTTATAAATCTGACTAGTTAAAAAATAAACACAGATGCTTGTTTGTGCCATCCTGAGCCATACTGCAGGGTCGTATTTCTGCCTGTAGACATTTTTAAAGTTAAGTGTTGCCTGGAGCACTGCGGGATTTGCAAGTGTTCTTCTTTATTGTCCGTTTAGGAAATACTTTAAAATTTCCACCAGGCTGGTATTCAAAAGCAGAGAGCKGTTGGTTTTCAGTTAGTGTAGCTACACTTGCTGTTGAACTAACAGCATTGTGCATTCGTTCTTTTTTCTGTCGTATTGCATCAGCTTTGATGTAATTACAACTTTTTTTTTTTTTATGTAATTGCGGTCCATTTTAGTTTTATAGTTCAGCGGTTTCATATTTACTAATTGCTTGCTAACTTGTTCTTCACTGCTCAGTTATTTGGCACAGAAACCATTCTAAATAAGTTCCGTTTAATACAAAATAATTCTACATAATAATTCTTCTACAAAGTAATGCTTGGCTAAACRTAAATCATATTTTTGCTTTTAAACTTATTCTGAAAATATCATGCAGGTTTTGTTTTCCCCAGCTGAGATCGAGCATCTTTGTATTGTTCAAAAGATATTCACCAGCTGGATTGCATCTGCATGYATCTAAGTCTCAGTTTTGCACAAGTCGCTGTGCCAAAACCTGAAAATAGCAGGTTGGCCCACGTATAGCGTAAGAACACATGGAAATGGAACAGTTTCATAATCCAAAATTAATCCCCAGTCCTGCTGGCACTTAAGCACATGGTTAATTTTAAGTGTTTGACTAGTCCTTTTGATTTCTCTGGGCTAAGCACATGCTTGAGTGGGTTTACAGGAGCAACTCAAAGTACAGAGAAGACTGCAATATTGTTTTGTTTTTTCTAAGTAGTAAAAATGTCTGTGCTTTATTTAGTAGCATAATTTACATACATTTCTAAGTACAGGAATCATCAAGCTGTTTGTGCTTTGGCTAAGTGTAGGCTGCCGTAAATTGCAAATCAAGATAAAATATGGCCTGTTCAGTRAAAAATTCTCAGAAGTATGAAGGGAACCTCAGTTTGTAAAATATCCCCACCACAACCAAAATTACAAAGAAAACAATTTGTCATAAAAAAATCAGAAATTCTGAAAGACCCAAAGTGGGTGACAAATTTCTTCTTTCTTACGACTTCTGCAGCACCAGTATATTGACACTCGATTCATTTCCTTCCGCTAAATATTCTCGGGCACATCTTTAGTGTAATTTTATTTTCCTTCCGCTAAATATTCTCGGGCACATCTTTAGTGTAATTTTATTTTAACTCAGATGTAAATCAGAACTAATTTTAAGGACTGTACCGTTTTCCTTTTCTCTCATGCTGTGCAGATACGGATATCTAGCCTGCGTAGGCTCTGGTGAACGTAGTAGCTCTGTGTTACAGCAAGGTCATTTAACAGGCAGGAATGGCACTTTATTGATTCCGACTTTATCAAGGGCCTGTTTCTTATTTTACATATAACTCGTTAGCAGCCCGCTCCTAAACTGCTCGGGAGGCTTTGGCTGTTTGGGACTTGGGCTGTAATCACAGTAATTAGCGCTGAATTTTCAAATCCTGGTCTCGCTCTTGACCTTGCAGCATTTAGCCAAGGCGCACACAGCTGGACCGGTGGCGGGAGTGTCAGGAGCTCAGTGGTGGGGACGCTCCTTGTATCCTGGTGTGGGCACCAGCRCGGAGGGGAGAGAGGGGAGCGGGGAAGAAAAGAGGGGAAAAGCATGTTCAGTGAGAAAAGAARTTCTGTCCAAGCATTGCTACCAATTTTTGTGTATGTGTATATAGAGACGTGGGTGGGTGCCGAGTCGGTGCATGTGAAAATGTTGGGGCAGAATTAGTAGGAAGGGAAGTGCCTGATGGTGAGCCGGAGGGGAGAACTGGAAGAGGCAAGAGTGGGTTTGCAGTGACATAAAGAATCTCCTCAAAGTTCAACTTTTCTGCAGAGGCCGCCAACATGGGTCTGACTCTATAGAAGTGCAACCATTATAGATTTGAGGGTTTTATATATTCACTTCCTAAGACAGAATTTGGCATGGGATGCTCCAGGACAGCTTGTTGGTGATATGTGCCTGATCCTCCTCCGGAACGGGAAGATGCTTGACCCCAGAAGCCATGTTTTTTCCTTTTGTTGCACAGCCCTGAGCTCACTTGGTGCATATTGGTTTGTACACAACAGTGATAAACAAAAAACAAATCATACATCAATGTCACACCTCCGAAGTAATCTCTTCTTACTTCTCAATGCACATCTTAAAAAAGGCTAATTTTATGTGTAGTCCTTTCTAAACCTCTCGATAGGGTATTGAATCTTCATCTTTATTGTGGGATGTTTTTGTTATTTAAAATGTGTTGTAATATTCTGTCACAGCTGCTAGTTGCAATTCTGTAAAAAATACGTAATGCAAGAGCTTCTGCTCAGAAAACGTATAGCTAAACAAAATTTTACAATGTTGTAGATTTAAAAAGTACAACGTAGAAACAACATTAGTTAAATACGTGAAAGCACTTAAAATTTACTTATAGAAATTAAAACTTCTAATCTGTTTATATTTAATGTTTATTTATATTTAGGAAACAGGAAAATTAAATTGTTACCTTAACTACACCTTCCTTTGGTTAGTGTGGCAAAGCAAACGTGTCACAAACAAACAGTGSTTTTCCATTGCCCTGCAGTGATGTGGGTTTGATTGAGCAGCAGTAAGCATCGCAAGGAGCTAGAAACGTTGCTTATRGTAAAAGCGAAGCAAAGCACAGCTCAGCTCAGGAATACTTTACGGGCCTGAGGAGTTATTCAGAGTTATCCAYGCCACAAGGAAGAGAGCAAACCCTCGACTGTATGTCACGTATGTTAAAGCTCCCCAAGACAGGACACCAATTAACCTTGGATGATAGCAAACACACACACACAGGCTGCCCGAGAGAAGCAGCCTGTTGCCATTAGTAGGAAGCAGCAGCCCTTGTCCCCCTGAGCCATTATTTAAATCTCTTTTAAAATTCCCTTATTAAGTCAAAGAACCGTAGCACTCTCCTCTTCCTCACCAACAGACTATTTTGGCTGCCGTGAAGATAGGAGACGTTAGTAATATGAGAAGCCAGTGGTCGTTTTATTTTTATCCTCGCTGTCTAATTTGGCCATTTTGAACTGAGAAGAAAAAAAACCCGATCTTCAGTCAAAGCAATTCAAGGCATGGTGGAGCTCGGAGTGAACTAAAACAGCAGGGTCAAATGTAGTTGAAAGAACATGGTGGGGTAAATAAAAGGTCTTTTTTTTTTATGTTTAATGCTGGTGGGAGGAGAAAGTTTGGTTAACTATTTAACCTATGATAGCCTTTTATCATTTTATGGCTTAGGGCTCCATGATTTTAAGCCTTTGCCAGTAAGTTCCTGGTTTGTATTCGATCTTTTCCTCAGAAAGGCTCTGGTGTCCAGTTGTATGACTTACATCGATTTACTGGAGATAGGAAAAAATTATAAATAGCAGCCGAAGATACATATTTTTCCTAAAATGATTTGCCAGGAACTTTGGATTTGGTACTCAGTTTCCATTTAAACCCTAAACTGCTTTCTTCCTCTCACACTTCTCTGCGCCGTGATGTTTTTTTATCAGCCGGGCTCTCCTTCCCCATTTGGTTCCCCTTTCTATTTTTTGGCTGCAATGTGATGTGTCCTATCAGTTGGAGCAGGCGCTTGCTAAAGGTGACTTGGAAGCCCCCTTTTCATTTCTCCCCGCTACAGTTTTTCCAGCAGGCAACCACTCTCAGGGGAGTGACCCCCTCCAATCTGTCCCTTTTGATATCCAAAGCTGGTTGTTACGGGGGTTAAATTTCTTAATTCGCTGAGTTTTTGTGAGTGCTTCTTCAGCCCACCACGCTCAGTCCCCGTGGCCGGGTGCAGCGCAGCCCACCCATCTCCCTAAGGATGCAGTGAAAATGTTAGGGTTTATTCTTTCACCTTCTTCAAACTTGAGGGACGGGGGCCGATTTTATACCTGTATATCTCCCATCAGCTTCAGGGGAATTCACCTCTGCGTTACATCGGTGCGAGATTGTATCAGCCTTATTGGGGGAGTTTAAAATCAGACAAAGCCTCTTCCAGGGTGCTTTGACTGGGAAGGAAAGCTGCTTCTCAAGAGATCTCAAATCATGAGAGCTGGTGGCTTCTGCCTGCCCTGGCGAGGGGTTAGGTTTGGGGTGTTTCTTAATTAGTTTTTGGAGGGTCAGGGAAATGACCGTAGCGGGTCTGGAACAAAGGAAAAAATCAAAATGTAAAGCTGAGTGTTTGATATGTTGATAACCCCCCAGTTTTAATTTTAGCATAATTGGATCAGTGTTAGTGGCGGTTGTTAGGTAAAGTACCTTCCCGAAGTTCTGGCTTTATTCAAAAGTAAGTATCACAGCTCTTCTCTTTTAACATAAGTCTTTTTTTTTTTTTTTTTTTTCCGCAAAGAAGAACTGCTCAGTTTACCTTCGATTTATTTCCACTAGGAAAGCGCTAAGATTTCGGGGACCTGTATTCTGATGGTAAAGCTTGTGACATGAGCTTTTGTTTTCCATTCGAGGAAACGTTAGCATTTTTTCACATGTTAAATTTTTAACAATTGCAGGGAAATTCTTTTCCTTGAAAACTGCCTCCTTTTCTTTTTCCTCCCCTTTTCTCTCTTCTTGATATTTTTATTTCCCTTTTATATGGAGACTTGTAGATTTTGTCACTTCAAACATTAGCTGTTCCTCCTCTTTTCTTTCGCTTTACAATACACACTAGGAGATTTTTTTTTTGCATATTCCTCCCCTTTCTCTGTAAGATATTGTAGTTGACCAAATTTAAAACACTACAGTATTTAGCATCCCCGCAGTGCCATTTTAAGTATTTGGACCTGGAAAATGCCCCAAGCAATAACTACCTGAATTGCTTTTAATTACACAATATAGCTGCATCATTTTACTTCAGATTCTTTTTGATTGATGCTGTAAGGCAATTGTAACCATGGATGATGGGATTAAGTGCCTCTTGAAGTGACTTTAGCTTCTTGTGGGAACAAAGGGAAAGAAGAGAACACTTAGTCCCTTTTTGAGTGAACAGCCTTTTTTCACTTGCTATATAAAGAAATACAATTAACAAACATTATCCCCAGAGGTGAATTGAAATGTACATGCGGACAATAACCGCTCTTGACTGCAATTAGACATATATGATCCGAGGTATTTTGGCCATTCATTAGTGCTAATTGTTTGAGAAACAAGCCCACAGAACAAATGATTAAAATGTTAGTGCCATAACCAGGATTATTAGCATGTGTGATAAAATGCATGCGCCACAGCTGTACCAATAAAACTCTCCGGCGAGTCGCTTTGATTCGACAAATACTCAGCTCGGCTGTGAGCCCTTCGTATTTGCACAGGGCCTGCTGATGTTTATAACAAACAACTTATATCTTCTTTTCTTAATTAGAAAGAATTACTATGCAAATTGCGGGGCTTTGTAATTTCGTAGAAGTTTCCTTTGTCTTTGGCAGATTATTTGCGTGCGGTTGTGAGCTACTCCCTAGTAAATTCAATATAGGAAAACCGTTATATTTACTCTGGGGGKTTTTTTTTGCACATATTGGAGAAATAATTTGTAGGAGATTTTACTGCATTAGCTGGGTCATGTTCAGTGGGGTCTGAGGTCTTGGGTCACTTCTGTCCTTCTGCCACAGCACCACAGATATCCAGGGTTGTGGCTGGTATGCAGTTACGTGCATACAGGTCAGAAATACACGTTGTGGAAATTATCCACCTTTTTCAATGGCTTTATTCAAATGCCTAAACGTATTCTTCGGAAACGCTTAGCCAACGCTGTGTCGAAGACTGTAGAAGGAGAGATTTGGCCTATCGGGCAATGGATATTTTTCCATGCGTTAGGCAGATCACAGTGTAGCGTCTCTTCCAGGGATTATTTAATCTAGCAAATAAACAGGGAACAGAGGCGCAGGTTAAAGTGCTGATCCTGAGAATCGCTTGTGGGAGTACTTTACTTTGTGAGCTATATGTTGTTGGCACCGATGAGACTGCACAGGTGTGTGCAGTTAAGTGTGAGTATGAGCAATGCTGGAATGTGAAAATCCAGTTTACAGCAGGGAAATGTGTATCATTTGAGGTAATTTCACTGGTTTGCAGTCACACTGTATGGCTGCCGTTGCAAAGAGCAAAGTCTCTTAGTAATCAAAAAGGTTTTGTTTTCTCCTTCCTGAGGATGAACTATTTGTTCTTGGGTGAAACAGTTCTCAGAGGAGCATGAGTAACTTTAACTTTCCAGCTACTTTTAGATGTTTGATGAAGACTTTAGTAGAGTGTTATGTTTGCTGAAGAAATTAAGTTTCATTTCCAAGACCCAGGAGCATTCAGCGTGCTGCTAGATGCTATGAATGAAAATACGCTGCTGTAAAACAATTTAATGAGCATTACCCAATAGCCTAGTCCTTGTTTTAACTTACAGTGCTTAAAGGAAGAAACATTGTCTTAGCAAATTCACTTGGCTTATGTCCATGTGTTTAGTTTAAAGCATAGTCAAGCTTAGTTTGAATCATTAACATACTTGCAGTCAGGAAACATATGTAGGATTTTCTTCCTCTTTATGGCATGGGGTTAACAATATAATTGAGATTGCAGTGCTGCATGGGTTTTTTTGTCCTAAAAAAGTAACTGCTGGGGATGTTTTTATTCTATCAAAATAACAGAAGTTGAGGTAATCAGGATAGTGGTTCTTACCAGAGTAGCTAACTGCTCATATGCATAGCACCCTAGGCCTCCTTGCCACTGTTTTAAAAAGGTCTGTAGGCAAATGGATTTCTTAGTAAATCCGCTTCTTCCTCTACATTTCATTTTGTTGTAGAACATAAAATATGACTATGCAAGGAAAATGCACAGTGAGAACAGAAGATAATCTTTTCAGAATATATGTCAAAATAATAGCATATGAAAACATTTATTGCAGTCACACCTAAGCATACTCGTTGAAAACTCTTAGTTTACATGTACATTTCTAGAGCTCTTTGTTTTGAAAGGAGAAGGATGCTGTGTTGATCTGCTGGCACCACTTCCTCCTGTACATTTTTTTTTTCTGGCCATATGTCTTGAAAAAATTATTACTTCTTCAACTTGCTAAAATGTTCCATAAAACTAATAATTTGACAAATTGACACCATATTTTTATCATAATCTGTGTCCTGAGAAACCTGTGGTTTGGGCCCATGTTGCTACAAAGTTGGTTAGCTGAAGAGGAGATACCAATAGTCACCAGGTGATAGTATTTCCAACATTAAGCCTATTAGGTGTTGGTATTTTAATGAATTAAATCTACTGCTTCTTCAGAGTCAGCTGGTCTGCTGGGGAAGCCATAYTGCTCCTCCATCTGAACAACAGTTCACAGACCTCAACGGTGACACCTGACTAAATCTGGTCTGCAGGTTAACAACAGTTTTACCTACACAATACTACACGCTGTTGTGTGCGGTATGCAGAGCAGAGCTGCCTTTGTGGGGCTTGCAGCAGTGAGAGGGAAACCGGCTGGTCAAACAGCCCTTGTTTCGATGACAGCCCAGAAGAAATCCTGGGAAACACGTGTGACAGGAGATGCATCCCATCTCAGCGTGCTCTGAGATTATGGTGTTAGCCATGTCTATAGAGTTTCAGGTGGGTTGGAGGGCTGGTGGGAGGCAGTCATTAAGGGTGCTTTGGGGGCTGCTTGGCTCTAGGCTGGAGTTTATTAACAGGCTGAGCTCTTTGACTCCTTTGTGAACTATAGGGTTGAAGCCATCAGAGAAAGAGAACAGAAACTAATCACTTTCGTCCCCTCATATATGTTTAGTGGAGGACTGCAGACTTCTTTACTGAYCTCTGTGTCACACTGAAAAAAGACCCTTCTCTTTCCATTTGAGATGAACCACTCTCCCACCTCCTCCTTGCTCTCCCAAAGKGTACTACTGCAAGAAGATGGGATTAAGTGGATTTAACTAGCAGCCACTTGAGTTGCTACAAGTTGTGTTACCATCCCCACTTCAACACAAGGCAGGGGACATGAAGTGGTTTGTGGGAGAGGGGCAAAGAGGGTACTTAGGAGAGACTCAGTGGATCTCAGTTGCATGTCTCCAGGTATTATCAGGACCTCCACCACCTAAGTCTTGAAGCTGTGGCAGTTAGAGATGAAGATTTATTGAGAAGGGTAGCACTGGCAGTTGTATTAAAATAATGCGTTGTTTATGTTTAACAGCAAAGCTGCCCCGTTGCTTAGGCTGGATTAAGCATTACCGGGCTTATTACAGAGAAGAGATTGGTGGTGGGTTTTTGTGGGCTCGTAAAGTGGGTCCACCCAGGACATGTAGAGACATGGCAAAGGAGATGGTGGAATAGTTGTCCTTTTCAACTTAGTTTACTGAGATAAAATGTGATAAAAGCTTTCTTCATATTTTTAACCCAAGACCTGTATTCAGCTTCTAGGGTGCTCACTCTAGGGGAAGAGAGGGTTCTTCAACAGGGTTAGCTTAGAAAGGCAAGTATCGTAGTGGTCCGTCAGTGACRTATCACGTTGGCTCTGATTTAGGTTGACTGAACTCATTTCCAAGCGTTTGAGGGGGTTAGTCATGTTCACTTCAAAGAAAACCCACGTGCGCATGTAGCCATGTGTCATCCAAGTGTAGCAACTTGGGAAGCATTATTAAGAGGGGCATAGGAAAATGCATGGGTCCCTGACATGATGGATAATGACATGTTCAGCATGGTGCTAGAAAAGCTTCGCATTATTCAAAATGCTGAATAATATACATATAATGCATAATGGTGTTATATGGTAGGATTATTTTGYGTCATAAATGACTTGTGCTCTGAGTATGAAGGCAAATTGTATTATTTTGTCCTCATTTTTCATGTAGCAGAATAGGCCTGGGGGGTACAGTGTGAAATGGGGAGGAACAGGAACAGGCAAGGGTGTTTTTTTGGAAGGCCATGAAACAYAGTGGCACCCTCTGCAATTTATTTCTCTGTGCTTGTAATTATGGAGCAAAAGCAAGCTCCCTACCGCACTTGAGGGCAGCCTCCCCCGGCAGCTCCACTGCCTCCAAGTGCACCAGCCTGGCTCGCGCCTGGGGTGGGTTAGCTGGTCCCTCACCGGGGATACTGGCACGGAGTGGAGACCACCACAAACCTGACGCCTACGGGCCATATGGATGCCACCCACTCAAGCCCTGTGGCACCACAGGCTCACACCTGCACTGAAGTCTGGTGCACAAAGTATTTAGAAATTTTAAAAGGCACTGCAGCCAACAACCTGCTGATTATGCTGGTGGGTTTGTGCGCTCTGCCGATGGAAGCCTGTGCTGTGGATCTGAAGGTCTGAAGGCTTCTGAGAGGACATGTTGRGATTAGTGAGGTTCCACATTACATGGGGTTTTCATTCCTGTTTTCCTCATTTCCCCCTCCATCCATTTTGCTTATTTAAAATTTGCATACAAATACGTTTGTTGATAAAACTCTAAGGCTGCAAAATCAACGTCGCAAACCCATGTTTGTTTTAACCAACACCCCTGCTTCATTCACAGCATGCCGTCCAGCTCGTGCAACAAACGTGGCAGTTAGCAGCCTCCTCCCTAAAGCAGTCCTGATCCGTTCCCAGCACAGCCTCCAGCCATAGAGGAGTCCTATGACAGGGAAAAACCAACCACCACCCTTCTGTATTTAATACTTGCCATAGCACACAGAACGGACAGCGTAATTAAGGCTGCACAGATAACCTCAGCCCTGGCGGTTCTTCAGTTCTGAGTGTTTAAGTTTGCAACTTCTGTTGAACATAGTAGTTTTGAAGTTTTATACTGTAATTAACTGTAATACTTATATCTCCCTACCTTGGCTCTTCCTAAGGAAAAAAAAAATTATATAAATAACCCAAAACCAGCCACTATCTAGGTAGGAATGTTTCCCTTTTAAAATATAGTCAAGTATTCTTTACAGCATTGTAACCAAGAGTCTAATTTCAACAATATCCTTTACAGGGTGGATTCTGCTCTGCCAGCTGGTGTTCCTAAGCTTAGTTATCACTTCGCATCGTCTCACAAGTACGTTCCCAGGCGAGCTGTGCTGTATGTACCTGCGGATGATGAAAAGAAGATACGAAAAATCCCGTCACTAAATGTAGATTGTGCGGTGCTGGACTGTGAAGATGGCGTGGCTCTGAACAGAAAGGTAATTAAAAATTATCTGTGTGATACAATCAGCGCTAAAGAGAACGTGTGGAAAAACATTGCCTTTGCCTTGGGGAAGTGACAACCAGAGAGACAAAGATAAATCTTAAGATATACAAAGTAATGTAACAGTGATAGGCTTTGTGAAGGCATTGGGAAAATCTGCKTACTCAGAACTGAAAGAGATCCTGTGTGAGTAAGTGGGGAGGGAGTTTTGAAGGAATACAGAGCTGGGCGTAATCTCTCATCACAGAAGAGTGGGAGATACTGTTATTGTTGCTGCATATTTCTTATAGAAGAGGAGGAAATGGACTGTGAGAAGAGAAGCAGGAAGGGAAGAGTTAGTTCAGAATCACCAGGTGGGGGGTTTGTTGTTGAAATGAAAGCATCTTCAGATTGTGAGCAAAACAGTGTGGGTTGGGTTTGAGTCCTGGAGTGTTTAGAAAGATTTACTTACTGAGCTTTTTGGAAGAAGTGCTGTTAGGGGTGTTTCTGAAGGAAGGAGAAGTTAGAACCTGAGAGCACCTGCAAGAAAGCAGGCATGGAGAGCAGTGTGGGAAAGAGATGTGGATGTGTTAAGCACCAGTGCCAAGTTTTTGTTGACATTGAATTGTGAAAGAAGAGAGAATGATCTAACATACATTCAGTTTTGCTTGCAAGCAAATTTTTTAAATATCTGAAAATAACCATTTTAAAATGTTTAAATACTTAACATCTTAAGCATGAGAAACATAAGAGAAACTAGTATAAATGTTTCCTAGTGAAAGGTATTTCTGAACAGGAACATAAGTTTCCCATCACATCATTTTCATATTTGTCARTTCTCCTGTTCATTTTACAGTGCTTCAAACTACAGCAAACACTGTTGAGGTTTTGAGTGTGAATGTGTTGTCCAGGAAGTTATGAAAATAGGCTTGAAAATTTTCCCGTGTCATCTCAAAAATGTGGATGAAATGTTATTCTTTTCTGTTTCTTGGGAGTTAATGTTTTCCAAAAGGACTCTCTTTGATAGTGCTCTCTTTAACCTTCAGGTCTCTACAACTATGTTGGAAAGAAAAAAGTTTCCAGAGTTTTAGTTCACTATTKAGTTACACTATTTTAGTTCTGAAAAGAGAAAATAGCATTGTTGAATGTTCATGYGTACTGCTAAAGGCAGTTGGAAAACGTTTTCCAGTTGCTAAAATTCTGTGTGGAAGACTAAGATTATATCTGCTGTCACCATGAATTAGTATTGTTTAGGTCATATTTGGGAGGCTGCTGCTGTAAGATGACACAAGACTCAATTGTGTATTAAACTGTAGTATTTTTAGGTGCAGTTTAATTATATCAAACAAATCATTTATAGCAGAAGCATCTATTTGTAATAGAGGATGACAGCAAAACAAAATTTTATGATCAGGGTGACAAAGTTGATAGTAGTAATTTCTAAAGCGTGGTAAAATTCTAGCTCTGTTGAAGTGAAGGGGAGTTATGCCACTGGGTATAAGATTTCAAATAAATTAGGGGGAAAATCTGTAATAGGAACTTGAGATGACAGATGAGCCCCTGGCTGAGCTTAAATGCAAAAAGGAAGCAGACAGGAGGTAGAAGTGAGGACAGGCGACCAAGGAGCAACACAGAAGTGTTGTCCAGGCACGTAGGGACAGAATGGGGAAGGTCAAACCTTGGCTGGAATCAAAACTAGTGAGGGATGAGCAGGACAAGAATGGCTACTATGAGTGCATCAGCAGCAAAAATGAGAAGGAAGGCCAGTGTGGACCCACTGCTCCATGAAGCCTCAGGCTTTACTGTCAGTGTCTGCTCTCAGGCCTGCTAGGTYGTCTCCTAGAAGCAAAACTTGGGGGAGGGAGGTAGTAGCCACAGTAGGGAAGGATGGACTTAGGGTCTAGTTAAATAAGCTAGTCCATGGGACCAGACAGGACATGCTGGAGGCCACTGAGCGAGCTGACTAGTGTCATCCTGAAGCTGCTGTCTGTCATGACTGAAAGATCATGGTGGCTGGGAGACATTCCTGATGTCTGGAGAAAGGTAAATGTCACAGCCGTCATCAGAARGGGTAAGAGTGAGGAACTGTGGRCCCATCAACCTCACGCTAGTCTCCAGGAAAGTGATGGTGCTRGTTCTCATGGAAGGTATTTCAAGGCACCTAAGGACCTAGCCAGAATGGACTGATCAGGAGCAAATCACACCTGACATACCTGATCACTGTCTCTGAACAAATTACTGTCCTTGAGTATGAGAGCTGAATAGATGTCATCTAGCTTGACTTTAGCAAGGCTTTTGACATGGTCTCTCATARTATCCTGGTCATCAGCCTGAGAAAAAATGGACTGGATGGATAGACTATAGGGCAGGAGGCAGTTTGGCATGGATCAGGTAGTCCATGCTGTGTGCTATTTTGCCCTTACGTCTGCTGGGGACARTACTGTTTAACTTCTTCACTGGTTAATGGGATGGAGTGCACTCTCACCAGGTTCATGGTGAAACCAAACTGGGGTGCAGTTGATATGCTGGAGGGCACAGCTGCTCTTCCGATGGGGCTTTACAGTTGGAGGACCAACCTGACAGAAAGGTAACAGAGTGCAACAAAAGTAAAAGCAAACTCCCAGCACAGGGCTGGGATAAACAGCCTGCTGGAGTAACAGGCTGGGGAGCAACTGCCMGGGGGCAGCTCTGCCAAAAACGGCCCTGGGTGCTGTTTTACAAGAAGCTGAATGGGGTCAGCAGCACACCCTGGCAGCAAAGGTGGCCAACYGCCTCCGGGGCTGTGCTGGCACRGGTGCAGGCAGCRGGTCCAGGGAAGAGSGKCCCTCCCTTCYGCTTGGCTTTTGAGGGTCTCTCTGAGGGGGCTGTGCCCAGCTGTGGGTCCCGGGACAAGAGAGAGASTGACCAACAGGAGGGAGCCCAGGAAGGGCCCCCAAGGTGGTCATGGCGCAGGAGGAGAGGCTGAGGAGATGGGCTTGTTCATTCTGGGGAAGAGATGGCTGAGCTGGGCCTTGGTGAAGGCTTTGCTGCCTGAGGAGAGCTGGATGGATGGTAGAGCCAGGCTTTTCTCAGAGGAGCTCAGCAACAGGGCAAGAGCAATGGACACAAGCTGCATGAGGGGAAATGCTGACTGGAGACAATGGAAAAAAGTCTTCCCCAAGCAGGTGGTCAGACACTGGAAGAGGTTGTCCAGARCGGTGGTGCATCCTCCCTCCGTGGGGGTATTCAAGTTGTGGCTGGATGAAGCYGTGAGCAACCTGGTGTAGAGCAGTAGCTAGCCCTGCTTTGAGGAGGCGGATGGACAAGGTGGTCTCCTGAGGTCCCTTCCAACCTCAGTTAGACTGTGTGRTTGCATGATCTAGTAGCAAAGCGTAATTCAAAGTGATTGGAAGATTGAATTTCATTTTTAGATCTGCCACAGATACTCGGGAAGATTTTGAGACTTAGGTTCTGTGAATGTGAAGCTGAAATTATTATTGCTCTTGCAGCTTAATTTATTAATGTTTCTGAGGTGTTTGGTGACTTTGTGTGAAAGATATGTCAAGAACATGCACTGAAGTACAGTATTCAGTGGCCTGTTGCAAATGGGTCATCTGAAACTGAGAAAAAAAACCACTGGGAAACACAGCAACACTGAGTCTGTCCTTTAATCATTATTCTTAAAACAAATGGTACTGATGAATTTGACTATTTATTGCCATGTTTTGTATCAGTAAAAATGCTACTTAAAGATTTTCCTGAAGCTGCTGCTGAAATGTTGGGGTTTGGGAAAATCAGGACCGGGTGAAGGTTCACAATGCCTTGGGCCAAACTTACCTGTCTACAGAAGGCCTTCACTTGCAGCAAGTTTGAACTACATCTTAACAAGTCTATTTTAACAAGATGCTGTGTGGCTTGTATTAGGATTAAGTTCAATCTGGAGAGATCAAGAATCTGGAATGTTGGCAGCTCTGTTTGGTTGCTCATTTAGAGGGAAACGAGGAAGATGAGCTTCCTATAACCAAAGCTGTTAACAATTGCAAAACTGCATCTGGTTGCARTAGCTGCTTTTGAAGCAGCAGTTGTAAATTAAAGTTCTTTAACTATTTTCTATACAACATTTTCTCTCAAAGGAACTTTGGAAGATTTCCTCCCCCTGCAGCCTCCCCCTACAATTATGTTTTGTCATGGCTCACAGAGAGCACCAGAAAGGAGAGCCCATACCCATACCCTAATCTGCATACCATTTTGGTGCCTGCATTTCTTACCTTCAAGAGCTACAACACTGACCATGATTTCAGGTATCGTCTGTTGACTTCTCCTTTTCAATCTTTTTTTCTAGTTGATATTATGACCAAATCAGAAAAAAAAAAAAAAACTTGCAGCAAGAAGTTCACAAGGAGAAAATTTCTCAGCAAATTTTCTGAGGGGAACCTGTGGGAAGAAATAGCTAAAAAGCAGAGTTATAGTATGCTGAATACTAAGTCTGCAAGTAGGGTGAGAGCTGGTCCTGGTGTGAGTAGGATACATGGGGCTTTTGCAACCACTTTGGGACTGGACAGAGCTGTAGGAGGTCTTCAAAAATTCAAAATAGGGAAGATGGTAGGAAGATATCCCAGTGTTGCTAAAAATTTCAGCCTTCTTTTACAAAGTTAGCTTCAGTCTTTCTGAATATAGCCTACTAGTCATGCTGACCTCAAATCCTGGTTGGGGCTCCACACGCTGTTTTTAGAGGTTCAAATGCATAATGTCACACGGTGTAGACTGTCAGCTGCCTCTCCAGGTGTCTGACTCTGTAAGACATTGGGAATTTCTACAACAGAAAT
The DNA here is from genome assembly GCA_030449065.1 of Oceanodroma leucorhoa. Classification (NCBI taxonomy): domain Eukaryota; kingdom Metazoa; phylum Chordata; class Aves; order Procellariiformes; genus Oceanodroma; species Oceanodroma leucorhoa. The sequence continues at coordinate 7,787,066 of JASVER010000002.1, read as the reverse complement.
TTAGTTTTTGGTTGGGGGGAGAATTGAATACTGCTAAAGGGAAATTACTTTCCCTGAGCTACTATTCACAGATAAAGATAGGAGCTCTTCCCCAATGATGTACATGTAGAGTTTCTCCAGTGTTGCTATACATTTTAAAGAAATGGCTCACTTGGCAATGTTATTAAGTGAACAGTTCAAATAGAAATTATAAAACTATAAAATTAGAAATAATACAGATTGCAGTGTTGATACGTTGCAAATGCATCACACTGTAGAAACTTCTTGTGAAATGGTACAAAAATAGCTTATATTTATTTTAGCTCTTCGCAGGAGAAGGCCTGAATATTCTTCCATTTTAATTGTAAAAAAAGAAAAAGATAAAAAAGGTGGGTGCATCAACATGCTTGACCAAGTCATATAAGCCAGTAAGCTGAATTGCATGTTATGCCATTGAGAGGTCTCTGTGTAGGAGCTGAGCTGTCTGAAGATATCTCGAGGGCTCTCAGCCAAGCCAGCACTCCCTGGTGTAGCTTTCTCTGTAGAGCTGTGTTACTCGCCGTGCTTCCGTGCCAGGTGAACCTATCATCAGGTGGAAAAGTTTCCTCCTGTTGGAGAAAGGAAGATTTCCATGCCAGTGCTTTCATTTTCCAAGGGCAGAGTGGGCTGAGATTTTGTTGTTAGTTGCCATGGGTCTTGTAAGGTTACCACCCTTACAAGAGAGTTTTCTAGAACAGCATTTTTTTCAGCAGGATCCTGTCTTCAGTGCTGCTATTCTTCAGAGCATCCAGGAGGTCTTAACTGCCAGGTCAGCCTAGCAAGAGACCAGTTGGAGCTGCTACTGTAGTGTTCTGCCTCTTTCTGAGTCCTTGACAAGAGTTTCAGAGCATTTTGATGACTCCAATCCAGTGCTATTAGYGGCTTTATCTTCACTGAGGTCAGTAGGATGGTTTTGAATAACTAGGATATACAGCACCTTACTCTGTAGCTCTCTTTAGTGTGCCGTCARGCCAGCCAGGGCACAGTCCCTTCTGCCAAAAATGACCTCTGAAGGTTATCTCAGGCAAATTTTGAAGGGGCTAGGGTTCGGTCTTTTCTTTCCATGGGAAATGCCAGTGTTATAATTAGAAATCAAAACAAAACCCCATCTTCCCTCCCTGCCCCCTCGCCCTCATCATTTTATCAGAGGTGTAAAAGGAATCCCTTGGAGTGTACATATGGCTGGGAAACGTCTGTGCGGTCCTCTGACATGGAATACTGGAAAATATCAAATTTTATTGTTGTTCCTCCAGAACTAAATAGATATCATTCATCCAACAAAATTTATTAATATTCAGGGCTGCACTGTAAAACAATGTTTAAGCTCCTAAGCCCTTTTTGCTGTGAACTGTGATTGTATCACTTTGTGTCTTTTAAAAAGAAGTTGCTCTCTCCTCCAGCACTTGGGCAACAGAAGCTGGGGAAGAAGAAGCCTCAGCTCTGTCCTTCTCTCACATCCCTTCCTCAAGAGGGCAAACGGCAGCCCCTGAGCCTCTTCTGTTCTCCCTGCTCTCCTCAGCAGCAAGGGGAAGTTTGGTTTGGCTGAGAGGATGGATAGGGAAGGACCTATTTTCCTTATCCGCAGCATGGCCTCTTAGGGTCATAGCATAAATTTCTTCCTACTTAATATCTTGAGGAAGCCACTTAAAAGATCATCACTGTGCTGTGCCACGGAAGAAAAAAAAATTCAATTAATTCTTTTGGATCGTCTGTTTTTAAAAATAGGATTAAAGCCTGACCACTTTTCAAACTGTTCCATTATGAATAACGCATACGTAAGAGATGACTCTGGGTTCATTACAGTTAAGAGCAGATCATCCGCATACATGCTGATTTTATGGAGATTTCTCCCCATGAGAATGCCTCCTCCATCTCTCCAGTGATCTGATCCTGGGGTCAGAACAAACAGCACGCCAGCGAGAGAGCGCCCTTGCCTACCATTTTTCCCCTAACCTGAGGCCTTCTGACCTTTTTATTCCTTATCACTGATGAGAAGAGGCTCTTGCATATAAAATAACACTTCAACTAAATTTGGGGGTGGAGATAAATACATAAAATGGGTCAGCATGGTATACAAAAAAAATCCTAGGCTTTCCTTATTGAAATGCATTTCCTTATTGATCTTATTGAAGGCTTTTACAGTATCAGTGGAAAAAAGCTGCAGTTGGTTTCCATAAATCTCTAGCTACTTCAATGAAAATCAACAGTTTTCCTGTATTATGTGATGATAATCTTTTTTTTTTTTTTAATAAAGCCAAGTTGGTTAGGATTTATCAATGCTGCAGGTATTTCTCTAGGCTCATAGTGAGAATGTTAGCTAGTACTTCATAGGCACAGTTGCATGAAACATTGATAACTAGGTTATTTTACCAGGTCTTTGCTTTATTTATAATAAATTAGTACTGTACCTAATTGTATTCCTCCTACAGGGAGAAGGCTTGCTGATAAAGTGTGTAGAGAATGATTAAATGTACACAGGCGCATAGTAGGGTGACTTCTCTTCAAAAGATGCACAAAATTAAAATGGGAATGCTGCTTTCYCTGGTGGCTTGCCATTATTAAAAGTCTCAGTAGCATGGGAAATTTCTTCTGTAGGAATTGGGGAGTCCAAAAGTCTCTCTGGTTTATTGTAGGGAAGCTGAACTGTACAGTGAAACTCTGCAAGGCCTTTTTGATCCTTGAAGAGTTCTGATGAATATACATTTTTATGAAAGTTGTAAAGTGTTTTCATTTCCTTATTAATCCCACCATGGTCCTGGAAGAACTGCCACTCCTGAGTGGTAACTGTGACAATAAAAGTTTTTGTTCCCATTGTTTTACTCTACAAGCCAATCATCTTCCTTACATAAAGATTTAAGGATTCATAAGGACGATCGCAATATTCAGCAATTTTCTTCTTAATGAGCTCAGTAATGCCTGTGTCTCTTCGAGCAGAGCCTTTGAATTGCCAGTTATTTCTTTTCCACTGATTCAGATGTATCCAATTAAGTTTGACTTGGACATGTTCTKATATAACTATTACTACTGACAGAATGGTGTCTAGAAACTTAGGGAAAATGTCTCGGCTGAGTATTAACAGAGATTTCAGGCAGGAATACATTAGTAGACCTGGGAAAATATTTTAAAACATACAGTTAATGTTTGTATGGACTTGGAATTCACAGTACTTCAACTCTTCGTGTGCAGTCCACTGTCTGGGTACTGAAGGCTAATTGCAGGACTAGAAGTCATGTATTGCTACACATTTCTGGACCAGTTTTCAATATTTCGTCTTGGTTTTGTAGCAGGAAGGACCTGGCTGCAGAGCCATTGAGCATCTAGCACTTAGTTTGAAGGGAGCCGTTGAGTTTCAAGTGTGCTACAGAAAATCAAGCCAATATAAAATGTTCAGTTTACATGTGTAGCTTAGAAACAATCTGTTGGATCAAATTTGGGCAGACTTCTGTTTGTATGCAGAGCCATGCGTTGGGTTGTGTTGTCAGGGCTGCAGTGGTACTGCGGGTGAGGAAAACATAAAGGTACTGCCCAGGTTGCAGTCACAGGGGTTCTCAGCACTCAACACCATTTGCTCCAGGTCTCCTTTGCTTTTTTGTTGCCATGAGCAGGCAGAGGAATATGTTTKTATGTCCAAGTTTCTATTGCAATTAATATTGAAACCTTGTCTTGAACCTAAGACTCCATTGTGCTTGTAACCAGTAGTCCACCCTGCTTATTCTTCCACATTGCAAGGGCCACATTTTGAAAGCAGAGAGGCAGGCCAAGCATGAGGAAACCCACAGACCCCGTTAGCAGGGACATGGATCAGGAAGTGGTAGGACACACAGAGAATACAGCACTTGCCCTCTTTGATGAACTTTTCTAGGAGATATCTCTACAGTCACAGTCAAGGTAGTGGTCTAGTGGACCTTTGGTTTGATTTAGGTAAGGTAGGTAGGGAAGGGAAGGTGGAAATGCATGGTACTTTTCCCAGTGCATTGGTGCCATCAAAGCTGGACCTGTCCCAGGATGGTGAGGAGTGGGAGGAACCTTAGAGATACTCAGAAGATTATGGGCAAAATCTGCGGTTTATTTTACCAAAGTGTTTAAACATTACCTGTTTACCTGGGGTTTAGTAGTATTATTAGGAAGCAAGGAAGTGTGGCGGGATGCTGGGTAAGAGAAAAGAATTTTTAATGTCACGTTGAGGAACAGCATAGCCATACACATGGAAGTTGCAGATGAGGGTGAGGATGTGTGTGGTCATGGCTAGGCTTGGGAACCTTAGTGAGTGTCAGCTGAAAGAATGATATTTAACCTCTGTGCCTTTGGTTTCATCTGTTATTCTTCTGGAGACCAGAGAAAAGGATCCTAGCACTCAGTACCTATGCGGAAGCCTCATTTCCTTTTGCTGTGTGTCCAGTTAGCAGGAGTCCACAATACTTACAATGCTGCAGATTCTGCAGTCCTTATTCAGATAGTATTTCACAATAAATTAAGGACATTTGTGTCTAAATGAGTAGTTCGGATTAAGCCCTTCAGGAGTTTGAGCTTATTCCTCCTATACACCACTATATATTGAAATGAAGGTATGTGTGCTGTGCTAGTTGCAGGACACATCATTCCCAAAATAAGCATAGARCATCTAAAACCAGCCTTTTATTTCCACCACGAACTAAGCCCAGGCCATGATGTCCCTTCAACTTAGAGTGGAGTAATTTATCTCTGTTCAACAGAAGACAAAACACATGGATTACAACTGCCTAAAGCTCTGGTTTTTACTAATTCCGTGAATGACTTTCTTCTCTGAATTGTGAAAAGACTGTATGTTAAACAGTGCTTTATACTCCAAAATAATACACTTTCATGGAACAGGCTGGTACCCAAAATAGCTACAAAAACATATCTCTGGTTTACTGAAACTAGAGAGCATCCAGAGCCATGAATTCATTGTGCACTCACATACCAGAACAGAACACAATACACAACTCTTTTGTGATTTTTCTAGTCCCTGTCATAAAAGCCATAATAAACAGGACAGAGCATTAGGAAGTACATGCATTTGTTTACTCCCATCTAAACCTGCATAGCTCTGCTCCTACCTAGTAGTATGCAGCAGGCTCCAGGGGCACAAAAGCTCTTAATGTGTCCCCAGGTTACACATTGCCAGAGTTTGGGCTTCCAATCAAGGAATTCTTTTATAAAGAAGTGAAAAATATGCCAATTTTTTTTCTTCATTTTGGGTAAGTCAAAACATCTAGCCGCATTTGAAAGTTGCTGTTTTGGCAGTGTTTTTTATGTATGTGTGGAGCATGTGCAGTTGTTAGCACATCTAAATGCATTGACCAAAGTATATTGTATATCTGTCKCCAAAGACAAATGCATGCATCTGCAAATCCAGCATACTACAGATTTGGATGTTAATGTAAGCTGCTCTGCTGAGGTTGCCCATCTTTCCTTTTGGCTACAAATATCACAAGGGAGATTATGATCTTGTTTTCTTGTTTATCAATAAGGAAAGTGATAAGCTGACTGTGGAGTCTGATCAGGACTTTGCGTCTTTTCTGAAAGAATAAATAAAATCATAGTGTTTTCTGAGTTTGACTACAATTTCTATCTTCAAAGCAGCTTGGTTGCTCTGAGATGGCTGCTTCAACACCTGAATGGCTGCATAACATAGTGCTGTCTACCGTGGATCACTGTAATAGCTCTTTCTGCTATCCTTCTTTCATTGCAGTGCCTTAGGGCTACCCTCTCCAGAACAATGTACTTGCCAGTTATTTCAAGATTGGGAGAAAAGAATTGTAAATATTTTTCTTCATTTCTGATCACTGAGCTCCAGAAGACCATAAATCCTTGTGTTGTTCCTCATTTGGGAGCAAATGGTTGTAAAGATCCTGGCTGTTCGTTTTAGGATCATTATAAATCATGGGTTGCTCATTCTTTTCCCCTTACTTGTTACAGTCTCTTACGATTGCTTCAAAATAGCTGATTCTATGCCAGGCTTGAGATAACTTCATCTTCTGAGGTTTCACAATACAATTGTGCATTCAAAGGGGATATGTTGAACAAATTGTATTTTCTTCCAGCTTAGTCAGGTTATTTGGTTACATTTTAAACTTTGATTCCACACAGACCCAATCTTCCACTTGTTAACCAATTATTTTTAAATAGAATAATTATAGATCATAATTTAGTATGCATTTTCTTGAGAAAAAGGGCAAATTGATACATATAAACATGGGTGAATCTATTTAAATAAACTGTCCACAAAATCCTTACAATATGTAAACAACATTTGTTATGCCTTGGAGATAGCATATGATTGGACTCATGAGACCCTGTTTATCCTACTGAACAGTTTCTTTTATAACTTCAAAGGGAATTTTATATATTTATGGCAATAGCAGGGTGTTAAGTGTAGCTAGACAGAAATTATACCTCAGCTATTTAGTTAATGCCAATAGGGATTAAATTAGATTTTATAGCTGTTAGTAAAAGTCTGTTTTGTAGCTAACAAGTGGGATTTTTAAATCCTGGAAAGCATAATCCTATTATAAAACTGGCAGCTGAATTAACATTCTCTAGGAAGCAAGTCTTCACGGATTAACATTTTTTGACATTAACAAAGAAAAACTAATGCTACAGGGATATTAGATGCTTTTCCCAAAAGTAGGAAAAAAAGGAAAGTGAATATAGGACAAGATAAATGGCACAAATACTGCAGGAAGGAAAAATGGAGTGAAATATGCATGAGAAATGAAATCTGGGAGTGGCCATGTTCTGCCTCAAATACAAAAGAAATACACCGGGTAGGAAAAGGCTCCACAATTSGTAATTCGTATATTAGCCCATGCATTGATTTATACGTGCCTTGTGACTAATTCACAGTTATCCAACATGAGCTTGGGATAGCCATGAAGGCCTTCTGCTGCCCTGAGGGCTGAGGTCTTTTCATTCCGGCTAGATGCTATAGGAGCCAAGGACTGGCAGTGCTGCAGAAGAAACATTCATCCCTTTACTGAACAGGCCCATAAAGCTGTTCCACAAAGACCCTGATGAAGTTCTCGTGACGTACCTTGAAGGACAGTTATGGGACGACTGCTGTAGGCAGTGGTACAGGAGATGAATGGGTCACTGAACTTTCTTGTCTTGCAGTTTCTTATTCTAGGCATTGATAGACTAAATAGCTTTAAGGCTAAAAAGCTGTATGCCATGTCATATTTCAATTATGTTCCATCACAATTGCAAAGCAAACCTTTTATTACTTAAAATTGTGAAGTATACATCTCCTGTAAATTATTTTAAAAGCTCTATGTTATATAATCGGAGCCCTTATTCACAGCTGCAGCATTGAAATAATGAAAGTAGTATTTTGTTGTGTGGAAGGTTAGGAGGAATCCACTTGATAAACTTATCAGTCATAACAACACGCCGAACAATTTCTTCCAGACTTTGCAACATCATATTCAGTGTTGTTGACCCAGTACAGATTTTACTGTATCTGTTGGCTGCCATCTTGTCTCACAAATTTCTTCCTTCTTATCAAATAGAGGATTTCATTAAGTACTAATGAGAGCTAAACTGAAACAATTTGTTCTAACTTTGCCTTCCAACCTCCTAATTTCTTGGTTCAAGTAAAGCAGAACTAGATCTGAGTCACTGTCAGAGTGGGGTTTTATTATCAGAGATTTAACTGTGGCTTTGCAAACCTAATACATGGTTTCACAGGTTGATTCTTGGTTTGGTGCTTTTGAAATGCTGCATTTTTCCTCCTTGTGGGTTGCTACTTTAACGATTATTTCTTACTGGGTTACATTTTTACCAAGCATCTTTTCTGCCAGAGCATGTGTGTATAGCAATGATTGCTGTGGTTAAATCCATTACCAGGGGTGTGGCTGTGACTGCCTTAAGGGCTTTCTTAAATCATGGTTGTGTAGCATAGGCTTTACCTTGCAAAGCATATAACAACATCTAAGCTGTGGAAATAGTGTGAAATTTCTAAGTTGCCAGACTGTCCTCCTCTGAAGTTAGTGCCATGAGGAAGAACCTTGGCACCATTATGTCAGTGGGAAAACTCACACCATTTGGCATCAACAGGACCAAGATCTATCCCCTGTTGTGTGCATGTTGCACCAATGATAATGAACCCTAGTGGGAAYTGGAAATAGTTGCTTGCCCTCTGTTGTGGCTCTTTTTCAAAAATCTGTCCCCCAAATGCTTTTTATTTATTATTTTTCTGTATGTAGAAGTATGCAACAGTCCACAAGCCTGGTGCTTTAGAGCATTAGCCATTGCCACAGCCCTCTGAAGTGCTGCGCTCCTTTGGAGAAATGGGAGTAGAATGTGCCTGTGATTTCTCACATCAGGAAGGACATGAATTTGATGTCTCCCAGAAGTGCATGGTCCTTAGATAAAGGACCTATCTTTCCTTCCCCCTTAAGTAATGAGCAGTCCTATAGCATTTTAGAGTTTGTTTCCAGTTTTGCTGTCTGGGTTGGAAAGTATAAGATTCAGCCAATAAGACTTGGGTTCTTTTTAAAACGTTTGGCTACCTCCTCAGCTTGTGCAAGTAGGTTCAGCTCTTCATTTTTTGTATGGTGACACAGAAGATGAAGCAGCTCTCAAATGAGAATTAAAGAAAGATTATGTAGGAAGAGAGCATTATATGACCAGGGAGTTGCATCCACATCACCTGGCTGGACACTCATCGTCTGCCTCCAGCCTCTGGAAGAGAGRGATGGAGATGCGAGGGGGCGATGTGGTTACTGGGCAGAGCACCTTTCATCCTCCAGGTCACCCTGTGCCTGCTATGACCGGCTGCTGCTTGACTGTGGAAGAGCTCACTGAACGGGGAGGGAGGGATGAGGGATGCTTGGCTCTGCCACCCAGCACTCTTGCATCTGAGTACGTGTTTTTCTGGAGTAGGTGCTTTGTAGAAGCTTGTTCAGGGCCAGCATGTGGAAAACCGSAGCAGCAGCACCTGAGCATTGCCAGTCAGGGCACCTGATCTCAGAATTTGGCTTCGTGTTGTCAAATTTGCTTATCATCGGTGAGGTACAGTGGAAGTGCTGAGAAGAAAAAGAAATGCCCATAAATGTGATGGCAGGTCGTGGGTTTCAGTGCTTGAGGCTKCTACAAGTAGTCCTGCACACACATGCTCGATTTTGTAGCTGAGTGGAATTCACGCACTGAGCAACCTCTGAGTAGCGCTTGATGTGACTTGACAGAAACTAGCAGAAAGAGCAGTTGGCTTTTAGCCTGTGAGGGCGATCCTGATCCCTGGTCAGCAGGCATCACCTCTTCCTACATCCATCTCTTCATAGAGGTGTATTTGGTGCTACATAGCAAAGCGCTGAGTGGCTCATGCCCTCCCGGGGGTGACGTTCCCTGCAGGAAGAGTAACGACGCTTTGCCATAAGCCCAGCCAGTGGGTTAAAGGGGTCTCAGAGACTTTCTTTTGCCATTGAAGCTCTGAGCTTTCTCTATGCTGTTAAGGGAGAGCAGACCCACCAGGCCCACCTTTTCAGGCCATATGGTCTTGGCAAGCAGCCTCCTGCCATCGTGACTGGGGTCAAAAAATATAATAACAATAATGCATATTGTGCATATTTAACATGTACCTCTGAGCACTGAAGACCAGGCAGTGGCAGAGGGGACCTCTGTGAGCTGGTTGTGGTGCACTGCAGCTGGAGCTGGAGGTAAGGAGGCTCTTTTCTGGTGTGGTCCAGGAGTTGGTACGTGAAGGACAGGGTGTGAGGAAACACTSGTGAAGCAACCAAGGCCCCGCTGAGGGACAGTGGCACAAAGCAGCAGCTTCTCAGCTCAAAGAAGTCTTGCTTGGGGTTTCACACAGGGCTGCCTGTAGGCCCTTTTTTGACTCTCACTGTCCAAGATAAGAGGACTCATGCTACCTTTTAAATGGGCAAGTTACACGCAGGAAGCTCCTGACTTGTCAGTTGCTGACTTTTTCACACCCAGAAMTCTGCAAGTGCTTAGTAAAGTTGGTATGTATAGTAAATCTGCTGTGGCTATCAAGCCTGATTCCTTAAGTGAAGCAGAGCCTTTATTGAATTGTGCCTTTTTTTGTTCTACTGATAAACGTATCTGGCAGGGGAAACTAGGACCTCCGTTTGGGATAATTTGTTGGAGGGTTTTCTGGGGTAACAGAAGTATTGAGCTGGAGGAGCTGTCATCATCTAGTTCAGTCTTCTGATCTGAAGCAGGATGAAGCCTTTCCAAAGCACCCCCATGGATGTTTCTGTAAGTAGTTGTAGAGAGTACCCAGAGTTGTCTCTGGTCTCCCTAATGTCTACTCAGGATTTTCTAATAATTTAACTTAAATGTTACTTTCAGCAAATGAGTTGGATTTTCTTGTCCATGACCACTTACAGAAAGAAAAGCAGAAACCTGTAACCCTCTCCTATAAAACATTATTCTGTGTGTTGAATTGTTGTTAATGTCTCCTATAGATTTTCTCTTTTTAGTGAAAGTGACTGCATATCCTTCAGCTTTTTCTAACAGGAGGTACCTGAACATCTTATCGGTTGTCTTGTAAGCTTGTGGACTCTCTCCAATCTTTTTTCATTTCTGGTCCCCAAAACAGGATATTTCAACTGAGCTCTTATAAATGCAACATAAAACAGTGCAATTACTTCCTATTTTATTATATATGATGTTCCTGTTAATATATTTCCAGAATTAGCTTTGTCTTTTCTGTAATAACACTGCATTGGTGGCACTCATTCACTTCAATCTACTACTCAGTGCATTTTCAGCTTTGTTTCTGCCTCTATCTCTCTATCTCATATGTGGTATTGCTCTATCTTTTTCACTTTTTACTGTCTATCCAATCTGAGAATGTCTTTGCATCTCCCTCCAAATTGCAGGTCTCTGAAGATACTGAAAAACTAATCTCTCTTGCACTACTCAAGTTGTTAATGAAAATACTGAAATTATGCCCCTTCACCCTCCAGGAGATGTGCTCAGTTGAATATTKGTTGCTACTTTTTGAAGGTAGGTTTCCACATTAGTACGTTTCCTTTGAGGTTGTTATGTGCAGCAGTGTCAAAAGCTTTCTCACATCTTGACTGCCCTCCACAGTTCCTCAACACCTCTCTTGAAGTAGGTGGCCAAAGCTGGACGTTGTACTCCAGGTGCAGCTTCACCAGTGCTGAGTAAAAGGGGGAATAACCTCCTTAGTCTTCTGGCCATACTCCTCCTAATGTAGTCCCATGTGCAGTTTGCCTTGTTTGCAATGAGAGCRCACCGTTCCCTTGCTGGCCCTCATTCAGGTTGCCATCCACCAAAGCCCCAGGCCCCTTTCAGCAGCTGCACTCTGTAGCCTGTCACCTCTGGCCAGGCAGACATGTGGGGTTATCCTGGCCCCGCTTGACAACTTCTTGCTTCTCCTTGCGGAACTTATGGGGCTCCTGTTGGTCCAATCCTTGAGTTTCTCATGGTGCCTCTGGACTGAAGCTCATGTCCCTCTAGTTTGGTGTAATTGGAAAATTTGCTGAGGGTTCATTCTGTGTCGTCACTGAGGTTCATGCGGAAGACGCTGGATAAAATCGGCCCCAGTATCAAAGCCTGGGGTTGTCCACTTGTTACCAGCTTCCAACTAGGCATTGAGCCATGGATAACTATTCTTCAAACTCAGCTGTCCAGCCAGTTTTCAACCCATCTAATAGTCAGTTCTTCTAGCCCATATTTTCTGGCTTCCAGATGAAAATGCCATGTCCTCTTAAGTCAGGGTGTATTAAATCTCCTGCTCTCTCTTTGTCCTTGTAGCCAGCCATTTTGTCATAAAAGGCCATCAGATTGGTCAGGCAGAGATGTCCTCCTCCTATCTCCAACCCACGCAGACTTTCCATTTTCTTCCCTCGTTTGGTTGTCTGTGGTTATCGTGATATCATGATTGCAACCTGTTCTGTCCTCTTTTCTTCTTTACCCAGCTAGAATCTATAGACTTAATGAACAAGAGACTTTATTCTTACTTCATCATACAGCTTCACAGTGTCAGGTATTTTGAAGTGTCCTTAACACTGGAGCATATTATACTTTCTGAGCATTAAAAGTTTAGTTTCCTTGAGGTGACTTTAGACACCTGCATCTGAGAATGTGATTCCCAGTCACACTGCTGATCCCTGCATGTGCTCTTAGGTGCTTGAAAGTCTGCTTTTGTGCGTACTCAGAAATGCTTCTGTCCTATTCTGGCAGCTTGTTGTCTCTCTCATGCCAAGGCTATCAGAAAGATATCTTCTGTCTAAGGCCCTTGAGCAGATGGGATCAAAACTTGCCTAGCAAACTCTGACAGGAGACACATGCAAAGCACAGAAACCACAGCCTTTTTATTTAAAAATGGCTAGGATAGGAAAGAAGAAATAATGGTCATRTCCATGGTGGCATGGGTAACAGGCTTACTGTGAGCTGATGGATCAAGGTCAGAGGGGAAGCCAGAATGGGGGAATGTCATGGTGGTGCCTGATCAAGGAGAGACTGTGGACAAAGATTTCTTTAAACTGAAAGTATCTCAAATTCTTTCTGACTCTCATGGAGGACTTTAACCATGCCAGTATCTACTGAGAGGACAGTGTGATGGGGCACAAGCAACCCAGATTTCTGCACTGGAAATGGAAGACAATTTTTTGATGCAAGCTCTGAACAAGCTAACTAGGGGAGATGCTTTGCTGGACTCCTGAATGAGAATGAACTGTCAGTCAATAGCAGCCTTGACTGCAGGAGCTGTCAGATGCTGGAGTTTACGATCGTGAAGGCAGTGAGGAAGGCAAGGACACAAGACTTGCTGGTAGGCGGACTGATCCCATGTTAGGCTGCCCCTGAAGGTAAGGGAGCTCATAAGGGCTGGTCAGACTTCAGTGACAACCTGCTCAAAATGCAAGAAAATCATCTGAAGGGCAGAACAGGCAGGCATGGCAGGAGGCCAGCTTGCTGAACAGGAAACTCTTGATTTAACTCAAACGCAGAAAGGAAGCATACAGGAAATGGAAGCAGGAATGAGCTACTGAGGAGGAATAGAGAAATATTACCTGGGCATGTAAGGACAGAATGAGGAAGGTCAAAGCCTGGCTGGAGTCAAAACTGGTGAGGGACCTGGAGGGCAACCGCAAAGGTTTCAACGCTTTTGACAGCAACATAAGAAAGACCAGGGAAAATGCAGGTCTACTACTGATTGGTGGCCTTTGCTTGCAGGACATGGATAAGGCTATGTTCAATACTTTCTTTGCCTCAGGCTTTATAGTCGGAGTCTGCTCTCAGGCCTCCTGGTCATCTCCTTGTGTCTAGAAGCAAAACCTGGGGGAGAGAAGTGTTTCATGCAGTAGAGGATGGAGTTAGGGTCTATTTAAATAAGCTGGTCCATGGGACCAGACAGGACACACTGGGGGCTGCTGAGGGAGCTGGCTAGTGTTATCCTGAAGCTGCTGTCTGTCATCATTGAAAGGTTGTGGTGGCTGGAGGAGGTTCCTGATGCTTGGAGAAAGGCAAATGCTACAGCCATCATCAGAAAGGCTAAGAGTGAGGAACTGCAGGCCCATCAACCTCACGCTAGTCTCCAGGAGAGTGATGATGCTGGTTCTCGTGGAAGGTATTTCAAGGCACCTAAGGACCTAGCCAGAATAGACTGCTCAGGAGCAAATCATACCTGACATACCTGATTGGCCTTCTGTTTTGAGATGACTGGCAGTTTGGATAAGGGGAGAGCAGTGGATGTCTTTTACCTTTAAATTAGTAAGGCTTTTGACATAGTGTCCCATGATATCCTGGTAACCAGCTGGAGGAGAAATGGACCCTACAGGCAGACTGCCTGGACTGTAGAGCTCAAAGAATAGTGCTCAGTAGATCAGAGCCTAACTGGTGCTTGGTTAAAAGTGGCGTTTTACAGATATTGTGTAACATTTTAATCAGCAACCTGGGTGATTGCATGGAGCGCATGCTCAGCAGGTTTGCAGGTGATACCATTTTGCAGGGGAATGGCTGGACTGCAGGACTGCCCCTTGGAGGGACTTCTACAATCTGGAGGAAGGGGTGGGCAAGAACAACAGCAAAGTCCCAGCTGAGCTGGGATAACCCCATGCACCAGTACAGGCTGGGGATGTGACTCCCTGGGGGCAGCTCTGCCAAAAAGGCCCTGGGTGCTGTTTTACAAGAAGCTGAATGGGGTCAGCAGCACACCCTGGCAGCAAAGGTGGCCAACCGCCTCCGGGGCTGTGCTGGCACRGGTGCAGGCAGCRGGTCCAGGGAAGAGSGTCCCTCCCTTCCGCTTGGCTTTTGAGGGTCTCTCTGAGGGGGCTGTGCCCAGCTGTGGGTCCCGGGACAAGAGAGAGACTGACCAACAGGAGGGAGCCCAGGAAGGGCCCCCAAGGTGGTCATGGCGCAGGAGGAGAGGCTGAGGAGATGGGCTTGTTCATTCTGGGGAAGAGATGGCTGAGCTGGGCCTTGGTGAAGGCTTTGCTGCCTGAGGAGAGCTGGATGGATGGTAGAGCCAGGCTCTTCTCAGAGGAGCTCAGCAACAGGGCAAGAGCAATGGACACAAGCTGCATGARGGGAAATGCTGACTGGAGACAATGGAAAAAAGTCTTCCCCAAGCAGGTGGTCAGACACTGGAAGAGGTTGTCCAGAGYGGTGGTGCATCCTCCCTCCGTGGGGGTATTCAAGTCTTGGCTGGATGAAGCTGTGAGCAACCTGGTGTAGAGCAGTAGCTAGMCCTGCTTTGAGGAGGYGGATGGACAAGGTGGTCTCCTGACGTCCCTTCCAACCTCAATTAGATTGTGTGATTGCATGATTTTCCTAGTGGTTAGAAAACTTTTCCAGGAAGCAGGGAGCAGAGGTCTATTTGTCCTTAGCTGGCGGGACGACAGCACCCTGCTTGCTAAATAAAACTCTGATATGCCATCTGTCTGCACGCACCTCTGTGGTAGAGACAACCTCCACSTTGGTTTAAGTAAGTAGATATTAACTGGGCCAGAGAGCAAATTTAGGCCTGAAGCTGACTTTCTAGCTCAGTGATTAGGGCATGAACCTAAGAGAAGAGAGACCTGGATTTCTTTCTGTGCTCCAGGGAGAGCTTATACATTTTAGCCTATGGCTTTTTTTCAAACATCACAATGTGTGTGTATCCCTGTGTGGTTCTAGTCCTAGTTTACTAATCTAATCAAGAAATCAGATCCTCAACAGGCATGAAACTGAAGGTACTGCTATACTACTAAGGAAATTTTCATTTATGCTTTTTCTTAGCAGCCTGCCACCTCCATGACCAGCTCTTTCTGTTTAAAAACCTTGAAAAAATTAACTTAGTTTTTACTGCTTTTCTAGTTGTAAGTGGAATATTATATATTTCACTTACAACTGCTGACAGCTACTTTTTCCCCTCCCTCTGTACTCTTTCCTCACCTCTTGCAGTTTGAAAACCAAATCAAGACAGTTCCTGCCTTTGTTGGAAGTGCCTGGATAGAGATTGCAAAGGTCAGGACAAGAAAAAAATGTGTTAGAGGTAGCTGAATCCAGCAGCCCATTAGAGCCAGTTCCACCATCAGCAAGGCTGAGCAAGTGTTCCCAATAGGCACATGCATCCACATATTTATATGTGTGTATATACATATGTATATATACTTTCTGACTGCGCTAAATAAGCTGAGTGGATGGCCACTCGGTTCAGCACAGTCAGAAAGCAGTGACTTTACCAGCACTCACGTAAACACAGCGCTCATACACACACGGACAGCATGATGGGCAAATCCTGTTTCCTAGTCCCGCATACGCTCCCTCTATATAGTAGTATGCATATACACACAATGTCTGTATAATACATATCTATACGCACATAACACAGACCTCCTATATCTGGCCTTAGACAGTCAGTATATCCTGTAGGTGGCCCCGGATTCCCCGATCTCCTCAGTTTGTGTCACCTGGACCCATGAAGCATGGAGGTTCATGGCCCCACTGCAGTTGCTGTTAGACTTCTTTTCACTGAACACACACACGCACACATGCACAGGCACGTGCGCACGCACGCACACACACTGGAGCACCCCAGCAGCTGGCCCTACACAATCCATCCCGTAGCTGGCCCCTGATCCCGTTAACAGTTCAACTTACCTTACCGTTAGCCTGAGAATTACCACTTCTTATCGCCCATAGCTATATATATATATTGTTAGTAAATTAAAGGCGATGTTTCTCAAAGTCAGAGATTAATGATAAGAAACTTGCTGACACTGTTTTTTTCAATAGGAGCTGAACTCCTTTCATAGTTATAAACTGTTATCCAAACCCTGTTTATCTACAGATGTAGCTATGAAATGAACAGCTGTAAGCGTGGCACGCTTGAGCATCCTATAGAATTAGGAAGGAAGCTTCAATGAACTGATATATGTTTTATTTGCAAAGCACTGTATCACTTAGCTGCGCTGACCCACATGTGAGGGTCTGTACGTGCAGCATGTTTTACCGATCCTTTTGTAGAAGGTGGAGGAGGAGGAGCAGCTCAACTGGGTTAAGCACAGTAGATGGTATAGATAGGAGCTTCTGGCTACCCTGCTGCTCTTGCAGTTGATTAGCTGTTTTCAGTAATTATGCATTTCCATCAGGGGTGCAATGGTTATCACCTCTGGTAATGAGATTACTCCCATTTCATACAAGTGTAATGTTCTGCCGGTTCCCTTTTGGCACTTTACACGTTTCCTTGACTCACGCTCTCAACACTTGCCGAGGTTGCTCACCATACTGTCTCCTATGGACTCACCGAACCGTGCAAATGGGTTCCCCAGCATTTGTCAGTCTCATGGAAGCAACCTATAGGCATGCCAAGGTAGCCTCACAGCACGTACAGTAAAGAGCTTGCTTTGCAGTAACCGTAGTGAACTAGTTCAATTTTTTTGTTGCTTTTTTTTCAGGTGGCTGCAGTAGGCTGTCACAGAATGGGAATGACATGTTTTTCACTTATGTGAGGCGTCTCTGTCACCCCTGACATAGCATCCCAAAACCCCCAAAACAGGGTTTGCATCCCATTCACCACAGAAGGAAAACTGGCTAAGGCCCTATCCTTTCATTACAATATTAAAAACTTGCCAACTTTTCTGGGATTCCCTAAATGCAGAGTACTCGTTCCCCAAAGCACTGTTAAAAATCATTATTGCCAATTATAGGACAAGCCAGAGAAGTGGATGGTGGTGTTGCATCTGACTTATACAAATAAATTGTCTGCTCTTCTCGTGCTGCGTAATTACCCTGGAAATTTCTTAAACAGGAAGAGAGATACCCCAGTAAATGACAAATAAATCATTGAAGAAGATACAAAATTGTAATGCACGCTTGTGGAGATAACAAAGAGGAAAGAGTACGCAGTGAAACATTACACTGCATGGAGCTGCAGATTCCAGGCATTCCTTTTGATGGAGCCTCTGAAGGAAGGATAGAGGCTGTGTACCCTTTTTGAGACAGCTTTACAGGTCACGGATCTGGCCTAAACAAAAGTATTTTTTTCTAAACTACTCCTTTCATTTTCCTCCTCCTCATGTCAGGACTCCAGCAGAGTTTTGTAAGCAGTCCGAGAGCCATCCTGGCAGCATCTACCTCCCTGCCTCCGGGGACCGATTCCAGGTCATAGATCAGAGGGAAGGTATACTTCATAGAGCGCCTTGGCGCTAGCACACCTCCTTTCATAGTTTTTTTTTTCCCTTCCAGAGTGTGGCATGAAAAGGGCAACACTGTAGGCTACCAATCAACCACCTCCTTAAAATAAACCCCATCATCACAGTATCTTTCATGTAGACATCCCAGGGAGTAAGCTGCATGGTGCAAAGAAGGGCATCTGGTTTTCACCCTGTTCTGGAAATCGAGTGAGTACATAAATGCAGTTTTTGCCAAGAAATATAAATGCAAGTGCTTGAGCAGCAGCCTTGGAGTACAGAGATATCCTTGACTCTCCATGTGGTTCCAGGAGCCATGTGAGAAGGTCCTTTAATGCTTCTTCCCATTAAAATTGTTCCAAGATCCCAAAAGATAAGCTATGAAGTTCCCCTTATGTGTGAAGCTGCCAGATTTCCAAAGGGAAAGACTCTGGTCAGGAGACCAGAAAACAATGCTACCTCTGCAGAAAACCTCTCCCATCACTTTGGAAAAAGGTCTTCGTCCTGAAGGTGCTGCTAAAACCAAGCGCTTCCGAGCAATCATGTTTAGGGGGAAAGAGATGAAAGGTACCTTCTTTAGGAACGGGAGGGCCCAAGCCTCCCACGCCAAGAGCAGGCACAAAGGAGCTGTCAGACGAAGCCTGCCGCTCAAGGGAACAGTTTCCTCCCTTCCTGCTTTTCCATATATCCTTTCTTGCCCAAGGCCCTTGTTTTCAACGTGCTAAAATGAGACAGGGTGGTGTTCAATCCAGTTGCTTTCTTTGGGCTTTAAAGAGTCAGGCTTTTGGAGGCCAGGCACCAGCTGTGAAGTTAAATTGATAAGATCTACATTTCAACAGAATAAGACATATAATTCACCCTTGAAAAGTCAGAAGCCTTATTTCTGAGAAACTACTACTTAAGAGAAGATTTGACTATACTCTTTAATTCAATCTAATCTACCCAGTCTAATTATATGCTCATTTCTACTCTAGTTTAGAAGAACAGTAATATAAAAAATCATACRAAATTTGGGATCTTTTTCAGCATTGCATGAGGTCACTAAGCTTGGGTCATGTAAGTGCTGTGAAGGCAACAGCATGCAGTTTTCATTGAAAAGKTTTGATAAGGGACTTACATTGTTGCAGAGGGAAACGCACTTGGAAAATCTCTCTGTTGAACTTGTTACTTCATGTAAAGCGGTAATGCAATAATAAGAAAAAAAATCACATCTAATTTCCTGGAAAAGTGGGATGTGGAGAGAATATATTTTAATGGCAGTCATATTATTAACTCTTTGAGATTCCAGTATATTTCAGTGATCTCTAAACACAGCTGTACAGTACAAGTGCCAGTGCTGGCACGAGGAGCATCTGAGAAAGTTCCCCGTTGTGCCAAGACTGTGACATTGCGTTCTGCTGGAGATCTCTTTGGCTCYGTTTCATGCATACCTAGCAGATTTAGCAGATTGTGAAAATGAATGTTTTCCATTCTCATGGCTGATTTTTGCATGCATCTGTTCACTCATCTAAACCTTAGTTACATGCTGCTATGAGAATGAAAGGCTATAATTTTTTCCTTGGAAATTGGGACTGTTTCATGCACCACAATTTCTGCTTAAGGATCCTGCACAGAAATTGTGAAACACTTGTCTTACTAATGTCTTAGAAAAAATCTTAGCTACAGAGATGTATTTTTCTCTCCTTCTGCATGCGTATCTGGGCTTCATGTTGTGGGAATTAGGTGCATAAATCAAGAGAAAAGTACTCCCTCTAGAATGGAAAATACCTGTTGGCAGGTACCAAAAGATAAATATTTAAACATGGCACTTGCATATGACATTAATAAACCCACACTGATTATGTCACCAATTCTGTATTGTAATTCATGGTCCTTACTTCATATACCAGGTTGCAAGTTACTGTGAGCGCACAGAGTTTGCCAAATTGTTTGAATATTGTAGCTGTGCTATATTACAGGGCTTACACAGGCATTTATATGCTGAATATTCCTCTTTTTATTTTTTGGAAAAAAAATGGCCTGGCAATTAGCTCGATACAATGATCTTGAATAAGGTCATGAAAGAAAGCTGATGTATGTGACACTTCAGAATTAACAATGTTTACACTCTCACTTTTTAAAAATTGCATTTCTGGCATGTTAGCTTTTTATGCTGTAATTTCACTGTAAGTGTTTACCATTCTAAATATCCTTTAATATTATTTTTTTCCATGAAGGAAGGGTTTAAATTGCTTAACCACATTCTCATAAGAGATCTAGGCGAAGACAAAGGCTGAGATTCAGATGACTCTCAGCCCACCCAACCCCTGCAATGTTTCTAGTAAATAGCACAAGTCTGTTGTTTTTTTCAAAATTATTTGTGCTCTGCAGATTTGTATTCCCTTTGTTGCAGCGATGTACTTTTCTGAGCCTTGTCCCTGTGCCACCAAAATTAACATGCACCGTCTAAAGGGTAAAGACAAGGATACAAAGGCAAAAAAGCCATTGGCAGAAGCATTGTGCCCCACAGTACTCTTAAAACACTTGCTTCTTGTGCATCCAAAGCACCCATTAAACCTTTATATCACTCTTCAGAGACTGTCATTTCTTTTTCCACAGCATAAAGTTTACTGGTTCTTCTCTTTTCTAAGTCACCCTCTTTGCTGAGTAGTCACACAAAAGGAACAGAGCTAAAAAGTGAGTCACATTAGTCATGCTGCGTAAGGTCCAGTGAAGTGGATTTCCAATTATTGCTAATTTATTCAAGGGTAAATTGTTGCACTGCGAGGGGGCTAGCAGTAGGGGTGGGTGCAGAGCCACGCCGGCCCAGCGGGCGCCCGGCAGGGCACATCATGCAAAGGCTGTCATGGTTGCTGCGTCTCCCGGGGGCTGGCTTCAAAATGCACTCACGCACGTGCAGGGTTCGCTCCACCGTCTCGCAGAAGGAAGAAAAAAAAGGTTGGGGTTCATTGCCCCTCTGCTCCTCTGCCCGCTCTCCGGGGACCCTGGTTGCAGGCGGGAGCTGAGCCAGACCCGAGCGTTCCCAGTCAGAGGGCGGTCGGGTCTGCCCTTGCGGCTGGGTCCTGCCGGTGGCTGGAGCCTGGTGCTTCTCGTTTGAGGATGGGGTGATTCCTGCTCACCTGTTTCACCTGAACTGCATTTCCCTTCTGGTTTGGAGGTATTTTGTGGAAGGGAAAGAGAGCACCGTGACCCAAGGCTACCGCGTAGCAAAGCTGCAGGCAGCCTCCAGGGCCCCGAAAGGTCTCGGGGGGACTCTCCACTGACACACATGCTTGGCTGTGCCCAGCCACAGAGACAACCGAGGAGGCTTGGCCATCTGCAGCTATGTGCTCTAAGTGGCACTTTGTAGTCCAGGGAGCTCGTAGCCGAGCCCTTCCCTCCTGCCTTGTGCCCATACAGAGTGTTGCTCCTTTAGCTTTGTCAGCGGCATGAGTTTCAAACTATTGCGCATCTGGCACTGCTCAGCTCTCCGTTATCGTCTCTCCAACATCCATGGCTCCAGTAAGGACATGTAGAAGAATTTGTATTTCATTTTCAAGACCCCATCCTCTGCAAGCTGGTACATATGCTAGCCATGTTCTGGCAAGCCAGGGTAGGAAATGTCCCCACTCACCTCATGGAACAACTAATCAATGCTTTTTTAATGCAACTGGAAAGCTTGCATGTGTGGTCGTCTTAGCTAGCGTGACCAGAGCACTGGATAAAGACGCTTTTGCAACTGATAGATATATAACCTTGTGGTTGAGAACAGCTGGTTCGGTTTTAGTGGCAAGCAGTGTGTTTCTGGCTGGGCGATGTAGCTGACCGTGGGAGCCAAGTCCGTCTGGGCCCTTCCCCAAGGGCCAGTCTCCCTCCTATGAGTAACGGGTATTTCCCCATGAGCTTGCCAGCCTTTCCCTGCAAAGGAGCTAGCTACTTACTTTTACATGCTGCGTCTTAGTGAACCTTTGGGGACCTTCTAAAAAGCTGAGGATATTTTCAATGGAGTTTAGACGCGCTGCTTTAAAAGTCTCATTTAGCCCATCCAAACCTCTAAGTCAGAGACACTTAAAGTATTGTTTCATAGCAATTTCCTCTGCTCAGTGATCATGGTGGTACTCGCAGAGCCAGAAAGGCTGTGTTTTCCTTCTGGGATAGGAAGAAATATAGTAGAACAGGTGGGGTTTGGTGCTTTATAGGTTGGAACTAATCCTGCTGTCTCTTGCACTACTAATTTAAAATTTGCATTCTGTTGAATTCAAAGGAAAATCAGAACACAACATGTTTCTTCAAGAAAATGAAGTGTCCTTAGATTTTTAAGACCCCGCACACTGGGTAATAAATATCTCCAGTAAGAATAACCAGTCTTATTTTTACCAATTCCTATTTAACTTGCGGTGCTTTGCAAAATTTTCCTGCACATTTTGAATATGTGTGTGCAAAACTGTTGTGGACTTACAGGTGCTGGGTTTGGGCAGAAGGTTGTAAAGTGTTTACATTTGTGAAGATTTTGTTAAACTGGAATGCCACTGTATTCTCAGCTTATCTAATATTTTACATAATGGAGATGTAAGTTTGCTTGCCTTCCTCTTTTTTTGCTGTTATATAATATAAGAGCTGAGAAGCAATTAGAAATGGTGATTGTCTTCTGGCAACTAAAAACTTTTAAGAGTTGGGAAGTTATATTTGTGGCATAGATTAATAATAAAATTCGCCTCTTCCTGCCAAAATCAGAGTCCAATTTTCGACATCTCCCTGGTTTCTCTCTCTCCACGAGCCRTTCACACTGAACTGGCTGCACTTCTGGCTGTTTTGCTTGTGCACTCTGTCAAAAAATATTTTCTGCATCTCTAATTTCATCAAGATATGCTTGACTGCGAGCATCAGCATCGCCGAGTGCTAGTGTTTAATTCAAAATTCGCTGCGTCCGTGGCTGCGGCAGCCGAACAACTGAAATATCAGTGAGGAACCAGACCACCGAGSTGCTGCGGTTTGTTGGCGTGTTTGTGCGATTAGATGGGAAACGTCACTCTTGTGCTACTGCCCATGCTCAAGCAGTGCTCCATTGACAATATAGCATCCATTTCTAATATTCACATCAGCAAAGGGCTATATATAAAAACTCTGCATTTAATTGTTGTGTTATAGAATTCTGTGCCATATTTTGAGAAATAAAAAATACCCTTTTTTCTTCCCCCATTAGTCATAGTAACACATTTTTAAATAGCAGTCTGCAGTGATAATTATCTCATCTGTGCAATTTCGAAGGTATTTCTTACACTGAGATACAGTCAGCAGCATTAAGGCTTTAGTAGTCCTAAAGTCAGACGTGGGTAGGATGGCAAAGGTTGTAAAGAGCTAAGACTTGAAGAAAACAGATGGAAAAAACTTGGGATGTCTGTCTGCCTCTTAAATATGGATTGTTTTTAGGAATATCAGTCATTTTTGAAATGAAGCTGTATCACTCCTGTTTGATGTGCTCTTGCTTTCACTGTTGATCTAACTTGGACGTAATTATGGTACTGTGATTATCTCCTGCCCTGGCTATTTTATTGTCCTTATTTTATTGTCCTGCACRAATAGCTTTTCTTGAGCACTGGTATACTGGGAGAGGTAGATGCCCAGGATATAGGTTAAGTGACATTAAAGTACTGCGCTTCTAACCGGGGTTGCCTTTGGACATGGCTGTTGTACAGTGAGGGGGCACGGGTTGGGAGCGGGCAGCTGCCCGAACCATCAGAGGTGTGGGGTACAGCTGGGCTGGTGTGGCCCAGTGTAGAAAACAGGCCACTGAACTCAATTCACATCGTGTGTAAATCCAACCATTGCTGACCTTCCCTTGAATATATTTAGCGAGGGAATAGGGTTTAGTGGGTGATTGTTTTGAATGATGAGCTGTTCATTACATCTGTTTTCCTTGGCTGCTGATGTGAAATAATTGACAGATGAAATGTGAGAGGATAATTTCATGTTTCACACCAGTGACTCCATTTTATTTGGTACCCTTCTCACATGATTGGGAAAGATTAGTGTCATATGAATCCTTTGCCCAACTGAATGGTGAATCAGCAGGTCCATGATGAGGTCATACCAAGACCTCCCGAAAAGCTCTTTGCTGTTGTTTTGGTTGGGTTGGGTTTTGTGTAGGCTTCTGAATAGGTTTCATGACGCAGCATGCAGTTCCARTACGTGTCCCTTGGTTCAGATTTATTTCTGGCTGGCGCTGTCAAAGATTTTAACTCTCTGACAGCAACGATACTCRGTGGCAGACCCTTTTCTGGTGGGTTTAGCAGAGTTGCCAGTGGTTGATTGGACACGGACACTGGCCTGTGCTTTCAGCCGAGGGATAATACCTTTGTCTTGGGGCTGAACAGTGCTTGCATGAGCTTGCATGATACGTTGTTAGGGAAAACAGGGCGCCTGGGCTCTGCCTGCATCAGGCAAACCTCATGGGATTTAGTCAGAAGGGTAGGGCCAGACACAAGTGAAACAAAACCTGTGGTAGTTTTTATCCTGGTACACAGGCCTTAACTGCTTGCTTTGCTTCTCCAGTAGCTTCAGATGCCGCTGGCTCATAGCAGAGGGCAGTCCTGAGTGCTATGAAATCAGATGACTGATCCAAACCACAGCAGGCACTCACAGTGGAAAGGAGACCTTAGCTGCCGGGACGGCTCCCCAGTGCAGTCACCAGTGCTCATGCTCTGGGACCCAGGGAAGGAGTTTGCAAAGCAAAGCAAAGGTGCAGAAATCCTTCCCCTTCCTCCATTACAGATTGGAAATTAATGCTTGTTTTGTAATCCTGAAGTTGTCTATAAAATAGAGTCTGTCCTACGTTTGTCTGGTTACACTTGACACCAAAAAGATAGCAGCATTTCCTCCTGCCGCCCCCACAATGGGAGAGGGTGGGGGGCTTAGAGCACGAATGCTAACGTGAGCACAACATTGGCAACAGCATCTTGGCATTCAGAGTGCTAATCCTTTCCGTATTTCTGAGGTGCCTGTCAGTAGGGTTTTCTGATGGACCGATGCTCTGGGAATAGAGACGATTTCTAACTTACAGAGGGCTCCGCACGATACCCCCTCGCAAACTCCTAGCACAAGATAAATCATTGTTTTCCACTTCTGATTCCTGTCAATGGTACTATTCTTGCGACCATTCCCAGCCCCGATGCTCGGTCTTCCGGCCAGCAGGTGCGGGAAGCTCAGCGAGGGTGGTCCAGGCTCGGCACGCTCTGCGAGAGTGTATCCTGTGTTTCTCAATAACAGCCTCTCCAACCGGCGGATGAGCCCCAGAGGGAGTCCTAGACAGTCCTGCGCTGGGCAGAAGAAGTTGGCAGCGACACAGGGCCTCAAGGATGGAGTTTATAAAGCCGGGAAAAAGTCCCCTCCTGTGGTGCGATGCTCCGTGCCAAGGCCATCATCCTTCCAGCCAAGGCGGGCTGGATGAGTCTCCCGTAAGACCCTGTCAGCCCCTTTCACTAGGCAGCCGGAGGGGCTGCCACTGAGTGATGCACGGCACCTCCTTCCACCCCGCGCTCGCTCCCCGCCAGCTGGGGGAACAAGAGGCCAGGATTAGAAATCAAACTCTGGGTTTTCTGCATGACTGTGCAGGGCATATTAGCAATAAACACCCCCCTTTTTTTTTTTGATAAATATTTTCTATTTGGTTTTTCCCAGCATCAGTGGTTTTGTTCTCGCTCCCCCATTCCCATTCCCCCCCCCCGCCAGAGGCGTGGTTACACGGGGGATTGTTCTGTGCGGAGCGGAGACCTGGATGTGGGTTTGGGGGTTTTGTCCGTCTCATTACCGCGAATGCATCACCTGCATGACTCAGTCATTCCTCGGCTGCCTGGGGAGAGAGGCCTTCAAGAGCAGTTGCAACAATAATCCTGTCTCATTACGGCACATGGCACTGCCGCTGTGAAAGTAGGCAAGCTAGCAGATCTCCTTCTTAGAAAATACCAGTCTAGCCGTGCGGAAAAACTGCCTTCTATTACTGGGTAGTCAACGCTATATTGTGGACTTCTGTAAATGGGGTAATTTAGATCACAGTAATTAAAATTAAAAAGTGATGCCAGGACAGTGCAATACTGTTTTCCTTCATCTAGTGTCTATCGTGGAAAAAGAAATTACAAAAATCTCTGTTGRTAAAAAAAAATAAAATCAAAACAGATTCTGCAGCCTGGAGCAAGACTAAATATTTGTGAAAAACAAATGTGCAAACCCCTCATATTTCTCTGCATTTGTCCAATGATTTTTTCCCCTGCATTTGGGGAAAGATACTCAAACTGGATGCGTTCAGTGGGCCCTACTTTAAGTCACTAGCTCGGTTTGCTACTGTCGTGGTCTGCCACGCTCTTCCAAACCATAGTCTGTTCTTTGGAGTTTCTTTCATGCCTGCACTTCTTCTGGTGAGCATCCACCCTTCAAGTACAAGGGCTGGAATAGGTTTAGGTAAAGGTTTAGTAAATCACACCCGTAGGAAGAGCTGCGAACTGTCATTGGAGGCTCTTCCTATAAATCCATCTCTTCCTATAAATCCATCTCTAAATCCATCTAGGACCACTGGGAGCCGTACTACCCTATTATAGCCTTTGTCCTGCTATAGCACCATCATGGGACAGCATAAAGCCACCCCCCTCTGCCCACCCTGCGGCCCTGGCTTCCCCGGCGGCTTTCCCCCTTGCCTGCTCCCAGGCAAGGAGGAGCTCCCTGGGGCTGCGCAGGGTCTCCCTGCGGGGTCCTCCCGGAGCCGGAGTTCAGCTCGCTCCCACTCCTGAGCAGGGGCCAGAACGGCACTGTCGTATTTTAGAGGATTCGCTGCAGGAACCTCCTCCCAAACAGCAGATGTCCTTGCCAAAGAAGGGTAGTCAAGCTTATGTTTTCTGTAAGAAAGATGTTTCCTGAATGATTAGATTTTTTTTCTCCGACTCTCTGTATTAAAATATTTTGAAAAAGGAGMAAGTATTACTTCACGCATGTGGCTGTGTAGTTTAAATATAATTAAAGGGAAACTAGTCTTTTTTTCTTCTGCTGAAGAGTTGCATTTATACATTTTAATATGAAGATATGCTCAGTAGGGAGCAGGAGCCTATCATTGGCTCCTACTGCAGGCAACACAAACCGCAAATCTAAAAGAAAGGGCTATGGCACAGAAAGGAGGAAGCAAATTTTAGATGCAGAGGGAGAATACAAGTATTTAGACCATATCTGTAGCTATAAAGCTAGAGATAAAAGGCTTTTTCCTTTATATTTTCTTTTTATTGTTTTTTATAGTGCAGTACAATACAAACATTACAACCTGGCTGACTCCTGCAGAGATGCCAGGCACTAGCATCGTGTCCAAAAATTAGCTTTATACATATGCTAAATTAAAGATTGGCAGCCGCAGCAGCACAAATCCCATATTGGCAGCAGTTTGCAAATCCCACGTTGGCAGTCTTCTCCACATGAAAGAAGAGAGGAAATACAAAGGGCAAAAAGCCCAAGAGACTTTCTCTAGCGAATAACAGCGAGTGGAACATAGAAACTATCTGCAGGGGAAAAAACCCTCCAAATTATTGAAGATAAAAGAATAAAGCTGAATCTGTGACGAGCTCAAACAAGGGCCCATTTACACCTTTTGGAGAAAGAGCCATTAGTAAGCAAACGTTATTTTGGTGGGAAGAGTGGGAGTCCGGTGCTGGGCAGAGACGGCACTAGCCCCCATGGGGGCTGGAACCAAGGGGGCTGGGTTCTTCTCCAACACTTGTGTAAAGCTCCATCTAAATCTCTTAAGTTAGGCTGTTGCTAAATATATTGGACCGAAAGCAAATAGGGTTATTTGGGTTCTCCTTTACAAATCGTATGGTTTGATCTATCTGCAGGAAAAAAAAAATAATTGTATTTTTTATGAACCAATCAAAATTGTCATTGCATTTGATTCATTAATCTGAACATCCACATTTTCATGTTACTTCTGTTTATAAGTGCTTTCAGGGTGCATTTTACAACAACAAGTAGTTTCTCTTACATATGTGGTTCGCAGCAGTTCCTTCTCGGTCTGCCCAGTCGGGATGGATTACTTAGTTCCTTCAACCTACCCACCTATGTTATTTCGGCTGGCATTGCTTCCTTCTTGAGAAGTTACTGCATCTGGTAATTTACCATGAGCAGTAAATCCTTCCTATGCTTTGACTTGCTTGGATTTTAGAAGTCACGCATCCTGTTTTCAGGATAGATTCCTGGACTTGAACCAAGATACGCAGAAGTAAGTGGCTTTGTGAAGGTAAAAGAAAAGGAAGAGCCACAAGTTAAGAGAAATCACCTAACAGTTCTAATGCTTGGCTGTATCAAAAGGTGGGTCCCAAGATGGATGGAGAGAAGTAGAACTTGAATTTTTCCAGAGCTTTTGGTTTTGTTTAGTCTTTAAGTCCCTATAAACACTGAAGTATTTCATGATCTTCCAAACCCAAATCTTTGGTCTAGAACAAGACATGATTTTTTTTTTCCTTCCCCAGAAAGGCGTTTGCAGTGAATCAAAGAGCAGCAAATGATAGAGGTTTAATTCCTTTCCATCTGCGTGCCACCTGTCAGGTCTCACCATTCCTGTAGCCAACTCCTTCCCAAGCCAATCAGTCCCAGGCTGGCGCTGCAGGATCTAATGCACTGCTGAGTCAGTGGATGCGGCTCTGGATCAGGCACCTCCGCTGAGCAGGGCAGGGCACGTGGGACAGTGTTTTTGCCAGCGTGGGACATGAATCTGGTGCACAACATCCCCTGCCCCATTTCATTTGGCTTGCCTACCCCCTGCAATGTGGGGCACTGGCCACCACGTCAGATAACCTGCCAGAGAAACTCTGTGCCATTTTCAGGTTGCCGTTTGCTTTTCAGCAGCTCACAAGCCGCAGAAGCACGTGCCGGGAAACAGCAAAGACTCTACAAGTGGGAGCAGGGCTGTGCTCAGAGTCCCCAGCCTCAAGTACCATCTCCTGTGCCGTCCAGACCACGTGCAGGGAGAGGCTGCAGGTGGAGCTGGGCTTACAGAGCACTCTGGTGTCTGTCCTGCAGGAGGGGACAAGGACAGGAGGTCCAGCAGCAGCACAGTGAAGGCTCAGGATGAGAAGGACTATGTTCATAGCTGATGAACCCCCTTGCAAAGGGGGAACAAAAACACTGTCCTGGCCACCTGGAAGCTGGTGATAGCTCAGCTTTCTCTGCTATGCTAGCAAATGTTCAGGGCTGTAAAGTGAAAGCCGGCAAAGCTCTTGGCCCTCACTTCCCGCAGGTGATGGACACATGGGTTGTCAAAGCAGTCTTTRCTTGCACTGGGCTTTCCAGCCGCATCAAGAGGTGGGACATGGGATTTTGAGGAGGAGAAAGTGTTGTTCCTGTATTATTCATTAGCTGACCTCTGCTAATCATGTCCTGGACAAAGGCCCTTACGTTTTCCGTTGAGGCACCCACTGAAGCCTGGCTGCACTCCACACTCATGGTGGCTTTCTCTGCCAAGTCTGATTTTGCACATTCACTCTGTTGTGTCTTCTCTCACCACTGCAGCCCTGGTTTTGTTCCCAGGCTTTCTCTAGAGCCTGTAGGACCAGCTGTGTCCTTGAGTTGTCTGGCTTTGGCTGCAGATGCCAAGACGCTTCAAACAAGAAAAATTATCAAGTGGCACGTTCCAAGCAAATGGAAAAGCAGCTCTGTTTCACACAATGCATAGTTAGGCTCTTTTCCCTCTCGATAGTGTGGAAATGAACATCAGTCCAAAAAGCAACAGAGCATATTCGTGAAAGAATCCAGTCAAGGACTATTAAACACAAAGACACTGCCTCTTGTTCCAGGGATCCCTGATCCAATGTAGGTAGAAGGGGAAAGTTTCTTTCTCCATACTCCTGGGAACAGAGAATTTTTGACAGCTTCAGTGGAAGATGAATGGATCAAGACCAGCTTCCAAAATACAAGAGTGAGGAGAGGGAGCTTAGATTGACTTTTTGGTGATCACTCTGACCATTTGAAGGCACCACACAGATCAGAGGATGTGACTTGGATCAATGCTCTTCTAGGCTAACTAATGTGCATCTTCGCTCACGCCAATTGCGTACTGTGCCTGTAGTGCATTAAACCGTAAGAGCAGAGAACTGTGCAGGTTTCTCTGGAAAAGCTTGCTGTGCTGGGAATCCCTTTTGTTATCTCAAGTTCAGGTTTGATTTTTATAAATCCTGATGCATTAGATGAAGTTCAGAGGATGATCTGTAATTATGTATGGGCTTTGCTGTATGAAATTCTTGGTGCTCACAAAATCAATACCATGCAATTCGTGACCATCAATCCTAGCAAGGGCAAGCCCATAAGGAGAAAGCCCTTAGACCCTGGAAAGTTTAGACCCTGTGCCAGGGCCAGGGCTGTTTCGGACTATGCAAGGCTGAGACAGCTATGTAGTTGTGTGTATATGYGTGTGAGAGAACGGAGCTGCAAAAAGTCACCTTTTTGCCCAGTACTTCTCAGCACGCCCAGAAAAAACATGAAACAAAGGGTCTCCAAACATTGCTTTCACACTGAGGGACATGGAAGTCAAGCCAATTTCTGGATATCTTGGGAAACCAATGCTTTGAAGAGGTTCCCTCCAGTAATCTCTTCTCCATCTATGGTGTGATCATTAACCTCTTCTGGAAAGAACTGGGTTGTCCTCAGTCAAAGGATGACTGCTTCTCCAGGGAGCCTCCTGTTGCATTTGCCATTGTGTCTGTGTCCTTGTTTGGATGCAGGCAAGCTCCTTGTGGTGCTGACCTTGAATTTCTGTCATTGCCCTTGACCATTTCATAGGCTTAGCTCAGAGCTTTCCCTTGACTGTCTACTGCTCCAGTGTCCTAAAGTATCCACATGGCATGTGCATGGCGATGTCCTGAGCTCTCCCTGGTTGCCCCTGCGTGGCTGCTGCCTTCACAACCCAAGCACATTCGGTGCCCTGACCAAATGCTGGTGTTCCCCGGGAATACCGCTGTCAGCACACAGTCTCCATCGTGTTTGGCTGGGACCACCAGCTCAGCCCCGACACTGGTGATTGGCAGCACTGTGCTACTGTTTGGTGGGGTTGACTTGGGCTGTGGTGTCTTGGGAGCAATTGAGTCACTTCAGGTGTTTTGCAGTGGGCAAAAAAAGTCAAAGTTAAGCCAACCTCCTCATGAATCATCATGGCTCTGCACATAACGGGAGGGCAACCACATCCAAGGGACAACCAGGTAGCTTGGGAGGACTGAGAGTGGAAAGGGGGTAAGAAGGGACCAATAAAAAGTCCTTGATTAGCTGAGGGAAGTTCAGCCATTTTTATGCAGGTCCACAGCCTCTGATCCAGGCTAAAGTTACCCTTCCAGAAAGTATGAACAGCCTTCACCTGGCAGAGGGACCTTACTGCGTCAGCGCTTTGCATCGTGTGGTCAAAATGATTTTAAAATCTTGGATTAGGTGCTTTAACCATGAGACACACTTTCCCACTGACAACGGCTTTATTTTGGTGACTTCTTCATGGAACTTATCCCAAATGCTAGTGATACTTCTCTTTTACTGCATCCAAGAACTTACCACTTTCAGTGGAGTGTTAACATGCCTAAATCATTTGTACATGCCTTGCGTCTTAATCGCAGTTAAGCCAAACAATACATATTTATCTCTTTTCATCTCTTTTTTTTACCTTGCTCCTTCTTGCTTCCATACAAACGTATTTCTATTTATTATCGTCTTTCTGATGACRAAGTGCCCAGAATTAAAAATAACTACAGACTGGCAGTACTGTTGTTGCAGAGCTGCACAGAGACGGAGGTGACACGATACAGCTCCATTGGCTGGTTTTTTATTACTGCACTGTCACACAGCACATCCCTCTCTCATTTGCCATCCCTGGTTAGCCACACTGCCGCTTCGGCTTTGTCTTTCCCACTGACGGTCCGTGGCTTTGAATTTTGTTTTTATCCTTAGCTCTTTTGTATTTAGTTCTCATCCTCTTGCACTGCTTTTGATTTTTGTCATGTTAGGGTCGCTAGAAAATTTTTATTGGGGTGATGTTCACATTTTCTTGAAGACCATAGATGCAAATTAGAACAAAAAAAAAAATTCCAACAGGAGTACCCTGGCCACTTTTCTTAGCTCGATCTGATTATTTTAATGTTCACTGCAGCTTATGATCTGCTTAACAATCTTTTCCAGCAATGCACCTTTTTCCCCTTGAACATTAATTTTGAGCGCTCGGTCTTAGAGGTAAAATATATAAATTGCACTGAAATTATGAGAAAGTCTCARACAGTAAAATGCTGCTGTAATACGTAATTGTTTGAATTGTCCTCCTGACTCCACTGCATTATTTTCCTTCTATTATATCACAATGGCATGAGCACATATATCAAAAAGCTGAAACGAGTCTGAATCGTGACCGTCTACTCCTCCCCCATGTCCTGTCAGTTTCTTCATCCTAGATTAGTGTCTGTTGGCTTGGGAAGCAAAAAGGGAGCAGATGGACCACAAAATGAGATTCTGTAACCTTCTTACCCAATAGATCTGCTTTCTGCGTGTATTCAGACATATTTACTTACTGTAGTGACAATTATCAGTTTTATTTCTCTTAAGAAAACCAAACAACTTCAGTTCAGTATGAAAGAGAGCAAACTAAATTGTTTTCTGGCACCGTTACCATCCATATAATTTTAAATCAATTAGGAGTTATGTGGCGAGATTCCGATCTGTGTTATACCTGAATATGCCCATTAAATCCGTAGGTATGCTTAGGTATAAGAGGACAGACACAGTATGTACCGTCTGTGGACTCTAGGTAACTTTTTATTGTTCATAACACCGGTCAGAAGAGCACAGTTGTTTATTTCCTGGGATATTTTGTTTGAATATACTATTTGGATGGCCAGATGGTGAGCACCTTTTCACTTGCAAGTGGGGGGAGTTGGTTACAAAAGTAACCAAATAATAATAACCACCACAAAGCTTCGAAATGCATTAAATAAAGAATTCAGCTTATTCAGAAACTTGCGTGTTTCCTATGCCTTATTTGAGATGCACCCATTCACAGCATTGACTGTATTTTAAATGAGAGGAGATAAACGTAGTTGGCTGGCATTTGTTAAGGTATAGCTGTGAATTAAAGCATCTCCCTGCTTTCAGCCATRCAACATGTTGGTATAACCATACATTGAGCTCGTCCTGAAGATCCACTGAGAGTGTGATATCCTTATAGCAGCAAAGGTCTATAGTTAAACCTTTCATATCTCATCTGAGATAAGAGCCACCARCCCCAAAAACACTGAAGTGAGACTGATCTCGCCTGTTGTAGCTCTCCAGGAAGAAGGTGCTTCGTCTCAACCAGCTGCCAAGGCTCCCTACATATTCAGCCGAGGGGGCTGGGTGCCTCCAAAGAACAAATCATCTCTATGCCTTAGGCAGCTAGTCTAGGAGGAGATAAATCTCCTTCCAGATAAACCAACCTCTCACTATTGACTGTAAAAAGATCCTAGAAAAAAAAACAGACACCTGACTTTTAGATGACTCAGGCTGGATGCAAGGAATCCAAATACATTGTGACAATGTATTTGGCCAAATATATTGTGACAGGCTCCCGTACTAAAAAAAGTGCCTTCACTCTCCTGCTGAGCAAATGGGACTTGTCCAACAAGTATATGGCACGCATATGGCCACGCACTGGAAGCACTGAGTATCTTCCTTAGAGGAGAAAGAAACGTGTCAAACCTAGCGATTAGGACCTGGAGTTTTAAGAGTTTTAGGTAATGGGGAAAATAAAACTAAGAGGTAGAGACTTTGTGTACAAGAATTGCCTGGCTGCCTTATACGCGCGAGTGCATTGCCAAGAGCTGCAGGTGTTCAATCAGACTGCTTTTATTTGAGGTGCCTAACATGGATTTCGAAACCACCACGTAGGCAACCCGGCTTGAAAATTGACCTTAATTTCTTCTAATTGCATGTCTTATTCTTCATTATTTTTCTTGTTAGAGACAGAATTTTGAAAGGCGATTCACTAGTGCAGCTATTTTTGACTCATCGCTGACTTTGTCTTACTTCATGTTATTTAATGGGTTCCAGTGGCCATATGCTGTGGAGAATCCTGGAACAAAGTGAGTAAACTGGGAGGCATTGCTCGGAAGGATAAATTTCACAGTTGGAAACACACTTAATACTAAGCCCTCTAACCAGTTTTTCCAGAAATCGCAAGCTTGATTGCCATGATATCTGAACATGGCATCAGCTACTCTAATGAGGAAAATAATTGATATGCTATGGAAATTAGGTCTAATTAGATCTTGTTAAGATAAATATCTCAGTTCAGCTGAAAACTTGAAGAGATACATTTTGCAGCATTTCAGATTATAAATATGACCCTTGTTCTTCACCCTCCTCCGCATCTTGGGTTACTACTGGTAGAAGTGAATGTGAAAAGCCTCCTTATCACAATTGCTGCAGTCTGTACCCACTTGACACGGAATAAGTGACAAAGATGCTAGATAGTTTAAATCTTACATAGCTTAAAACCCATTTATTTTTTACATCAGCTTTAGACAAAGATCCTAATTTCAGAACCGTGTAACAAAATATCTCCTGCCTATTCATTTTCTTCTGTTAAAGAAATATATTAATGTTTATATATTTTCAGATCCACAGCAAATAATGCTCTTCAGTGCTCTTTAACGCTGTTTTCATTGACTTTAGAACATGTATGCTGTATTATACCAATAATATTTCGATGGAGGGCAAATATTGAATACAAGCTATAACAAAATCAAAGTTCCTTTGAAATTTTAAAGGAAAAAGAAGGAAAAAAGCCAAAAATATTTAAGGTGTGCCAGTATTTAGACTGGGAAGGTGACTTATAGCCAGATGTATACCTTGCGAGATGCTGCCAAGCAATGGGCCAAACTCGCCTTCCCCCTTCACTAGTGGAGTTGCCATGGGACTCAAAGCAGGATGAAACCTTATTGGCAGCTGCCTCGTTTTCTTCCAGCTTGCACAAAACACAGATCCAAAATCTTTACTGTCTTGATGGGCTTGGGTTTCCAGCTTGCGCACTGACACTCCTTCCRCAGTGCAAAAGAGAAGGGAATCAACGTTCTCGAATAATTTTAGTTTGATATTTTCTCATTTTCACAGAATAAGCTATTTAAAGTGAACCCTTTAAAAGTCTGCCTTCAGATATTAATTTTGCAGAGCCCCTGAGCTAATGACCTACAAGCCCCGAAACTACTGTATGCATCCTGTAACATCGCAGGCCGTTTTAAAAACGTAACGTGTTAAGGAGCCGATTTCCATTATTTGCTGCAATTCCTTTGCCGTCAGCCTGGCAGAGCTGGCAGCTTTGGCCAGCTGCTCCTGTTCCCTGCAGCCCCCAGCTTGCCTTCTGGGGAGCGGGCTGTGCTGTACTCTGCAGAGCAGTGGGAGCAACTCCTTGGTGCATCAGTGCTGCTGGGAGCCCAAAGGCATGAGGATAGCGCAGGGGACCGGCCTGGGCCGGGGGGATTTGTCCATGAGGACCACTTCACCAAGTGGTCTCTGCAAGGATGAGGGTCTGATGGCAGAAAGGCACAAAAGCTTCTTCTAGGCAAATCCAGTCCCTCTGGAAAAAAAAAATAATCCATCTATATGTCCTATTCTTGGCAAGTCTTGAGTAAGTGGAAAGGTGAATGATATGGTGTTTGCAGTCATGGTTCCTGACAGCTTTTCAATGTCTCTGTGTCTTGATAAATACATACTTCTGTCCACTGACATTTTTCCTTACAAATTGAGTGCGGGGGAAACCGTGGCAAGCTAGTGTATAATTTTCCTGGATGAAGGTGAATAATAAGTGAGTAAAATAAGATGACTCTTCCTATGACCTTTAAATATTAATAAATTAAATATCCATTTGCATGACTCATTTTCTATTATTAATGTATTTCTCTTCTTTTATTCTTGGTCTGTCTGGACATTACCACTATACTGCATTTTCCATTTCAGAAAATACTTACAACCATTGTAAATATTCCCAGACCCTCTATGTATAGATGTACATGGACAGTCRCTGGATGAGATACCATGCAGACCAGCAGCAGATGTATGTAGATTTCTTCAGTGGGAGTCTATTGCAATGATTTCACTATTGAAGTCACACAGCACCAAGGCAGCAGTTGTTGTTTTTTTTAAAATCTATTTACTCTTTTTGTGACAAACCTAATGATTACCGAAATGAGAAATCAGCCTGCAAACAGTCCAAATTTAAATAAAATCACCCCCACACTAGACTATAACAGTGGCAGATGGACAGAGGAAGAAAGTGTATATAGTCATATTTTTTGCCATTATAGTATAGACCCTTTCAGATTGCAGCAAGCAACTTGCCATCTGCAAATCTGAGTCTTTCCTTTTCTGCTGAGGCACTGATTCAAGAATCATGATTTCTGAAGTTTGAGTTAAAGTATTAAGTGGTTTATCTCTCATTTTAAAGGAATACTGATCTCATGATTTTACTTCAAACACATGGGAAAGGCATCCTGAAAATTTCCTCGGATTTCTCCTTAAGACAAAGCCCAAAGCCACTGGCTCACACTTAGGTATGTGGTGAGGTAATGGGTTGCACACATGAATAGCTTTTTGTCAAATAGTCTCTTATTGCTATTGTTCTCCCATCTTTTGTTTGGTTTACTCTATGGGCAAGTGATTTGCTCTGTGCCTGTATGATATGTAGATCGCACTGAGCACCTTTCTTACTGCAGTACACATGCTCAACAGCAGCTATGGGTGTTTGGCTTTAACATTGCCCCTCTGAAGAGATAAGAATCTGATCACTACATAAATGTCATTGATTTTTAAGGGCCAGATCTTCATGTAAACGGCCACTGATTTAGTGGGAGTGTCAATTTAATACAGATTTGCAAACAAAATCTGGACACATTTTAAAAACCCCTCAGTGTGTCAACCTGCTGTTGTTTTCCACAGTTTTATCTGACTGTAAGTTTGCAACATGATTCTGAGGATGTGACCATCACAGAGCTCAGACAAACATATGCAAGTGGCAGCCCACCAGGGTTTCTGATGCTTTCACGTTATGGGCAGGGAGTTACTTGATCTAAGGGTCAGGACTCTCATACAGGTTTAACATGKTTTTTTCCCTCTGTGTAACCAGCAGTAACCAAAAAAATCTCCTTTAGGGATGAAAACCTATTTTGAACCTGTCTAAGAAGAAGAGGATGCAATTCAATTCTGGCAATTCCCTTTCAAGAGTGCTGCAGTATGCATTGCATCACAGTATTTATAATTTTCACCAAATCAGGGTCGCTCTCTGCGAGGCAAAAAGAGGAAAGGTTTCTTTTGTTAATCGTACATGCAAGAGCCATGTACAAAATAAAGTATTAAATACAGTAATTACAGTAATTTCTGTTAAAATATTTCTACACAATAAACCTGAGGCTTTGAAAACTCTACCAGAAGCAAAAGAAAAACAATCTGTAATGAAAAAATTGAAATCAGAAGCCACTAATAACACTAAAGGGAGCCCAGAAGCCAAATTAATGTTTCTGCAAAGAAATACTTTCCTGCACCAGGCAAATTCCTCGTAAGACTCTTACCTGGGTCTTTATAGATAGGATTCAGATTTCATTTTGAAACATGCTTTTTACAAACTGTTTAGTGTTCATATGTCATTACCACTGTTGGGCCAGATTGCACCTGGCATCGATATAAACAAAGCTTTGGCAAGAATTCTTTCCTTTGGGATGGAGACATCTGATTTTCAAGCTGAAAACATGTCAGTGTTGCAAGACACTCCAAATAGCCTGTTTTACCAGTGCAGTAAATTAACCCGCCTGGTGTAGTGTTAAATGCTTTACAAACATCGACTGAAGGCGAGGGAGGGAAACAGCAAAAAACAAACAAAAACATTTCAATAACTTGTTTGACTATGAGCAGTGAAAAAAGTACAAGCAACACTCGAAGGGAGGAGGTGATCCTTGGGAGATAGGACAGCAGAAGAACAAATTTTCTGAATTTTGTCCTGTATTCAGCCCGGAGAGCGTGCCATGGTGTGGGAAGACACAGAGAGAAGGAGCAGAGCAATATATATAGRCGATAGAAAAGGCATCTTCATTTGAAAAACAGATTAGGATAAGAGCAAACAGTGACTGTAACTCACCATTGCCTTGTCTACAGGAGGAAGGCTTTTTGAAAGCTATTACATGCAAGAGGTTTGCCTTTCATGCCGCAAACCGCTGGTGGACAAAGACTACGTAGGCAAAACGGAGGATAAAATATTAGGCTGTCCCCCTTGCTTCCCCATTGTTCAGGATGAAAAAGCTGAGCTGAACTTCTGGGCACACAGAATTGGCTGAGTGAAAGCTCTCGTCGCTAGATCGTGCGTTTGTGCTAAGCCTGAATGGTCTAGAGGACAATGGGGTTCAACCTGCCTGTGACTCTACAGTGATTCTGCAATATAGA
The DNA here is from genome assembly GCA_030449065.1 of Oceanodroma leucorhoa. NCBI lineage: Eukaryota > Metazoa > Chordata > Aves > Procellariiformes > Oceanodroma > Oceanodroma leucorhoa. The sequence goes on along the minus strand of JASVER010000002.1, from coordinate 7,748,988 downwards.
TGTGAAACTAGAATAGCCGGAAAGTAGGTCCACATGCGTATGGAGTCGAACAGCGACCTGTCCTGAGAAACAGGCAGAAGCAGTGTTCTTAAATATATATATTTATATAGCTGTTAGACTGAAGCCATTTTGCTACTCTTGTCTTGCTATTTCAATTATCCTGATAGTCGTCTATTTACAAACATGCATGTAAGTGGGCTAGAATAATTAATTAATATTCATAAGCATTCATAAAATGTGACAAAGTTTATGTTAGGGTGGATGATAATTCCCAAGAGGATTACATTTGTGTTAAGTGTAGATTAATATTAGTAAGATTCAGCATGATTGATTCTTGCTTGGCCAGCAATAGAGGACTTAGCTTCCATACTGGCAGAGATTATATCTGGTCAACAGGAAAGGAAAACTGGCCAAGAAACTGCCAACACAGAATCTGAAGCTGTGAAACCTGGTCAAGAAGAAATAAAGCCAAATAAGCAACAGATGAAAAATTATCTTAAAGCGAAGATCAAATCACTCAGTTGGAAATGAGAATTGTATTGGAAAAGGTGATGCCGAGAGCATGAAGGGACGTAGGAATTTTTTTTTAAATAATATTAATAAATAAACTGAAGTGCTGAATACCAGTATTTTTTTTAAAATGGACATTAATATTTTTCAAAAATAAAAAAAAAAGTAGACAGTTTTAATACGCTCAAAGACTTCTGACAAATAGCAGAGAGGACTTCTAAACCTTGCAAATCATTTGGAAGAGAATGCCAGAGGTCTCAGCCCACGAGAGCCATGGGCATACTGGAGAGAGTCCAGCGAGGGGCTGCAAAGATGATGAAGGGACTGGAGCATCCCTCCTGTGAGGAGAGGCTGAGAGAGCTGGGTCTGTTCAGCCTGGAGAAGAGAAGGCTTGGGGGGGGCCTGAGGGGTGGGGGGGGCGCGGTGAGAGCTCATTGATGTGTATAAATACCTGAAGGGAGGGTGCAAAGAGGACAGGGCCAGGCTCTGCTCAGTGGTGCCCAGTGACAGGACCAGAGGCAATGGGCACAAACTGAAACACAGGAGGTTCCCTCTGAACATCAGGAAACACTTTGTCACTGTGAGTGTGACCGAGCACTGGCACTGGTTGCCCAGAGAGGTTGTGGAGTTTCCATCCTTGGAGATATTCAAAAGCCATCTGGACATGGTCCTGGGCCACTGGCTCTAGGTGGCCCTGCTTGAGCAGAGGGGTTGGACCAGCTGACCTTCAGAGGTCCCTTCCAACCTCAGCCATTCTGTGATTCTGTGACTCTGTCTAAAGCCCACTGGGGTAGRTGATAGATCAAATGAGGAACCAGAAAAGAAAGAGGCTTTGGTGAGATACACACTTTACAACAGTTTTCTGGTACTGTTGTACCTGGTACAGCACCCTCAGATGTTGGAGTAGTCCAGTGGGCTCAAGAGAGACAACAGACTTGTTCCTGCCCCTGTGCTGCAGAAACCTACTGCCTCTAAAGAGGAAAATTCCTAGGAAGTTTATTGACGATTGCATGAAAGAGTGGGGAGAGAAATGGGCAGGGAACTTGCCGACAGATAAAGCCCAACAGCACTGATGTCACTGTCTATTTTGCCCTCAGAAAATAAGTTAAGTTCTCTAGGTGTAGAGCAAACCCTTGACAAGTGGTGTGAGGACCACCTTGGACTGCACTGGCCACAGCCCCATCCCAAGCGAAAGCAAAGACACCTTAACTAGGAAAGGACCCGAACGATCTGCTGCATCCAGCAGCATAACCACACACCAGTGCAAGCGCCGCAAACACGCTGGTGGGGATGGTGCCTCAGTGCCCAGCCGGAATGAGAAAATGGAGCCAGGGAGCTTCCAGAGGTTGAAGGGGCGGCTGCCAGATGGTCACTGTGCTTGGTGGCAGGCTGGCAGCAGAGGGAGCAGCCACTGCCAAGGAAAGGGAAGGGAGCATCACCCGAGTCCCACCAGGGTTAACCTGCACCTGATGCAGGTGATGGGAGTGGGGATTCTGGCTGGAGAAGATGTCTCTGAGCACTCTGGGGGAAAAATTACCTTCTGGTCTCAATATGAAACACATTATTGCTGGGGCAATCAAAAGGTGAAAACAGGTTTAGCGAGTAAGTAAAGCACAACAGTCTCCCTTAAAAAGCGTTCATTAGGTAAGTAGGTCACGTTTTCATGAATCTCTTTTGGCAGTCCTTCATTCAGATCAAGAAGGAGATTCATAGCAAGTCAAAAATTGCTAAATACATATTTAGTCCAGACAGTTACACAGCAATAAAGCAAGTTGGGCAAAAATGTGAGAAAAAAAGTGAGCAAAAATGGCAATTTAATGGGTGTCAAACTTGTAAATACTGAATTCCATTTTATTGCTGTTGTTTTAAATTAACATAATAAAAACAAAGCAGCAGTACTGTATGAATGCAGTTATACCGCTGTAAAATCCTGATTGTCCGTGATGTTCATTCACGCAGGAAAATAAATTATACTGCTAGCAGCATTTTACTGAACAGATGCATGCCAAAGCTTTGCATCAACTTTATGTTACTGGTGTCAACTAAATTCAAAGTAGTTAAATCGGTACAAAGGCAGGGTCCAAGCTGGCCCCAGCATTTATTATTTGTGTTAAGAAGTGGTCCAAAGCTTCACCCATCTTATTAGTCTTTTATTGACATTGCGTTTGGCAGAGTCATTGTCCAAAAAGCGACAGAAACTACTTGATAAGCCAGACGTAAAGAATTTGATCTCAAAGCCTGACAGGCTGCTTGAAGTGGATGTTGGATTTGGACTTGGACAGATCTAAGAGTAGGTAACGGAAACACAGGTGAAGGAGTCCGCGTGTTCAGGCCTGGAAAAATGTTATGAAGGGAGCAAGCTAAGTGAGGGCAAAAGTTCTATTAGTCAACTAATCTACGATTTAACAAAGTGTCCTGTGTCCAGATGCCCCAGTTGGTTACGCTGAGGCAACGTTATGGGTAAATACGTATGGATGTAAGACTGGGGCCTCATAGTGATGATTGTTATGGGATGCAGGCATTTGCTTGAATCTTACCTGCTATTCTCCTCATTAGCACAAAACAAGTAAAATGATGGGTGCTTAGCTGGTTGGTTCTGGAGGAAAAAACAAAAACAGCTCAAGAAGTTCCTCTTTCCATGTTGCCCTTTTTAGCTGCTTATTGTCATTCTTTGCAACCCCCTTGCTTGCAGTGATGCAATTGTTTGTATGGTCATGCTGTAAGCAGGACTGCTGAAATGGTCTGGGGTGAAAAAAAAAATCCTACTCTCCCACACAGAAATTAAATAGACCTGAGTTTTTATAATGTGATTGCTTCAGTGATCCAGTTTGCATCTTGGCTCGAGAAACAGTTGCATTGGAAATGCTTACATGGGGAAAAAGTGGGGCATGGGGTGGGAATAAGCAGAAGAGGGTAGAAGCTGCTTAGATCTTGCAGAAATAAACATATGTTGATTTATCTTATCCTTTTATTGGGGAATATGCACCAACCTTACTTTAAACTTCGCAGATATTCCAGAAGCCCCACTAAGGAGCACCTTCTCAGTCAGCCTAGCATTTAAAAATTATTGACTTGATCAGAAAAAAATACAGTTGAAGAAAAGCTTAGGGAAAGAAATGTCACAAGTTTCAGTAATTTGTTCCACTGCAATCAGGAACATCTGAATGAGGAACTTAAAAAGGTCTTGAAGAACACCAATAGACAGTTAAGATTTCTTCTCTACATGTCTATAAAGATGTGTATTATATTGTACCAGTACAATACATCTATCGGTGCTGTACAAATACCATACTACAACCATAGGATTGACACAGGGGAGATTTGACCTAGAAAATAACCACCTCCTCAGGTCCCACTTTCACACTGGAGAARAATCTCAGTTCCTTTAACACCAATCATAGGTGTAGGCCGGGAAGAATTCATATTGTCAGATTTGGTTTAGACCACAGAAAACAGGTGAAGTCATTTCTAAAAGGTCCTTGCTCCTTGCCATGAATACATGAGTCATGGAGTTAATCTTATTTTATATGAGGGCTCAGTCTCTGCCTCAGCTAGTCACTGCCGATGCGGGGACAAGCAGGACATGGCATTCTGGTGCTGTTTCCCCTCTCCCACTTCAGGGGTGTGGGGGTGGAAAGAAGAGGGTGCAGCTGCTTTTGTACTGCTGCCCATCCTTCAGGGACTTTGCCAAGAGGGAACAGCTAGCTGTAACGGGCTTCATCACATCATTAGCAGTATCTGAGAAAATGTTGCCTACAGGAGGTGCTAAAACCTGCATCTGGGGTGGAGTGGGATGTTTGGGTCCCTTGACTCACCCCAGGCACCCGTCCAAGTGGGATCTCTATCAGAAGGAAGCCCTTCTAGTAGAGAAAGAAGAAGGATTTCTGGCAAAATCCAGCATAGTGAGGTGGGTCTTTGTTAAGGTAAGCACTGGCTGAGAAATACATGTATAAAACAAGTTTGCTTTGCAGGAAGGCAAGAGTTGTGTCAATTTAGTGCGAAGCTAGTTAGATCAAAGTTTCCAGTGTTGAACATCCCCATGGAGAGCTATCTATTCAGTGCTCCTGGCATCTACTTCTTTCAAGCTTCTAAACTTAAAAACATCTAAAATTACGTTCATGCTCTCCTAAAATTATTCTCCCATGGAAGTAATTACTGGAGTTATAGGCTACTTCTACAATACTAAATGCATCTGATCCAAGGAGAGATCCCTGGTGCCCTCGCCTAGTGAGGCAGAGGGGCTCATGTCCACATTGCATAGGGGCACACCTCTAGAGCAGACTGACTGCACTGACGGATGCATAGCACAGGGGTCTGGATCTCCCCGTGACACAGAGTGGGGCTCTGATGGACCTACAGTGCAATTGTTTTTCTGGGTGGTTTTTCTTCAGTTCCAGCAGCTGAAATAATATGAGCAGTGTGCCATATCAACATGGGGGTTTTTAACCTGTAGCTGAGGATAGCAAGATGGCACGTGTGAGTGTTTGAAGGCCTTGCTGGAGCAGCGTCACAGGACTGAGCAAGGTGGAGGCAGCTGATCTTGGTGCAGTCCTGCCCATACTGCTCTTTGGGCATGACGCCTGCAGAGACCCATCTCTAAAACCACCCCTTTGGTTTGGTTTGGAGGAAATAGATGATTCACTACACCAGGGAAGAGTCTGGATATAAATGAGCAGTTGTGCCTTGTGGGCAGTTGGGGCCACAGATCTTCAGGTGAAGTTGGGAGCTAAGTTATCTGATGGTATAGATTTTCTCAGAGGGTCCATAAACAGAAACTGAAACAAATGACATGATCTCACAAGGGAGCACAGGACTGCATGAGATAACCTCTGCTTTAAAAAGCTGCCCGTGAGATGAGAAGGTTTAAGTCCTCTCTAGACGGTGCAAGAACCCACCTGGTGGGAGGACTTGCTGGGGGTGCCTCGCTCAGCGTATGACACCTGAGTGACCAGCTGGTGTCATATATCCTGTGCTAAACCCGTTGCATGGAAACACATGCATCTACAAGGTGACACCACTTAACTTTAAAATGTAAGTTGAAAAGGATGAGATGAGAGCTTTTTCCACAAGTACGATTTTACTGCGGGCATGACCTGTAAACACTTGGACTTGGGGAATTCTGTGGGATTTTGATCACATTACAGAATATTAATTTGCTAATTTACCAATGCAGATAAAGCACTTAGGAAAACTGAGATAAGAGYTGTTAATCGGTATTCGCACAATACTAAAAAAACTTGCAGAGTTGTTCCAAGTTTTCTCTTTGAAACACCTAGTTTTATTGAGACTGTGGGTAGACAGGGAAAAGTTTCTTCCAGAAAAGAGGAAGGATGAAGGAAGCCATGGCACAGCTGACCTGATTTTTCTTAATGCCTTCTTCGTTCCTAGGGGCTTCGGAGCAGCTTGGGGCAGATGCTGGCTCCTTTGGTACAAGCAGGTGTAAGCCTCTGGCCAGTTGTTTTCTTTCTGATAAACTTTTATTTGCCTTTAGCTTGCCTTTAACTTTCCACACTGTTTAATGTTTACCTCGTTTGGCTTTAATTATTTTTTYCCAAATAATGTATTAAATAATTGAGGCAGTAATTAAACAGCGCTTCTGATGGTACCCATTTGCCAATCCTCAGAACGTTTGATCCATATCCCACTTAGAATCACCACACCTGATATCAGCTTCTGAACAGGGATTGATAATTCGTTAAAGCAGATACACTTTGACAGACAGCAATGTATTTCATTATCAGCATTAACAAAAAGTTACATTTATAAAAATAAATATGGATGCCTAAATGTAGACATTTTCCATAATAATTTATTACATCATGCCAAGAAAATACATCTTAAACTAGAATATTTTTAAATAAAAAATAACCATAACATACAGTTAAACTTATGTGCCAGATGAAAGAAATGCATAGCTTTTTTTTTTTTAATTGATACATCAGATTGAATATTTTGTGGTCTCACTTTATCATGCAGCAGCTCATTYGGACTGTCCAGGAAGACTAATTAACACTAATGCTTCTAAAGAATTTTCATTTGTGATGCTAATCTGTCACAAAACCAAAAGCATCCTCAGAAAGGCAGGGAAAAAAGTAGAGACTACATCTTGCAGCCAGCTTAAATTAGTGTTAGCTTGATTTGTTTTAATTGAAAGGTTGTTTACATCTCTTTTGTAAGTGTTTATAAAAGTTGGCAGACAGAAGAATAGCTGCCTACGTACATGAACAAAATTTTCTTTTGTTGAAGCTGTTGTATCTAGTACTTTAGAAAACCCTTKGAAATATTTCTGTACACATAGTCTTAAGGTATAAGCCTGTCTCTGTGTTTATGTATACACAGACACACATGCTGTATTATTTTTGCCACAGAGATATTTATGCTAAGTCCTCATATTACATGAATATTTCTATATGCCAATTCATTCTAGCAGCCTACTGGCCTCTATTTAAATTTCTATGAGATACATGCAAGTCGGAAAAATATCTTAAACGCAACTTGTGAAAACGTCCTGCTCTTACACTAATATACACATCCTCGGATACCCCRGCTCAGCAGAAACGTAGTGCTTACATAGCTGAGCACCCGTAAAGCTTTATGGGGATGCATGGATCCTGAGTCCTGGACTGCCGGCTGGGTGGACCTTGTTGTTKTCTTCCGGTTCCCCACCTTCACAGCATCTCAAGCCAGGCCATCACCCGATCGTCATATATGGAAATTGTCCAATTCTGATGATGTTGGACAGACCCCACCTAATATCTTCAAGATCCACATTGTCCACGCTGGTAGAGGGAGGGAGAGGCTTGCTAAGCTTACATGGCAGCAAGCAGCTCCCAGCTATTCATAAACAGCTTTAAGAGATCTTGTCCTTTAAAAATACAGGATAAATATTGTCAATAGGTGCACTGATGCATTCCTGGACCTTAAGTGAAACTTCTAGGAAAATGGGCAAAGAAATCAAGAYTCCTCAACAGAGCATAATTAAATTGCAGCTTAGTTCATAATGCTGGCCACCGAACTTTGCCTCATTTTAGTGTTGCTAGACCATGTACTGCATGTAAAGACAATTAGCAGAGCAGAGAGAAAAGCAGCAGATGCTAGAGATGCACAGAGTTAGATGACTCATTATGTCATGAAGAATCTCTTTCAGAAAAGTGAAAAGGTTGGTATAAAAAAAGAAAAGGCTTGAATAGACCAAATAATTATTAAAGAAGGAATTCAAAGATTTCAGGAAAGAGGAGCGGAAAAATCAGAATCTTGCAGTGCTCTAAAACGTGCGTTTGCCTGAACTGCAGAAGAGAAACACCAACATACATGACGGAGACCTTATTCTCCCTCCTCCTTCCCACTCCTGCCCCTTCTTTCCTTTAGGATTACGTGGTGGGTTTGGCATGTTCCCTATTGAACCAAAAGAAAACGTGTTTTAAAACTTCATAAGTCTTTAAAAACTCCTCCACTGATTATTTGCTCAAAGGTAACTAAAAGAAATTATTTAATAACAGCTTCCTGAAGGCTTTGCAATGTATGCATATTTTACAGCAGTTTTTCAGACTAACTAGAAATAAGTATTTGCCATTTCAAAGATTTATTCTCACAAGTACCTGATGCATGTAAGGTAGAAGGCAGGTCTCGTGAACCAGGCGCCTCCTGTTCTCAGAAACACTCTGCTCCGCGGTTACGGTTCTCTTTGTTTCCTTGAAAACAAATGTAATTTGTCTTTTCTCTTGCCAGTCTCATCTGTGAATCTGAAACTAAATGAAGTATCATTCTGTATGGCATCACTTCACTGACGGAGAATTAAGCCTGTAAAAAATGTCAGGCTTTCCCTCTGCAGAAACTCAGTTTTGCCCAAAAAATGCTGTGGTTATAATATATGTGCGCTTCTGCAAAATCTTATTTGAGAGACGCATTCGTAGGGTATGCACTAATATAAGTGACAAAAGATTCCGCAATGTCAAGTCCTGTAAACAAACCACTCCAGGGAAGTAACATTAACACATAATTGTATGTTTTTACCATGTCAGACCTGTCACAAAAAATAACTTGAATTGTGATTATAGTAATTAATTTTTCCTCTGCCATTTGAAACATGCAAACTTATTATGGCAATGAGGATGATAGATTCTGGCCTGCCATTTTAGCGCATCGTATACTTACATTTCCATGTGAAGAATTGTTACCAAAAGATGTTAACAGGATGAGATCTACACATAAACATATCTTTAAATATACCCACTATCTTTATATGAAGACCTGAAGGTCTTGAGAAAAAAACGGGTGTAAGACTAGGCAAGAAAGATAAAGCAAAACAGAGATTTTGTCCCCAAAATCAGGCAGGTCTAGAAATCACAGTACTGGAAAACTGGCTTGCGGGGTATCGTACCAGTTTGAAAAGAAAGAATAAAATGTCATTTTTCTGTCTCCTGTTGCAGTCCCCAAAATTCTGTTAATCTGACCATCTTTGTTTTGTTATTGCTGTATTAAGACTGTGTCCAGGACGAGTGGGTGGCTGAGCTTCCAGCTCTGTGGCATTCCTTCTGTTTCGAAGCAGAAATTTCTACATCTTGACATATAACTTAAAGCAAAAAAGGAAAAAAAAAAAGGAAAAGAAGGAAAGAGGGAAAGGTACTGAATCAGCTGGTAGGACACTATGATAATACTGTTACCAAAGGCACCTATTTAGGTACGCTTATACTGTGTAGTTTTATAAATAAGCCCGAGGGGCTCCTTCTTCTCCACCACCCCCTTCCCCGAGTCTCGCGCTCTGCCTGCCTGATCCCATCCGACAGTAGAGCTGATACCGCACTAATCCCTGCAAGTTTGGGACTAATGAACTAACTGCTGGGCTGCCGCCACGGAGCTTGGTCCCAAACTATACTGTACTTCACACTCGATTTATTCTCCAGATGGCGAGACTGCGCAGCCCCGCCGCGAGGGACCACCTCTTCCACTGGAGTGTAAAAGTGGACGGATGTTGTTTTCTTAGCAGATTTGATAATTCAGAGCTAGGAACTCGTGAGGATGGTTAGTTATTAGGTTTAATGGGTGCCAATTGAGCCGGCAACACGCGTATTCCCCTCTTTAATTTCAGTGTCTCTGTGTCTGAGCGGCAGTGGATTTGTCGGCGATGCTGCATCACTGAAACCTTTATCTTCTCCAGTTGGCGTAGCTGCGCGTGGTAATGAACATCTTCCTGCGTCCTCCTCCACRTCAAACAGAAGGGATGCTAAAATAGCCACCCTGACCAACTTTTTTTTTTCCCAGTGGGTTTTCCAGCACAAGTTGCAAATTTAGCATACTTTAATAATATCACTGTTTACCATGGAAGCTCTCTGTTGTCTTTCTTGTTCAGTTTGGTAAAGAACCCAGCCCACRTGGGACCCAATGGGGACACCACCGTCCCAAGCTACCTGGGGATGGAATCGTTTACTTAACAAGCAGATTTATTTCTTTATCAGCTATTCAGTCATGACAGAGTATCTGATGTTGTAGTTCTCGTGTGAAGAACAGGGTAAATAATTTTTTTCACCTTTCCTTAAAAATTCTAGTTAGACGATTCTTGCCAGGGACTTTACATACAGTTTGGAAAATGTGTTTATTCTTGCATCTGCTGCTATAAAGACTTTATTCTATCAAGGACTATTTTTTTCTCTACTATTACGATGTTGAAGTAGTTTACGTAGCTTAAAATTYTAGCTTTTCGCATGGATGCTACAAGAAGAATAGCACCTACGTTTCACTGTGTAATGAGGTGGAAAGGGCTCTCCCTTTCCTCCATGTTTTTAGTACATTTAGTCAGACGTTTTAGTACATTTTTTTATTTACCCATGAAATGTTTTATTGGAAGCCTGGGTGGGGACCTGATATACCCCACTAACATCAGTGAGATTTTCTCTGTTATAGGAAGGGTAGGCACCGAGTCAAACCCCTCACGAGCTCTGACTTTGGCAACCACAGTTTGTCCCACAAGTAAAAATATAAATTATATCCTGATGTAGAAACTATAGTGACTAGAAGTATTTTGTCATGGAAGGGAAACGTTTCCATTCTCGGGGTATCTAAGCAGACAGATCTAAAACGTAGTGGTTCTAAGAAAATGCATCAGTTCTCAACCCAACAGATGGCATGGGTGTGTTAACTAACATAGCAACATATTTTCTATTAAAATATGGGAAAAAACAACAACCCCCTCCCCCTGTTTGTTGGTTGGTATAAATTCAGTGAAGTTGTTGGTTATTTTTGGGATACGTACCAGAGGGCTGCACATTTAGTTTATGTAAATTGATAACAGCAACAGCCTGTTAATAAGTGTTTTGTATGGAAATATACCTAGAAAGACACGATCTGTCTTTTTTGGGAAGGGAGTTTGCAGCCTGAGGAGGGAAATAGCTAATGAGACGGTCTACTGCTCATTATTATAAGCTGAAAAAAATCATAATGAATTATGCTGTAAGTTTGCTAGAGATGAGCCTTCAGTTGGAATTGGATGCTGCCTTAGTGGGTAATTTGGGGAGATCTTTCTTTTGCAAATTGGATCAGTGTGTGCTGAAACGGTGATAATCTGACTTTAATTAAAAGCATAAATTGGTTTGGAGCATGTTTTTAAGCTACCCTTCTGCATCATATCCAGAAACTTTCGGTCCAGCCCTAGAAACCTGTTACCCCTGGTCGGAGAAGGAAAACATAGGGGATTTGTATTACCCAGTAATGGCATCATATGGTTTGGTTTACCTAATTCAGAAGAACCATTTCAGACGGCTGTATGCCGGAGCTGTCTTCCAGCTGGACGTGTTTGTAGTAAACTGCATGCATCTTTGTGTGGCTTTCCTAATGGCCCCAGTCAGAGTCCATTCACAGCAGTTCGAACGTTTYGGGTTGTATTTTCCAGAGATTACCTCTGAAACGTGCCCCTTGATCGCAGCACAGGGATGCGTACATGTGCGCCTTGTTCCCGTCTGTCCGATTAACGGGCATATGCTCCCAACCTTTGGRGAAGCACAACTAGTAGCCCCAAGCTGAAGGCTGCTTGCTTCAGATTTCATTAACTTTCTGCTTCATTATTCCTTCCTTTTAACCAGTTAGAGCCATCACTTGCTTTTCTCTAAACTTACCCTAATTATCGGGGGTCCCAGCCCTGTAAATTAGTACACTGCAGAGCTGTCTTAAACTGGCCTGGGAGACCCTGTTCTGATCGGACCTGACAACTGTAAGCTACTGTTCCCTCACACGGTTTAACTCAGACCACATTGGGAAACCGCCTCTGCCCCTCTCGCCAGCAGAGATTTGCATCCGTCTGGTTTAAATCTACTGTCATGTGCTGTCTTGCTGATTGGTATTAGCCTGGATATTAACTTTGATGACTTTTTTTTATTTTTTCCCCTTGAGTTTGCCTGTTTTCTTGAAAAGCATCTCTATTCAACGACTGCATATTGTTAAAGTTGTTCCTGAACCTCCGTGAGTCGGGAGCTTTAAAGTTTTATTAGCCCCATAAAAACTCTTCACAAATGAAATTACTTTTGATAAGTGTGCATTTTGACAATGCGAATTTGTTAGGGGCTGTTGGCGACTGGAAGGAATTTGGGGTTGAAACTACAGTTGGCAGGAAGCAGGGAGCCCAGCACCCTCCGTCTCCCTCCCCTCTTCTTCTCCAGGCCAAGAAACACGTTTCATTTCAGAAAAGCATGCAAGTATTTTTCATGCAAATCAAATATTAAACAGATTTGTAAATCTACATTCACAAAAATAGCAAACGGCCATGGGAAGCACATGTCTTTGGAGATTTTATTTTGTGCCAGCAGGAGAATAGCTTTTTACGTGGTTCAAGAAAAATCTACAAGTTATTTTGGTGGTGTTTTCACATGCGAGTTGTGAACTCTACTACGGCCTTTAATACACTTTGGATACGTGGAGAAAAGGAAGATTCATATAGCAAAACCAAAGAAGTATATGTACATCAGTGCTTTCTGACGTCCATGCTATTTTAGCACAGGCAATATAGAGAATAATTACGAAAATGAATTGTTTCATGCAGATTTATTAACATGCCATTTTTGTGAGTGCAGACGGTTAGTGCAACTCAYTGTGGTTAGTATGAAGATTTGTGTTTGTTAGACACGTTCAGCAATAGTGGACACAAAAGTCATGTTTTCTACAAGTGATGGTGTAGAAATACTTAGACATAAAACCCAAGCATTTTATTTACCAGTTATAAAGAAACGAGGAAGGTAGAATTGCGAGGTGCTGGTGATGACTGCTTCAATAAAAGTCCAGGAGTGACAGACATTTTGGKGACATTTTGGCTGTCTAGCTTTTTCCCAACATCGTTTCAACATGTTTTCTGCTCAGTGCACTTTTCTGTCAATAGATAATAATCTTTCTTTTTCTTTTCTTGTGCCTTTAAATACATATATATTGTAGAGAGAAGCAAGACTGACAGTTGTGAAAACCCTTGAAGAGTTTGACTTTGGCCATGCTGAAAAGTGTGTTAGGATAAACTCTGTGTCCAGCGGTCTTGCAGAAGAAGATCTAGAGGTGATTTTGCAGTCCAAGACCCTTCCTTCAAGCATGATGCTGCCAAAGGTTGAAAATGTTGAAGAAATAAGATGGGTGAGTAGCTACCTGTTTACCAACAACTCAGTAGCTTTTGACAGAAACTGTTGGGCCAAGTTCACACAGGCATGGAGATGAATGGCTCTGAGTTACGAGGAAGGCTGCAAATACCGTATAATGTCATTGTTTGGCTAAGGTAATTGGGAAATGCATCCATTTAAACGTGTGTAAGACGTGCTATACAAAAAGCATACATGAAACACCTTGCATTTATAAAGAAAACCAGATTTATTTCTCCTGCGGTCAATGAAGAACCAATATTGATGTCAGAGTATCTTATCAAAAATAGAGGCATAAATACCTGTCTCTTTTCTAAATGCCCTAACATGCAAAATTACTGTCTATGCCCGTGCGCCTTAGTTACATGCATTGTAAGCAGGAGACGGGGAAACCATGCTAGCGACATATGAAAAAATGGGTTGGGGGGAAGGTCACTCCTTGGGGCAACTGGAGGAACAAACAGGAAGCTTTTAACTAGTGTTTTTAATTAGCACAGATATTATTTCCTGAACAGTTCTCTATTTCTTCCTTTTTAATTGCTGACAGGTGTGTTTGTGTTTCACGACTGACTTTTCAGCCAATAAAAACCTGAAATGTAAATGGTTGGCATGTCAAATTACTTAAGAAAACTTTGAAATAGGCCTAATTATGCTATAATTGTTTTAATTGTCAAGAAAAAGCGGACGTTTGTTTAGATATACCATTATTTCTGTAACATGCCAATAAAGGAATAATGCTTAATGATTCACTTTTATATTTTTGCAAACCGCTAGCCGAGCAACTAGCACGCGTGCAAGCTGTGATGAAAGGCAGGCAGACGTATTAGGATCTATTTTAATCTCAGCATCTAACCTTGATCAAACCGTTAAGATCAGGCGTGAGCGTACAACTGAGCAAATATGTTGGGTATGTGATGAGCCCCATCCGTTGCGTGGCACTGCCCCTTCGGCCTCCGCCACTCATGATGGAAAGTACACTGTCCCCTTCCACCAACATTTAATTAAATTAACCGGAGTATACCTCTCAGGGTTTACAGCCATGTAAGTGTTAGACGTAACTTGTCAGTAATGAATATTCATGCTTCCAAAATGGCAGGGCCCTTGCTGCCACCAAGTAGGTTTTGCGGGGAGGTGGGATGCAGGGGCTCTTTGTCCCCTCATCCCCTTCCACCTTCCCTCTCGCTAACTTTGATTTCCATCATGGAAAACAAGCCAGCCCCAACAACTTCTGCCTCATTGTCCGCCTTTAGCTTCCCTCTCACTTTGCCCAACCTTTGCACACAAAGAGCGCACCCCGCTCAACGCCGCTGCCTTCTTTTCCCAATCCTCCCAAAATTCACTCCAGCGTGAATTTTTAGCCTCCCAGAAGCTGTTTATTTCCCCCCATGCATCCCCCCCCCCCCTTCATTTTTATTTATGTGCAGCAGAAAAACCTGGAGGCTGATGCACAACTAAAAGATGGGCTTACTTGTTTTCTTTTGTGTGAGAATCTCTTGCTTTCCTTTTGTCCCTAGTGTGGGTACTTGTTTGACTGGCATGGCTTATTGGACTATAACAAGCGTAACTCTCCCTCCTTTGTGGTGGGACAATTCTCCCACAAATCCCGACCAGTGTGCATTCTTCCCGACACACTATTGGGTGTGCACTGGAATTGAAAGAATTGCTGAGGCCTTGCTACTCCATCCCCTCCCCAAGCTTTGTGGTTTTTTTTTCCCTCCGCCTTCCTTTTTTTTTTCCCCCTTTCTCCCTGAAATGARCACTTTACCGGGCCGGAAACATTTAATCGTCTCCTTTGGGGGAAAAAAAAAAAAATTAATTGAAACTTCTCCACTCGTTACCTTTTGTATTGGTGCTTATTGCAAATTTTTTAAAAGGGAGAGGAAAGGAGACAATATTTAATTAAACGTGCTTTTTTCTGTTGTTTACCTTCAAAACAAAAGATAGCAAAAATCCCAGGAGGGTGACTTTTAAAATATTTTAAAATAAAAGAAGAGCTCTGCTGCTTTAACTTGCACCTAAAATATAAACACTTTATATATAAATATATAACACTATAAGAGCTTTTTACTTTTTTTTTCATTTAAAAAATAAAAGTCAGATACGAGTCTTAAGAATATATGCTGATGCCATTATATTACCTCATTTTCTGCATTTGCCTGGATGAAGTTTACTGTTTTCTGTCACTATAGAACCTGCCATACTGTACATTTGCACGTGTGAATTGCATTGATTATTATTTTTTTTCTCCTTGCACATTTTTGGGTGGGATTCTCTTCTCCAAAGAAAAGTTACCGAAAGGCCCACGGTGACGATGCAAAGCAGGGATGGGAAGGGCAGAATTCTTCATCGAAGAAAGCTGTGATTTATTTTGGCCTAATTGTAAAGTTACTGCAAATTGCTGGAAAGCTTTTTTTCAAGATCTGGTTGATTAGATTTTCCTTCTTTTGGGGAGGGGAGGTGGGGGGAAGCTAAAAGGGGAAATAACACCTCTAATCCAGCTTCTGGTAAATAGGCTGCCAGCTTTTAAAATGAGTTTCCTTTCTATTAGTCAGAATATTATGCTAAGCCTTAAGCATTAGTTTTTTATGTTGCCATAGCAGCCTTATTCCTGCAGGGTTGTGACCTGCGATGATTACAGTACAAAGCTTATAGGGTCTTGAAACCCCCTTTGAAGATGAAAAGTCTTTGATGGTTTATATTTATGCAAATCTCTTAGATATGATTTACCCAACTGAGACTGAATGGAGAGATGATTAAAATTCCCTTTCCTTTGATATGCATTAATAGTCGAATATTCCTTAAATTTAAAATATATGCATATGTTATTTTTTGTCTTTATTTACTAACATATTTTCGCCGTACCTGCGATAYGTTTATCTCTGCGCAAATTACTCGATCTGGACAGACATAATAGATTTACAATATAGTGCTGAGGGTTTTTTCCTCTTTTTTTTTTTCCCCCTTTTGAAAGGGGAAAAATCTGTGCAAGAGCTTTTGTATGTTTCCAGATGATAGATTTTGGAATTTGGGCTACCCCACTGGCAGCTCAGAGCTAGCTGTGAACTGGTCTCATGGAAAAAATTGGCAAGCTTTGGTCTTCAAAGAATTAAACTTCCTTTTTAAGGCCTTCCTAGGTAAGCTAAAAAATTATGAAGAAAAGCCGATTGAACAAAAGGGTAACGGTGCCGTAATGAATAATACGGATGCCACTTAGAAGGCTGGGGAGCACTTCCAGTGATGGCAGTGCTGGACCTGAAACAAAACCGGACCTCAGGTACAGCAGCACTTCATTGTTTTCCAGGGCCCGCGGATTTGCATTTCACTAAGCCAGGGTGAGAGGTGCTAAGCCTAGATTTTTTTTTGCAAACCAGCCTGGAAACTTAGAAGTGTATGGGAATGCTGTGGTTTCGAATCGCAGGCCTTGTTAAAAGCTGGTTTAATTTTTTTAATGATAAGTTTTTGGGGTGGGGAGGGGTGTTGTTACAGCCAGGTGAAAATTTAACATGTTATATATACATGCAGACTGTTCTTTTTTTTTTTCTCTCTGATAGCTCATACTGTCTAGTTTTAGTTTTCAGACAAATTCTTACATCACCTAAAAGGCCGAACACTTGTAGAACCAATGAATTTTATCCCTTTTGTGGAAACTGCAGTGGGCTTGCTCAATTTTAAGGTAAGCAGGTCTTGAAGTGTTCATATTTTGCCATCTCAGCAAACTAGGATRGGCAGAATACTCCCCAGTCTCCCCTTAATTTCATCAAGGAAGAGAGAGTAAAAAATACTAAACATATTGTTCAATCCCCCAAAACATTTGTATGTTTAACTCTCATGTTTGTATTGTAAAGGCCTTCATAAATTCAAAATATTTCAGTGACAGAACAGTTCCAGATAGCCCATGCCAAATAAGAAAACCTCTCTGCATTACTGTTAGCATTTTTAGCACATTTGGAGTGGAAACGGGCTTCTCCAAAGATTTTAAATACTCACAGTGTTGCAATACACTGGCTATTTAGTAGCTATCGAACTGGACTTTTGTATAACATTTAATTCGAGAAAAGAATTATCATCATTTTGCTATTGCTAAACTGGTATCGTTAAAATGGTTTCTACTGATAACATTACAACCAAATTTCATGTTATAGTTTTTTTATGTGTATGATGGAGTGTTTAATGCTAAGGTTAGAAGTATAATTAACTTTGAAAATAGGAAATATCTGAAGAACATGCTCTTAGGGCAATTTTTTTAAAATTTTTTTAAAAAAGAACATTTTTTAGGGCAATTTTAGATCAACTCTTATTTTTAAAGTGCATTTTAATATAAATTACTCCCCAGCCTTTACTATCAAGTCCAGGTTTTTCAGAAAGGCAAGGCAGCGTGGTAATGAAACGGAAGATCTCGTGCGTGCACCAGGAATTCAGCGTTCCCCTCCCCAGCTCTAAGGGAAAAGTTTCAGACCAGCTGAGGACATACAGATCAGAAGTGCTTCCAGAAGTACCGGCAGGCCTCACAGGCAGCCTGCTCGTTTGATACAGCCATTTATCTTACAGCACACGCTAACATATCTGGGAACATAATAAAGCAGTAACCAAATCGACACGCTCCTGTCCGGTGTTCATACACAGAATTAAATCATATTTTAAACCGGCTGAGGTTTTTCTTCGCATACAGTATTTTATAGTGGAATTTTTAATATTGCAGTGCCTGTTGTTGGCCGGAGACTTGCCTTTTAAAGCACTCTGGTTAAGAATAAGCTGCCATAGAAGAACACCGGCTAGTAGAGCTTGTAATTACATCTGTCTCTCTCTGCATACCTTAGCCTTAAAAAATATTAATATTATCCAAACATTGATATAAAATAATAATATTTTGGAAATGCACTTCCTCGTAAAATAGGTACAGCAGCAAAATTTTTCTTGCTTTTATTTTAATACTTTTCTGTAGCACTTGTTGCATTTTTAACTTCCTTAGCTACTTTTTAGTTATATGTAGCAGAAGACTTTAAATTGGCGATCCTATAAGGAATCCTTATATCCTATAAGGAATCCACAAGTGTTTTAAACCGTTCGTATCATTTATTTAATAAAAGAGATTCTGATCTTTATTTCTGTTTCTCATGCAGATATCTTACATGTCAAACTAATCAAATTTAATACTTTAGTTGCTTTTAAGCAGTATTTGTCAAATGTTTTGTTTCATATTTGTTACATAAATATGGGGKTTTTTTTATTACTGATATTACTGATCACAGTAATACCCAGGACATTATGTCGACCAAAAGGTAGGGAACCTGCTACGGTGTCCTGTATTTACACAGTCTCGGCATATAGGTGCTTAGGGAAAGGTAATGTTTTCTCTTTTGCTGAGTCATTTTAAGGCACTGTGCATACTCGAGCACCTGCAATGGCTTTGCTTATTAGGAGCAATTGAAGCTGAAGGGTTTTGGTAACACTGAGTTGCTGTAATATCCTGTTAGTCTCTCTGCGTCCTGTGTTTCTGTAGAAATTAATACTCTGTTCTCATTTGAAGGCTRTCTGTGAAGAAGCACTGAGAACAGGATCCCAGGTTGGCTTTCATTTGGACGCAGTTGTCTTTGGAGGAGAGGATTTCCGTGCCAGCATAGGTTGTTACCTGTCTGTTTTCTATGAATGTTAACGTATGGCATTTGCACTGGAGAAGCCCGATGTGATTTATGATCGTTGCTTTTCCGACAGCAATAATTAAAGTAATGACAAGACTTGATTCTGCATTTTACATTTGCACTTTTCTCCTTGATTTTTTTCAATGCAGAATGCATCGCTGGGACATTAAAACGTGGTCCCTGTGTGTTACAAGGCACTGACACTTTCTTGTGCTTCTYGCACTGCCATGCAGTACTAAAAATTATTAGAAAAAAAAAACAACCTGTTGAGCCACTGAAATTATTTAAAAATATGATATCCATAAGAAACACACACATGCTTCTAGGAACTACATTTAAAGTCCTAAAATTCTGGTGTCTGCTTCATCACTGTTTTACAGACAATTATCATTCAAGCTTTTGACATCATGTAAACTCTCCTGTTACATTTTGCTTTCATAAATTTACTTTAAATATTTCCCATGTCAATACAGCCACGTGTTCATGTGAAAGCACTATTAGTCCTCCTCAAAAATAAAAAGTATTTCAAAATTTCTTTTATGAGAGGCCACTTAGCTTCTTATTAATCTGAYTCAGTTTAAAGATTCAGTTCAGAGCTATCAATACTTAAATTAAAAATAAGTATGTTAATGAAAAATTAGGATTGTTTTACTAAATTATTCTTACAAACTGGAAATCTGTGTCTCAACAGTGACCCTAAGGAAAGGGAACATTATTATTATTTTTTCACACCAGCCTTCACGTGAGCTTGTTGCTTAGCTGGTGCCCTGTGAGCACATGAAGTCCCATGAATACTTTTGCTTCTTCTCAGAAGTCATCTACCATTATTTTTTCATCCAAATACTAAAGCTTAAATATTCAGCTTAGGATATCAGTTGTGCAATTCTATTCTCAGTGTGAATTTTTTAACCATTTAGTTGTACCCAGTACATCAATCTGTGTAAAGCTTCTCTTGCCGTATGCTTCTCACTGTACATACAGTAAATAATATAATCAAATAATTACTTCATGTTAGTCCCAACTCCACAGTTCTTACCAGCCAAAACTTCCACTGGCTTCAGGCTTACAACTTCGGATTTGAACTGAATCAAAATCTGAATTTTATAAGCTAGTGTTTAAAGAGGGRTTTATTTATTTTTTGCTAAAGCAGCTTTTTTTTTTCCTCATAAGAGTATTATTTTGACAATATAGCCTTGCACCCCTCTTTTGTTTTCCRTATTGGTTAAATGATATCTCGAACTTTCTTTTTTTTACATAGAAAATATTTAAAATAGAAAGATTTAAAACACTCCTGTCAGCTTTTCTTTGTTTTCATTATTTTCGTAGGTGCAACAAGCAGTAAGGAAACTCATGATATTCTATATGCCAGGCAAAAAATAATAGTCACAGCAAAGGCATTTGGCCTTCAAGCGATAGACCTTGTTTACATCGATTTCCGAGATGAAGATGGGCTCTGCAGGCAGTCAAGAGAAGGTGCCTCAATGGGATTCACTGGTATGGCTCTCTGCCGATGTCTCAAAATAATGCATAGCTTCTTCAATTTAAATATATTGCTACATTTACTGTCACTTAGACAAATAACTTGGTTTTTATTTCAGGTCATTTATCGAAAAACTCAGTAATACCAAGCTCTTCTATGTTTATTAGCACTTTTAAAATTGAGGCTGGAAATTTTGCCTGAAAAGTCACAGGCTGCTTTTGAAAACTACATCCCATGAAGCGTGTGACTGTTTTTGAAGAGAAGTTGGGGTAGAGGCTGTGCAGTGATTACTTCCATCACGGAGCACGGGAAAGGCGATGCTGTACTCTGCGGTGACCACTCTACAATTGCTTCTTAAAATACGTGGTTCCCTTTCTCCTATTTTTTTWAAAAGGCAGTTGTTAAAAAATACTTTTTAGGTGAAGGAGTTGAGAAGCAAATCTCGTATGCTAATTGCTAGGGGAAAGTTATTTTCTTATTATTTTCTTTGATTTGTTTCTCATCTCCTGGCTCCCCTCCCAGTAAGTGCTGGTGACACCTACGGGTATTGGCAGACAGCAAGAGCAGCAGGCTCCTTGCCCCAGAGTCCTGTAAGGCAGCCTGTTACCCTGTGCTTGGTGTACCACATCACTCGGACACCCTGGTGGGACAGTGCAGCCACCGAAGGTTGGGGTTTTGCAACAGAAGTCAGCCATTTGACACATGCGTTAGAGAATTCTAGCATATAGGACGAATATTTTACATTATTTGTCTCTGACCATCATTCAGGATATATGATGTAATAGTACATCTCTTAGGTTTTTGTTCCCCAAGGCATGGGTCCTGGTGATGCCATCTAGCAAACTATGTTTTTACCGTTAGCGGTATATGATCTCTTAAAGCACCAAGCAAAAAAACAAGTGTTCTTTTAAGTGATCTCGATGTGCCAGTGAAAGAATAGCAATCGATGCTCTTCAGTACAAACTCTGCCTTACTGTCTGCTGAGCTTCAACATTTGCAAAACCAGATCTTGTTTCAGAGGCAAAACGGTTAGCTCCTCACAGCTACATTATCTCCATCCATGTGGACTTCCACCCTTCATTCGGCTGCRATTGAAGTTGGGAAAATAAAAGAGCTCCTGAATGGTAGCACCTGCTGATGGCTACCTAATCTCGACCAATATTTCCTAGCTTAAGGAAAGGCTTGATTTTTGAAAAAACTTAAGCATCTGAACCTCCTGTTGACAGAAGATGGAGTTGCAGATGCCTAGCACCTTTGAGAGCACTCTTTTTGAACACTTAATGTGTATTTAAATACTTAACTCAGGCTGCCAATTTAGGAAATTTAGAAATGCTCAGCATAAACAACGTTAATGGTGGTTTGGGCTCCACTGACTTTACGGTGGAAGTTGTCTGACATCAGGATAGGGTCCAGATAGGAGGCAAATAAAAGGGTCACGTGTGGCAATTTAGGGCGTAAAGTGAATTTCTAACTTGGCCATAGAGGTGTCTTGCATTTCCATATGAGGAGTAAAGATCTGTAAAAGGTACAGACTTCATTCAGGTGAACTCACAGCTCCTGCTCTTTGCCTCCTGCCTTTCTGTGACTATCATCAACACATTTCCAAAATCCAGCAAACAGCCTGACAACCAGTCCAACCATAACTAGAGATGGGACAATACTGAGTTTTCTGATTTGGTGGCCAAAAAAGAAAAAAAAAAAATTAAAAAAATCTGTTTAAGTCAAAACAAACCAGCGTTTTTCATATTTTTGGTAAAAAAGAAAAAAATTTGAGGTCAATCCAAAATGTTTCACTTGTTCTTTTGTTTCTTTTGCTTTCAGTTTATCGAATGTTCTTATAATCTTTCTTGCTTGTTTTGATTAAAATAAATGTCATTTCAAAACTGAAAGCAAGAACATTTCATTCCAAAACTATATAAATGAAACATTTTAGCATTTCCAATTTAATATTCATCACAGAAAATTACAAATGGGTCTTAGCTTAATCCATGACCTTGCATAAAGCAGAAGTCTGCAGATCATATTTGCCACTGACAGTCCTCTGATAACGTGAGAGTAAAATACCGAAATGTCTCCTTAATAACAAGTTCAAAACACTCGATTCTTGTTCTTTTAAAATATTTAAGATCCCTTCCTGCTACTTTTTCACAAAGAATCAAAATCATTGTCATCAACAGGACTAAAACGAGCTGAGGCTTCCAAATTGCTCTTAGCTGGAGAACACGTACTTATTTGCATGCATAGGGCCAAATTCACTACCAACAAAACTAACGCAAATCCAAAATATTCAGCAAAGTTACATGTCCTTAGATTTTCCCATATTCAGATTTAGACCAGTAGAATTGGCCTTAATGTAATCAAATATGTTCACTCACGATTAAACAAGTGAAATAATATAACGAAGAATTTACCAGCTCTTTAGTTACTATTGAGACCCTCATTGCTTATTGTAGCCAAGTTTTCTTTTCCAGTTATCTTAAAAGCAGCCTGTTTTTCCTTCAGTGACTGTGTTTACATAAAATCAAATGTTTTCAAATGTAATTTAGCAAAATTAATAGATCTTTTATATGKTTTTTTTTAATATATATAAATGGGGGTGGGGGGATATATATATATACACCCACACACACAAGCATACACACCCGGCAAGATRTTTTACAATACCAGAACTCATGGACTTAAAGTCAGTGTGTTGCCTATATAAATGGTCATCAGTTTTAGGAATGTTTATGTAAAAAATTAAGTAAACCTTGCCATAAGCTRTAGCAGCTGACTTTTAGTCATTATAGAAAGTCCTGTGCTACATGCTGAGAAGCCAGATATAAATACGAAAGACTACACGTTTCCTCTCTTTTCGCAGTCTTTTGTAGAAGACTAAAATGACACCATCATACAGTTACCTAAAAGACTTGACAGGTATTGATTTAAAGCACGATATATCAAGTGGTACTGTAAAAAGGATTTCATGGTCATAAATTTTAATGTCTTCCAATTTTGCACTCTCTCAGTAACTTGTCAATAACAACAATTCTTTTTAAAATATTTGCTTCATTCCTGCATGGCATTATGTCTATTATACAGTTATTTGGCTACATAATCTGTGACAAAAATCAACTGAGTGCTGTAAATCAAAAGTTAGATTATATTCTCTGTAAATTGTTCAGTAGTGTTTTAATGATAAAAAGTGTAGCTTACTGCTACAGATTTCTTTATCAAAAGCAAATCTTTTTACAGAAATGTTTTACACTTTAAAAAAACACATATAAATATTTTTATTTGTGTTATAATTATAGACTGACTTTAAATATAATTTAAAATATATTCTACATTTTTTCCAGAAAGTTAAGCTCCTTAGGATTTTCCAGGAATTATTTATACACCCTTCAATTTCAGAATTAGTAGTTTAGCTAGGGAGAATTTGTTGTATTACAAATAAGGAACAYCATAATCTTATTAATGGTGACATTTGATCAAATTGACTAAAAAGACTTTGATTAGACCTAATGTAAAGGACATTAGTTAAGAAAATTTGTCTCYATGTAATTTCTTTCAAAAAATGTAGTTCTTACTGAGTTTTAAGCTTTTACCTATTTTTAAGCTATTTTTTAAATAGTTACAACATTGAAATTTCAAACTGAATATTTGGATGCCCCTAAGATCACAAACTAAAGGTTGTTTAATAGGAAATAAAATAAAATTGAGCTACTTATGTCTTCTTAGCAAAGAAAGGTAGCAACACTAAAAAATTACTATTTCTTTGCTCATTAAATTGATTGTGCTGCTGCCTCCCCAGATTTTGTTTGTACTCCAGGTTATCATTCAGACCCACTGCGGTCTGATAAAAGTAATCCCAGGCTTTTTTGCAGCGGTAATTTAATTTAAAATAGGTGTATCTCTGCGGTGACGCGTGAGACTTCTTATACCAAGTGATAGGCTGATTTCTAACGTACGGCTGGCTTAACGTCAGTGAGAATGTGGGAGCAGACCCCGTTGTGCGCAGGAAACCTCCCTCGGTCCCGACGCTTCGAATTTTCCTTGCGTGCAAAAATCTCGCTCCCGCGCGAGGCTGCAGCGTGCGGCGGGACGGCGCGGCCGTGGGACCCTCCGCGTGCGGGGGACTGCTCGCTTGGTGGCAGGTTTGCAGGATCAGGCTCATCCCTCTAACTAGGTTTGTTATCTGGCACGGAGGAGAGCCATTTATTCCGCGGGAAGCTGGGAATTACGGTAGCCTCTCTTTATTAAAACACTTTGAAACCAAAGTGCAGAAAGCACACCGGTCTGTGGAATTCCCTTAGAAATGAACTAATAATGTCAAATGTTACACTTTTAAAACGGTCAAACAAATTAGATATGTCTTTGTTTTAAGGTAGCTAAATACAATGACAGATTAAAACGGATTATGTGGATGTCTATTAACATTGAAAATCTCTAGTAAAAAAAGGCAACATCTATTTTCATTTTCTTAACGTGTGTTTATACAAGAAAGGATTAAAAAAAAGTGCTTCATAAAGCCTCAGGGCACCACTGGTAGTTGTTTAATATACCGGTGACTAAATAAATATTGCAACCTACCTGCAACTGCTAACTGTTGCAACAACAATTTAAACAACATTGAGGATTTTATGATGCTAAGCCAATACTGAGAATTTAGGGCATGATCCTTAGGCGACTGGTAACTTTTCAGTCCTACAAATCTCTTGCCATCTTCTTCAGATCTCATTTTCTGAACGCATTTTAATAAAACTTATTTAAGAGTGGCTGGAGCTGTTATTTGTACAGTTAAATTCAGAGATGCCTTATACTTAAGTGTTGTTGACTGCCCCGGACAAACAATTGCACCTGAAATGACTGAGAGAAGATGTATGGCTTGAAAAGGGGAGGAAGGAGAAAGAATTGTGGGTTCTTTCAAACTATACTGAATGCAAGCATAGCTCAAGATATTTTTATTCTTAAAAAAATCTGGCAAAAGGCTATCTGCCTGTTGTCCAGTTTAAAAACTAAAAGAAACCAAGTAAAATAATTATTTAAAGAGCAAGAAAGTCTGCGAGGCATATGAGAGCCTCAAGTGGTTGGAACATTTTGCTTGAACATCTGTTTGTCGATGCATGATTCTGGTGTTATTAATCTTCTTTGTAGGTAAGCAGGTGATTCACCCCAACCAAATTGCTGTTGTCCAGGAACAGTTCTCTCCGAGCCCTGAAAAAATAAAGTGGGCACAAGAACTGATTTCTGCTTTTGAAGAACATCAGCGATTAGGCAAGGTAAATATTTTGTTAATATGCCATAGTGGAAACCAAATTTGAATAATACTTAAGATTTAGAAAGATTGGTGATGGCTCTTTGCATTTATCTTATGAAGTGTGCTGTAACTGAGAGTAGTGCTTGTGAAATCTGTGTCTGGATAGACTGTATATTTATTATAAATGTGTCACTTCCCAATATATTTACAAATAGACCGGCTATCTTTTTCTCCCCCACCCCCCATTTTAACTTTAATTCTTTGATTGCACAGCCTTTTGAGTACCTGCATATATCTACAGCATCGGTGAATTAAAACCGCTTCTCCATTATGCCGCAGAATCACAGTGCTACTGTCATAGGAAAATATTTGCAATCAAAAGGCAGGTAGCCTGGCAGACGACTCAGACTGCTTGTGCAGACATCATTTATGGAAAGAAAGAAGCAGATTAGGAAGTCTTGGTTTTCTAAAAAATCTCTGTGTTGGTAAACGTGTTTCACTTTTGGGGGGTTTGATCCTGCAAACATCCCTAGTAGTGAGTGAATTTACTTTTGAGCAGAACTGCTTGCAGATTGTGGTTCTTAATCATTAAAAATGGGAATGTTTTATGTGCATTTGTACCAATTGCTGGACCTGAAATTTGGATAGAGGAGAAAGCAAATTAACACTAGAATATGATTGTTCCTAATTTAGTGCATCATTGAGTCTCACGTTTCCTGCTCTGTGGGTTTCTGCTATGTAAATATTGCGGTGGTGATGCACAATCTGTCTCCACTTTGTGCCAGTAATACTTAAATTAGGGGTCGCCTGAAGGAAGATTTTATGCTAGTTGCGGCATTGTCAGTTAATTATCTTAAAGGTTATTTGCTATAATCCAGTTTGCCTCTTTTTGAAAGAAAAAAAGTTGCAGCTAAATATGTTTATCTTAGTTGCAGCCAAGCCCAGGCTAGTTAAAAAGCAAAGTCCCGATGTCAGAACGGGGAGTGCAGATGAGCGGGAACGGTTTGCGTGTGCTTGTGTGGCGTTCAAGTGGGAGACAAATCTCTTCGGTAGTGAAGTTCAAATATAAGACTGGGCATAAGGTCCCACTTTCTCCGGTGCTGTATAAAGGTTTTCTGTACATTTCTTCTCTTCCTGGTGGCTAGAAATAGATTGGGCTCTGTGCCTTCCCTGTTCCCCTGCATTTCTGATACTGYAGACATTGTGCATTAGAAATGCTAAAAAGGTCAAAGCAGAAATGATGCTTTCATCTCAGGGTAGAAGTGTGACAAGGTATTTGCTATTGCTCTGCACTTCTCTTYGCTAGGCTATCACATCCCCTCTGTGGTACCTGGGTGTTTCCAGTATGTCCATGACTATGATATTTGGGTGCTGTCCTGAGCAGTTATTTCAGGGTCACTATTGGGATGCTGTATGCCTGTATCTCTTTGTTCTGTTCCCTCAGTTTTGAAATGTATCTGTCTTCATGCAAACGATTTAGAAATAGAAAATGTATGACTGGTTTTGCCCATTATTCCAATTTACAAAGCTTGGCTCCTTTACAAAAGGCACCGTTATAAACATACTGCTGGTGCAAATGTGTAGGCAGGTAGATGCAGAAAGAAAAAAATCAAATTACATAGCCAAATATTGTTTATGTTTATGATGTGTATAATACTATTCATTCAGCTGAATTTAGTGTCAGAAACTTATCTAAGGAATACCCCCGTCATACCGTCATCAATCGATGAGGAGACTGGACTAAGTTTAACTCTAGTCCCAGTATCACACAATCATGAAGCCAAATGTTTAATATTGAAGAATTCTATATTAGGCAAGCATTAGTCTTTGGATTTGTTTTGGAGCTGTCATTTTACTGACATAATACTGGTTTCTTGCTTATATCAGCCATTCAGGGAGGGTTTGTTTGGGTTTGGGGGATTTTTTTTTTTTTATAAATACTTTTAAGATAGGTTATAAGCTTCTATAATCAGCTGCAAGAACAGATTTGCTGAGGGTTTGTGGTTTGGGCTATTTTTTTAACCAACCAGGTTGCATGCTTCATATATTTTTGCATGTAGCCATCTATCAATAAAAAAGGACTGTCAGGTTAATATGTGAGCTTCTGGATCTTGTATCACTGCCGTAATCCCGGGCTTYGTAGCAAAATTAGGAAAATAGTTTTCCATGTAGTGTTGCGGACTTCTTAACCGAGTTTGCAATTTGGTATTATAAATGTGTCAGTAAGAAGAGCTTGGATGGTCTGATTTCTTAATTTTTTTTCCAAAGCAAACATATCTCACTGAGGGAGCCTCTTGCTCCGCGTCCTAGCGACATGCTAAAATGTAAGTAATAACTCTTCCCCTACCACCTCCTGACAAATACTCCACACAGTGGTTTCAGTAATCCTCGTGTCCTAATGAAACACCTCTTCTGTTTTCCTTTTCCTTTTATTATATTAAAGTGTTCATGTCAGTAAGACTAGAAATATAGCTGTGGTTAATATGGTTGAGACTTGCATGGTTTTGCCATGTTATTAATCAAAGTTGAAAGCCTGGAAAAAATAAATGTGAGGGATTTGTGCGGCTGTTTGTGTGGTAGATAAGTTGCTGGTCTGCAGTCTCTGGGATCATAGTTTGTTATTAACTGGGTTTAAAGTTCTATGTCCTTAGTCAACATTATTTTATATGAAAATACAGTAATAAGCTTTTATAATCTATTCCAGTTTGAGAGCTACAATTACTGTAATAATCTTTCTTTGAGAGAAGGCTGAACCAGGCTGCTTCATCCTGGAAGCTGAAATGCTTTGACATAGTAGCCCCCAAATGTGAGTACTGAGGTCAGGAAATATTAGGATCTCAAGATGAGCACTGTGGAATTGAAGATGCTGTGGCAGTGTCCAAACAGAAGGAAATTAGAGAGCTAACCAGCTAGCCAAAAGTATTTGGGCTTACCTTATGGAGATAGTCCTGTTGGAGGGGTTGTTTTGGTTGGGCTTCTAGGTTGGTTTGGTTGTGGTTTTTTTTTTTTTACATTTCTAATCTGACTGAAAAATAGCATATCTAGGAAATAAATGGTAACGTATTTTGGACAATTAGAAGACAAATGTTGCAAAAGTACATTTTGTATTTTATACAGCTGTTTATTAAGTGCTCTCTTTTGTCTAGAACTCCGAGATGTAAAAATGAGAAGTGCTTAAAAAGAARAGTATTATTTCCATCTCATTTCAATATTGTTCCAATATAATTGCATTACTAGGGGATATGATTTTCAAAATTAAAAAATTCATCCTAAAGAAAGCAGCCGTAGCTGTTGGGAAAGTCTAAATATAAGATAAACGTCAGAGTGTGTTCAAAAATTAAAAAGAAGGGTAATAAACGTTGTTCTGGTAGTCTAAAGGACAGTTTTTGTTCTAAATTTCTGAAGTATTTCTACYGCATTGAACAGGAAAGTGATCTTATAAATCCAGATTAAATGAGACCAAGGGGATAGAGTYAGTGGGAGAAGTTACTAGCTTATTTCAAGAAAAAATCTGACTTCTCTCAGTGAGGGTACAATAGTCTTTACTATGTAAGTCACTCCTGCATTTACATTAGCAATACACTGGATACAGTCTTTTCTATATGTAGTTAGTGGTTTATATATGACAAGAAAGTAAGACATTGAAAATGCGTTTTTGAGTCATTCAACTTGTAAATACATCAGGCACAATATCATTATCGCAACAGGATCTTCCCAAATTGTCTGGTTTTTAAATAAAATTCAGAAAGAAAAGCAGAAGAGTGAAATAAAAGGTTGCTTACACATTTATCTCATGTACTCATTTATAAACGCTTTCAAAGCACCTGCAGATTAAACCAGGGAATAGCTAAATGCTGCTGCTGAAGTCACCCGTCAGGTAAGGATTATTTAGAGTTAAGGTAAGTAACTCACAAACCCAAGCTGTAATGTGGGTTGAATATTTTAGATCCCATGGGGCAAACCAGAAGAAATATCTGTACATGCCACATATGAATGCACAGAGTGCTTCTAAGAAGACCTTTAGCATATGTTTCTTGCATTATATTCTGTGCCATTGTATATCATGTTCCCGGCGGCTGAGGGATAATATATATGAACTCCAGTGATTCGACAAACTATATATACAGTTTCTTTTATGGACCTTTCCAGGATTATGAAAAATCTTAGGAATGCATTTATTTACACAGCATCTACCCAACAAAGGAATGGAAATTTCCAGCAGTGGCTCCCTTATAATGCTCTTTGTTTAGGAAAAGCTACCCCAAGCCACTGTATCTTGGAGACGATGCGCCCTCGTGCTTGGGCCAGGTCCAGCTCCCACCRCCGCCCGGGGAGGTCTCTCCCCGCTGCCCTCCCTCTCCCAGCAGTGCCGCGGCCCCCGGGAGGGCTCTTCGTGTACGGCCCCAGCCACGAGGGATCCATCCCATCCCGATCCAGCCCGTGGGTGCTGGGAGAGAAGGACCATGCCCCGGGGGTGGCAGGCTCCTCCGGGCTGCCTCCTGGGAGGGACACGCTGGAGCATCCCTCTGGCATGGGGCAGTGCGGGACCCCATCAACCTGCAGGGATTATATCGCACTTTATAGAGCATTATGTCTCGGGGCTTTATGCGGAGCTGGCGGTGAGGAAGCAGCCCGGCTCCCCGCTCCCCTCGCCCAGGACAGACTGCAGCCAGAGCTTTGAGGTGCCACCAACTAAGCTGGATCCCATCCCRGGGCGACGCTGGCAGCACGGGGTACCTCTGTGCACGCTGGGCTGCAGTGCTGTCAGCCCTCGCTCTGAGGACGCAGGGCATTCGCTGTCGTTTATGTTAATTAGGCAATGTATATTCCTCACGCTGCAAAGTGGGGGATTCGGGGATTTGTGATAAATTGCCACTTTTTATGAGCTTCGGCCTTAARAAGTATAGGCTCAGGTGCATCTCTATGCAAAGATGGAGAGCGCTGGTGGGATTTAAGCATAGGCCACTGTTATGTTGTTTATCTTTTTAAAAAGTGGCCAAGTGAAATTTTAATGTGAAAACTGATGAATAAATAGAGCTCGAGAGAGCTCATATTAGTACTTAAAGTTTCTCTATACAGTTTTATTATTGAAAAAGATTTTAGAAATGTGTTTTGTGTCACAGTTGAAAGCTTTTCTCTTAGAAAGATCCATCTGGGGGCAAATTTCGAACCTTTACAATAGAGCAGAAGGGGCTATATTAGCTAATTGCTTGTGCTATACTGGTTCCTACACTGGCGCAATCAGTCCTGAGGGAGTTATGCCAGGTGGGGAGAGAAGGAGACAGATTTTGCTATGTGGGGCTGCAAAAGCTCCTAAGCAGGGCAGAAACTAATACAAAACATGTTCTTGCCAACTCCCCCCCCAACTCCCCAGCAGGCATTCGGTGGCTCTTAATCTGTTTTCTCCACTCATTAAAGACCTATGTCCAAAACGTGGGGGGAGAGGGACTCGGATGGCGCTTTGACATTTCCCGCAGGGAGAAGTTTCTCCGCGAGCCGGGAGCAGAAGGACAGATGCTGTGCCCCTCCACAGCCTTTCTACCCGGAGGTAGCTCCTGGAGGAGGCGGCTGCTGTCCCGGGTGACAAGGACCCTGCAGAGGGCATGGGATGCCACCCCTCTGGGTTCCTCCTCAGCAAGACCCCTCTGTCCTTGTCGCCTCAAGGAGGTGCTTGCGGGGTCTCGGTGAGACAGGGTGAGTGCCCTTGCTTTTGGAAGGGCCATGCCGTGCTGGCGCGCTCCCAATGCAGGCGATGCTTTTTTGCAGGCGTGGAGTGGGGAGACACCCATCGCTGCAGACACCTGCCCACTGCCGTACCAAAACCTGCTCTGCACCAAGCAACCCACCGAGGCAACTACCCACCTCCCAAATCCCTCTTTAAAAAGCATGAACAAGCACTCACAAGCCTCGTTTCAATTTCCAAAGCAGGATCTAACCAGAGATGTAATGTTCTGACCAGATGGCTCTTTTTAAGGCTTACTGAGGGAATTCAGAAGCCTGTACAGCCAAAATATTGTTTCAGTTAATTTAAGCAGCAGCGGTCTTGCTGCCTCTTCATTCCTCTCTGTGCTAGCTGGCGTTTTCAGGGACCTGGAGAAGCTCTCTGCAAAAGCTCCATCAGCTGAAATAGAGAATGGAAGTAAAAAATGGCTGTTCAATCCTATTCAGAAAATGAATCTGAAATTAGAAAAAATATAGACTACAAAAATAATGGTGATTCTATTCTTGTTGACAGAACAAGCTTCACTGTTTTTACTTTTCTTGCCTGCGTTGTATTTTATAGCTACCTTCCCCTTCAGTATCAAATGCCTTTTGTGTGTCTTGTAGTCATTTACTTCCAGATGAAATTTTCTGGTCTATATTTAATAAATTGCTTCCATAACTATAAACCTCAAGTTAATTCTAAATGACTTAATTAAGGGCAYCTGAGGATACTGAAGTCTTAATATTAGTTACTTTTTATTTTTCCATATAATAACCATGATGCTCACTAGGGRAAAAAAATGCATGGTTGGATAGGATGTTTGTCCAGGAAGCTGCTTTTGTGCTATAAAATAAAGATTTGCTTGGCAGCAGCAAGTGTGCTCTCTAGGATTCTTCCGTTCCCGATACATTATGAGACGGAGGATGGAAACCAGTGAAGAATATTCCTGATTTCTAGGACTTTCTTCCGTTTCTTTAATTTTATGCTTTCCTACTCTAGAGGAGCATGCAGGAAGGCAACAACCACAATGAGAAGGAAACRAAAGAAAATGTAAAGACAGCAATAAAAACCTTCATGTCTGCCTTTCACTCAAGGATCTTAAACAGGCTGTTTGCTCAGTGAGAGGTAGAGGCTTTGGTGGCTTGAAGGAGTTTCTGGAGCTGGACCAAGCAGGATCCCAGCCCCAATGGCTGTCCCCAGTGGTTCAGGCAGCGTGGGGGGCTGTAAGAGGGAAAAACAGCTTGTCTGGCTCACACAGCAGGGCAAGACCCTTATCCGTGGCTGGGAATGATAATGTCAGGTGGAGAAGTAAAGGACCTTGTAGGTCCCTGTTCCTCACCTTTTCTGCCCCACTGTGGACTTGAGGGATCACAAAGTCCTTCCTACCTGTTGAGCTTTAGAAAGGGCTTTTTCTGTCAGAGTTCTTGTACTGCTGCTAGGGAGTTATTTGAGGTAAAAATAACCTGTTTCATGTTGTTGTTGCTCTTTCTTTCTCAACCTTTTGTGTCCTTCCATCTGCTCCTAGAGGCAGAAGCCTATCTAATACAAACAGGCCTGTTTCTGGCATTACAAACTGATTTATCCTCTGAACTAACTAACTGCTTCTGCTCTGGTGGCAATTTACACTGGTGAAAAGAAACAAAAGGTAGTGATATTTAATGTTTTTTTCATAACAACAAAATGGCTACAGAAACTTGCTGGTGTTGATACTTTGCAGAATTCCCTCCCCATCCGTCCCTTCCTTCAACAGATCACAGAGACCCACTGAGCATCTCCTCTTGCCAAAAAGACATTTTCGACAAACCTTTTCAGGGATCATTTATTTTCCCCAAAGATTTTGTGTATAAGTGTCTTTCCTCCCATAATGTTGCTACAGAAAAGGGGCGAATGTCAAAGGGTTCAAAGGAGAGGGTACAGAAGTACGTAACCCAAAAGCCCTGTTTGTATAGCTTGCTGTGCGTGGAGTCTTCAGTTTGTCATATGTGACCACACTAGTTATTTGGACATTTCCTACCTACTGCAAAGATGCTAAAAGGCAGCCAAGAGTTGTGTGTCAACCTGATCTGGAGGCAGGAYAGGCCTGAGCAGAGAGGAGTGCGAGACATTATCTTCTTATCACCTGAAAAACATGCGCAGTTGACCCAGATACCATCGAACAACTCCTAGCAGCTCACTAACCTTTGGAAGTTCATCACTAAAGGGTGGAATCGTGACCCAGCTCTTTATGATGACTCTTCGGCTACAGCTTGCAGAAGAAAAAATTAATTAAACCTGCATTCAGCACCATCACAGCTGTTAGCTTTTTTCCTACTCTTGACTTCCCCAAAAATATGGTTTCAACCTTCTGTTTCAAGGGAGAGTCATTCCTTTGTAGTCAGCATAATCGCTCCTCCCCCAGGCACAGACCCAACTCCATTTGCTGTGACCAGAACTCTCTTCTCTTTTGTTCATTACCTGTAAGCAAACCCAAGCGTTCTTTTTATGCCCCAAAGCAAAATTTCCAAATTTCCTCTGCAGGGGGCCGCTTAAAGAATGTCTGTTTTCATTTAATCCCAGGGGAATTATCTTCCTGAATGCCGTGCTTTTTAGGGGGACCCTTTGCCATCCACCTGCTTCCTTCCCTCCTCAGAAAAGCAAACGTGCCCTTCTTCCAGAGCACAACACTCTTATTTCCTTGTAGCAGTTTAACGTTGTGCAGGATTGGAGATAATGTTCTCAGACCCAACCAGATTTTCGTGGATTTATTCCATGTATTTTTGTGGTCTCCAAAAAGTCATAACTAGACCTTTGGAATTTAGAAGCGGGTGAACCACTGAATTACCATGGAAAAAATTAATGTTTCTCAGGTAACTGTGGATCAAAGGTTTCTTGCGTCTGTGGATTTGAGGATGCTTGTCTATACGTGTTCTCCATTTCCCCTTGTGGGAGGTACGCAAGGTTTGCACTGGCCAGCTGGCATCGCCCATTCTGCTTGTTTCCATTTACCCTGGCATCTGCCCGCAAGTGCTGATACATGTCACAGGGGTTGGAAGGGGACTTACATAATTACTTATTTAGACAATGGCTGTATTCACACACCGCCTCTGGCCCGCATTACCAGAGTGGTGTGGGAGCTCTGTTTGATTCACAACGTCTCCTAATGATGAAGGGGGTGGAGGAGAGGAGGGTGGCTGGCTCAGTGGTCCCCCGACGCCCATTTCCCCTAGGTTCTAGTTGCACGTCCTCTCAGAAGGCAGCCAAGTAGGGCAAGGAGATAACTCAACTGCCACACATTCACTGCAGGGATTTGGTCTGCAAAGGAAAGTATTGCTAGCTAAACCGTTAAGAAAACTGATTGAAGAAAAAGAAATCTTCATCAGCAGGGCAGTATTTCCAACCCTGTGAGAGCAGAGTGCCGTCAAAGGACCACCCCTCACTCATGAGTTTGCTTGTCTTCTGAGCAACAGTCACCTAACTAGTGGCAGAGATTTTTTCTGGCAATTCCATAAGCATTAGATATATCTTAGACCTACACTTAATTCAAAATTCAGCAGCAGGTGCTTTTTCTTGTCCATATTGCAACTTCATGGAACATGACCTTGGCTTGCTTTTCCTTTTCTTCCACTGGCCCGAGTACCCAGAGTCCTCCCCATGCCAAAGCCCTACCTACTCACTAGGATCACCTAGCACCTCCAACCCTGCTATCTAAATCACCTGACTAGATCCCCGAAGTAAACTGCTTTTGAAAAAGTTGGCTGTCTCTACATAGTGGCCCAGGGCAGCCCATACATTGACACACACAACAAATGAATATAGCACTATTGACTATATTCTTCCATGTGTTGCAAGACAATTGAGGGTTTTTTCCTACTATAGACAAGCCACAGGCTTAATGTAGTCTTTATGAATGTCTTTAAGAAAGGCCTGGCCACTGTCACGTGGGAGTTAAAGTTGTTGGCTACATGTATGATGAGATCTGGTAGAACAGGGCATCAAATCAAAGGCTGATTAGCAAGGTTTACCAATAGTCAAGGTATTAATAACAACAGCAGTGGTTCCCAAAACAGAGCACAGAGTTCTCACAAGCAGTGCTCACGTCTGGAGTCCCATCTGCAATCAATCAGGAAGATGGTAGACTTTTTGGAACTTATAGGACTTATTAGGTACTTCAAAATTTATATACTTGCTATGCATTAGGAAAGCTGATCCTCACATTTAGTACTGATGCAGGTTATTAATAGTTTCCAGTTGTCTAAGAACCAAGGGTCTGCAGTAACCCTCTTAGTGAGTTCATTGCAGTCATCGGGATGGATGTGGATAGAGGCACAGATAACCACAAACAGAGCAAATGCTGAAGAAAAAGCCACAAGCATTCCCAGGTGCAGGAGTACCTCTAATTCTTCCATCTTGTCAACCAAGGGGGACTAGCTCGTCTGATCACTGTCCCACATGTCCCAGAACAATTATTACTTTACTTTAATTAACTCATGTACTTTAATCCAAGCCAAAGCTCAGAGAGACGTGTGTCACATAACTACGAGGTGCCTTAAGCGTTCTGTATCATAATAGTTTTAGCCAGCTTGTTTCTCTTGTGAACCCAGTGGTACATAAGGAAACGAGATGGTGGGAGTAAAACCCCACGTAATATTCCATATTATATAAAAAGGTTTCAGGAGAGATGAAGAAGTATGAAACTTTACTTTCCCTGATTTTCTGGAAGAACGTGAAAGGTACCTCACTTGTAATCCTGTCCATCCCCTGTTGTAGTCAAGGTCAATGCAATTCTACCACCCATGATAAACGCTAGCAAGAGAGTTGGCTGTATCGTTTCTTCCCCTTTCCTGGTTCCCCCAGAACATATCGATCCCCAGCCGACACAGAAATCATTGACTTTGAATCTCCTCCATTTACCTTCTAGAAAGGTAACATGCTTCTTGCCATAAAAAAAATAAGCTCTGTTTATGAGATGGTCATATAAATTCACCAAGATCTTAACTACTCCCAAAAGTTCCACAGAGCAAATGTTCCTAGATGCTGCCACATACAGACACACACAAAAAGAGGAGGTCTTCATGTTCCAGGAACCACTGCATTAATGTGTTCATCTTCTGGCCATGGCAAATAACAGACCAACGCTGAAACTCTTTCTGCTACTTGATACATGTCATTTCTTATAGGTGAAGAAAATCTTTAAGGATGACATATAGATATGACAAGAGCCATGTCCAAGATCCATGGCAACACATGGCCAGAGTTTTCTTCTAAATTGTCAAAGACGAGCCCTCAATTACATGTTGAACTTTGTTAGATCTCAGTTGGGTTTGGTAGTGGCTACGTTTATGCGAAAGGAGATTCATAAGGTACAAGCATAAGCTTTGCCAAACTGATGTCTTACAGAGTTTGGTTCTGACTCTCTTTGGTCTCGCCACGGTCACCTGGAAACTTATTGCATTAGAGATTCCTAATGCATGACTTGATTTGCCCCCTTTTTTCATAAGCCTGTATCTTCAGCTCCTGACCTGTGAAAATGAGCGTTCTTTGTCAACTCTGCCTTATCACTTCCCTTGTCTGTAGGCTGGATCTTTGTATCACTTGGGGCTGACCGTGCTCAATTCTATTTTTACCAAGACTATCATTTTTTGCTGTTTCCTTCTGAAAAAAAAATTAGCAGCTTTCTATAATTTTAATTCCCTGCCAGCTGTTTTCTGTATTTGCCAAAAGCCCTCTCTGTTCATTTCTCAAAGCACTTTAGGACATATTGAAATTCAAAGTAGAGCTGTTAAGGCCTTACTCAGCATGGCCTGCGTCCTGCATAAATAGCTGTTATGTTTTTAAAGATGTTACTACTGTTTTAACAGAGCATTAAATGTCATCATGAATTTGTTGCATTCAAGAACTACGTGGTTCCTGGGGGATGAAGCAAATTGCACAGTACTGGGCCTGCATCGTTCAGCCTGGAGAARGTGGCCTGATACAAGAGATGGAGACGGGGGAATGACAACTTGGTGG
This sequence comes from Oceanodroma leucorhoa, assembly GCA_030449065.1. NCBI lineage: Eukaryota > Metazoa > Chordata > Aves > Procellariiformes > Oceanodroma > Oceanodroma leucorhoa. Next base: position 7,711,823 of record JASVER010000002.1, on the reverse strand, counting down.
GCTCTGGGGGCAGCTCCAATGACCAGGCAGAGAGAAGAGGAGCTAGATGGGTCCGCTGCTTTCTTGTTGCTCTGCTCTCACAGAGCTATCCAGAAGGAAACACCTTTGAGTCTTTCCTCACTTGTCAGTCGACTGGGAAGGACYCTTAGCTAGTCTGCATGATGATCCAAATGGGAAATGTTGCCTGTTCACCTTTCTTTCTTGCTTTCTCCCTGGTAGTCTGCCCTGACAGAGGCGCRCAGCGATCAGGCTGAGGGAAGCCAAAGGTTGTGCAAATACAACCCCCTCTGCTGTGTTGTGCTGCCTTCACAGCTGTACAGCGCGGGCCAGCCAAAGCGCTCTTACAGCTCCCATACGCTACAGGCTGGCGAGTGCCAAAGTCACCCCGTTCCTCACAGGGCTTCGCCCTCAGCACGTGCGCTGTGTTGCTGCATGAAGGATGGCACTGGATAAGGACACCAGAATATGTGCTCCATTGCTGAAAACAGGGGCAGCGTCTCCGGCCCACAGAGCCACCCACCCCTCAGAAGGGCTGCACTTCCAGCCAGCGGTACGGTGGGTGCCGCAGTTGTCCTCCGTTCCTCCACGTCCCATCCCGCCCGAGTTACGTGCACCTGTGCATCGTCACCCGAAGGCTGCACCCACCGGCTGCGGCTGCGGCTCTGCCTCCCGGCTGCTCCTCCTCCCAGCTCCTCCGTCAGCCTCTACCTGTAGGGCCTGTCTCTTCCCAGGGCAGGTCTGACATGTCTGACTCGCCTGACAGCAGCTTTTCCAGCTTTCTGAAAAGGCTCCCACTGGATAATGTATATGGCCACGTGGCGAGCGAGAACCACAGCCACCGAACGCAATGGGTGCAAACCCCAGCCTCGCACCACGCAAACCCGCCGTCGCTCCCATTCACGCTGCACGCTTCCTTAAGAACAGACCCTTGGTCCCACAGTTGAACTACTGGAAGTCTAAGTACAGGAAGCATGACATTATTGAGAAAATTAGCCAAAAAGAAAATTTAGATCTATGACTAAATTAATCCCCAGATTAACGCTATCACAGCAAATGGTGTTTATAGAAAGTCTTGTTTTCTTTATATTCATGCAAGAGAAAATCAAAAGAATACTAAAGGCAAATTTCATCTAGCAGAATTGGAAAAGAGAGCATGGGGACAAAGCTATAATTACTGGTATTTCCTATCTGTTGAAACCTGTGGGTGGAAAGAGAGGCAGTGAATAGAGTATATTCAATGGCATTAAAATCAGTTTCTTTTTCTGGACTTTAGCTCAATGCTGCAAATTAACAGGGAGAAAATGAGCCTCAGAGTGAACAGGCAAAGAAGCCAACTTCTTCGTGTTGCTCTTTGCTGTTAGGAAAAAAAAGCATTTTTTTCCTTCAAGAATTCAAATTCCTAGCAACCCAAACTACAGCTGCACGCTGACAAGAAGAGAACGTACAGCAGATCTCAAGTGGTTCAGTGTTCATGTGTCCACACACACACTATTATCCTGGTTTCCTTTCTAAACAGGTTATTTTAATGAAGAGAGGACAGGCATGCTGTTTAATTAACTCCTGCTTTCAAAAAAAGACATTCTGGCCCAGATTCATCATACTGCAACTTAGGCACCTGCAGAGGAACCTGACTTCAGAGCATCCTGTGTACAGCCAGTGGAAGGGATAAGACCCTCCCGATCATGATTCAGCCCACCAGAGATCAGAACTGCCATTGCTAGGTGCCCATCTCTTTCTGCAACTGTTGCAGGTCCTTAGGATAACTGTGCTCATAAGTCAGCCATTTCACGGAACTAGGAAGGATGATTCCTCACCTTAACATATCTCTACTTATCACTATCATCCCACATGCAAATTTCTCTTTTAAGCAATAGCTATTATTTGACTGAATACCTATAGAAAAATGGGCACAATTAAAACATGTTTTTCTTACAGTGAAAAAAATGTATCTTGCAGTTTGAGATCACTGCAAAGGCCTGAATTATTCTCAAGTCCTATGTCATAAAATATTTACTTAGTTCCCAATTTATTTTCACAACAGTTAATAAATGGAATAGTTTGAGGCTGCATTTTCTGTAAAGGTTTAAAAGTGTAAGTGAAAATGGCTGAGATGTAGCTAAGATAAAAAGTGGTGTATTATTATTATTAATAATAATAGTAATAATATTAACGTTGTTGTTGGGGTAATGTAGGGTTGATTGGTTGCTCTGTAAACAAGAAATTCGATTTGAAACATCTACGATTCAGTATCTGTCAGTCCCATTATTCTCCAAACCCACCTAAAATACTGCAAGCTATAGTAGGAAATCCTACTTAGAAGAAAATAATAGGTTTAACTATTAGGTTTTTAAATGCTTTAATACAGCCTGCTTTCACATGCAACAATATTGATTTGTATTAGATTACTGTTTAAGGTGGATTTTTGTCATAACTGTTCTAGAATGTGATTTAGTATTTAATTAATACTGCTTCAATCAAGCTAGATATGTCACTGTCCTAAATGTTTTTGTAAATGGGTTATATTTTCACTTTATTAGAGTCCTCTATTTAATTATTATCAAGCCTTAAATGAAAACCAGAAAACAATAAATGGCTTGCTCTCCTCTGCACTTCTCTCCCTATGCATGCACAGCCACACATGCCACTATCTTTCCTACCCTGTTCCTGGTTAGCCTTGCGCGCTGTCAAATCTAAGACCAGCCTGTGATCCCGTATCGATTGCAGCAGGGCATTAAAAGGGTGCGCAGGGCTTCACAGAGATGCCCTACGCAACGCTGGGGCCAGGCCTTCAATTCTGAATTCTTCAGGGACGGGATTGCATCTTTGTATTTGTATTTTTCAAGAATGTGTCAAAGTACTGTCAGAATTACAAATAAGATTTTTTTTTTTGTCTGCTGAACTTTGGCATGTCTTGATGCACAGTGTTTTATCTTCAAAATCCTGCCTCAGCAACACATGTGTGGATTAAAGCATCCAAAGCAATAAATCAGGTTTGGCCCTCTTTAAAATATGTGTCTTCTGTTTAAGATTTAACTACGATTCATAGTTAATTATTTTAAACTTGTCACCATGGTACCAACACAAAATCCCTAGAAATACAAAGTGACTTCTGAAACCTGCCCTGGCTCTCAGATCGCCACCGCTGAGGCACACTGGCTAGTTCTGCATCCGCTCGGGGAAGTTCCCCACACGCAGTGCCCAGGTGGGCTTTACCTTGGCTCCAGAGCAGATTTGGGCAATATTTGGGCAAAACACCAGCCACTTGCTTTTCCAGCTTTCATCCCAGCCCCTGGCTCTAAGCACAGGCCCAGCCTATCTTTAGCACCGGAGACCTGATGGAGAGGTGCAGCAGCACAACCTCAACACACCCCCAAGTCAGGAAAACTTCCCTCCACCCCCCCAAACGCCTATTGCTGTTTCCTGACAAAGGGAACCCTTCTGGCTTTGCCCTCCGCCCGCAGACGGTTTTGCGCCGGCCCCGTGGCACAGCCCTGGAGCTGGTGGGTGATGCTGGCGGTGGGGAGCAGAGCTGCCCCCCAGGCGGGGTGTCCGCCCGCCCCCCCGGCTGGCACGCACAGCCTCGCCGCTCTTGGCCCTYGATGTTTGCCAGCTAGAGAGGCTGAAACAGGCAGGCTGCACGCTGGGCTTCTCTTTTCTCTCTCTTTTGGCCTCCTCTTTGGAGCACTCGGCGCCCACCGCATTTCTTTAACTGCATTTGCCCCCTCTCAGTTAGTTTGTCTCCTAAAACTCGTCCAGGATTCCTGTGGGAGCTAAAGTTTCTTGCCGAACGGATGTGTTTTTAAAGAAAAAGACAAGCCAGCTATGCTTTCCAGAGGTCATCTCAGGAAGTTTGTATTCTCTCTTTTGCAGGGAGCATTTACTTTCCACGGGAGCATGATCGACATGCCATTACTGAAGCAGGCACAGAACATTGTTACGCTTGCCACAGCCATCAAGAAAAAATGAGCTGGTAAATGAAGCTCTCCCCATGGGGCCCCAGTAGCTGTTTTAAAAGATGACTATAATACTTGGAGGGGGGGGGGGAATTAAAGACGTCAAGCTTAAGCAGAAATTCATTTCCATTTTGCAGATCTGTCATAATTTGCTTGCCAGAATTGCTAATTGCTAAAACTATTCCCAACTCAAACCACTGCTTGCTCCTGCACGGCCCATGTACTACTCATAGCCTGCAACGAAGTTACATCACCGACTCTGTGACATCATGATAATTACTATGAATGCGGGATTATGACTTCACTGAAGGAGAAAGGCAAAACGTAAACTGTGAGCTCTGTTAAAAGAGCAGATGAAAACCAGGTCAATCGCTTCTGTTTGTATCTATGCGTCTTCCCGCTCTGGTGCAGAATGTCCGTCAGAAAGGGCAAAGCCTCGAATAATTACGCACCAGTTGAAATAATTGCAATGAAAATCATTACCCTGCACGGGCTTCGCATCCTCCCCCCCCCCCCGTCCTTCTGTAAATGTGCAACAGCCATTAAAAATATTGCTCTGACAATGTGGGACTCTTGACTTTCTTCTCTTTTTTTAAGCGGTGGCTATTCAAAGYGTTTCCTCCTGGAAGCGTCCAGCCCGGGAAGGGTTGGACGGCAATAAACTTGTAGTTTTCGGAGACACAATGCAGCAGAACTTGTGCATATGGTCTCGAGTCAGATTTACATCACATTAGGGATACGGCTACAGGTCATGTGGGCCGTGTGGTTAACGGGCTTAGTAAAGCTGTTTTGAAGAGGTTAACCCAGCTTGTAGTAAGGGTAAATAAACATAACAACCAGGCATTGTCCTCTATTCAGCATGTACTCTTATATGGAGGGCTAAAGGGTATTGAAGCTGCAGAGGATCAACTTGTGGTTGCCAGAGGACTCCAATGAAGTTTGAAACACCAACAATCAGAGATTTTGTTTCTGTTCCTCATTAAATCATGAGCTTTTGTGCTCAGACTATGAACGACTGTTCTTTAAGAAATTAACAGAATGGGAAGTTTTAAACTATGCACCAACCTTTTCATGACCTACACAGCAGCAATGCTGCTGCACTTAGACAAACACCGCGGGGAAGGCTGTTCTGTTTATTTAAATTTGTAAATAGAAAACAGTTGTTTTTTAGTTTCATTTTTCACCGCCTCCATGGCCATTTTATGTATGGAGTCGCAGTGGCTTATTCCTCCCATCTGCTCGCTTAGTATGTTTCCCCTCCGTCTCCGAGCAGCGATTTTAAACATTTTGGGTTATTTCTGGTTTAATTAAGGGGAGACGAAGTGGCGGGGGGGGAACCACCACCGACCAACCCGCGTAGAAGCGTCGGGGAAAGGGAGCGTGGGGGCGGCGGGAGCGCCTCGCCGCGGCCCCCCCGGGAACGGCGGGGACACGGCGGGGCTTGGCCCGGGGAGGAGCGGGACGGGGGGCGGCCCCTCCCCGGGAACGGCGGGGACACGGCGGGGCTGGGCCCGGGGAGCGGCGGAGGAGCGGGTCGGGGGGCGGCCCCCGCCTCGCAGCGCTCCCGGGCCCGGCCGGGGCAGCACCGCGGGCACCGAGCGGGCGGGGACCGGCGGCCGAGCCCCCCCGGGGAGTTCGGGGTTGAGCAGCGCGGGCCGACGCCCCCCGTCCACCCGTGTCCCGTCCGAGGGCGCTGCGCCGGGTGATCCCTCACAGCGCGGGGACCTCCGGGCTAATCTGATTAATTAAAGACTACCTGTTTATACCGCAGCCACCACACACCGCCCCCCCCCCCCCCCCCCCCCCCGTTATTAATTCTTGGATGACTAAATTATGGGTAACAGTATTAAAACATTATCAGACCTAATGAGAAACAATTACTTAGAAGATGAGCGGGGACAAGCCGGAGCGGGGCACATGTGTAGTTATCCCCGCAGATTACCTTAATAAATCATCAGGTGCAAGGCAAGACGGCGGCGAGGCCTGGCGCAGGGAACGGAAAATGAGATTTATGATATAGGGGGGTTTTTTTTTGCTTTTTTTGCATAATTTTTTCATTAATCTCAATAGGACCCGTGTGGCGAAGATTGTTTTATTCCCTTAATACCGCGCTGGGGGCGGGGGTGGGGGGAGAAGAGGATTTCAAAAAATAACGTCTTCATTGTTTTACTGAAGTCTTAATGACAACGTGTGAGAAGCCGGCGGGAGATGCGCGGCCGCGGAGGGCAGCGCGGGGGGCGGCGGAGGCGCACCCGGACCCGCACCCGGACCCGCACCCGGACCCCGCCCGCGCCCGCCGGCCCCGCGCCCGCCTTCAAACCCGGGAAGAGTCATAAGCTCTCCCGAGGTGCTTACGCGCAACCTCTTGCTTCCGCAGCCGACTGCTTAAATAACTTCATTTCGTGACCCRTACGCGGAGAAATCAAATATGCAAATCTTTGCATTTCCTTCCGACGTTGGATATATTCAGATTTCTCCTTAAATTTCCCTGACGTACACCCTCAGCGGAAAATCCTGCTTCCATTTAATAGTCTTAACCATTTTTTCTTTATAAGAAATAAAATCCGATTTATTTGTTTTTTCGTTTACTTTAGGAAGCGTTCAGTGTTTTTCCGGGTTTATTCTTCTCTTTCTTTCTTTCTTTTTCTTTCTCTCTTTTTCTTTCCCGCCTGGTGCTAGGCAAGCAATTGATGAAACAAAACAGATTATAAGATTAGCAGCAGGATTTTGTGCATATTAATGATAGGGAAGGGCACCGAATGGGTTTGTAATTGCAGATCTTGCGCTTGGGATTGGGAACTGTAGCCCTGCTACAGCAAAGACCCCCCTGTGAGGTTTTCACATTGGAACTTAGGGGAAAAGTGAAAAAGTAATTACCAGAGCACAACATTGAAATGTTAAAGCACTTATTCTTTCTTTCAGCGTTCTGTTTTAAAGGGGCAAAACGGGCAAAATGGAAAATAAATTACTTTCAAATAAGTAGGTTAGCACCTGAATGCTGGTGCGCATTTTCCCTCCTTTTTTTTTTCTCTTTTTTTTTTTTTTTTCGAATTCTAGCAATTATTTAGCAGGGCATTTGCTTCTGAACCTACCATCCGAACAGCAGAAACGGGGGAAGGGAGGGCAGGGGGACCTCGGCAACACAGGGGCACTCCGCCTGCGAGGTTTGAAGCAAATATCGCCAGGAAAGCTGTTCAAAGCTGCAGTTTGAAATTTAGAGGGATTTTTTTTGTTGTTTCTTTTCTTTTCTTTTCTTTTGGTTTTGTTTTGAAATCGGGGCTTAAAAGGCAAAGATTGTTTTGGTTTCCTCTTCGACACAAGCATCAAACGGTATTTTAGCAAGGGATGCATTTCACAACCACAAATCCCTTCCAGGGACGGCATGTTCCCTGCAATATCGAGAAGTAACCTGACACTGAATTTTAACTCTTATTAAAGGGTCCCTCCTTGTTTCTTGKGCTGCTTCAGTCCTCCTCCTCTGAGCTCACTCTTCCTAAAAATCTGGATTTTTGCGTTTAAAACACAGTGCTCCTTTACTGACTCGTCTAATCATTCTCTCCTGTGATTAGCAGCAAAAGATGGCTTAGGTTTAATGGCACCTACTCGCGCGTATTGTTTTAATTCTGCTTTCAACGGAAAATAAATGTATCTGGTGGAAATTAGGCTTTGAAAACTCTTTTTTTACGAGCCAATAAAACGGAGTATCTGCTCCTCAGGCAGTAATTCCTGATTTCGAGTTGGAGGGGGGAGCAAAAAAAAAAAAAAGGCAAACCCAACTTTAACCGCATTTCGTCCATCCCGTGGCTCCTGCCCTCTCTTCTCCCACCTTYGCTTCCCTCAGGTTCAGAGCACGGCAAAGCTCCGAGGCAGGGCTATTTTTTAACTACTATTTTAGAGACGAAAACTGGGGGGGGGGGGTAAAAGCCCGCGAGGGCAGCATATTTTTTTCTATTTTTCCCGGTGCCCCGGGGCTTGGGAGCCGCGCAGCCCCGGGGAGCCGGGGCGGAGGGGAGCYCCGCGGCGGGCAGGGCTGCGGGCCGTTTTGGGGTGTTGGTATTTGCACGAGCCGCCGCGCTGACAGGAGGGGGGGTCCCCCCCGACCCGGGGTGGAGAAGCTGCCAGTGGCGCCCGGGGCGGCGGGAGGGGACCCCCGCAGCGCCCACACCGCCGCGGGGCCGCTGGGCTGCAGCCGCGGGGACCGGCTGGGTGCGTGGGTGTGTGGGGGATGGATGGATGGATGGATGGATGGATGGATGGATGGATGGAGGGCGGCCCCTGGCCACGCGGGGACCGGGACAGCCCCACGCCTTCCTGGGCTGCTGCCCGGAGCCCCAGACACTGCAGAGAAGGGGAAGGAGGAAGGGAGAAGGGAGAAGGAGGAAGGGGTGCCTTAATTGCACCCCTTACACCGCCACCAGAACTGTGTCCTCTGGCCGCCCTCATGCCCACAGCAYCCCTTCAGCCGGGACCAGGGCGCCCGCGGAAAGGCCACCTGCAGAGGGATACACACASACACACAGTGGTGCCTGCAAGGGCCAGTGAAGAAATTAGAGCCCTCCATTTCCAYCACACCTTCCTTCCTCTTCACAGTCCCCACTGGGTCTCCTTGTCCMCTCGGTGCACCCCAGGCCTCCCTTTGCACCCCAGCAGTGGGTGTCCCTCACGGGGAACAGGAGGGGGGCTTTCCTCCCTGTGTACAAGGTTGCAGGCAATGGGGTGCAGAGTGGAAATCTCCTGCCATGTGCCCATACAGCAAGCAAGGGAGAGATCAAATATCCTCACTATGTTCGGGGTTACTGCTTCCCAAATTAAGCGTGAGGCTCCCAAATCTGTGATAGCAAAGCCAATATTATAAGGTGCTGGTCAGAATGATGTCTTTAGAAATGCAAGAGGCCTAATTCCTAAAGCTGTTGTAGGTGCCCACTGCCTGCTGGCATCATTTGAAGCTGATCATCCTGTAGAGAATGAGGAGTGCTAAATGCCTATGCTACCTTCCTGGGTCTCTGTAATTTAAACTGTGGCTCCACGTAGCTTTGGGTCTTACGCTTGTAATTTTATTCCTATTTCTGCTAGCACTGCTAATGTTACTGTGATACCAAGCACATGCATCAGTTAGGAATTTTCCAAAGTGAAGCTTGCTGAAGGTAAAAACCTTGTCCCTGTGTCTCACACATGCCTGCAATAGCCTAGAATTTATGGGAGACATGTTCATGCTGCTGGGAAGACCTGGTCTAGGCTTCCTGATACCTGACTTCATTCCTGGCTTGCTTTTGCAGTAGTSTCTAATATATAGCAGTGTTTGTGCAGATCTGGTACACTATGGGATGCCACTGGAAATGCTTCATGTTAACTCTGCATGTCCTGTCCTATGTAAAAATGYAGCTCAGATACAGTCGGTAGTGCATGTATCGCTGCAAATCTGACCATCACTGACAGCCGTGCTTCCAGTTTTGTCACCAAGAGGCCCGTGGCTGGATAATACGGAATTAAATACTTGCAGCTGAGGGAGAAACCAGTGTCAGAGGATGTGCAAGGGCTGTCYGGTTACATTGCTGGCATTGCTGTGTGAGAACACAGGTGGGAGAACAAAAATCACTTCCACTCTCTTCAATCATCAGTGCTTGGGTCGCCAGTGAAGGGTTTGTGTTTTACTTCAGAGTTTAAGAAGGTCCCAAACATCGGTGGTACTTGGTCAGAGTGCAGGGAAGAGCCGTGGTCTCTGTCCTCTGCCCACAAGATGCCTCAGAAGGAGCTCGCCCTGCAGAGGCTGCCCATCCCTGCCTGCCCCACGGCGGTGCCGTGCCCCTACCTCAGCACTCCTGTGACTGCTGGGGTACAAGTGAAAGCCTACCTGTTCACCTGAAAGTGTTCAGGCACTTTCAGCTCCACATCATGATGATCTACTCAGAGACTGCTTAAAATATATAGTAGGTAGAGACATCTATTGCTTTCTTTACAATCGATTTGGAAAAAACTCAGTTACTCCTGACAGAAAAAGCCAGTCCTGTACTAACAGCAAAATCTCTATTGGTGCAGTTCGAAGATTTTGCACAGAGTTACAAAATCCAGAGGTGAACTGGATTAACTGACTTCACTATACAGATTAACCAGTGTCTAATATTTCATTGAATATTAAAGACATGCCAAATTTACAGAAAAAGGCACTCAGTAAGTTCAGTAATAAATGTAAATATGTCTCTACATTGTAGCTATATTAGGCAATTCTTCCTTTAATGTTTAACATTTGTTAAAGTGGGTGTGTGAGGGCGACGTGTACAGTGCACGTTTGCTGTCAAAGCCTAGGGAAATAAGTGTGTCTTTGTGCCTAGGTTTTCCTGAAGCGCACACGTTCCCAAGTATAGGCAGATGGAGAAAATTGGAAGGCTGTCCCATTTCACATGGAGGGGAGATGTAAAGATCTGTGCTTGGTTCCTGGCCTTGCTCTCCCCCTTACTGACATCAGTTTGTGTCAAGTTTACCAAAAAACCCTGCTGCTGTAACACTCCATTTGAGAGGCGAGGGGGAAAGGATAATAAACTTTTTTTTAATTGCTTCCCTGGCTATAAATTAGCATGTATTGGGCTAAATTTTTTTCCGTGAACAAAAGCACAATTGACGGCRAGGCTTAGGGAAAGTAGGGAGGGAGCTCTGAGCCCCAAGGCTCCCCTGCGTATTGAACCTGAGCAGGGGGAGGCCTTGTCTGTGCCCAGGAGTTGAAGGGCACTGAGAAGGACAACAAAACAATAGGGATTTTTATGTTTCACTGACTGTTTTTGCAGCTGCATCTTCCCCCCTTCCTCCTCTCTCMCCACCCATTATTTAATGTGAGAACCAAGTATGAAAATAGAAGCCATGGCTTTCCCTCCTGCCACAGCAATGTGCATAAAACCAGGCCAGAAAGCACCAGAGATCTGAGGTTAGTTCTAAGTCAGTGTTACGGGCAAAAGCAGAAATTGTTTTGTGCTTCTACACCATATTTCGTTTCTGTTATCACGAACGTAAAAACAGAGCTGAAGCCCACTGACTGCATTACGGGTTCAACGTGATCGTCTTTGCATCCCCCAGCCTCCCRATGGCATTTGAGGAGGAGCTGGCAGAACCCACTGAGTTCTGCCTTTGCAGCTCCCCCTCCATGCACGCCTCCCATTTGGCCCTCRAATATCTGATAAAGCATCTCTTCCCATGGTAAAAGCTGATATAAGATGATTTTTCTCCRGGGCTGTCTGTGGAAGCCCTTATGCTACTTCTCCTCTGGTGCATCCAGTTACCGACCTGAACAAAGAGCCACCTACAAGTAAGAAGTAGGTGGGCATGAGCCACAAGTTGGAGAGCAAACGTTAACAGAGAGGTGGCCTAAGGGGTGGGGAAATACTGGTGGAAAGTGGCGGAGAAATGGCTGAGGGATGGGGATGGAGAGGACAGATGCATGCCTGTCCCCTCATACTCTGCAGTGGAGTCATCCCTCTTTCTCCACGTCCATAGCCAGAAGGACAGGCAGAAATCGGTTTAATTTGCRGCAAAGGAAAAGTGTGAATATCTTCACTATTTGTAAGACAAAAAAGATATCTGATTGAAGACTAGTTGCACGATGAGATCAGTCAGTAAAGGAAAGCGATGAGGTTTCCTTAGAGCAGGCTAGGTAAGCATCTGCTTCAGAGCCTTTGTGAGGGGGGTGGACTACGTGAACCCTGAGGTCTTTTCTACTCATATTTTTGATGCTATATAATGTACAGAGCTGTACAAAAAAGAGGGGCGAAAGAGGAACCTTAGAAAATGAGCAAGGGAAGAATAGGAAACTTACTTTCCTACCCCTATATTTTGTCAAGCTGTGCTTGCACCTTAGTCTCCTGCCTAAACATCTACACCAATGSACTGTTTCCCCCCTTGAAAAATATGTTTTTCTTTCTTTGGTGAGGAAGGTCTACAACAGTGCTATTTAGAGAGATGAAGAAGGCTCTGTATTTTCACATGGACCCTTCCTKACTTCAGTGTTCTTCTTATCTCGGGGCACCTTTGCCTCAGGGAGCAGACTGTGGTGGGCTGGAAAACCGAGGGTTTGGTCTTCTGAACAGGCAGGTACCCTGCCTTGTCCACCACGCATGCATTCGCCGAGATGGTCTGTCTCCTGAGGTACTTTCCCTTACCATTTGTAATGAGCCATGTGTGAAGGGCCCTCTCCCTCGAGCATGTCAAACCTCCCTCCAGCCAGAAATCCCAGTCGATGCTGAAGCTGTGACTGGGCAGTTGTGACTCCCGAGGTGTGTTTCCTAACAGGTACCGATTTCATTTCGTGCATCAGCGACGCAGCAAGGGATCCAGAGCGCCATCTCTTTCATGTTAAGGCACACTCCTCCTACCGCCGTTCAGGTTCTGACAATGTTTATATCCTTTAAAGGTTTTTTTTTAGTTTATATCTTATTTTAAAATMAATTTACCCCAGACGCAGTATCATTTCCAAGAGGCAAATCATTCTTTTCTCATTGTATTATAGAATGGAGCATTTGCAAAAATCATTAAAACTCTTGCATTTGAATCAACTTCAGGCTAGTGTCCTATTATCCAAGGCTGTCAGTTATTTTTTTGGTATTATTTTGGATGATTTTTAAATTGGTGTGTTCTCTGCTGTAACTATTAGAATTGTATGAAACATCTTGTTCGCAGAGCTGTGAAATGCTTTAAAGGCATCAATTGAAATGACAAGGCATTGTCCAAATTGAAATTTATTTCCTCCAAAACAGCGTCCTGAACATCCAGGTGGTAATAAACATTTTTCAACCACGTACAAACTGTGAATTGTATTTGAAATTAAATCTCTGCATCAAAATCTGCATTGCTGAACCTCCCGCTGGCAGCCACCGTTCTCCTGAAAAGTGACATCTTCCCTGGCACCGATGAGGCGGGAGGTCTCGCACAGATATTACCAAACGATTTCCTATCGCTCTTCGGATATTGGGACTTTATAGTAACGTATACCTAAAAAGTACAAAGGATGCAAGGTGTGTGAGGAACACAGGAGGGGGCCAACTCGGGTTTAGTGAGGATAGGTGTTTTTGTCCTGACACACAAGGGTGGAAACTGTTTTACAAACCTCTATTAAAGCAGCATATTGCTGATGTCACAAATTATGTCATTTTTCAGCAAGCTGTTAGGTAGCAGCAGGACACTTAGAGGTCCCAATCTGAGTTCACAGCTTGAGGCCTCATCATCCATTGAAGTCAAGGAAATACTCCAGTCCCCTGGCCCTCTGTTTACAAATAATATATCAAGAATCAGGATGCCCACAAATGAACTTTCAGTCACTGAGCTAAAGGAAAAGGGTTTGTGTGTATACATTTTTATATATATGCATACATACATACATACAATATATACATGTATATGTGCATGTGTGCATTTGTGTGTAGTACAACTGAAGTCTGCAGTTTGCCATCAAATTTTCTTTAAAGAAACATTTTTCATTCTTCCTTGGTATGTAGAACTGATTCTTCATAACCAATTCTGCCATTTTGCACACAGAACCCCCACCAAAGTTAGAGATATCTGCAGAGAAAAGGGGTACAAAGTAGTCCCATTCATTTCTCCTTTTTAATATAGTGGGGGGGGTGTTAACTATATAATATAAAAGAGCTCTGATTTWAAAAGATATACATAAGAAGAGATTTATCTATAATGGAGTTGTGGATTGTGAGAAATAACAGGAATGTCTAAACACGTACTAATTAGTACAACAGAACAGCTTGTTGGAGGCTCTCCTCACCTCCTGGATGAACCATATTTACACGTATATGTGTATTTCCCCCCACTGGAGTGGAATATGCAATCGTGTTCTTCTGGCAATGCACGTATACCTGGGAGACAACAGCCTATGTCAGAAGACATAAAATACATAGTATGTGGCCTGAGGTTGTGAAACAACCCAGGAGAAGGAATTCAATTCAAAGCTAACGGTGCCAGACTCATCAGTGTGTGCTTTTACCCCCCCGTGTATTAGTGGGAGCCAAAGATGGAGTGCCAAGGCACCGCTTTGACTTTCCTGACTTTTGCCAGAGTGTTAACATCACTCCCCTAACAGAATGAGGGTACTGGCAGGGAGACGGATTAGATGGCCAAACAAGGCATTTTTATCCCCATGCTCTCTCCTTAAAGTGATTCCAATATTTTGCTGCATATTTGCTGATGTAGTTGGCTGCAACTTCCTCTACTGGAAATGATATTACAGGGTTGGATTAGCTTCTCCTCTACAGCGTACCCCTGCTTTAATTACCACTGCAGCTATCCCCCACTATCTGCACAATAAATGCTGTTGCTTACAGAAACATGATTACAGGATTAGAGTTATTGGGCCCTCGCCCAGACGAACCCGGTGACATAGCATAGCACTGGCACCTCTGAAAGCTACACTGACCTCAGGCATCTCTACATCAAAGGCCACGGCCACAATCTGAGCTTCATTAGCTTTCAAGGCTGAAGTTACAGGAGCACTACTTCCTCAGCCACTAATGGGAAACACTCTCCTCCATTTGCTGTTGAGGTGTTAAAAGTTCCTCTTAACATCAGTTACTGAGCTACAGCTTCACTGGTATCCCAGTAAAATAAAAATGACTTGTGGAGTGGGAGCTGAGTTCAAATTGAAAGGCTGTGTTGGACATCCCTTACTCAAGCAAAGGACATTCACCGGCACAGGGATGCTTCGGGAGTGAGGACTGCAGGAGGAGGCGCACCCCAAATCCCAGACTGGGAGCTATAGAGAAATTCCCACAGCTCCTGAAGGGTTTCATATGGTTGTACCAACTGTTTAATGACTGAAGTATCTGAAGGACGCTCTGGTTTTCATTTGTGGGACATGATGCAGATGATTACGCAAACAGGGAGAGCTTGGCAGCTAGCTGCAACTCAGCACGTGCATCATCGGGTCTGCACTCACTGTGAGAAATCTGTGAATTGTGGTCATAACTCCTGTAGCCCCCTTGGTTGTTCTGCAYCTACAAGGAGGAGACTTGGGAGGTAACATTGAATCCCACAAAGAGAAAAGCTAGTCAGAGAGAGAACCATGAGGTGGCAAAGCACTAGGCAGGATCAAATTGAATTTTTGCTTCWAGCATACACTACTTAGGTGGAAATCTCTCTTAAACTCAGAGTACCTCAGTTCCTCTTTATGCAGCTGGAACCTTAGTATTTCCTCTGTCTTGTCTATTTAGATGATGCATTCTGGGACACAGGTCACCTCTTACCATGTTTGCACGGTCATTTGGGGCTTGCAGTGATGAGTCTAGTAATATATGAAGGATGAGGCTACATTATCAACTTGCACAAAGAAACCAGCTAGGTGGCTAGGCAGCGTGGAAGAAGCCCCAAAGTTTCATGACTCTCTATCCAGAAGCGGGAAAGAAATACTTGTTCCATGAAAATACTTGAGAATGGTAGGACATAGTCCACCATGGTGAGCACAGAGAACCAGGAACTGGCTTTATATGAGAATGAAATGGCTGAAATAGATAATTTGTATTAAAAGACCCCAGTAAGACAAAAACAAAAGAGGAAAGTAGAAGAGAGCTGCAGGGTTTACACCGGGGGGCTTGCTTTTCTTTCTTCAGTCCAGCTAGCCTTCTGTGGTGCTTTGCCTATGGGATTGTTATTTCTGGTTTTTAAGCCAATGCTGAAGAAAGTGGCTTGCCCACGAGCCTCCAGGCTGGGCCAGCTGGCTAAGGTGGGCTGGTCAGGTGCTGCCAGGGATAAGGCTAAGGACTTACAAGGCCGGCCTCTGGAGCTAAGCTGCTCCTTCTCTCCAGGAGGCAGGAGACTTCCCCAGGTCTGAGGAGCTCCTTGCAGCTGGAAGATTTAGTGGGCTCAGATATTAGCAGGATCGCATGTCGGCTCCGGAGTTTTCTCCAGCTTGCATGTTTGATAAAGCTCAGAAGCTTGCTTCAGCTGGCAAGTTTAACTTAATCTCTTGGGTTTGTTCTGCCCTAAGCAGCCTGTTCATGTTGTCAGAGCTCATTTCAGTTTCCCAAGCTTTAGGCTGGGTTAGGAACTAAGGCACGATTAGAAACCAGAGTAAGAAGAATTCAGCTGATGTTCAGCTAAGCACCTTTTCACCGCAAACAGAGATTTACAAAAAGGCATTTATTTCCTAGGAAGTTGTCACTGGATTTCCTTTTAAATTAAATTACCGTCATTCAAAGAAATAGGAAATTCCTCCTTATGAGTACATTTTTCATGAATTACTGATTCTTTCCAGGCTTTCCCTTTGCCACATTCCCAAGGCAGTGACCCCCAGCTCAGGCACCGCAACAGCTCTCTCGACCAGCGATGGTTTAAGTATTGCAGCAGCCACTGCTGTTACAGCAGAAATCCAAGCCCTTTGCTTTGCAAACTCGGGAAATATGTGATGTTAATTAGAAGCGCTCGCTCCCTTTACTGAGTAAGACCAGGGGTGGTGTGTAGGCATAGGTTGACCCAGGAGGGTAAAGAGGGCTCTTCTCCCTGCCAGCACCAGGAGCTGCAGCCCTTACTGTAATTTCAGATGACACAGATGCAGCTCTGTAGTCATTTTCATTTCAATTTTCATTATTTTCTCGTCTGTCTTTCCCTTTGGGCCAGGGTAGCGTGTGAAGCGCGGTGGGGTAAGTGGACACAAGAAAGGATGACAGTGGCATTGTGGTCCATGTGAGAMCATGGCTCCTTAGAGCTGGCATGCTCTTTAGAGGTGATGTACACCAGTATTCGGTGCGACTCTCCTATTGTTGCTAATGATGATTGCCGTAATGATTTCAAGGCGTTCAAGGCTCTGTGGGAGAGTCTAATCCAAAGCCTAGAAAGGTTGACAGGAATTTTGGATTGAAGAGAGCCCAGAAAATACAGTTTAAAAGATCAGAAATGCAGAATTCTAAGATTGTCTTTAAATAAGAAAATAAAATGGGGGAAGAAAACAGCTTTTCTCTTCCTCCGGCTTGCCAGCATGCTTTGACGGAAAACAGGGAGGTGATCTCAGGAACACTCGCTCCAGCCTCCTGTTCATAAGTAGCAGGAAGGCCTGTCAAACCTGTCAAACTCCTTGAGCTCCTGGGGTTTACAGACTTCTCTCAGCTACCCCAAGCAAAACCACAATCCCATAAAGAAGCCTTTTCAGTAAAACCTTCTGCCATTTGCCTGAAGCCAACAAATCACTCGTTTTAAAAAAAAAAAAATCTATTTCACATTTGGAAACGTCCCTTCCCCCCATGCTTGCTCTCTCCTGGTGAAGCCCCGAGCGATGGCCTCGCAGCTGCAGTTTTCTGCAGGAATCTGCCACCGCAGGGTACGTCAGAGCCCCAGATCTGCAGTCCGTACAGAGGCCAAAGTCTCGCTGGTCCAAGGAGGGTCTGGCTTGGGTAAGGACTGCAGAAATGACCACCTGGCTTCAGTCAGAGCTCAAGGTCGGTGTGGAGTGGCTTGCATTTGTTCCTGCCCCTTGCCTCTTGGTGGACTTTTCTGTGCTACTTGGCTCCAGCTAGCTGCCAAGGTCCCACGCTATTTGCTGAGAGGTGTAGAGGAGACATCCAGGCTGTCTAGTCTTTACCCTTCCTTTCATTCCCTTTATTGCCTCGTCCTTTCCTTGCAAGTTGCTGTGAAAACAAAAGCTCACGGATCATCACCAGCAGTCCCAGCCTTTGCCCTCATGCTGCATCCACTGGCTGCCAGTCTCCAAACTCAGCRTACGGCTGATGGAAAGCTGCAGTGCAGCTGAGCCAAGACTCCCGTTGGCCACGGCACGAACCTCTGCAGTTCTCGGGACCAGTGCTAGGTTATGGTATCTAATGCACAGAAAAAAACGTAGCCCCAAAAGAAGAGGGCAGATGTGAAGCAGCAGCCACTTTCGGAGGCATTATTGGATTTATTTGAATAGAGTTGCAGGGCATATACTGCCCYGAGTGATATGCCTGACCATGGGTGTCGTGGTTTAACCCCAGCCGGCAACCAAGCACCACACAGCCGCTCGCTCACTCTCCCCCAGGTGGGACGGGGGAGAGAATTGGAAGGGTAAAAGTGAGAAAACTCGTGGGTTGAGATAAAGACAGTTTAATAGGGAAAGCAAAAGCCGCGCATGCAAGCAAAGCAAAACAAGGAATTCCTTCACTACTTCCCATGGGCAGGCAGGTGTTGAGCCATCCCCAGGGAAGCAGGGCTCCATCACGCGTAACGGTTACTTGGGAAGACAAGCGCCATCACCCCGAACGTCCCCCCACTTCCTTCTTCTTCCCCCAGCCTTATATGCTGAGCATGACATCATATGGTATGGAATACCCCATTGGCCAGCTGGCCTAGCTGTCCTGGCTATGCTCCCTCCCAGTTTCTTGTGCACCTCACAGAGCATGTGAGCTGAAAAGTCCTTGAGAAAGTAGACTACCTAGCAACAACTAAAAACATCAGCGTGTCATCAACATTCTTCTTACACTAAATCCAAAACATAGCACTATACCAACTACTAGAAAGAAAATTAACTCTATCCCAGCCAAAACCAGGACAATGGGTTTGTCAGCTATTTTTCAACATCATTTTGGGCTTGTCCCAAATGGCATATGTCTTCGGCAATTATCTGATTAGCTATATGTCAAATCATATTGTTTGATTTATAGGTGGCAGATCAGAGGACAAGACACCATCATTTTTCCAGGTACTTGCTGAGAGTAACAGAATCATACTCCAAGTCCATCATGGTAGAACCATAATAAATAAAACAGTGATTCCTCAATGAGAGCAAAAAGTGGCAATTTCGAGCTGCAATTTATTCACAATATGGGAGACGCGCTCTGGAAAGAGTTAAGCAGTCATCAATACGTGTATCATAAGGGCAGAAGCATAGCAGAGGCAAAAGTCTATTGACAACACAGTAAGCAACGATATCAAGAAGACTGAAGCAAAATTTAAAACATACCCTGAAATACAGGTTTTGGAAGTTGGCACTTAGCCTATGCTATGAGCTGAAATCCTGTTTCATTTTACATCTATTTTAACTTAGCATGCAAAAATACACCCATGACCACCTGATTCTATGCATGAAAAACCCAAACCATATTTAAAGTCTAGTTTTCCAAGATGTATTCATGTGTGGTGAAGAGCATTTTTTTTCTACATCCTTGGAAATAGCTAAAGACTATTCAGCAGAGGCCACAATGCTCATACTGTGTGAGAAAGGAAGAGTGCATGGACAATATTAGACTTGTTCTTCGCCAGAGTGCAAAAGAGGAAAACAAAAAGAAAGGGAGAGAAAAACAATCTGAGACACTTCCTTAGGACCTAAAGCTACTGAATCCATAAGAAGCCCCTTTAATAGATGCGAGCAGAAATATGACAGAAAACATGAATTAAGCTCCAGTTCATTACCCAAGTTCCCATGGATTGGGACATCTCCATGGCAAAGGGACAGAATACACACGTTTCAAGGTAAGATTCATGCACAACCATGGATTTTATCCAGAAGTGGTGCATAGCCCTATATATTAAAAAGCAGATACAACTACTATACTTGTTGATTTTATATATGTACGTATATAGAAGAATATGAATGTAGCAAGAACAACTAACAGGAATATTTAAGATGCACTGACAAAAAATTGTCGCCCATCTTGAATCTCTTTTCCCTTATGTTTCATGCTTTTCTTATTAAATAAGAACCATTGTAGTTCAGGATGGATAGTGGCTATCAAGCCAGGAATCCTATCTCCAAAGGTGCATGTGCTGGATGCCTAACAAAAAGGAGAAGAGCAAGCCAGGTATGTACTGACACCTCCACTGTACTTCTACAGCACACTCACCTCCTCCATCTGTGGAGGACGAGATACCCCAGCCCATTGCACTGTCTCAGACCCTGCACTGACAGTCGTCTGCATTTTGTAAGGACCAGGGTCCTTACAAAAAGTGTGCAAAACTAACAATTAGGACCAGGGTCCTTACAAAAAGTGTGCAAAACTAACAATTAGGACCAGGGTCCTTACAAAAAGTGTGCAAAACTAACAATTAGGACAAACTATCCATTTATCTGTGACCTGAGCAAATAAGATGAGTAGTCCCCAAGACACAATCATGTGGAAGTCCTTGCTTTGGATGTTAAGTCACATTTTTTAGTATATCCAGGCTTGAAAAGGTACAGGGGAAAGTTGGAAAAGATTTCATAGTTAAGATAAAATGAGCAATGTCCTCAAAATTGTATTTATGAGAAAAAAAATAGGCAGTCCTTTGCCTCAGGTTGATGTGTGATGTACTAAAATGGAGGGGTGACACACGAGTGGATTAGGTGGAGGCAGAACAGATCTCAGGACTGTTCACTTTGTCTGGGAAAGAGTTGACAGGATACACACAACCGATGCGCGCTCGAGGCAGCCATGTTGGCTCCTGCTCCCCTGGAAAGAGAAATGTTTGCCACATGGAAGCAGAAAACATTGGCAGGAAAATAACTTCAATTTCCAAACTTGAAAAGGAGTATTGCAAGCAGGAAAAAATAAAGGGGAGGGGAGGAAATAACATTCACCTGGACTCTCTGATTTTACCTTCAGGCTCTGACCCTATGATTTTGGGTACATTTGAAAGTAATTAATTTGTACAAAGACAGAGAGCTTAAAGGTAACTTCTGAACCTGAGATAGAAAAAAAGCTTGTGTGCCCGTCACCTGTGGGCTGGGATGAGGATGGGCTCCTTGGAGGAAGGCAACGCAGCTCTCCCATACCAGTTAGCAGCACAGAGACCTGGCTGACATTATAGATGTATATGGCATGCATATGTCGTTACATACATACATACTGGGAAAAGGCAGTGAAGAAGCCCCAGCTGTAACRTGCACTCTACAAACGCTCATCCTTCTACATTTCTCCTGGTTTGAGCCTTGTGTCAGCTTAGGACCCACAAGAAAGACAAAAAGGTGTATTTACATCTAGCCAGTGCCATGAGAGAGTGACAAAACCTTATGAGACATTTTGTCTCATCTACAGCCTTCCACACCTGTTGTCATTTGCCTCCTGAGCCTAATGGAAACCTGCTCTAGATGATGTGTTCCTTGTTATTCTTTCAATTTCCTTGTCTTTTATTTATTTCCCTTGCCTCTCAAGAGCCGTTCGGAGGTCCCATTACTTCCTGCTGACCAGGGAAGGCTATGAGAACAAATAGTTATAGGGGATTAAAATACACACACTAGCAGAAGAAAAATAGAGGGAAGGGGGCAGGGGACTTGCTTAGCAAGGGGTGGTGGAAGTCGTGGGACAGAGAGCTGCCAGAAATATTGAATTAGGGTTTTATGTCAAGACTTGTTTTAGACTTGATCTCTGCAACAGAGATTCTGAATTCTTCCCGTGGCGCTAGTGCAACATGAACCTGCATATATTGAATCAGTTCAATGTTTCCTTTGGATTTTGAATAAAAGTTTGTTTGAAAAAATGCAAATGATCATACTTGGCAGTGTGGATTCCTCCTACCCGTACTGATGGAGTAGCCAGTCGGTGTTACAGTGGAAAGAGGAGAGCTTGCACAGAGCATCCTTCCCCTCTGCAGCAAAGGCGCTACGTTGACCATCGTCTTCAAGGAAGACAACATCTTTGCTAAAACAATGGACATCATTAGCTCCCCATCTCTAGGGCAAATGAACCCTGTGGTCGATGCTTGACCCAGGCTACAGCAGATTGTATCTACTGTATTTGGAAATTTTCCTTTCTAGCATCTGTTAAAAAATTATTAGCAGGTGCTGAAAACTGTGGCCTCCAACCCAGAGACCTAGAGCCAAAATACCAGAGGGGAAAAAGTCAGTTCTTGACAACCACCTGACTCCAGGGTTGGACGAGCCAGAGAGACAATCTGCTGCTACAGGAGATGCCAGATCAGAGGAGGGAAGTGGTAGCACCTCATGCAATTAGTCTAATTTTTTTTTTTATTTTTTTTTTTTTTTGAAGCTACAAGTGGCAAGGGCCAATTCCTTGCCTCTGTGAAGTTATAAGCCTGGTGATCCCCTCTGGTGCCATTAAAATGTTAGACCAGCTTGCAGCTGATCAAAAAAGATTAGGCTACCTGCACACCACCTAGAATAGCAAACTGAAGTCATTTAACATTTGCTGTGTGAATGGCATGCTGCTATGTATGTATATCCCAGTGAACACAGGAGAATAAATTCTTACGTGCCATGTAATTATACACACACTCACGTAAAAATGAGCTGATATAAAATAAATATATATCTAAATATATATAAATATATGCATATAGCTATGCCTATGCCTATTCCAGCCTCCACTACAGGATTATTGCATTGCCAATGTGTTGACATAAAAATGCAGTTTTATGGATTACATCTACATAGAAATGTGTGAAAAGGGATTTTGTTTTGGCTACAGCCCAGACTCTTAATATAATTATAATTACTATTTTTACTACTACTGCTACTACTACTACCACAGTGGATTGGGAGCCCCCTTGGTTCTACCTAGGGTACAAGTAGCAAGAACAAGCCTGACCTAAAAAACAGGAGGTGAAAGAGGGAGAGAGGCAATGTGATTTCTCCAAGCTGGAGTAACAGGACAGGAGGTGGATGTAGGATTTCCATCTCAAATTCTAGTCCTCGGTGTGGCCTGGGCCCTCTCTGCCATGATTTCATACATAGCTTTCTCAGGGAAGATGAGAAAAAAAAAGTACTTTATTGATGCAATGGAGAAAGTGACTTTTGTTGTTATTACAGCGGCTCTGCTTGGTGTTTTGCAGCAGAGATGGTGGTAACCATCAGTGCAGGTTGTCCTGGGTGGCCGGGGCCGGTATCCATGGCCGCAGTGGGGACAGGGTGGCCACCGCTGGACAGTTTCCCCGTGACATTGCAGATCGCCATGGTGGCAGCCACGTGGCAGAGGTAGCAGCTTGCTTGAGTCGCAGATGAGATGCTGAATGTGTGGAAGTGGGAGCCGAGCAAGCATCTCTTTTCCCCTTTTTTCCCCCTTTCTTTTTTCACCTGCCTGCCTTTATTAGGGCCACAGTACTGCTATATTTCAGCCTGAAAATCAGAAATACTTCTTTCCTGTTCGCTCCTTGACAGTTCGTCAATGTAGAAAAGTTTTTTTAAAAATCTCTCCAAGGACAAAAAAATGCACTTGTGAGTGCCATTTAGGTGTTTCCCAGAACTCTTGCCATTTCATGCCAGGGTCTGCTGGGTGCTTTATGACAAAGCCTGTAAAAGTGCCGCTTTCTCTCTGACGCTGTCTCTTAAACGAGACAGGTGCACAGCCCCTGCAGCTGGGAGGCATCCCCACCGCAGCCATTGCTCTGTACCAGCCGCGCTTGTTCAGAGGTAGCTATTTTTCTGCTAGCTCTGGGGCTCGAAAAATGAAATAAAATAAAATGAGAGCATCCCCCCGCACCTCAGAAAGAAACATTTTCAGAAGAAGGGGCAGAAAACACAACGTGAGCCTACCCAGCAAACGGCAGCAGGCTCAGGAGGACTAGGAAAGCTGTTTGCCAGGAGGCCAAATGGTTTGCATGCAGCTCCGGGAAAAGAGATGTTATTTGGTGCTTGAAATCATTTAAAGAAAACAAAGGATGACTGCTACATGCCTGCCCATGATAGTCTGGAGCACTGCGCTGTTGTGGGATATTTATGCCAACCAAATGGCAGCAAAATACCAGTGTGGAGATCGGAGCGAGCTGGTTGTATACAGGCATGCCTGCGGGACCAGCCTCCGACAGCTCAGCACGCACTAGCTAATGCATCGAACCCCGAGGAAGGGAGGACGTCGTTCTCATTATCTGCATTTTACAGGTGTTGAAAGGGAGGTTGGGGAGATTTGCCACCAAGGGGGTCTGTCAGAGCCAGGATGAGTAGTCACRGGTCCCAGCTCTCAGTTCCATGCATAGACTGTGCCTCTTGGAGCAGATTTGGGGGAAGATTTTTATTTCTCTGACACAGGAGAGACGTAGCTTCCATTAAGGGAATTATTTCTTTCTACCGATGCCATGTTGATTTGTCTTAAGGGCACTGTTAGGATTAGCTGAGTTAGAAATCCATATTGTCAATTAAAATTTAATATTGTCCCAAAGAGACCCAAAAGAAGATAGGCTTTCACAAGGAAGAATAACCAAGTTTGCACAACAGTGATCAGCCACAAGAAGCATCATTTAGGAAGAAGTTCTTTAAATGATCCTGCTGTGCTTTCGGTCCGTGTCCTTGTAGGCACACATATCAAGTGATTTGCACACTGGTACAACCAAAAAAACCCACTTTGGTCTACACTGCCGCCAAATACTGCTCTCATTTTGGACTTTCTCCTTCCAGCCGTCCAGCATCAATCCTGCTCTGAATCCCTTTGACGTCAGGAGGAGTGTGAACATTTCCTACCTCATTACTTCCTTTCAAAGGCAGCCAMAACCACAAAAACTAGACCTCGGGGAAGGGGTGAGGGGAGAAAAATCTCTGCATGCACAAGCAGAGCCCCACCTGCCAGTTATCCTCTCTCCTTTGTGCTTTGAAGAGGCATCTCACCTCTTACAAGGGAAACAAGTTTGTTGTGGAGGGAGCACATTCTGTCTGTGCTTCCCGCACCTCCTCTGAGCTGTTGATGCCATGGGCCCGGCGCTCCCTCCCRTGCTACAAAGAGAGAGAGTCAGTCCTGAACCAGACCGACTCCCTGGCATCCCTGGTTCCTCCCAAGTCCTGCATTTCCCAAACCRTCCTTTCAAAATGTAGTGCTGGTGGCTGAAGAGATGGTTAGCCAGCAGCGACTGGACCGTGACAGAAATGCGAGTTTATAACCTGGCATCACAGACTTGGCTCTGAAATGTAATAGATCCCGTGATAATCTCTGCGCTCAAAGGCAGACTTGAGGTTTAAATAATCTTTGATTGCAAGATAATGTCCTGAGTGTATTTCAGCTTTCCTGAAGTTTAGTATATGATCCTTCTCAGCTATGGGACATATTCTCCCGTCGCTCYGCTTGCTGCTTTAACACCGCCTCAGTTAATAACACCTGCTGGAGAGACAGCAACATCTCTTGGCAAACTAAACCTGCGCAGTCTCAGGAGTCAAAATCTGAATATGTATAGAGCGCATAAGTAATCATTAATGCATASCACGTCCCCTCTGGTCATTTAAATAAATTATTGACACCAGCATCGCCAAGAAATGAACCCGGTGCTACCCCAACGGTTGAGACCCTATAGGTAAGTGTACATTATCACAGTGCTTCAAAATTTCGAAACCTTCCAAAAACAAAAGAATAATCATGCAGTGTTAGTTGTAAAGACGTGTGCGTGCATATACGTGTCTGTGTATGTGACTGTGCATGTATGCACATCTTAATGTTTGCAGACCATAATGTTGTGACCTTAATCATTTGTTTTAAATGGTGGGTGAAGGATGCCTATAGTACCTATATATGTATGTCCAAGTTTCACACTTGCTGTGCCAATTCTTGTTGCCACATAGTCTACAAATTGCTTCTGGAAAAGTGTAATCCTGGTTTTACCTTTGTATTTTAAAAATCATTTCCCCGTGTATTATCTCTTCGCAGCTTTATACATTTACGCTTTTACTCTCCAAATGCCTTGACTAGAATGCTATATCCCTGAACAGAAATATATTCCCCCCTGCTATTTTTCTGCAGGAGCCTGGTTCATTCAGAAACAAGGAAGAAAATACGAATGATTGTTTTTAAATTCCCCGATGTGCGGAGTTCAGACAAGCCACAGATGCAAATGTGGAAAGCAAATCTAGAGCTGGCATTAGGAAATGGCTGGGTTCACTGTGCCTGTGAGCAAGCACCTTTATTTAGGCATGGTTGTAAGCTGCCATTTTGATATAATCCCTGGTTTTCTGGATACACTGGGTATCCGAAGCTGGCACGACACATCTACCGTAGCCCCCCGTAATACTCATCCATCAATCAAGCACCCTCTGCCAGCGCTGACCTACGCTCGCTCCCAGAGCTGGCAGCCACRGACAAGCCTGCACATCCATGTCACCGGCAGCCCACATATCCGTCCCCTTTGTCATTGGGGAGCGCCAGGGCCCTGTGCCAGCCCAGCAAATGATACCGCTGCCCTCTGCGAGTCGGGAGCTCAGTGTCAGCGTGGGGGATCCCGAGCTGGAAGGTGTCACGCCACGTCAGAGCACGGGCACTGCCCCAGCTGTGCAAGGGTAGAGGTAGGGTCTTTTTCTCAGGAGGTGAAGGTGGCCCTCCTCGAAGGAGCAGACATAAGGCAGCACACAAAAGGTGCATGTCCCTCTCCCCTGGGGAGGCCACAAGGGCTGCCTGGGGATCAGCACGGGCTCTCTGCACATTCGTGACCTTTCAGCATTACCCTTTCCAGCCCCACATCTGGGCGGGCTCTGTCCCTGCCCAGACAGAGGATGGGATACGTGTCCTTCCCCACCCCTGTCCCTGCTGACTTGTCCTTTGGGGAGAGGGGAAGCTGCAAGTGATGCTTCTGGCAGGGCAGCAGGTAAGATAGGCTTGACCTGGGCAGGAAAGCATGATTTGGTCCCATCTTTTCTAAAGATCAGAAAAATTTTTTAAAATAAAATCCTCCAACTCCCCCCCTTTTAATTTTATTTAGATCCAATAAATGAGCATTGTAAAATTCTTAGTTCCTCAACAGATGGGCAGCTGAAAGGGAAGGGAGCAATGCCTTGACTCCTAGGAAACYTGGGACTCTGCTTCTTAAATGGCAAAGTAATAAAAAGAAAGCAAACACTACAAAACAGGCCATTCATATAAAGTGGCATCTGCTGTTAAAGGGACCTTGCTGTCACCTGGGCTCTGCACGGTGACAAGGGGTTGCTTGTGTCCTTGGAGAGCTTAACGGAGAAGGCAGCTGAATGCCAGCAGCATTGCCTTCCTTCCAAGGTTAGTTTTTCTTTCCCCTGTACCCTCGAAAAATCCCTGTTGGATCTTACTCTCCTAATGAGCATGATCTGAGGGTATTTGGACGAGACTGGTGTCTGTGTGGAGGGGAGGGTTGGGAACCAGGTGTGTGTACGTGCACGTGCTATCTGTGTGTAGCGGGTTTTTAGTTGCAATTGCAGAAATGGTCTTTCTTTGGGGAGGACACAAAGCAGAACTGGAGCAGATAAATTCGCGCTTTATGGTGGTTTACAAAACAACGAATGCAGCTATATTTAAATGACTATAAAATGCTGCTAAATCCTTAGCTCATCAGCTCACGAGTGTCTTGGGGAACTGGAGCTATTCGCCTCCCTGCTTCGCTACCCCACTGGAAGAGCTCTGTGCCYGTATTGTATGTGTACTTGGGCTTAAGAACTTCCCATTCCCCCTGTTTTCTGCTTAAGAGCCTCCTGGTGTGGGATTGCATGCACTCAGCCCAAAGCTTCGCCTCTGAGCACTGCCTGGCAGGCTCACACCCCTGGGAAGGTCCCAGTTGCCACCTGCAAGCATCAAACCCCACAGGTACGCTCCCAGTGATCGGAGCAGGTTAAGCTCACTCCTGGGTTATATTTCTCTGACCTCTGCAGCATGCACCAAATGGGAAACACATCTGGCACATGAACATTGCCAACTGGAGAATAGGAATGTAAGTCCTGATGAAGTGAATGGGGACAGG
This sequence comes from Oceanodroma leucorhoa, assembly GCA_030449065.1. Taxonomy (NCBI): domain Eukaryota; kingdom Metazoa; phylum Chordata; class Aves; order Procellariiformes; genus Oceanodroma; species Oceanodroma leucorhoa. The sequence continues at coordinate 7,684,311 of JASVER010000002.1, read as the reverse complement.
GAGGAAGATCTTGGTAAAATCCTAGGCAGATTGCTCTGAGCTCTCGGTCAGGTGATGGCACAGCATAAAATCCAAGGTTCCCAGGGACTGCATGATGAACAGTTTCAAGGGAGGCTTTTTTTCTGTGCTAGAGGAGAGGGGAAAAAAGGATCCAAGGACTGTCCCTGACAGTTTGGCACTCTTGGGCACAGCTGTTGAAGCCAGAGGCTGGTGCTACCCTGGTATCTCCACCAGCAAACTTGGAATCTGAAAACCTGCTCTGGGCTGAGCCTGCCTCCCTGCCCTGCAAGAAATGAGAACATAAACCCTAAAGGAAGCCACCTGCGAGAGGATCTGGGCTGGGGTAAAGTCAAGACAGCAAGCCCCTACCACTGGCCTGCCCTGGCCCTTGGCGAGCTGGGGCTGGTGCCGCGGCTGCGCCTAAGCCTGGGCTGGACTGGGTTGGTTTGTGTTTGGTTATGGTTTTAAAAGAGAAGTTTTATGTCACCGCGGAGAGTCTGCACTTTTGTGGGATTCAAATATTCTTTAATTAGGTGTTGTCTCTTAGCAGAATGAAAAGAGGGCTTTTATTTCATTTTACTTTGCCATTTTCATTTGCTCCCGTTCGTGTTTAATAACTGGGTAGAGGAATGTTAAATAGCTGCTGTAAAATATTTTGTAGCACAGCCCCAACTTTCAAAYACTATCTGCTATCCAGGTTGGTGATGGTGGGTGTCTGGGGAGCCCCTTCCAGATTTAGGAGAGGGAAGAGGTGACTGAGTTTGTCCTGTTGAACCTCCTTTCCTCACCCATTTCCCACGGGAGGCAGCTTTCCTCCTCCTCCTTATGAGAAAGGGTCGGCTGCGAGAGAGTGCAGCCTACAATAAATGTATATTAACTCCCTGCCAGCGATTAACAGCTTGAGAGGCTGACGGATTGCTAGTCCGAGAGGGCATGCCGGGGAGGTGCCGGCAGGGCAGGCAGGGACAGGCAGGAGGAGCAGGGACAGGCAGGACGGGCAGGGAGGGCAGGCAGGGGCAGGACGGAGAAGCACCGGCAGGCACAAGCAGGGACGGCCCAGGAACAGTCGTGGCCGGGCGGGACGGGGAGCGGGGGCCGGAGCCGGGGGTCGGGGGGGGCTGAGCCGCCCCCCACGGGCACGCCCCACGCCTTCCCCCCGTGACACACACACCCCCGCGGGCCCTCGGGACGGCGGCAGCGCCCCCCACCCACCCGAACGGGGTTTGGGCTGTAAAACACGTCCGGGCTCGGAACCGGCCCCCGGTTCCATAAAACCCCACGGGCAGGGGCAGGACCCGCTCCTGGCCACGGGCAGGTGCCGGTGCCCACCTCCGCTCCTCGGGGCCGCACACAGCGGGAGCGCGCACCAGGGCGGCTGGTCGGCAAATTCGGGCTCTGGGTTGGAGGCGGTTGGGGTGCCRTGGGGTCCTTCTTTCTTTCTCCCGCCACCCACGAGCAAATTCGTGTCACCCACGGGATCCGGCGTGCTGACTCCCCCGACTTGCACCCAGCGCAGCCTCCTCCCCCCCGCACCCCCCCGGCTGTGCAAAGCCCAGGGCTGCCTCACCATTCCCATTCCCACACCCTAAAAATAACGCCCCACAAAACGTCCCGGCACCGCGGCCTTGCGTGGGCACTGCCCGTGGATGAAGGTGCCCCGGGGCGGGGGGGGCGGGCAGAGGCACCCCGGATTTAGTCGTCCGTCCCGGGGCAAAGCCGGGCACCGCTCTCCCAGCTCCGAGCCTAAGCGGGGGGGGTGCGGGGTGGTGGTAACAGAGCCCCCCCCACCCCCMCCCCCAAAAAAAAATGCCTTTTTCTTTTTTAACGTTTGGGGTTTGGGCTCTGCTCACTTTCTCCTGCCCGGCAGGAAGAGAGCTACTGAGCTGGAAGCGCTCTCCGCCGCCGCGCAACCTCCGCGGCCGCGCAGCCTCGCTCGCAGCCTCCCCGGTGCTACCGCGGGAAAACTCCCGTTTATCGCAACTTCGGGGCCAAACCCTTGCCTTGCTACTCCTTTGCGGGCGGCTGGTTTGACCCGGAGAGATTGGATATGTTTGATATACTCGCTTAAGCGCTTTAATATTAAAAATACGTCGCAATTAAAAACACACTGAGTCCCGGCTGCTCCGCGCAAGTAAAGCACCTCTCCCGCCTCCAAGACCCAGCTAATTTTTTTTTTTCCGCTATTTGTGTGAATTTGGGAACCTACCGAAACCCCCGTCACTTGCGCGTTTTCCTTCCCCCCCCCCCGCGCCCCCCCCCCCGCGTGTTTTATCACCCGTGCCCCGGCTCTAGGGTGGCGGTGGATGCACGGCGGCCCCAGCCCTGCCAAAACCACCGGCCCTCCCCGCTTCGGACCTCGCAGCTGTGGGGCTCCGTGCCCCGCTCCCCCACGGCCTGGGCCGGGGCCGACGGAGACCCGCCGCCCCCGCTGAGGTGCCCGACGGCGCGGTGAGGGGCGGCTCCGCGCCCTCTGACATCTGCACCCTCCCCTGCACCTGCCTTGCCCCGGGTCCGGGCTCTCGCCGGGACGAGGATGGAAATTAAGGATCGGGCCCCCCCGGCCGGGAGGAGCCGGCCCGGGAAGTACCGGCGGGGCTGTTCGTCCCGTTCACCTCAGCGGGTTTCCGTGGGGAAGGTCTGGGCCGGTAGTGGGGCGGGGGGGTGGGGGAGCCCCTCTGCAGGTGAATAGCCGAAATATGGGCAGCGCCTGAGGACCAGGAGTGGGGGTGTCGCCAGGGCCGAGACACGGTACTCTCCCCGTACAGGGCTATATACAGCCCTACCCGTCCCCTCGGTCTTGGGTTTTTCCCGTGGGTCCCTGCCCCTGTGCCCACCCGCGACTGACCGCGCGTGGGGCGGGTAAGCCCGGGAGCTTGCAGGTGTGCCTCTAACGGGACCTCAGMCCCCCACGCCCCAGCGCTGGGAGGGAGGGGAGCGGGCGGCGGACAGACACACCAAAAACCGTCTCCGCTCCCCRAACCCCGCCTGGCGGGCGCTCCGCAGGGAGCCAGCCCAGCCCGGGGGGCCTGCAAAGTCCCTCTGCCCCCGGGGCTCCCCSGGGTCCCTGCCCCTCACCGAGCCGGCGGGCCCGGCAAAGGGCCCTGCCTGGGTGCGCAGTGATGCGGATGCGGCCGGCCCCTGAGGTGGGAGGAAAGGGGCTGGGGCTGTCGCCTGGGGGCAGCCGTGGGGCGCCCCACGCGTGGAGCCGCCGCCCCGTGAGGGGCCGCGATGTCAAGGCGCTGGCTGCGGGGAGATGCGAGGAGGCCTGGTTGATTGGGAGGGGTGTCATTCCTCTCCCACCCCGCCCGGCGGTGGCGTTCACCCCATGTCCGAGACGGCTTTCCCTGCACCCTGCCCATTTCTTTCCTGCCCCGAAACCCCCGAAACGAAAACCTCCTTGCTGCTCCCCCCTCCCCGCCTCCTGCAGCGCCGAGCCCCGCTAGTTCCCCCCCAACACACCCCCACGCACACCCACGCCCTGCCCGGCTGCGGGCAGCCGATTCGCAGCCGCAGCGCTTATTTCATGCCCTTTAAGCCACCGAGCCGCTCCCTTTTGTCCTGGCTGCGGATGACCCATTTCCTCCCTTTCCCCCCCCACTCCAACCTCGGCCCCGGCCTCCGTCCCACCCTCCCGCCCCTCCGCCCTCCTCCCGGCCGCACGCCCCGGGAGCGGCCGCGGGCCGCGCTCCTCCGCCGCCGACCCGCGCCCGGCTGGGAGCTGCGGGGCCGGCGGCGGCCCGGGGCGGGGGGGGGGGACGGGGACGGGGACGGGGAACCGGCGCCTCGTCCGCGCCGTGTTTGTTTTCCTTTCCCCCCTGAACGCTAGATTAAGACGTGAAGATTACACTTTTATTGTGGCGGCCGAATAATACCACAAGTCAACACACAGAGCAAACAAAAGTGCTTGTAGTACATGGCCAACCCCGCTGGGAACCGGGCTGCGGGCTGCTGCAAAAATCAAGCTCTTCAGTGCTAATTACAAATAAATGATGATGTGCTCACTAAGTAATTGATTTAATGAAGTTCCTATGAAACTATTAAAACCGGGTAGAGGTCAGGCTGGAGACGCCCCAGAGCGCCCATTGTGGGATGTTTAACTCCGCCAATCTCCTCGGAAAGACATCGGGGCTAATAGGTGAAGTCACAGCTGGTTCGGGCTGACTTTTGCAGCACCGGCGCTGGCCTCCCCAAACTCGCCCAGCGGCCCGCACCGCCGGTCTGGGGAGGCGAGTCCCCCTGGCACACCCCCGGCCCACTGCTCCCACCCTCACCCTCCACCTCCCCGCATCCCCTCTCCGGGGGGCGGCTGCTCGCCCCCTCCCCCCCAGCCCAGAGCCCCCCGGCGCGGCGCGCCCCTCTCCCCTCCCCGGGCGCCCATCCCCGTCCCGTCGGGGCTGCGCTGGGTACTCACTCGCTCGGCCCGGCCGCCTCGCCTGCACCTCAACCAGGCGCCTCCGCGGCTCTCCCCAGCCTAATTAAAGAGGGGGGAAGTGGAGCTCTGAACTTGTGTCTACCACTACAGGCCGGCTGTAATTCCACCCCCCCGGCCCCGACCCCCCCCGCACACTCACACACACACACTTCTTGAAGAAACTTAAGCTAGGATGCCAGGTAGGGTGCTTGGGAGATTTTGGCAAGGTGCCTGGAAGGGGATGCGTGCCCATTTTTCCTTGAAGGGTTTTCTTGTTTGAAAGGCCATTTGGAGCGCTTTAGACGGGCTCGCCGTGTGAAAGGAGGAGGAGGAGGAGGAGAGGGGGAACACAGACATTAAAAAAAAAAAAAAAGAAGAAGAAGAAAATCCGGCTATTGGATTTCCCAGCCCCACTCTCGCTCGTCTCTCTCCCCCTCGCCCCTCGGGCAGAGCAGAGCGGAGGTGGCCCCTCGGTCTCCCATTTAGGGGGGGCCTAACCCAGCTCTGAGCGCGCTTTGGGGGCGGTGGGTCCCCGCTGACCCCTGGGGGGAACGGGGGCATCCCACCCCCCTCCACCTGCCAAAGGACCCTCTGCGCCCCCTTGCTTTTAATGCCCGGTGCCTTTGGCGGGTTGCAAACAAGTTGGGGCGAAAGCGGAGCCTCCCCCAAATTTTTGCCCCCGCTGTTAGCACTTGCTGAGCGCAGAGGCGATGCCCCCCACGGGCAAAGCCCCTATCGGCCTCCAGCGCTTTCGGGGGAGGGGGGGGGGGGCAGCCGCCCCACCGGGGCTGGGGCAGCGCCCCCGACGGCCGGGGCAGCCGGGGAAAGGGCGCACGGACGGGGCCCGGGAACGGCTTCTCCCCGAAATGCGGGATGCCTCCGTCCTCCCCGCGGGGGGGGGGGGGCGGGCAGCGAGTCCCTAAATTCGGGAAGATAAATGCGGAGTGAAGTGCCCCGCCGGTTGTCCCCAAGCCTGTGTCCGTGTTCCCCCCCGTGGCTGCGGGGGCTCTGCCCTTGCCCACCCCTCTGCCCGGCGCACAGTCGGGGCTGTCCCACACGGGGCCGCGGACATTTAGGGGGATGGCAAACGCAAGCGCCAGCAGCTGTCTGCATGCGGCCGGGGTACAGATGGGAAGGTGCACAGGCACATGCCACGGCTCCCCACGCAGGCACGCGTGGGCTTGCACACGGGGCGGCCGCGGGACCAAACGGCGTGAGGCGGCTCCTTCTGTTTTCTTGCAGGATTTTGGGGAGGGCTGCGGGTTGGTTTTTTGGTTTTGKTTTTTAGTTTTGGTTTAGTTTTGTTGGTTTGTTTTTTGGTTGGTTTTTGGTTTTTTTTTTTGTGGAAAACGATTAATTTGAAACAAATGAATCTCGCCCGCCTCTTGTTTGCCAAACAGGCTGTTGGCAATGTGCAAACAGGCTTTCACCCCGGCGCCGTGCCCCCGCTCCGCTCCCTGCTGCCCGGCTCCAGCCCCGGCCGCCGCACCCTCCTCCTGCCCCTGCCCCTGCCCCTCCGCCGCCGTCCCCTCCTGGCCCTGCAGTACCGCTTGATGACGGTACTACAAACCGTTGCCCTTAACGCACGATCCGGGTTTCTCTTCAGCCTCGAAATAAGAAGTGACACATGCACCACTAAACCAACGTGTGGGGAAAGCCCGCGGTTGAGAGGGGCTATTGACGGGAGCGCTGCAAAGAGACAAAGCTGGGGGCTAGTGGAATCAGATGCAGCCCTTAATTAACACCATCTTAAATAGTCCAACAGGCACTGAAGACAAAGTTGAAGAAAGACTTTAAGGCTGAGTGCCCCTCGACAAGCTCTTTTTTTTTCCTCGTGTCATTCAATATTTAATGCACTGTGCTTGTAATGCTACTACTGGTGCTCCTTTCTCAGCAAGTACATTATTTTTTCACGGTGCCCATGGCCAGGGAAAACCCTTTAGGCAAAGAAAATCAAAATGTTTGTTGTTTTGGATGACTTATAACTCTTGTTTAACACAAGCACTTTCAAGAAAGTATAACAGGCGCAGCCTCTAAAGCAAACAACGAAATCCTTGTGACAGAGTCGGACACAAAAAGCACATTGTGTTATGGACTATCCCTTTTCTCTCCTGCTAGATGGGTGCCTGTCTGAGGCTGAACACCACGATGCCATTTTACTTTTGAACTATTGTTTTTGAGTTATGCCATGTGGTCAAAAGGAGAAGAAGGGAGGTTGTTTCCAAGCTCATAAGACAAACGAGTTGCCTTTCATTGAACTACCCCAGAGCTCCTTTAAAACGAGGTTTAAATGTCACCTCCATGTTTTTAATGGACACAGGGCTTCAGGGGCGACCCTTCAAAGCGCCTTCGTAATAAACGACCCTTATTAAATATGTCTCTGCCTGGGAAAATCGCTTGGCAGAGGAGAAAAAAGGGGGAGCGGGGGTGGGGGAAGGAGAGACACGGCGCTGCCGGAGGAGCTCCGCCGCCCCCCTGCTCCCGCCGGGGCCGGGACGGAGCGGAGGAGCGGTCCCGCTCCGGGTGCCTGCCGCCGGGCGGGGCGGGGGCAGGGGGGCCGGGGGCTGGGGAGGAGGAAGGGGGGGTACGACCGCCTTCCCCCCTCATCCCAAACCCCCTTTTTTCCCCCTGCCCCCCCACCCCCAAAATAAGAGGCTGAGTGAAAGGTTGGGGTGTTTTCCTCCTGACTTCTTTTTGTCCTTAGGAGAGCGGCGTCTGCGAGTCTGAGCTGGGAAGTTACTGATTTGCAGGCTGCATGTTAAGGCAGCCCATGTAAGTAATTTCTGCGGGCATCCCGGCAAAGGAGAACAAATCGTTGACAAAGGCGAGCCCTTTCAATTCAGCAGCGTCGTTAGGGAAACCAAAAAGTATTCTTCCTATAATAAGTTCCACTTCAAAGGATTTCTCATTCAACGGTGACTGCTTCGCACTTTTATTAAGTCCGGGCTTTTTCGCTTGGCGGAATCATCTGTTTGGTTATTTTTCATCGTGTTTATTTTTCACCATTCACACAGTACTTGTATTAAATAAACAAAGAACAATCGCTCAGCAAATAAAAGTGCTTAGGTGGGGAAAAAAAAAAAAGAGGGGGGCCGAGGAGGAGGAGAAGAGCTGGAGCTTCTTCCCCGCTTATTTGTTTGTTTGTTTATCTGCTGAAGTTGGGGAGGGGGGGTCCTAAAAAGGGAGAGGGGAGGGGGGATTGGGAGAGAGGCCAAAAAAATATGAGACGTTCTGATGAAGTGAAAATTGACTGCGCTAACACGGCATGAAACTAAAGGTCAATGCAACTGTATCTTAATAGAGTGTCTCGAATCGAGGTGGACTATTTTAAATGCAGCTTGCTTTTGCTGCGCTCATTGCCATAGCAATCCTAACGCTCCATGTTGATGTACCATAAAAGCAGTAGTTTGAATTTCAAAGAACCTGCCTTTGAACTTCTCCCTGCCTGATTAGGCACTTGCGTGGTGTGTGTGTGAATGCGGGAGCGTGGTTGTGTGTGCTGGCGGTACGCGGGATGCGGGGGGGAGCGGGGGCAGCGCCCCGCCGGGGTTTGGGTGTCCGAGCGTGTGTGTCCGTGTGTGAGTGCGAGTGTGTGCGTGTGTGAGTGCGACTGTGTGTGCCAGCACACTCTCTGATCCCTCCTGGTCTGCTCCACCTGGAAATATTTTTCCGGGGGGGGGCTGACAGTCCGTCCTTCCCAGCGCTTTACAACTCCCTGGCGACATCTCTAGCCGCACGAAACACGCGGAGAAAAACCCTGAAAATCCTTGTTTCTCCCCTACCACCCCCCGAAAAGAAAAGCAGCAGCCTGCCCCGGGCGGGGGGCTCCCCTGCGCCCCGCACCCCCCGCCCATGCTGTGTGCGTCGTGGGGCGCAGGCCCGCGGCTCTCCACCGAGAGCTCCCCCGCTTATCCATCCATCCGTCCCCCCCGCCCCGCAATGCCATTTCCCACACTCCCGAAATTTCTTAGCCCCTTCAAACTTCGCTGCCGCCGCTCTAGCCTTTAAAGGGCCGAGCGCCAGCAATAGTGTGTGGCGAGATGTCTCCCAGCCCCGACTACAAAGGTAAATGATTTAAACAGTGTTTGCTAGGACCACGTTTCGCCTAGGAAAAGATGAAGTCTTTGATGATGGCCAACTCGGTGTCAATAAGTGGCTTTCTTTGAGCCATATTCAGATGGGAACGTCTTGCTTGCCAATTGCCATAGAAATCTTAACACACCATGAAGATTGTCCAAGCGCCAAGCCTTCCGTTCTGGGCTAAATTACTTTGAAGTGGGGCAGGACGTGCACTGGTCAATGTTAACTCTATAGGGCGGGCAGGGAACACTAGGAGAGGGAGGTTGGGGGGGGGGGAAGCAGAAAATAAGAAGGGGAAACTTGTTTTAGACACTCTATACAAGGTTCTGCTCATTGTCAGATATCTTTTATCTTTTATATTTCCCATGAATGATTCATGTCTCGGTGGCTTTGTGTCGCCCTCCTTTTCACAAGAAACTTCATTAGGGAGCTATAAGTTTTCCCATTGATTGGAGCCCTCATTTATGAGTGTTTTTCTGCTTCGTATGTTGGTTATTGTCATTCTGCTTGAAACAACTCCTTGCAACCTGTTTCACCTTTACCACATTTAACAAAACTGACTTAAAAAACACTCTAACCTTTTGGTGAAACTGTTCTTGACATTTTGACCAGTCATTTTCGAGCACTGTTAAATTACAGGGCGAGGGGGGGGGGGCGGGCGGGGATCATTCCTGGGCTAGTTTTTTTATATAATTTTATTTAAAAAAAAAAAAAAAAGGACAAAAAAATAAAAGAAATAATCCTGGAGGATGCTGACACACGACTCTGCCCTCAATCTTTCCACCAGCGGGTTTCACTCAATTTTTCTCTCTCGAAAAGAGAAACATGTGTCCTTACTCAGCTCCTGAAAACTTTTTTCTTTCATTCCAGTGATCTCCTGGCATTATGTCTCGCCTGACCTGACTCTGCATTTCAGAATAATCTTCTGGCCTACAGTTTTGCCACTATGTCTTCTACTGAAGTCTCGTGCTATTTAACTCACCAGTGTCTGTAAGAGGAGACTGCCAGGAAGATATATTTTTTTCCCAACAGAAATATTAACATTTTAATTGATTGGATTTGATACTTTGATGAGCTGTCCTTGAGAGAGATGAAGAATATCGTGCGTATAAATGCCTGAATTTTGGTTGTGTCCTATCTATGTGTCTGTCTATCCATCTACCTGTCTGTCTATCCATCTATCTATCTGTCTGTCCTCTCCCCTGTGCATGGAAAGCCAGCAGCAGAGCACCCAATTGCTATCATGAGGAGGCAGACCCCCAATCCTGCGCCCCCCCCCCCGCCATTAGCCCGGCTGACTTCCAGGGGCAAACACCCAGGGGAGCACAGCCTGCAGCCGCGGGGGGAGGCAGGGGTGGCTGGGCCCTGAGCACCCTCCCTCTGCGTGGCTGCAAACCGAAACGTAAATCCGAAGGAGAGACGTTTTTACTCACACGTTTCGCTGGGAAAAGCCAGGGTATCTCAGCCGCCCCCAAATCTCCCGGTGCTGCTCCTGCCGCGCTGTGAGGTTATGATTTTATCTGACTCTACCTACTGACCCTCGGGGGGGGGTGTGTTTTGGTCTGTCTCTGCCCCTCGTCTGTCAGTAAGGCACATGCAATACATAGAAATAATATTTTTATTCATTTGTATGATAATAATATTTTTTTGCTTTTTATGGGGTTTACAGAGATGAAAAAAATTTAAATTAGTATTATTTTATTTAGGAGGTATCATGTGTCATAAAATTGATGGGCAAGTGTGTGACCCTACGTGTAGCAAGTACATAAAAATAGTGATATATCCCCCCGAGCCATAGTTTATAAATCCTGCCATGTAGTAATGTATAGTGCAATCTGTTGTTGAAAAAAAATGCATAAATTAAAAAGTTCGTTTATAAATCAGCACCAAAATATCTCTAATAAGATTACATTACATAAATTATTCTTTAAAAAGTCCATACCTTACTTTATTATTTCTATTTATTCAAATGGGCTTTGAAAAACGAATAAAAAGCAAATCGAACGAACTTTAAAAAATTATTTTCTATTCAAGTTTTCTGTTTGTTTTTAAAGTAACGCCTGCTTCTTTAGATCCAACACAACAATATGAAGACAATGTTTAAAGGCTTCCAGAGTGACAGCACCATGCACTGTACTAATAATATAATATCTCTATGAACTATATATATATATATYAGCACCAACACACCGCACGGAGGACATGCAGGAAGAGTCTGTTTCACATTACATCGTTCATTCAAGTAAGCTGAAAAATATAATGATTTTTTTTTCTTGTACAAACCACAGCATCATAAACAACAATCTATCACCAAAATTAATAAGAGAATTCTTTGGTGTGCTCTGTACTCTTCCAGGGGGGAAAAAACAAAAAAAAAAAAGAAAAAAAAAGAAAAAAAAAAGGATGATGTCAGAAAATAAATTAATTCGACTGTACAAAATAATCGCGTTCACATACACGTTATTAACAATGACAAGACGACATCCACCATTCACGGCACACAAAACACATTTCCACAAGCCCTGGGGGAGGGGAGGGAGGCTGCCGCTTCTCCTCTCGGGGTCTCTGAGGAGGAATTAGTGCTCTTTAGTTTATTTGCGCCCCGCTCCTGACGGGGGGGCGAGGGACCGGGGTGTCCCTGCCCCGCAGCCCCTCGGCCGCTGGGCT
>JASVER010000002.1:7641940-7652946 GCA_030449065.1 Oceanodroma leucorhoa | reverse complement strand
GGGGGGCGCGCCCGGGGGACGGCGGCGGCGGCCTCCCCGTCCCCTCTCCACCCGGCCGTGTTGCCTTTGCCCCCCAGGTGCACGAGTCGTCCCCGCAAGGCTCCGAGTCCTCCCCGGCCGCCAGCTCCGGCTACGAGTCCTCCACCCCCCCGGGGCTGGTGTCCCCCAGCGCCGAGTCGCAGAGCACCAGCAACCTCTCCCCGGCGGCGGCGGCGGCGGCGGCGGCGGCAGCGGCGGCGGCCGTGTCCGCCGTGCACCGGGGCGGCGGCGGCGGCGGCGGCAGCGGCGGTGGCGGCGGTGGCGGCGGCCACACCGGCCTCTCCTCCAACTTCAACGAGTGGTACGTGTAGGGCCCCGCCGGACTGCTCTGCACGGCCCYGCCGCGCCCTCCCCGCCCCGGCGGCGGCGGTAGCGGCGGGAAGGAGGGAGCCAGCCCGCCGGAGACGCGCCGGGAGATGCCGCTGGCAGCGAAATGACGGCCGAGCAGGGTGGGGACGGGGGACCTTTGTCTCCCCACACCCCTCCCGCCTTCGCGTCTTTTTTTTTGTTGGATTTTTTCTTTTTTTCTTTTTGAGAATATTGTGAACCAGAAAAAAAAATCTATGAAAGTACGTGCTGAAAACCATCAGAGAACGAGTAAATAAATAGAGGAAAGGAAAGGGGAGAGAGAGAAAAAAAAAAAAAAACACAACAACAACCCCAAACGCCACCAACACACCACCCAGCAAAAAGCTTCTCAAGCCGGCGGAAAGAAACTCTCCCTCCGGAGCCTCCAGACAAAAGATCAGAGACTCAAACTTCTCCGGCCCCTGCGCCTCCCCACCCGGAGCAGCCAGCGCCCTCCCGCCCCACGAACTGTGTACATAGCGGCCCTCTCCTTCCTCCGGCGAGGTGGGGAACGAAGTTTTCCTGGATTCTTGGTGTATAGAAGTTTGTCCCGTTTGTAAACCGCGGATTGGTCCCCTTCTTCTACTTTTTTTTTTTTTTCCCCTTTCTTTTTTTTTCTCTTCCTCCCTCCCCGAGAAAGTGATGGACTTGTTTTCTTTTCTCCAGCTCCCCCTCCCCACCTCCCTCTCTCCTCCTTTTTTAGTTCACCCCTTTGAAAAAAGTAACGTGGAAGAAAAAATGGTTTCTTTTGTAATTGTGATATCTTGAATATTGTGTTCCTTTTTAAGAGGCAACTTGATTGTAAACTGCATTTCAACTATAGACTGGGGAAGAAATACCGTGCCAAAGTCTCCATTCTGTTACTCACAGACACACACATAAACAACAACGCTTGTGAATGTATTTTTTCTGTTAGCTGGGTTTACATGTGATGTTTTAGTGCTTTTGCAAGTTCAATTTGTTAGTTCCTGTTCGGAAGATTGTGAGGAAAAATAAACGTCGTGCCGTTAGCTTTTCCGTAATAACACCCTTCCTCCTGTAAATACCTGTTACCATATTTATCCATTTGTAATTAAATTATGGTATTAACTTGCTACAGAGGAAACAGTATTTATAAAGAATGTTTCTTAACTATAAATATGTACAATTGTGAGCATAAACTGTTTCAGATTTTTTATTTGAAGGTTTAAGTGGTTTCATCATTTCTTGTGATATGTTTTGAGAGTAATGCATACAGAAATATAATAAAACGTGTTGAAACTGCACGAGCTGTTTCCTTTTTATGCCAAGGGCTCTCTGAAACCTGCTGTAACGCATGTGAGGGGCTGAGCGGCGGCTGCAAAACAAATGCTTTAAAAATATCCGCCGGTTACTGACACACAAGGATTTCTTCCATCTGAGCTCCCCGTCCAGAAAAAAAAAAAAAAAAACATTTTGAGAAGCCTCTGGGCTGAAAGAAAAGGGTGAGCGTTTGCATATTCCCCAAATGACTGGCAAGGCAGGATCTCCTTTAAGAAGCGCTTTACACGGCAAGAGCCCAGTGCCCTTCGCCTTCTGACTTACGCGGGCTTACGCTTCCTCTCCCGGTGCGTGTGTAGCTGGAGAACTCGTTGCTCCACAGGGTGACAAAGCGGGGGGCTCCGGGACGAGGGTGGCGGGGCAGCGGCCAGGCGCTGAGCTCTRCGCAGAGCTGCTTTGAGCTGTAAATCGTGTCCTTCTGCGCCTCCCCGTATTTTTGGTAGCCTCCATCCAGCCCTGGAGAGGAGAAAGCGGCGATGCCCAAGAGCTCACGTTTCCCTTCGAGCTGGTTTTTTTTTTTCTTCCTATCTCTCTCTTTCTTTTTTTTTTTTTTTTTTTTTTTTTTTAGCCCAGGGAGCGGTTTGGGTTTTCAGATGTGTTCGGCGACGGACGGACAGCCGCCGGGCGATGCCTTTCCCGGGGTGCTGGCCCAGCGCTGCGTTCCGCGGGCGCCGTCGGGGCCCGGCCGAMGGAGCCGCCCGTTTGGGGCCGGCAGGCAGCGGCACTGTCCGGGCACACCCCGCCGCACCGGGACACCTACGGCGAGTGTGAGAGCAGCCGGGAAATCGTGGAAAAAGCTCGGCCTTGCCAAGCCACCGAAATACGCCCTGTGAGGAGGTAGCGCTGTGAGCCGGGCTCCGAGCGCCCTGCGGTGGCTGCGCTGCCTTCAGCGGCAGCTTGTGCAGGCGGGGAGAGCCCTTTGCTCCTCACACCCGGCCGACCCCATCGCCACCCCCCCGGGCCAGTCGTCGGTTTGGGTTTTTCGGGCTTTGTTCCCCGTGTTCAAATAGCAACAGACGTGTCCCGAGCCGGTGTGGGGGAGATAGCTGGGGGTATGAGGGGACGCGGGGCCCTGCTCGCTTCTGGGGTGAGGTGGGGGTTACCTACACCCAGAGGGAGGGGAAGAGGGAGGGAAAGACCCCCCCGTCCCGCCGCTGCCAACGAAGTTTAGATGCGGAGCAGAGACGGAGCTTCCTCTGYCGCCGCACCCCTCCCAGCGCGGCCATCCCCGCGCACACGGCAGGCTCCCCGGGTAATCAAACGGCTATTAAAACCTAATTTATGTTCGGTAATAATATTACGCCAAAAAAATATTTATTAAAATCATTGGCATATGCCGCCTGCCCCTTGGAGACATCCGTGGGAAATGCAGCTGCGAGGATCCTGCCGGCCTCCCCGCAGCCGAAAACCCAAACGGGGGTCCCGCTTCCAGAGCCCGGCGAGTGTTGTCAACCCCTGACAGCCACCGGCTGCCCAGACCCCCTCCCGAGCCCGGGGGCGCACGGGCAGCCCTGCCCAAGGGCAGCGACCCAACGCCCTGGTCTCCCCGGCCCGGCGGGCTCTGCCCCGGCTGGCCAGAAGCGCCCCGGAGCTGGGTTCTCCCTTATTCCGCCCCCGGAGCCGCTCTGGCTTCGGGGGAGCCCCAGGGGTGATCCCCCCCTCGACCCCCGATAGCGGGGGTGCGCAGAGCAGGCGCCCCCCCCCAGCCCAAAGCGCGGGTCGTGTGGCAGCAGGGGCAGCCCCGCGCCCTCCGGGCCGGGATGCCTCCCCTCTGGCAGACCCGGGGAAGGGACTGCGGCGGCCCTAACCGTAAGCGAGCCCCCCCCCTTCCCTGTCCTCCCCGGGCTGGCCCTGAACTTGACCGTGGCCTTGGCGCATCCAGCCCGCAGCCCCTCTCTGCCCGCCTCCCCCGGGCCCTGACCCCGGCCCGGCCCTGCCACGCTTAAGGGAGAGCGGTAATTCATCGGGTTCACGGGTTGGGGATTTTTTGGGGGGAGGGCAGCCAAGACCCGCCTCGCAGCCTTGTGCGCGGGTGGCCCGGACTCAGGGAACCCTGGCCCCGGAGTCCTCCTCTGCGCCCCTCCTGCCCCCTCTCCTTCTTCCCCCTCGCCCCCCTCACCCCAACTTCCTCCACCACCACCCCCCCGCCCCCCCCATCTCTCTCTCTTTGTCTCCCACACTGAGCCTAAGCTTTCCAAACCTCCCCGCCCTGGCCCTGAAGGCAACCTGGGGACCAACCTGAAGGGAGGCCGGGGGCTCCCTCGGCAGCCCCGACCCTCCCCCGACATCCCCCCCCGCCCCGTGCCCAGCCGCAGCCGGCGGCGTGCCGACGGTGCTGCCCCGACGGCTCCCGGGGCGACCCGGCCCCGCGCCCCCCGCCGCCGGTGGGCAGTGGGGGGCACGGCGCTGCCCTCCCGCCGGCACCCCGTGCCCGGGGGAGCGGTGCCCGGCTGCGGCAGCCCCACTTGGCCGGTTCTCCTCCGGCGGTGTGACTCTTGGTTTACCGTGAAAAGCAGCGTGGAGTGGTGGTTTTAATTCTGATTTTTATTATTGTTATTAATCATAAAATTTGCTCCTAACTCTGCCTGGAGACCCCCTGAAAAGACGGAGTGATTTCCCTGGGAATTGCTCGCTCCTCATGCGCTCCTCCCAAGCCCAAAAAATTGAGGCTCCGTCCATAAAACGAGTTGTGCTCTGCCCCAGGCACCCGCAATAGGAGGGCAGCTCGCCGCTCGGGGCTCTGCCCTGCCTTTACCTGCCCCCGCTGCCTGTACCGAATGAAACCACCTTCTTCACCTGGTTCGGCTGCTCTAGCGGCTTTGTGTTGGAGCCGACGGTGACAAAAAAAAAAAGCAAACCCAAAGGCAAACCAACCTCCCACCAAACAAACAGAGATGACAACAGCCCAAACCGAAATAAAATAAAATACGGCAAGTCTCGCCCGAACCCGAAGCGGCTGCCGAGCCCGGAGGTGCCGCCGTCGGTGCCGGTACCGGCGGCGCTCCGCAGCGGGCAAGAGGCTTCCCCTGCCCGGCCAAGCCCCCGCGGCGGGCAGCCGGGGGGCAGCAGCCCGGGCTGCAGCCGCTCGGCTTGGCTCTGGCCAGACCTCCCCAAACCCCGAACAGCCTTTTAAGTTTCCCCTTTGTTTTCAGAAACTCGTACACGTTTCCTGCCCGCTATGAAGACATAACAGGCTCCCCCAAACCTCTCCTCAGCCACACGTGCACGCTAGACGTGCTCCCGGGCAGGTACGTATATTTTTCATCTCCATGCATGGTTGGGTTTTTAATCTCGTGGGTCGCTTTTTTCCTCCCCCACTTTTTTTTTTTTTTTAACTTCTTTCTTCCCCCTCTTTTTTTTCCCCTTTCCTTTTCCCCCGAGCCAGCCGGCTGGGGAAGGAACCGCATTTTGCCAGCAGAGCAAGCAAAAACTATTGTCCCACCCTGCAGGGCACGGTGCCCCCCTCCCTCCCAAACTGCGATGCCTCCCCAGTTCTTTGGGTTTTCCCCCCCCCCCCCCCTTTTTTTTTTTTTTTGGCCCCGATCAGGCTGGAGGGTTTCTCTGCCTTTAATACTTGGGGGGGAAGAAAAGAAGAAAAGAGAAGAAGAAGCAGAAGACGACCGGGGGAGGGAGGACCTTCGCCAGAGGTTTCATGTCTTTATTTACTAATACTTCAAAGTGGCTGCCTTACTGTTGTCCCGAGGAGAGGAAGCGCGGCAGCAAACGCACCGCCGATCCCACTTCCTCGCAGGGCAGGAAACACGAGCAGGTTCCCCCGCGTCCCTCGCCCGTGGCCCCAAGTGCTTTTCAACGACGCTCGCGGGGGGAACCGGGGCCGCGCTCCGCGCTCCCGAGCGGCGGGACCCGGCGCCGAGCGAGCGCTTCTCCGGCGGCCCCCACGCCGCGCCGCCGCCCCACGCGCGGGAGCCAGCTGTTGCGTCCCGGAGGGGGAAGGACGCTCTTTTGGTGTAAAAAAAAAAAAAAAAAGGGCAACAGAAGCGGGGGAGGGGGGTGGGAAGTCACTCAAGCGCCAGTAAGTGATTGAGCGGGTGTTTTACACGCGCGGCACCGCTCCTCGCAGCGGGCTGGGGGCGGCCGTGGTGTCCGCGGGGGGACCCGGGGTGCCCAGCCCGGGGCAGGCGGGGCTGGACGCCGCGGGTCGTGGACGAGCCGACACCGCCCCGCGGGGGTCCGCCGGCGGCGGGTGTCGTGGGGGAGCCGTGCCGCCGCAGGTCCGTGGGTGGCCGCGTCCGGGGCGTCCCGCGGGTCAGGGGGCAGCGGCCCGGCCCGGCCCGGCCCGGAGGGGCGGCGGAGCTCGGCCCGACCCGCCGGCCGCTCTTGGCCGCGGAGCCCCCGCAGGAGAGGGGGGCTGTGCGTGTGTGTGCGCGCCCGTGTGCGTGGGTTTGGTCTGGATCTCGATATAAAGCGGTTGTTTGCGTCGGGAAAAAAAAAAAAAGAAAAGAGCAATTTTCCTTCCAACTTTTTTTTTCTTCCTAGAGCACTAATTCCTCTGTGTGGGCAAACAGCCCTTCTCCTTTGATTCTGAGTCACAGCCCCTAGATTAAATCCCGGTTTTAATGAGAGCCGTGGCTGTGGCCGCATTAGGTGACGAGAGTTATGAAGACGATCTGACCTGTTTTGATGAAGACGATCTGACCTGTAGGGAGAGAGGGAAAGGTCAGCCACATGCAGTGGCCAGATTTCTGCTCGTTCCCGGCACATGCTGCTACAATATTGATCCGTGGAGAAAGATAAACATAAAAGCTAGATCCTATGTCCTGAATACTAATGAACGTGGCTTCAGATTTTAATTGTTGTTGACTTCTTATTTCCACCGTAAACATTTGCTGAACTCTGTAGGACAATTTTCCCCAGTTTTATTTTATTTTATTTTGTTTTATTTTATTTTATTTTGTCTTATTTTATCCTTTATTTTTTCCCAATCACTGAATCTCTCTCCCGTTGGAAATCTTTCCAGCAAGTTACTTTCCCCAGCAGCCGAGGCGCAGCCCCCGGAAAGCCACCGCCCGCATCTCCTTTCCATCAGACGGCGCAGCGAAGGCAACCGCTGCTGGAAAGGGGGAAAACTCTTCTGAAAGGCAAAGTCTCGACCTGGGATCCACCTTCTGGATTTCTGCTTCGTTTCTCGCTTCATTCCTTCGCAGCTTAATGCTGTAGATGACATCGGAGTTGTGGGTTTGCTTTTTTTTTTTTTTCTCCTCCTCTCCCGGACCGTGCGGCAAAAGCAGCAGCTCAGCTGGAAGAGAGCTCTCTCTTCAAAGCTCCCCCCCCGTTTCCCAACTGTTCTCAGACTAGGTACACCTCCGGTAGGCAAGGGGAGATGGAGAAATGCCGTTGTCTCGGGGAGAGAGGCATTGCAGAGGCGCTTTGCCCGCCTGTGCAGAGCAGCCCGGGCAGGCAGGCGGAGGCGGCTCCTTTCGGAGGGTTTTCGGTGCGATGGTAAACGGTTAAGGATCACTCGCTGCCCYGGCTGCCTCTTGGAAATTTTTTTTGCCCTTCGAGATGGTCAAAATTAGCTGTAAATCGGGTAAAGCAGTCAATGAAATAGCTATCCCCAAACACGCGTTTCAAGTTTCTGTTGCTTCGCGGACGACCTAGAGTAAGCACCATCGACTATATAGGGGCAATTAACTATATCAGGCTGACATTTAAGAAAATGAGGGAGATATTAAGCTCCTAATTCCCGTCATTACAAATAATTTTCATGAAGGGAACTTCTAAAAGATTTTTTTTTCTCCCTTACACTTTCCAGTCTATTTTTTAACCCCTGAGTGATTTACTACGTAAGTAATTTTAGAGGATACAGTTTACAGCTTGAGTTATTAGACTGAACACCTCTGGCTGACACCACAACACCTTTTTTTCCTGCCTGCAGCTGTGAGTCACAACCCCATTTTCATACCAAACTGCTGCACATTCCTTTACAATATAGACTTCCTTCTTGCAAAGATCAAACATGCCCCAGCCAACGTGTTTATTTTAAAATACAGGAAAATTAAAACTAAACATGGACTTAAAAGAAAAACAAATGCATCATTTCTTTCCCTGCTGTCCCTCCTACTAAAATAAAATAAAATAAAATTAGGACGGAACGGCGTAGACCACTCCAATAAAATAATACAGTGACAGAGCCAAAACAGTTGATTTCGGCTGGAACAGGAACGGATCCTTCTGTTTGCTGTTATTTATTTATGTATTATTGTGGCTATGGTTTTAATTATATGTGGGAATGTCAGGCCAAGATGCTGTAACCGTAGCCTCCCTTTAACACACTTTTCCTATTTGTTTAATGCCAGCGCTACAAGGCTAGAACAGGCACCATAAGGAAAATGGTTTCAATATTCTGTTTAAGAGCTTACAACAGGGAACCCTGGAATTACAGGAGAACCTGCAGGCCTGCTCCGTGGAGGTGCCCGGCAGGATCAGGCAGATTTCGTGCTCTTCGGCGGGTTTCGGGGTGCGGGGAGGGAGCGAAGGGGGTGGGGGGTGGGGGAACTGCGGGAGGGAGAGGTGCCCGGAGTAATTTCTACCCAGCAAAGAGGGTTTTTAAAAGCCTCCTCTCTGCTCAGCGGCACGGATACTGGGATGCTTTTTAATTTTGCGTAGGGTGAAGGTAGATATAATCTCTGCTCCTCCCTGTAACCTACTGCTTACTCCCCCAGTGACCCTGCTTGGGTTTGCAAGTCCTTCTTCCATCCCCTGTTTTTTTTTGCCCCGGAGGAGGGCACCCGGTCGAGCTCGCGTTGCCCATTATCTCCCCCCACTCCTTCGCCAGTCTTTCCCCACGTCATCGGAGTGATGGGTGAGGCAGGGGGAACGCCACATACCTGCCCGCATTTATTTATCTTTGATACACATACAAACAAAAAAAAGATTATTTTAAAGAAGAAAAAAATAAAGAAAGGAAAGAAAAAGCAAACCGAAGGATCATTCGCTTTAGGAAACAGATCGAATAACTCCCCCTCTCGCCCCTCCAAATTATCCCCGATCCAAGCGGCTCCGAAGCGCTGAGCGAAGCAAGCGGCCAGCCCGCACCGCGCTCCGGGGCTGTGCTTGCGCGGCGAGGGGGGAGCGGGACCAGCGCCTGCCAAGCGGGGCCACTGCACGTCCCCCCCTCATCGGCTCCCCTGGGCTCACCCCCCCCGGGCCGAGGGCTCTCTGACCGCCTGCCGTCCCGGCCCGACGTGCGCCCAAAAGTCAAGGCGAGGGCGGGGGCTTTCCCCGCTGGAGAGCTCTCCCGTGCCGGCAGGTACCGCCGCTGTCCGAACCCGGTGCCCCGCCGTTCGGGTTGCCCGCACCTGCCCGAGCGCTGCCCGACGTGCGCAACCGCTGCCCGTGGCCGTTTCCCGCGGGGGCAGCAGCGCCGGGACGCGCAGCATCGGGGCGCGGGGGTTTCCCCCGTTTGGACGAACCACACTCGCTAAGACAGAGGGCTGCGGGTTCCTCCCCCCTCCCCCCCCATAAAAAAAAGCGGGGCGAGGTTCTCGTTTTCAGCTCTTAAATAAAAGCCTGGGACTTGGCAAAGACAGCGAAGAAATCCGCGGAGGGCCCGTKCCGCGCACGGAGGCAGCCGGGACAGCCCGGACGCTCTTTGCTACCGCGGTTCCCCCGGCGGGGTGTCCCGCGGAGCCCCGCGGGAGGMTGCGGAGCGCCCCTCCGCCCGCGCCCCCAAGCCCAGAGGGCACCGCCGTAGCAACCCCCGACGGGACGTGTGCCGTAGGTGCCTGGGACCCCTTTGGCCCCTGAGCACAGCGGCCCGCCTGGCCCCACAGCCCCCGGCCCCCTCGTGAGCCTCCTCCCTGCGCTCCCGTCTGGGGTCGGACCCTGCACCCCACTCCGCGCTTTCTGCACAGCAGCGGCGCGGGTGCCCCGAGGTATTTGGAGTGTCTGCAGCAGATGGGTTGTCTGTCCCTGGGAGGGGGCCGGATCCTGCCCCCCCTGTTTCACCCAGCCCGTGCCTTTCCTTTAATGGGTTTGTAACAAACTGGCGCTGCACCCCTGCGTCTTTCCTTGTCAAGGTGCTTCGTGCGTACAGACCCGGTAGGGATGCAGCTGAGCGGCTGCCCGCTCCGGCCGGAGAGTCTGGTGCTCAGCGGCCAACACACGCCGGCTGCCTCCCGAGAAGTGGGAACTTAACCCTTCTAGGCGGGGTTTTAACAAAAAGGGGTAGCTGCGTTTAATTAAAAGCATCGACGATTCACCGAGGCAAGGGGAACCCGGCTCCAAGTGGTGCTCTCGCGGCTGAAGGGGATTTGACTGGCAAGTCCTTTGGGCTGCTTCCGCTCGCCCTGAGGGGTCCCTGCTTCTGCGGTATTGGGGTGAATGAACGGTAAAAGCCAGAGACGGCACTTGCCCCGAAACCCGATGAACGCAAATTTGCAACGCGACGAGGAGCTTAATTTCTTTTAATTTTTTGCCGGTTTGTCCCCCTCCCCGGGGAAGCACTGGAAGCGGCTCCTCTCTGCATGTTACGAAGGGAATGTGCGTCCTGGCACTTCCAGGCTTTGGTCACCGAGCCCGGCGACACGCAGCCCCGCAGGCACGGGAACAGCCCCCGCAGAGCGCCCAGAATCCGCGGCGAGGGACGCGGAGCCTCCCCCGGCGCGGCCGCCCGTCCCGTCCCCTGCTTCTCCCCCGGCGGGGATAGCGGGGTCCCCCCTCCCCACCTCGGCCGTGCAACCTGCCGCCCTGAATTTCGCTGCCGGGCGGGACGCAGGACTCCCACCCACGGTGCCACCGAGCGATGGGTGGCTGAGCCCGCTCCCGCTGCGGGGCACCGGGGCGTTTCGGGTCGCGTCTCCCCGTGCCCGGCATGCCGGCATTTCGGCAAACACCCACCCGTGGCGGCCTTTAAACATCCGCCGCGCTGGGGACGCACGGTGYTCCCGGGTTTTCGGGGAGGCTGTCTCCGCCACCGGGGCGACTCCGGCAACGAGGGACGAAATCCCCGGGGGCTGCCCCAGCGCCAGCTCTCGGGAGGGACACGCGGGGCACACGCACAGGCACACACGCACACTGAGCCATCACTTTGTGAAATGTGCCTCCGGAGCCTCCGGGTAACGTCTCCCGGTTAATCCCGGCCGCTAGCCCCCGCCAGCTCTTGTAGCCGGAGGGACATGAGCAAGCAGGGCCGCGGCTCCCCCCCCGGTCCCTGACATCCTCCAGGGCCCCCTCCGCGGTGCCCCGGTGCTGGGAGCTCCTCGGGTCGCCTGGCTCCCGCCGCACCCCCGGGCAGGGTCCCGTACGCGCCGTCGGAAGAAGCAGCGGGCAAGAAATCTCAGGGAGGTCCCGGCGGGGCT
>JASVER010000002.1:7590345-7641910 GCA_030449065.1 Oceanodroma leucorhoa | reverse complement strand
GGGGGGGGGGGGCGGTGCCATGCCCCCCGCCTCGGGGCAGGGGGGCGTTTGCAAACACCGCGCCGAGAAGCAGCGCGAATGGGGCAGCGGCGAGGGCTCCCGGGCTGGGGGTGCCGGGGGCTCAGCCCCGCTCCCCAGGCACGGTCAGGTTGGGAGGCCGGCCCGGCGACTGGAGCCCGGGACCACGGAAACCAAAACGTTTGTAGCGTATTTATGAAGCAGCGAGAGAAGGGAAGAAACTGTCTTTGCTCGACTATTTATTTTTTAGGGGGGATAGGTAACATTCACGAGCCCTTCCACATTAATGCCCTTTAATTTTGGTGTCCACGGCTTACGTTTTTGAGGCTTTGCAAAGGCACCCACGCGGGAGCAATCTACAGAGCGTGCCAGCTCCCCCGCACCAGCTCAGCAGAGGCTCTGCGCAGCCCAGCCCGCCGCGCCGGCTCCGGCTCCGGCTCCGGCTTGCTGGCCCTACCCGCCCTACCTGCCCTAAAATACCCACGGAAATCCACACCTGCTGAAGACACAAGTAAGATTAAAAAACGATGCTCCACTGCACAAAAGATACTGTAAAATGTAATGGTAACCTGGTATTGGAACAGTTACACGGAAAAAAAMCATTTTCTTTGTCTATACAGTGGCAACGTTTTCTTTCCAGTGAAGGGAGTAACAAGCCAAAGGGGCAGAAGATGAGGTGGAGGTGCAAAGAAAGAGCTTCAGGGTCAGGTTCTTGCTTCCCAAGCAAAATCAACCAACCACCACTACCAGCCAAAAGCAATCTCATATATTTTATTTGCCTTCCACGGACTTGTATTTTTAGCACATCTTTTATTGTCCCACCACGCTTCCAGAAAGTTGCTATACCTTAGCCTGAAATCACAGGCTGCAGCGTGAGATTTTGGCAACCTCCCTTCTGCTACAGCTGTTAAAGGAGATTTAGCCTCCAGCAGAATTCATTCACCCTACCACTTATGCCAGATATTAAGTGACTAAGTCAGCTGTTGGGGTGGTTCCTTGTGCAGCCAAAATGAYCAACTCCCACGTGCAGTCCACGAGAGATATCACGACCTAAGACAGAATGACACTGATGTACCAAAAAAMCAGCCAATTACATTAAGCAATGATTACATCATATACAGCTCATATCAGTTTTGCTATTACCAGAGAACAGCGGAAGCTATGTGAGAGAATGAAACAGCAAAAACTCTGGGTTTAGCCCAAGTTACAGGCTTGAGCATTGAAATTAGTGGGTATCTTAATCTTTCATCCTAATTTCTGCAGGAGATGAAGCAATGGAAATCACATAGGGATTTTTGTCTTTAAAATGTATTCCTTTAACACTCTCAAATAATAATCCTTAAATGCATTACTTATTGCCTTCACGGGGTTTAAGTGGATTTCAAATAATTCCTAGACCTTGCACAGTCCCTTTATGGATAAATACCTTTTATCCTCTGTACCTGTACGTAGTTTACTAAGCAAGTCTCATGGTGGGGTGCATTAGAAATATCCAGATGGGCAGCACCAGCATCTGAGCTACTACCAGGAGTTGCTGAAGAGATAATTGAGGTGTCAAGAGGCTGCGGTGGGGAATGAGTAGCAAGAATGGATGAACTTTAAGAGCAAACAGACTGTTTTAATTCAATATTCCAGAATGGGAAAGACAAATAGAGACACCCCAGCAGACCTGTTTTCAAAGACTGGTTTCTATGAAATCTCAATAGTGTTATGGGCATTATCTCATTTGCTTGAGAATATTTACTTTTCTGTTGGTTATTTGAGAGTCTTTGATGTTTACTCAGCTGACCCATCCTGATTTCTTGCCCTTTGCTGCCTGTAGGCACCTTTTGTCACTGCATGCCTACATGCTTTATAACCAGCCTCCACACAGATTAGAGTTGTCTCTTGGGCAAGCCGGACAAAATGAAACCTCCAGATTTATTTTCAGCTGACTTGARCCACTGTCAAGGCAAGGGCCACACTCTGTATCTCAGGGACTGAGTTTTAAAAATCTCATGGGCATAGATCTAGTAAAGAACAGAACACTCAGTTGCCATTTATTTCCAGAAGGTATTTCTGCATCTTCTTAAGGCTGAATTTTATGAAGACTCCCCCCATCAAATTCTAGCCCCAAGCTGTGGTTTGGTTTTTACACATGTCTGTGAGGCAGTTTTCCTTCTACAAAAAAAACCCCAATGGTTTTAAACCTAGTATGATTGAATGCTTGATTGTGATTGTTGTGAAAGGGACATGGAGTTTAGCAAAGAAGTAGACAATCAAATTTTTTTTTTTCTTTTCAGGATATGTCTTAGGAAAATCAAAATATTTCYATAAAACAAGGACACTTGAGCTCTTTTAGAATTCTATATAGAATACTGAATTTTATAAGACTAATTCAGCTCCGCGCAAGATTGTCCTTTGAGACATATCCTCATTCCTAGTATGCAAAAGAAAACTGAATTTTAGGCTTGTGTATCTATAGAATTAACAGATTAGTAAACAGTTATAAATCTTCAACCAGTTCCTCCAAGCAGATGCCCAAACCACACCAAGTACCGTGAGAAGTGGTCCTGCTTGCTAGGTTTGTGGGCAGCCTTCTGTGAAGAAGCCAGGTACCAGCTGGGGATGAAGAGYGACGGGCTTTCTCTCCCCAGGAGGTGGTTTCATCAGGTCAGGATTAAGGAAAGTAGCAGGGCAGGTTGGAGTATCTTGCAGGACTGTCAATCCAACACCTTCCAAGAACAGTAGATTCACACYCACAAAGCTATACATACAGAAAAATGTGTGCTAACTGCAACATATGAGCAGAAAACCTACTATGTGCCACTAGAAAAAAAATCATCTGTCTATTTGGGAAAAATAAAAAGCATATGCTTGAAGCTGTTATCATATAAACACATGCCTAGAACATGAACTTTTCCAGCATGCAAATAAATTGGCTTGTCACTCAACATAGTTTCTATATACTGAAATTTAAAGTAATTAGAGGACAGCTGCTGGGCTCCATTCAGAAATATTTGTTTTATTTTTATAACACTCGGGATATTTTCTGTATTTTCAGAGGTATTAGATTTCAGTTCGCTACAGTTAATGTAATAGAAAATTCTGTAGTCATTATTGACTGCAACTGCCAACATACAATTTGAGAATTAAAGTCCAATGTGGAAAACTGGCGATGGATATTGAAAACAGTTTGTGCTCATACTTCACCTTACAGCCGACGGTTAGAACTGAGTTGGTTTTTGAGGAGTTACAAGGGGACATGCAAGCTGGTTTCAGAGAAAAGCAGATGTCCACGGACATAGTACTGTGGTCTGCAATCAGTGGCACAAGRAGACTGGGTTGATCTGTGAGTTTAGGCTGGTTTGGTCTGACAGGAACAGATAACTGGAATTTAAAGCTTATGACAATAGATTTGGTAATACGTGACGACATTCAATATATCCTCCTGCATTATTGTGACTACTCATTTCTCATTAGGGACAGAATTTTCTCATTACTAAATTGGCCTGCACGATCCCAAAGTGCTCTTGCTTTCCCTGCGGGCTGAAACGAAGTGCTGCCCTGGGAGGAGGAGCAGGGGGGGAACTAACTCCCAGCCCTCGTTCCTTGGGGCCCTTCAGTGCTGTGCCAAGCACAGGCTGCCGAGATCTGAAGCACAGCCCTGTCCCAGTGCCGGGCAGGGGCCTGGCCTTTCCACGCAAAACGGCTTGATCCTCTCTTTCCAGCTCTGCATCCATATGATCTGTTTTTCATTTCTTTTCTGTAGAGATATGGAGGCTCAGG
Source organism: Oceanodroma leucorhoa (assembly GCA_030449065.1). Classification (NCBI taxonomy): domain Eukaryota; kingdom Metazoa; phylum Chordata; class Aves; order Procellariiformes; genus Oceanodroma; species Oceanodroma leucorhoa. The sequence continues at coordinate 7,638,124 of JASVER010000002.1, read as the reverse complement.
CCTACGACTGAAACTGTAGGGGACTCTAAAGAAATCTTGGCGCAAGAGGAACCTGCCTGTTTCCATCAGGGATGGCATCACCTGGCCATGGGGTTTAAAAAGGACCTGAGTGTCTGTGTTTCCAGTGACACTGAGACTCACGGCATTTTCTAGAACACTAAGGGCACCAACCAAATTCCACCTAGATGCTTCTGTCCCTGCCTGAATTTCACCTGGAACTGTAATTGGAGAAATATTTAACTTTTTATTGCAGAGGAGATGGGGGCAGTGTGTGGCTGTTGTCCCACCAGTAGCCAGAGCTCAGTACCTTCCCTGTCTGCTCCCCAAGGGACCTCTTGGGTGCCCTAGTCTGAGGGTCCCCTAATTAGCAGGATATAATGAGCAGTACTCGTGTGGCAGCATCTCACTGCACTGATCTTACAGAAATTGTTGTGCTGTGACTGCTGAAGGAAAAATCGTGAGGCTTTGGAGGCAGTCAAGGTCCCCAAGCATGCTGTGCCATGAGCCTGTTTTGCTGTGTGGGGTTTCCCCCTGGAAATCCAAAAATGCTTATACTGGAGAGATGCTCAGTCATCTCTCAGGAACATGGGTGATCAGTCACTTAAAAGCTGGAGACCGCCTGTAGTGAAATAATACAGCCCTTCTCTGGCGGCAGCAGATAATCCCTATGAAGCCACTGCATCCATGGAGTTGGGTTAAATCTCCCCCCTCTCAAAGATACAGTTAACCTCAAAGGTATCAATTCTTTGCGAATCTGTTATAGCATTTTTGTCTTCTAACATTTACAAGGATTTCTAGTATTTCCTTTCTGGTATCTTAAATTTGACTGTCTCTAAACTGAATAAAATCCATTTTAATTTATAGAAATTTATTTTGAAAACTATGAAATGCTACGATCCTACAGCACCAGCTGTAGCTACACTCAGGGATATGAGCAGAGAGCAGAAGCAGCAGTCAGGCACACAGATTGCCTTTCTTTCTGCACTTTAAGGGGTAAGCACTGCATACAATCCYGATGCCCAATTTGTGCAGAACAATATGAAATTATCAACCTTTGATAGAACTGACAAATAATATCACCCCCCTGATTTATTGCAGTGAGGTCTTCTCACTCTACTGTTTTGAGGTTGAACAAGAGACCCCAATATGAAGCCCTGGGCTTCATGGCTGTATGACACTTCGCATAGGAGATGGGATGCATGAACCGTAGAGCAGCTTACCCAGCTTTATTGATGCAATATTTCAGTTTTAAGGTCTGTAGTCTCAATCCCATAGTCTCTGTATTTCACAGGCTTTTGGGAACATTGGTGAGAAAACACACATTGCTGTGAATCATACGGCAATGCACACATAACCTGGCTCACACCTGAAATCTGGCATGTATCGTGTGTACTTAACTTGTTCATATACAGTTTATACAGTAAACACAGCAGCAAATGATTACTGGTGTCTATTGTACTTAATGTTGCCAAATATTTTCAATTTAATCTTCTTTCCTGTTTTCATGTGATCAATTTTCTTAAAAAAATATTCTGTGGCTTCAAATTTCCTCTCTGTGGTTTTCGCCCCTAAATGATTTTCCTAAATCTTTTTTTACAGTGTTCTTTCATCCCCTTTTGAAGTGGTGATGGCTAAAAAAAGAAAAAAAAAAGAAATAAATGTTTTCCACATAGACTAAATCTCCCAAACTCTGAGAGTCACAGCAAAGTTAACATGGACATAACCTGCGTCGAAGGCCAGTGTCCTCCAGTCAGAATTTGATGAATTTTTCACTAATTTTGACTGTTTTGTAGTAGGAACCTTTCATTTTGGAAAAGAAATTTAGGAGATTTGACTGGAAAGGCAGATACTTAGCRTAGGTTGTCCTCAGTCCGAAGCCTCCAGATATATTATGCTCATTAAGTGTCCCATTCCTCTGTCTGCATTTTTGTTTCTGAGAAGCAGAGCTCATACCCTCTTTAGGATGAATAACTTGGAAAGAAGGAATTTACAAGCTCCACAAGTTTATTGGTTCCAGATTTCTTTCCTTTCTTTTTTTTCTCTCCGCACATAATTTGAGATGCCTTTTCCTTAAAAGTTTAGATAAATATGTTGAAAACATTAATGCATCATAAAGGTCAAAAGATTAAGCATTCAAAAGTCAGCCAACTCCAAGAATTATTACAGCGAGATTTGCATGATCTATATCCATCTCAAAAGACATAGCATCAAGGACAGCTACAAACTTGCTCCAGCATTTCAGTCTGGTTTCTGAGCTGCCTAAAGAGTTTGTATCATTTTTAATTCTTTGCTCAGGCATAAAGTAAAGATTTTACCATGTTATCAAAAATTAACATGATTTCTGTGATCTTTGTAGAAAAGGCATGCATAAAATTGAATTAACAGCACTCTGTTACTGTCAGTCTGGTATTTTCAGGTACCTTCTCAGCCATCTAGAGACTGGGCTTAGACAAAAAAATCTGTTACTTGACACAGTGGCATAAACAATTTCAGGAAAATAAATAGACTGCTCCATACATAGCAAACTAGCTTCAGGGGAAAACAACCAGTGATGTTACCTTATAACAACGGCTACTAAGTATATACTTCCAGTTAAGTTTGTCTCTATAGATCAGTTCTGTTAAGCTGACACTACACACCAGKCCTACAGACCGGAACTTCAGCATCTCTTTCGAATTAGAAGGGTGGCTATTCTTCCCTCTTCTCAGTTTAGGGACTCCCAGGACCGCAAAGCTGGGCGAACTGTAAGGAATTAATTAATTCTCCCTATTGCACTGCAACTGAGGAGTTGGGCTGCAATATAGCTGTTTTAAAGGGTGATTAAGCTCAATTTTCTCTCCAACCCTTATTTTCTAAGAAAGTGAAGGTCAGGACCRATAAATGCTCAGTATGGTTGTGGGAAAAGGCAAAACTAAACTGAACTTTGTTTTGGGGTGAATCTGGGAATTACAGCTGCTCCATATTTCCTCACCCTTAAACCAGGACTAAATCCTGACTCCTGATGTCGAGAAGCAGACTGGCATTTAAAATCAGGAAGAGCGAAGAGTATTTCTTTCCATGACAGACATCACCTGGCAGTTATCATGAGTAGCAACATGACAGGTAGGTACTGGGGTGTGGTGGTAGAAATCCTCCTCTCTCTGAAGAAATAGCCTGAACTGCTGATTTACAACTAAGGAAAAAGCTATGGTTAGGACTATTTTTTTCAAACACACCACAAAATTTGATATTACTGGACAAACTTGTCTCAGATCATCTGTAGGCACATCTGCCTAGGAAATTGGTTGCTTTAACCAACTCTTAGATTAAAAATAATTTTCTGTCTTCTGTAGTGCCTTTTGCTAAGACTTACTGTCTTGAACAAAAAGAAGCCAGTACAGCTTTTCAATATGGATTTTTATATTTGCCCACTCCACAGCTGTAGTACTAGGATATTCTTTAACTGCAGTTTTTCATCATTGCTAGTATCATCATTCAGATCTTCCAAGAACTGTCTAACATTTTTTCCATATCTATTAGAAAAGCAACTGCAGGCTGGGGAACATTGCAGCCTTTGGATGTGTTTTCCCAGATATCGTTTGTGTTACCCATGAGTAAGGACCGAGAAAGGGGCATTTGTACCTTCCTCAACTCTGTTTATACCTGAATGAAATTACATTTCCTATTTGACTGCATATTTTATTTTTTAATCACTTTTCCCCCTTCTCAGCAATTAGAAAAGGATAAAGGAAAAGGCAAAATTACTTACGTGAAGCAAAAGCAGTGTRACCTATGTAGGAAAAACACACATCTCTACACATAGCAGGTTTTAAAGAGAAGTTAATTTAATCAAATCATTTACAGAATAATCAATGAAACACAATGCAGCTTGGAATATGTTACTGATAGAGAGATCAACTATTCTCCCTCACAAATTTTATCAACATCTTCACGATACCTTAAAAATGATGAAACCCKTACATTGCATCTACAAAGTCTACTGCAAGGTGTAGTAAGGAAAAAAAAAAAGGAGGCTATTAAAGAAAATCCACCCCTTGGGGAATCTTCTAAGGAGGCAGGAGCTCCTCTCCTTCCAAGAACCAGTGTCCTCAGGGACCATGTAGCACTCGGTGCCGAATGTTTTATGGTCACCACACCCCAGCTGGCAATGGGTTTTGGACCGCAGCGTTGGCAGTGGCAGCAGGGTGAGATGGCTGCTGTGTTTCTGAATGCAGCACGGTTATGACAACCCTGGTGCGATCCAGCAAGGCGCCTTATTGCTTCCTGAGTAGGTTTCACAGGCAGATTAGGTGCCTGGTCACATAGGGGTGTTCAAAAAAATGGAACAAAATGCTCAAAATTAAATGCTTAAATTCAAAAGACAACCTACCAGACCCCCAATATTGGTCAGCATGGTTGGGTCAGAAATGCTGTGCTTTAGCCCTCACCCTTCATCAGGGCTTTGGCAGCCTGATTTGCTCTTAACTGAGAGTTTGAATTTGTTTTCAGAGACAGTTTGAGCGATAAGGGAGAAATTTTGTGTGGTGGGCTAAGAGCTGTTGTAGGGTTGAGGGGTACAGCAGGACTGTCCTGGGGAGCCTTGTAAGTGGAGAACGGCTGAGTGGGGGCCACATCCACTACCCCTGGGTTGCAGCAGAGGCAGGAATGCAAGAGTTATGAGGCCAGAAGGAAGGCAGGCAAGAAGAAACATCACATAAAAGCCTAGGGGGTAGGGCAGTCAGCCAGAAGAGGGAAGACACCTAGCCAAATACATAAATAATCCTGGGAAGCCAGAGGAGAACTCAGTAACTTCCCAGTGCCTGYAAGCCTGTGCTTAAGGAGCTGAGTCTGGATCTTTTGAGGCAAAGGACAGCCTATAACCTGGTGTCCCATCACTTTGACTATGTTTTTGTGTGGCAGTACATGCTCTTGCGTGCAATAAGCACATTCAGGGGTCATCTAGCACGCTGGTGACATCAGGAGAAGCATACAATATGTTTTTCAGTTAGGACTTTTTTACATGACTTTTTAGRTTCAGTTTGGGTGCTACTCCGGGCCATGGTTCCCTCTGCAGGGAAACAGGAATCAGCTTATCGTAGGTTCTCCAACTGGATAGGGACTATAGCCAAGCTATAGGCTGAAATCATCACCCTAATCAGCGAGGTACTCTGGCCATCCCCTGCAGAAGACAGACTCCAGCCGTCCTGACCGCCTTCCATAGGGATCCAGATGAAGAACAATTCTTTGTTGAAAGCACATACTTGTGCCATTTTTACCCCCAGTGCAATGGTGCAGTAAATAATTCCGGTTCTGCTTTATTATATAGCATATCTGACAAGCGAAGGCCAACATATACTTTAGAAAGCAGAGCCAAGAGAGAGTATTTAGCCTCCATACTGAGAGTTTCTTGGATTCAGCAATATTCCCTTCTTTAATTTAACATGGTGTTAAATACAGAACCTGCTCAGCTAAGAACCTGGAGCATAAACACCCAAGCAGGGGTAAGCAGTAGATTGTAGCTACTTAAAAAAGCCTTGTCATAGACATACTGTAATTTATGGCAGGGGAAAATACAACCATAACACATTCAAATAAAATATTCATTCTGGAAGTGTGTGTGGGTATTCTTTCTTTTTTTTTTAAGTAATATGGATAAATGCCAATGTTCCATATCTGCCTCTTATAGATGGACGGACCTAAACAAAAATAATTTCCAGAAAGGTTGAAAACCCTGCTACTTTTAACTCCAACAAGTCAGTAGCTGTGGTCTTCAGACCTTAGCCAGGCGTATACTGAAAGGCAACCAAATGTTTACATTTAAGACATATTTCCAAATATGCCAAGTTTAGTATCTCTTCCTGTAATGATATTGTGTCCCAAAAAGCAAGAAATATCCACCTGAAGAAAAAAGAAAAATGACTGAAATGCCAATGAGCAGATTTATCTGCTGCAAGAGGGTGATATATCTCTGAATATCTGTCCCAGAAAAGAGGTGGAGGCAAAAACATAAAAACGGCAATACAATACTCTGTCATCAACAGGAAACTACTTTGTCACTAACTGTGATAAAGTTTGCAAAAGCTATTAAGAGCTCAAATGTGGAAAGTACTAAGAAAAACACAGTGTAAGCATATTTTATGGAACAAAAATCTTATTGCCATAATGTCCTTAAAAATTGTCATACTCTGAAAACAAGAAACGTTTTAGATACATTAACTTAGACCTTCAAAAAGTTTTTAAATAAATTCAGAGGCTTATGCAGGCTACAAAAAGTCTGTAAAACAATAGTAGTAAGTGTATTGGGAAAAAAAAAAGCCATAATTTTCTGCAATAACACAGTATTGGCCCGTGCCATGTCCTGACACTGTTTCACCTGGGGCACACTCACCAAAGTTAATGGGAATTATGGTGGATTAATGGAAGGATGGGGCCCAAATTAGATCTATAGGGGGATTAACAAAGAGGAAAAGGCCATTTGTAAAGGAATCAGAATTGAGACACATTTAATTCTCTATGTAAACAACATGAAGTTATCTTGTGTAACACCGTTCAAGTCCAGAAGGAGCAGAAATAGTGGGCAAGTTTGTTGACAAGAGTAAGACCTTAGCAGAGACTGACACAGACAAGCGTGGAAAATGCTGCATAGTAGGTTTTTAAATTGATGTCTACTGAACAGTAATGTGCTAGAGCATAAAAGTCACGATCTGCTCCTGTAAGATGTGACAAATAGATGTGACCCTTCACTCATTTTCCATGTAAGTCGGTGTGGTCAGAGTGCTCAGGCTTTCGGAGAAGCACTCGGCACCCCACGCGGCTGCACCCTGCGCACACGCTCTGCTGTGGGGTAGGTAACGCAGCACCACCTCACAGCCCTGGGTCCCACAACGTGGTCCTCAGGAGACACGGCCATTCCCCATGCAGGTGAGATCCGTGGCAGCCTGCTCTTTCTCAATGCAAATGAAAAACAACAATTCACTCTTCTGCACAAGCTACGGTTTTCAAGGCTTGGCAGGTCAGCCAAATCTCAACTGACTTCCCCTGGATCACTCGCAGATACTTTTCAATAAAGAACTATTCTGTTTAATGTTACTCTCTTAACTCCCAGCCCTTTTGTCCATACGATAGAAAAAAACCAGCTTGCAATTTTTGTAAAGAAAAAAAAAAAGTATTTTAAAAAATATTTTTCACTGTCTTGAGGCTCAAAGATTGCTGCATTGTCTTGCTTAAAAATCCAATAAAAATTGCCTTTGAGCACACTGCAAGAAAGAAGATTTTTGGGCGGAATAGACCAGGACGTTGTCTGGACTAAAAGATGGTGATTGATAACATGAGCTATAGCTCTGCTACATCAGCTATAATAACTCATTATTGACGTTTGGTCTTTGAAAATGTATTTTCTTGTCCACTGCAGGCTAGAAGTGTGGACTACAAACAATGTTTAATGAAGACTGGAGACACAATACTATTCCTTAATTAATGCAAATAAGAACAGCTGACGAAATAAAACATCCAGGTTTAGAGAAAAATATAGTGAACTTAATATTCTTAAGAAAATGTCAAATGGTTCTCAGTCAGCTTCTTAGATAGAAACCCTCAAGCCATCAGAATCCATGCATAATTTAGGATTTGTGAACAGAAGCTATGAGGGATGTGATCTTCAGCCCTTGTGAGGGTTTGGTTCCTCACAACGTTCCTAGGTTAAGAGCACCATGGTTTCAGAGATAATTAAACACTTATATCAGACCAGTAGATGAAGTTTGAAGAACAGGGCGAAAAAAAGTGGAAAAGAAAACAGACATCAAAAGAAACTGCAGTTCCATATAGTAGAAAACTACTTGGACACACAGGAACCRTCTGTATAGTCACGTCTGTGAACATAATCACAATGGTGAAAAGGACAAATTCGACTTTTTTTTCCCAAACCTCAAATAAGAAGGTACAGTGCCCAGTCTGTGCTGGAAACCACAGTTATTTTGGGTTGGTTATGTTCAGGTGAGACTGATGGTTGTTACCCCCACTCCTCATTCAGAGTTGTTGCAAAAAACAGGTGTTTTGTCGGGTGCTGCAGGAGTGGGGCTGCCGCATGAGGGGGACGGGGAGTGGGGTGCTGCAGGGACCCCAGGGCTGGCTGTGACCCCTGAAGGGGTGCTGTCCCATGGGCAGAGCTGGAGTGGTAAGCCACCAAAAGCCCCRGACACTTTTGGGAAGCAGTGAGCCCAGGAGAAAAGCTCCCACTGTGCCCAGCCCAGCCCTGGCTGGAGACAGTGCAGAGATAGGGCTGGGATGGGGCACGGCTGAGCCAAAACAGAGTCCAGTGCCCAGGGGAGGGGGGTGGTGGTGTTCATGGAGGTCCCTGGGAAGCCCGTTGGGGACAGTAGGGCCTGAAGGTGCCCTCAGGGAGCTGACAGAGAGGTCACAAGTCAAACTGGTAGCATTAGTCTGTTCAGGAATTTGAAGCATTTTGGGTAAAGGCACTTTTTCGGGCAGGTTATCAAGCAGAAATGTACCGTGCTGTCATCTTCAAGCACTTGCTAGGACAGCCCAGAAGAGGTGCAGAAAGGGCAGTTATAGATGGCTGAGAGCAAGGAAACTGCCCATAGTCCTTTGATTTCCCTTGTGATTAGGTAAGCAGGATCTCTTACATCATCTCTAAGTAATGAATACACCATGGCATCGCTGAAATAACAGAGACCGATATTCCTCACCAGCACAGCAATGCAGGCAAGCTCCAGTTTTCAGCTGGTTGCTCCGGTTCCCGGTCAGGGGACAGTCCACCGCAGCTGTGCAACCCAACACCCAATTCTGTGTGCAGATCTCCACTTCCCACTTTCGAAAACTCAGTCCAGATTTCCTTTCACTCTGGGGCTTCACGAGCTGTGGCCGTGTTTTCAAATACCAAACACACTGACTGCATTTTGGAAGGGTCTCACYGTAAACACTCCATGAGTTTTTCTTGCAAACTTCATTGTTACAAAATTACAAATGATGTGGAAACAAAAACAGGTCAAAACCAATTACAAACATGCAATTTCTGTTAAGAATCCATTTCTCATTTTATGAACTCATTTTTTGGGAAGTATGCCAAAGTATTGTTTTGAATTTATGTCCATCTCTACCAACATGGGATTACAAATACAAAAAAAAAGCTAGAGCTCATTGAAGGCAAAAGAATGTGGAAATAAGGATAAACTTTTGCTTAAAGCTTCTATACTGTAGTTGGTATCTGTGTCTGTTACTGGTTGTATGGGATATTCTGGACATTTTTAATTCAAATCCTTATAGGGGTGTGATAAAATGGCTGGTATTAAAAAATGCCAACAATCCAAGTAATGCATATCCAACAGGTAAAAAAGATACCATTTAATGGCACAGCCATTGGCAAGAGCCCCCATTAGAGGCTGGTACTGCCCTATTCTTTGCACGTGTAAATTCATCATCTGATCTGGCATTGCACCATATGAATGTGGAGACCATGGTCTGACCACTTCACTTTCCTTCCTAGATTAAAACTTGCCACTGTTAAACCTTCCAAACTTAATATTTCTCAATGAAGCAGAAGTCCTTCAGTGGCTCTGGACTACTTGTGAGTCCTCTTACCCCCTTGTTATATACATATACACACTCATTTATTCTGAAGTGTCCCTAACTCCTAAAAAATATTTTATCTAAATAYTGTATGTTGCCAGTAAAAAGACTAATATACTAAAATATGTCAGTTTTCAGTAACTGAAAACTACAAAAATACCTGCTGACGTGTCTTTCCTGGGGGTACTTTAGGCTACTCAAGAGCAAATTTAATTACGGTGTTGTAAATTGGAATAACTGTATTGATAACAGTTGAGTTCTTGTATCAGTGTAATTGGTATAAAAACTCTTTGCTCCTTTCCAAATAATTTTTTGGAAGAGAAACTACCATTACTACAACAACTGGTAGTAGAAGTAGAGGAGGAGGTGGAGTAATCAGACAGTTTAGACTGTGCATTATAAACTCTTGAAGAAGAAGAGATTAGACTACGAGAGGCTACTTGTGTGATAGCATTATTTGCAGAAGGCTGCTGTCAAYAGCATAACATTAAGCATGGCTGTAGTCATCTTCAAGGTCTAATGTAAAAAGTTTCATTTTCCTTGAGAACTGCTTCTATAAGGATGACACTACAGAATGCCTTCGGGACAATATCACAGTCTCACTAGCACCTTTCTCAGATAAAAAATGCCTGTCCCTGTTGTTCAGGAAACTATTACGATTTTGCCAACAGCAAATATGTTTAAGCAAAGTGACTGGTGCTGTGGATTGAGATGTAAAAGAGTTGCAAAACACATATCTGCCTCTTCCCACAGTTATAAAAAGGCTCCATACCAAACAGGAATCTCTCAGAGGGCAGTGGACAGTGAGATTTGAGCCGGGGTCTTTTGCTGCAACGTGAAGGGATGGAGTGGTGGAGGCTGTTGTGGCTGGGCCATGACAACATGGAGCTGCATCTGCTTCCAGATGCACCCCAAGGAGCTGTGCTGTCACCTGCCCCTGTGCTATTCCTGACGTTTCCCTGTCGCTCAGGTGTCCGARGTGTGTGGGATCCATCCTGTGGCCCTCAGCCCCATGCAAGCCTGGGTGTGGGGCTTGTAGGATCACAGCAGCTGGTCCTCTGAGAGGAGACACTTTAAGGAGCAAGGTGTTCTTTTTGTGTTTATCAATATGTTAGTCTGCAGCACTTATTCCATAGCTGCATGCACTATATCAAGCAAAATAAAGTAACAACCATTTTATGTATTACATCTTGAGTAGTAATTTGGTATTTCCTACAGGCTTTCTTGTCAAAACCTTTAACTGATTTCTACTTTTTCTCTCCGTCCACAAAATAAAGCTATCATATTGAGCCGAGTTGTTTCTTGTGAGGATTAAACAGCTAACATTTATACAATATTTTAAAATGTWACATGCTGTTTTGGTTAATAAGTCATGATCTATATCAGCAAGGGCATGATGAAAACCAGCCAAGCCTCTACTGTACAAGAGTACTGTACACCTGCGCAGCAAGCACTGAACATGTTTTATGCACTTCACAGAACAGTAATATTTTGCTTTTAGAAGCTGCATTTGCCTCGGCCACAGTGAGTTTTGTTTTATTATCCTGCTGGTATTTTGAAATTCATAAACAAGTCTCGAAACAGACTTAAAACCTGCTTTAAAGGAGTAGTTCAGCGGTAGAAAACAACAGAGCCTCTGTCTCCATATATCTTCCGCAGCATTCAGCCTCTTCCCTGAGGTGTTGGACTTCAGACACGTTTTATTAACATTCTGGAGTTGTACCCTCCTGACTAACCAGCCATTAGCTGGCTCACTGATCCTTAACTGCAGATCACTCTCTCTCTTATATAGGCTGCATTTCCCTTAGGTTCCAAAATAATTAGTCTCCCGGCTATGGATGTGATTTCCGTTTAAAGGAATGCAGAAGAAGCACCTCAGCCACTGCTGGCGAGCATCCTTATTCACGCTACGCTCCTTCTCTGGTTGATATTCATAGAGCACCAGATTCTAATTCTACTTAATAATTAGGCTAATACCAGACATACTTACATTTGCCTTCCAGCGCAATTTTCGGCACAGTAAGCAGGGAGTTGCAGGCACAGAGCTCCCATAGCAACATGTTATTGTTAACATGTTAAAGTTGTGTGCACAGCTCTATGTGCTAAAAATTCAGTGAGGACCAATTCAGCTGTCAGATACACAGGGGCAACTCYCACGGGATGTCAGTGGAAGGTTCAGAGGGCAGAATAATCTTATAAAAATATAGCAGTGTGTTATGGTAATAGTAACCCAGAGCTYTACTAGGTCAGTACTGTGAGCTGGCCTGTTTTGGACCACAGAGGTAAAACCCTGAGCTCTCTCTTTTGTCAGAGCTGAACCTAAGAGCGTCACCATTACAAAACATTTKAATATTATTCCTCAAAACGTGCTCCACTGTAAGGTGTGATACCTCTACACTAACARAGTGATGGTGCTTTCTGATGAACTGTGTGACTGCAAGCATCACTTTGGAGAACTGAAATGGAGAAAACCTGCTCTATACTTCAGAATATAGAAAAAATACTTCAAGTGATGTCGGAAGGAGACAAGATAAGCTTAATGCAAATACTCATCAAATAATATAATAAAAATATTTTAGTCCATAGCATATACTGCCAACCTCTTCATTTAGGAAAGAAAAGAAAAAGCAATAAAAATGCCATGCCTGAAAAGTCACTATTGCATAGAGTCACAAAGACCCAGTGGACTTTCCCTGACCATTTAAGAGTCTAAAACTTCACTAACTGTTTTGGTTGCCTTTTAATCTTACTATGCCTTTTGTTTAGTGGCCTTCAATTTATTGAAGGTAACAAAAGCAATCACACTAGTAATAGACTAAAGAAATTTCCTTACAAAAAAGGTAGATACCTAGGAAGTGACTTTTGCTTCTCATACTTACTGCACTCTAATTTTAGAGACTCTAGGAATATGTTTTATCTCAGGTTACTAGACATGATGAACAAATGAGAATGAAACACTAATAAGCAAACAGTGACAGGTCCCCACAGAAACTACTGAGTGATTTCAGTCCCCTCTGCACCCATACGCAGAGGTATGAGGGCTGTTCCCCTCTTCGTGCCTCTGCCGGCATGTTCGTACCTTACTAAGGGTAGGCAGGACTGGGCACAATCTGCCCCCTGTGCAGATTCCTGTGAGTCTCTGTGGCTCTGTTGCATGTCCAATTACATCTGCTGTTTTTAGGTGCCTTCTTGTAGCCCAGGGAATCACAGCTGTAAACGCAATAATTCAGACACCTTACCTTACTTGCAAATACAGCAATGTAACTTAAATGTCTAAACATCAGCCTTACTTTCGCAAAAGTAAGCTAGAAAAGAACATTTTCTTTTGGAGATAGAAGCAATTCTCTTTCTCTGTACATGTGCCTATACCAGGTCTGACATATCTATTTCTTACAAGTATGACTGGTTTTCTGGCCAAGCACATGAAGCCAGGGAGGRAGTCTTCTTGGCTCCCCTGGGAGGGGAGTACTTGGGCAATCTGCATATTTACTTTCTTTCCCCCTTTATTTTATTAAATTCTGTCTTCCTTGATAAGTCATTTTAAAATGTCCATTTCAAGCATTTGCTTTGATCTGTCTTCCTGGTARTTAAATTCCCTGCCTTTAAATTGCCATAATTTAAAATAATCTTAATTAAGACAATTTCCCCAAACTTCAAATACTGGTTTTGAATTGTAGTGTGAAGAGAATGAATAAYGATTTTCTATGTATTCACTTTAACACTGTCTACTTTTCCTGTACAAGGAAATCGATTTTCTCACCTGTCATACTAACTAAGGGCACAATCCAGCAAATTCTTACTGCTGCAAGTAGGTCTTAGTCACACAGCAATTCACTGGAACTAATTACAGGAAGATTTGCTTATGTGAATAAGGATGTCCAGGATAAGATCATTTGAATGTGTGCAAGGTGTATGTGCATTGAGTAAGCGTAAGGCTGTGCAACGAGCATCTCACACTAATGCTTTAGAAGATGTCCTGTGCGAAAGAGTAACTGCAGTTCATACAGAAAGTGGAAATGAAGATAATTATAATGGATACACATATATCTGCAATGAACCGCTTTTGATCTGTACCTGAGTAGTTTATGATCAGATGATCTGGCTGTACCTACTTCARCTCTTGAGAGAACCCAGTAGTGCTAGTAAATACAAAGGGGCTAGACGATGCTTGTATCTCATAAAAGGTATCTMAAAAACCAGTACTTTATTTTAACCTACTACAAACATCACTGTACGTTGTGTTTTTATGACACACGTAGAGTACTAAGACAGAAGAAAGCAACTGTGACAGTCAGGAGAATGCRAAAAATATATAACCTGAATGCCCAGATAGTAATAGTCTACGGAGGCTGTGAAACAATTATACGTTACTATGTTTACCTCAGCCTTTTATATTTACATATCGGAATGTATGCTGGAGGGTTTAATTGTGAGGTTGTCAAAAGTAAAAGTACTTTTGGAAAACCAAGCCATGCAATATTACTGGGGAAAAAAAAGATTAAAAAGTCTTTTGTTCAAATGGAAATACAGAAAACAACATGTTGTTTAAGCAAGATTTTATTTTCTTCTACTGAAGTGATGAAGAGGCTTTTGTAAAGAAAGGCTTTCATCTTATACATGCAGTACTCCATCACAACATAATTACCCTAATTTGTATTCCACTGTAGAAATAGGCTTTTTCAGCTTAAACAAATTAAGCAACAATCACTAAGCTTACATGACCAGCATTCTTTCAAGTAACCTGTTATCAGCTCTGGCTACAGCTTTATCTTGATAAAATGGAAATCCKGTTTTATTTTCCTACTTTTCCCCCAAGGATTATGCCAGTCAGATCGCCTAGAGAGGCACTGTGAGTCACTGGCTGGAGTGAGGGACAGAGTATCCACAGACTATTTCCTACAGCCTCACTAAATCATTATGTGATCTGGGTCAAATCCTGACTGCCTTTGCCCTCTATTTAGGAGAGAGYCTAAGTACACACTTAACTCTGAACATGCGAATAATCCGGCCACACTCAGAAGGTCTTTTGAACAGCTGCATGTGCTCCCTGCTGACCAGAGGCTCTTCTACTGCTCTTTTCCTCTGGCTTTCATTGATATTATGTGTCCTCAAGGATGACAGGACAAGCTCTACCCCCATCTGTATTTACATTATTTGTCCTTTAGCTGTGTCACTACGGATATCCCTGCTGGTTGTACACATTCTTCTAATTATTAATCAAACTCTGACCTGGTGAATCACTACCAGTGAGGTTTTGCCTTCATCACCTTCTCCTCAGTCCCTCCAGGTATGATCCTATGGGGAGTATAATGGGCACCTCAAAATGCTGGACAGGAGCTGAGGCCAGGGCATCAACCAACTCTGTCCCAGCATTGAGGGGATGACTCCTGACTCCACTGTAGCACCGCTGCTGGCCAGAGAACGGGCAGAAGCAGCGGGAGGTGCTGCTCTGAAGGGGATTTGAAGGACCAGCACTGTCACAGCAAAWCCAGGATCTCTTTTTCCCCACTGCTGGGTCTGGATGAGATGAAGTCTCACTGAGGCCCACTCTCCAAGGTGCAGCTGTGGGAATAGCATCTGGCTCCACATGGGCTTGCTAAGATCCTTGCAGAAAAAAAAAAAAAGGAGRAGAAATGGGGAGAGGCAATAAGGCCACCCCAGAGCTGTAGTCGGAGGAGGAATGGAGGTAACCTGTCTGTTCACAAGGCAGTAGTGACCAGAATTTGGATGTTTCCCCAGGGAATAAAAAAGATGCTGCCTTCAGATCTTGCATCAGCCCTAACAGATGCTAATCTACCACGCAGAAATTTTTCTGAAGTAAGTAGCTCTCAACAGGAACAAGGTGAGTGGAAAGAGAACGTATCTACCTCCAAAAAGAGTGGGAATCATCGCTGCTCCTCCTGAAGCGCTGGAGAAACAAAATTCACCAGGCAGGCATGCTTGTTGGATAGTGTTTTATCAGCACATTTGTTGTGCTGAGATCAGCTGTCAGAACCACAGGAATTAGCKGCAGTGGCTGAGGAATGCCACCTTCCCCCGACCTCTCCCATCTCCCTCTCTTTCCCAGCCATCCCTTGCAGGACTTTCCTTTCTCCTACAATCCCCACGGCCTGTCAGAGACGAGCAATCATGAGGCTGCTCCATGACGGAAGGTGAGCTGAGGGTGAYCACAGCACAGACAGGGCAGTGCCTTCACAGTTTGGTCACAGTCCCACCATGACTGGGCAGGGCAAACAGAGCAGGGGTTGTGATAGCAACAGGTCCCATCAACAGTCCAGCAATCTTCAGACAAAAGCAACRTAATAAGTCAGGTTTGAGGTCAACCCAGGAAATCCAAACAATTCAGGAGCAGCGGGGAATAGGACTGGGCAWGGGCACACCTGTAATGCAGCTCAGACCGGGAAATGGGCTGAAATGGGGCTCCTGAGCATGAGCAGAGGGTGTGGGTTGAGGTCCCARGTGAGTCTGGTCAGGGCAATTAGGGCTTATGGGTGCACTTGGGGCCCAGCACAGCCTTCTCTCCCATCATGGTGTGACCTCGCACCTCACAACACCATAGGGTTTGATGGGTACTTGCTGTGAAAAGCTCTCATTTTGACCARTCCAGCTGGTTCCTGGGAGTGCTCCTCAGATCTGTAGCCTGGCCAGCTASTGAGGTACTAAAGCTGCTCCCAAACTGGTTTAGAGTCTGCCCAAAATTTACTTCACTTGGTACTCTGGTTGCCCCTGYGCTATGACTGCTGGAGGGGCAATGTGTTGGCAATGGATGGGGTTTGGGTGATGAGGCTTCAGGAGGGGAGACATGAAAAATGGGGTGAGTCTTCAGGGATCATGTCAGCCAGGAGCCAAGGGTGGCCACAACCCAGGTAAGGCAGTCCCACAGCAGCCCAGTGAGGTGGTGACAGCAACAGATCCCATTGACAGTCCAGCCATCATCAGACAGGGACAAGGTCATTAGTTGGGTCCCAGCTCCATCCAGAAAATTTGAACAATAATTCAGGAACAGGCAGCTCAGATCAGGCCTGATGATCCAAACCTGAGCTAAAATAGGGTCTATGGGCTGATGGTATGGGTGTGGTGAGGCTGACCAGGACAATTAGGGCCTTGGAGCCCAGCACAGCCTTCCTCAGTCACCTCTCTGGGTCATGGATTGAATGGATAACAACTCTCTGTTTCCCTCAGAGACAGCAGAGAGAGAGCAAGCAGTGGTGGTAGTGCTCTTTCCTCAGCGTTTAACATCTTATTTGTGCTCAGGGGCTCCTGAAATCAATGCCTCAAAAGCTGGTCTTTGTTAACTCCACCACCCTTTGAACTACCAAAATCCAGCACTTTCTGGCACCATACGGTGAATGCATTGTCCTCCCTTGTCATCGCTGGATCCAAGGAGGAATATGAAACCATGGGCATCGAGAAACTGATACCAGAGCAAAGCTGTAAAGACTTAGGGGGCTTAAATAGCCTTCACAGGCAAGTAAGGACTGGCCAGGAGTATTCTCAYGGTTGATATGAAGATTATCACCCATGTGTCATATATCATGCCACATACTGAACATACTGATCATTCTGAGGAAAATGGGATGGAATAATCCACACAACGGAGACCCCTTTGTGTCAGAGAGCTGTGACTAAATGAACGTGCTGCTTGACCTTGAGATTCAGCCTTCTTGAACTCCTTTTCACAAGTTTGAAATTCCCAGTGCTTCCAGCAGAAACCAGAAGGAGATGGGTAAGAACATATGTCTTTGCTGTTACAGCAAGACATGTTGTAACCCACTGGAGATTGTTTCTATTGCCAGTTCTGGGTGCCACCATCAGGAACAGATCTGAGCAAATACTTTCTCTCAGGCCTGTTCCCTTTTCCTGCCTTGGTGTTTCATTTCCATCTCTCTACTCTGGGGGATGGTTGCTCTATGTACCCAAAAAGAAAGCTTCTTTTCCTCTCGATCAAACCAACTTGCCTCTCTCTGCCTCAAGCTTTCATGCCATGGCTGGAATCCAAACAAATGATTTAGCCCTTCTGAACTTACTGCGTCTTTTAAGGAACTCCATCATCTCCTTTAGCTTGTCCATCCCCAGGAGTAGCAAATTCTAAAAGCAATCTTAAATTTAAATGTACCATTCTGTTTACTGAGTAGTGAACCTTCAGGCAATAAATACTACAGCAGGAATTCACCAAGACTCTGTCAGGGCTTGACAGCCCCGACAGCCGTTGCGCAAATCTTTGTTAGTCCTGACAACATGTTTTTTTTTTTTTAATCAAAGGAATTACAAATTTGTTTTTAATCTTTGGGGTTACTCTTAATGCCTTACAAAAGATCCAAAGCTGTTTAAAACTGTATTCACATTACAAGCAGGCAGTAAATTTCAAACTACTAGTCAAGCCCCTTGTCACTCCATGTGAACAATGCCACAGAGAAGAGGCTCAGCAAAATTTTTGTCCATGTATTGGAGTTCTTTAATGCATTTCAGACCCAGCAAGTGCTCTGGACCTCCCTGATTTTAGAAGTCACTYCCTTGGTTCCTGGACAGATGACCCTCCAGTCATGCAGAACCTCTGGAGACATCATACAGATGCTGAGCAGCAATCCTAGTGATCATGCCATTGTGCTAACTCCTCCTTGGTCCTACAAGTGTAAGAGACAACTCCAGGAGTTCATCAACAAGGCTCCAAGCCAAAGCTAATTTCTGTGCAATGGGGTGAACRACAGTGTGAGTTTACATTTGCTGAGACCTGTGGAGCCATCATGCTCACCTGATTCTGTGACACCCTTGTCCCCAGGGCTCTTGAGGAGGAAGTAAGACCTTTACACTGGYGCAGTCTGAGTCCTCCCCAGCCCAMGAGTCTCTTTCAGTATTTCTTCAGGGTTTTATTTACCTCCAGGATACACTGGAAATAATTTTTGGGCTCTTTTTGCACTCTGTCTGTGAATTTCACATTCTCATCCTTTTCCTCCTTGAAGAACTCTCTCCAGTTGTCTGGACCTCTGCCACTTTGATGCAGTCCTAGCAGAACYTTTCAGTCCATGAAATTACAGGAAAAACACAATTCCCACAGAGACATCGCTCCATGGTGTCAAAGCAGTTGTGATTCCTCTGCTAATCTCATAAGAAATTTCATTAAGCCGTATCACTTYGTCACATCCAAGTGTGATGCCTTCCCGAAATGTGAATGTGCCCTCCTTGATAACTACTGCCATTTAGGGCTGCATCTCACGAGCTGCTTGAAACGTTCTGCAAGTCGCTCTGCTTCCCAGCCTTCGCCTGCCCTCTCTGCTGCAGCCTCTGTGCAGGCGCCAGCCAGCTCTGAGGCAGGCGGTGCTTAACTCCTAAATTTTGCATCATGCTTCTGACAACAGGCTTTTAATGTCCTGAGGATGCAAAAAAGTTAAAAGTTGYGTCTGATCCAAATCATCAGACTAGAGGAAGCCAGACATGGTCCCCAAGACAAAGGGACTCTCACTCTGCTAACATGGGAGCTCCTGCACATTTCCCCAGTCAGACCTGGGTTGCAGTGAGCAACTTTGCCAGTGTGTTGGGGCACAGAGTGCATCAATGTGCCTTAATGGYCCTGACCAGTCTCACCTGGGGCCTCCACCCACACCCTCTGCACATGGCCTGGGACATCCATTTAAGCTCAGGCCTGAGCTTTCAACCTTGCTTTAAGCTATATTGTTGGAAGTGTACTTGTCTCCAGTCCTAGCTCTGTTCCTGTCTCCTGGCTGGACCCTGGTTTACTGTCACAGCTTTGTCTCCAGCCCTGTCTCTTGCAGCTCCCCCTGACAGGAGTCCCAGGAGAGACCTACACTTGAGTCATAACCTTGCCTTCAACAGCCTGGGACTGTCGATGGACCTTGATACCAGTGCCCAGTTCTCCCCACCGTGTTCAGATTCTGCAGGACCGTGCCCTGGTGGTAAGAGCTCCCTGAGTCACCCCTGCCTAGGCTCTGAGGCTCTTCTGGGGTGGCTGGGGGCAGTTCAGGCTGCCCCCAAAGAGCCCTAGGGACTGGATGGCTGGGTAAATGTGGGGGGGTGTGCTGACCAACAGCAGGAAGCTGAGATGAGGCTGAAGGTGTCAGTGAGGCTGGGCAAGGGTAGGACAATCAAGCTATCCCTGAACAGTCCCTTGGCTGGGAGCAGGGCTTGGAGGATGAAAACAGGGGTTCCTAGAGCAGCTTTTGAGGGTGGGAAAGGGATTAAATCACCCCTGAGGCCATACTGTGGTGGACTCAGACCTTCCCTGAGGAGACCCCAAAGGCTGGAGGGGTGCCAAGTCACTCTGGAGGCCAGTTGGGGAGGGGAATCCAGCCTCCCTGGTGGAGCCTGTGTGGCTGGRCAGGGGTGAAATCAAGGTATCTCAGAGCAGGCATCCCCAGGATGAGGACTGAGGGACCCATGAGGCCAGGAGTTCAGGATGTCCCTGAGCAGCCTAGGAAGCTGAGGAGAGGAATTGCTCCATGCTGGGGAGCACTGGAGGCTGGTGGTCAGAGGGGCTGAGATGGGACTTATGAGAAACCACAGGGGCCTGGGGTTTTCAAGACCTCCCTGAGCAGCCCACATAGCTGGGGTGATCAGGCTGTCCCAAAGCAGACTCAAAGGCTGTGTGGTTGCAGAGGGGGTCAGGTTGTCCCTGGCGGCCAAGGAGATCACAATGTCCCAGAGCAAGCCAACCTGGCTTGGTGATTAAACCACCCCTGCAGCTGGCTTACGATGAGGTCAAGCCCCCTAAGAATGGTCCAGAGGTGCTTGGGTTGCCCCCGAGGAGCTCCTGATGCCAGGGAGGTTCATGAYTTTCCTGAGGAGACCTGATGGCTGGGGAAGGTGAATAATGCTGACTGGGAGGTTCAYGTTCCTGGAGAAACAGAGGCTATGTGGCATGCACAAGCTTCAAAGCACCCCTGAGGCCAGGAAGCCAAGGTAAGGATCAAGCCACCCCTGAAGCATGCATGTGTGTGGTAGGGTCACCCCTGAGGAGCCTTAGAAGGGGAAGGGTGTTCCTGCCACCCCTGAGGAGCCCCAACAAGCCCAAAACCTGGGTAGCTGGGCGTGGGGTTGAAATCAAGGTACCCCAGAGGAGTAGGGAGCTGGTAGCTTGGACCCCATCCTGGCTTGCCAGTGTCTGTGGCTGGGCTTTGGGGCTTCTCTGGGGTGCCTGATAACCCCCTGGCCTCCAACTCTTGACTCTCTCAGGTGAATCTGGCATGAAGGATCTTTCCTCACAGWCAAGATTTTTCTGTAGATACTTAGCAGAAAGATGTGTGTGGAGATATTGACTTGGCTGACTTTAAGGGTGAATTTCTCTCACAGAGCGTTGAGCAGAATGCTGATAGAAGCAAAGGCTGTTTACAGAATATATAACAGATACTTCAAAGAGTTTTTCTAGCTTTGAGTTCTTCAGTCACAGGCTTTTGTGCATAATGCATTTCATGTTCTGTAAACCTGATACAATACATTCCTTATTAGATAAAGGCAGAAGGATTACAATTACTCCAGCTTTCTCCAGTTAACTCTCCAGGGTTACAGCTTAAAAGTTAGGTGATGATACAACAACTTATGATTCCTGCCTAAATCTGGAGTTATGTTAGAAGGTGAACGTAACTTTCTGCTGTAAAGAMGGGATCAAGGAAATTTTCAGCATTGAAAGCTACAGTTCCCCAAGATCCCTTCAAAATAATGAGAGAATAACTTGCCCAGTATTCCAGTCTTGTATAAACCTGCTTAACTTTGTGAATGTTAATAGCTTGAGTATCTGAGACAGGAGYGTATATTGAGAGTTACAGCATTACAAATGTGCTTACAGACATGCAGAACTAGGGTCTTTGTTTTTATCCAAACTCATATATCCTTTAATTATTCTAGATACTTTATTTTGGCAATTTCATTTTTGTGTATCTACAATTTCTTTAGCAATGSTGATGTATGTTAAAACTCTTTTTGTTTTTTTTGAAATGTTCAATAGTAATTGTGTATAATCTTGATCCACCGGATATCTTCCTTTTCTTACAGAAACAAATTTGATATTTTGTGTGCAGTACCCACTTCGATACAGAATAGGCAAAAAGACCATTAGTATAATCTGTCAGTCAAAATCAAATCATRCTAAAAGCAGAAAACTTCATGTGCAAACAGAAGAAGATCAGCATTCTTGAGGTTTTTTTCCCAGTCCTTTCCATATGTGAGGAGCCCTAGCTTTGCTTGGAAACAGGCTTGCATTAGGCCGTTTCTCACTGTATCAAGCTCTTTATGCACCCAGCTGGCTGTGAAGTTTCTCTTTGCTGCGGTGTCTCTGTGTAATCCCAGCCAGTTTCCCTTTGCAGCTGTGGGGGGCCTCCTTTGATGTGCTTCTGCAAGTGGCTGCCGATCCCTCAACCAGGGCCTGCAAACAGAATCTCTTCTGTAGAGGAAAAGAAAACACCCCGGTGATGCCATGTGACTGTTTGCTTTATGCATGCAGGAGGAACTGACGTCAAGTGCCTCAGGATACTGTTCTAATGCAATAACATGATGTTGTGGTGCATATCTGTGTGCATCTAATACATCTAACACAGAGCCTGCAGTGAAGGACAATGCGGTCTGTACCTCCCTTTTGCTCTTGGTCTCTTTTACTTTCAAGACTCCATGTGTACTGAAAAAATCTGCAGTGCCTGCTTGTGACTATCAATTACAAATAGAGTGACCTCCTTTAGACATATTAAGAACAGTTTTCTTGYGTTGTTCCTACCTGTGCAGTTGTGGTAGGCACTGTTAATACAGCAGAGCAAATGCATAAACATGCAACAGAGGCGACCCAATGCTAATTTTATTTTTGCTACTCACTTGGGAGAAAAGGGAGAAGTAGTGATTTCACATACCTTCAGCATGCAGCAGAGATGAGTCTAGYGTTCTCCTTTCTGTTGTCACAGCTTTCACCTCTTTTCACTTTGAACATAAGTACTGATACAAGCAGTTAAAAAAGTGATGTCAAAAATAATAAAACTAGGCCAAATTTTTCAATATTATGTGTAAATGCAAGTAGGAACCTGTGTTCCACTGGGAGGACCATGTAGCAGGAATCCTATGAAAATACCCCAAGCTCATGTTTGGATGAACTCAGTTGCCAGCAGTTTTTCTCCTCCCCCTGTGCCTCCCTGTGGTATTGGAATATGCCAGTTGTTCTGGGACATCCTGGCTCTTGCTGCAGAATGTGAATGTACTCAGAACCTGAGAGAATTTAGGATCATAGAATCATGGAATGGTTTGGGTCGGAAGGAACCTTTAAGGTCATCTAGTCCAACCGCCCTGCCATGGGCAGAGACATCTGCAACTAGATCAGGTTGCTCAGAGCGCTGTCCAATCTGACCTTGAATGTTTCCAAGGATGGGACATCTATCACTTCTCTGGGCAACGTCTTGCAGTGTTTCACCACCCTCATCGTTAAAAATGTCTTCCTTATATCTAGTCTAAATCTACCCTCTTTTCATTTAAAAACGTTACCCTGTGTCCTATTGCAACAGGCCCTACTACAAAGTCTGTCCCCATCTTATAAGCTCCCTTTAAGTAAGTAATGAAAGGCTGCAATAAGGTCTCCCTGAAACCTTCTCTTCCACAGGCTGAACAACCCCAACTCTCTCAGCCTTTCCTCATAGGAGAGGCGTTCCATCCCCCTGATCATTTTTGTGGCCCTCCTCCGGACCTGCTCCAACAGGTCCATGCCTTGCTTGTGCTGAGGGCTCCGGAGCTGGATGCCATACTCCAGGTGGGGTCTCACCAGAGCAGAGTAGAGGGGCAGAATCACCTCCCTCGACCTGCTGGCCACGCTGTTTTTGATGCAGCCCAGGGTACGGTTGGCCTTCTGGGCTGCGAGCGCACATTGCTGGCTCATGGCCAGCTTTTTGTCCACCAGCACCCTCAAGTCCTTCTCAGCAGGGCTGCTCTCAATCCCTTCCTCCCCTAGCCTGTATTGATACCAGGGGCTGCCCTGACCCAGATGCAGGACCTTGCACTTGGCCTTGCTGAACCTCATGAGGTTCACACAGGCCCACTTCTCAAGCTTGTCCAGGTCCCTCTGGATGGCATCCTGTCCCTCAGGCGTGTTGACTGCACCACTCAGCTTGGTGTTGTCTGCAAACTTGCTGAGGGTGCACTTGATCCCACTATGTCATTGACGAAGATATTAAACAGTACTGGTGCTAGTACGGGACCAGTACTGTTTACTGAGGGCTATAAAGGTATGGGATAAAAATGTAAGGGTTGATGTAATGTGTGAGTTGAAGGAGTGAGGTACTCTGGTAAAACCTAACAATGGTTAATGCAGTTACACAATCATCTGACTGTACAGGAAATGTTCTCTTACCCCGCTTGAAGACCTAGCTTGTGTCTGAAGTCCAAGGGATTTATTCCTCTATTGGGATCTTGTGGCAAACCATGGCTTGGGTGTGTTGCAAACTGCTGCCTTTCCTCAGCTAAGAATAATTGTATTTCAGCTTCAGAAACAGTAGTCTGCCTCTGCTACTGTAGCAAGGATAAAGAGGTGGCTCAGGTTTACACTCCTTTCCCATGTCACCATTGTTTTAATAACGCTATTTAAAGAAAAAACTGTTGTTCCTTTGCCTTGTGAACACTGATTTGAACATTTTGTCCACGCTTCAGTGTTGTAGGCAGCTTTATGCCTCTTGTATTTCAACAAAAGTCTGAGATGGTAACAGTGACGTTTCTTATGCACTCTCCTCACGGTAAAACTCTCATAGCATTTCCAGGGATGACAATTTACTGGGGGATTGGCACCACGCTGTCACCTCCATCAGCTGAGATGGTGGATACCTGCAGCAGGGAGCCTGAGCCCAGCTGCACAGCTCATTTTGGAAGAGGCTGACCCAGAGTGTCATGTGCCAGGGAGCCGAGCAGTAAGTAGTTCCTGCAGCCGATCAGAAATAGAGGGTTAGTGGCATCCCYCTCCTGCCACTCCTCATGCCAGCCTCGCTTGCATCTCATAGTGCAGGAGCGTCGATCGGGTCTGCTGGCACAGTTATGCAGAGGGTGGATGAATCCTCTCTCTGCACTGATGTGCCTGTGCTGCTGTAACTCTTAGCGGATGCACAGGTGCAGATAGCCCTATTTATGTGCACGCACAGGGGAAAGCCCTTATACTGTCACCCACAGACAGACCCAAGTTCTACACACAAGTCTGCACTTATGAAATCAGCTATAGATGCATGCACACAAATGCAGCTTGACACACAGGAGAGACAGACACCTACAGAAGCATGCAATTCGAGGCACGTGTCCCGATGCATGCACAAATGTAAGCCCTGAGGCMTATGTCTAGAGGCATGCACAAATGCAACGGCCGAGGCACGCCTCTAGAGGCATGCACAAGTGCGAACCCTGTTGCATGCACCTGGCGGCAAGCACCCAGAGGCAGGCACAAACGCAAGCCCGGAGGCATACTTCTGGAAGCGTGCGCAAGTGCACACCCGGTTCCGTGCATCCAGAGGCAGGCACAAATGCAAACCCTGCTGAGGCACGCACAAGTGCAATCCCCGCGGCGCGCACCCAGGGGCAGGCACGACTGCAAGGCTGCAGGCGCACACCCGGAAGCACGCACCAGCGCAAGCCTCGCTGCGCGCAGGCCGAGGCAGGCGCAGGCCGAGGCAGGCGCAGGCCGAGGCAGGCGCGGGCCGGCCGGCCAGCGGGCGGGCAGCTGCCGGGACCCCCGGGCGAGGGCTGCCCGGCCCCTCGCGCCCCCTCCCGCCCTCGGCAGGCGGCCGCGCTTGCTCCCTCGCGCCCGCGGCGGCTGCTCGGATTGGCTGCGGGCGGCCCGGCCCTCCGCCGCCCCGGGTGAAAGGGCGGCCGGGCAGCGGCGGCAGACATGGCGGCGGCGCTGCGGTGGGGGGCGGCCGGTGGCCGCCGGGGGCTCCGAGCGCTGCTGAGGGTGAGAGCCGCGTTGGGGGCGGGCGGACCAAGGAGGGCTGGGAGCGTGGTTTCCTCCTCCTTCTTCCCCTTTGCGTGCGCGGTGCTCGGCGCTGAGCTGTGGGGCCGGTTGAGGGTGCCCCTGTGGAAAGGGCCATGGCGGGTCCCCCTCCCCCGTGAGGGGCTGCGGAGGGGGTCGGCGGGTGGCTGCTGTACCCCATGTGTGGRGCTGGGCGGGGAGGGGGTGTCATCCCTCCTGAGGCGGGCTGAGGAAGGGGGCGTCCCCATTTGAACGGTTGCAGCTGTCGGGGGGTGCCCGCCCGGCTGGGTGAGGGGCCGTTGGGGAGCGTGTGTGTGTGCGCGGGCGTGTTGCTGCGGCAGTGACAGGCTGCCGGGTGGAAGGGGAGGGGGTGCTGCCCCTCCGGCTCCTGGGGGGCCGATGCCGGCTTGGGCGCCCTGGGCTGGGGGCTGGGCTGGGCAGCGGGCGCGCCTCCGGCCGGGCGGTGGCCTGCGGGTGCTGGCTGGAACGCGGTGGTTGTCGTGAAACGGTAAAAGCTGGGACCTGGGTTCGGCTGCTGAGGGCTCGCAGCATCCCAGAGTCTGTTCCTTGGTGTATCCCATCCGTGTGTTGCTAGGAGTGTTTTGTTGTTGGTTTTTTTTTTTTTTTTTTTTCTTCTTAATTTTCTGCTGTTGGAGAGGGTTATGTGCTACTCCCTGCTTACTTCTGTCCTCTCCCTCTTTTAAACAGGAGCTTATCAAAACTTAGGGGTAGAGTGTAGTTTTGTACTATTTTTAGTAGTAAAATCTTAGCTCATAGAAAAAAGCTACTGCTTTGTGAAATTGTGTTGTCTCTTCTCCTCTCCCCCTTTACCCCAGATACTTGCGGATCTTTCAGCTGTCACTTAAAGCTTTCCTRTAGTTTTTTTATTCGTCTTACTCTTCATGAAAATGCAGTAAACTCATTGCAGAACTATATGAATGTTTTTGATGAAGACTTTAAACTTCTAGAAAGCCTTATTCCTTAGACTGTGGAGTAACTTCACTGAGGCAGTTGCTATGTTTTTTTCTCTATTACTTCTACAGATTGCCTTAAAAGAAAGGAGATTATTTAGGATAAGAACAAGCAGCATTATCGCAGTGTTGTGTAACAGTTGAATGACACTACAGCCAGTTTGTATRTGGGTGCAAAATACCTCTACTTGCTTGCAATAGGAATAATTTATAATTATTGTTTTTTCCTGAAAAGGAAGATATGTGTGGAGGTCTGCAAGTTCCAGTGGAGAAGAGAGGATCGACTTGCAGAAAATTTTTGCTCTGTGTACCCCTCAGGGTGTGGGATAGGTTCCTCTCTAGAAATGTAACCCCATAACAAWACTGTAAAGAACTCCTCACGTGTCTTTAGGGATCATGTAAAAGGGGTGATTTATGTGGCCAGGGCATTTTGAGAAGGGGTTGAAGAGGGAAAAAAGCATGTGCTTTACCCAAGTATTGTTTCTCAGAAAATATGCGTAGTAAACCAGTTTTGCTGCGAAGGTGTACGCAAGAGAAGCTTCTTGAAAAGTGAAGAAAGAGAGAAGTTTGAGAATGATTGGGGACAGTGATTTGGAATTAGCAGAGGGCTTGTGCTGTCTGAAGACTTTATTTTTGGTAGCCATGTACTCATGTAAGTGTATACAGATGTGGAAGACTTCTGCTGTTCCCACTAAATAGTCCAAAGACTTTGATGTCAATCCTTTGGAGCCTCCCTGTGAAAGGCCTACTTTGTCTCCTTCCTTCTAACATCTCAAGGGTATGGTCTGACTGTGTCAGTGTAAACATTATAAAGTGGTACATTGGTGACACTTTTGTAAAACAAAATATTTTTATAGCTACCTAATAGCACTTGTGACTTAGGTAACTGAAGTGATTTTTAACCCGTAATACCTGTGTATGAAAGTCACCTTCAAGACATCAGTATATTGGAAAAGATTTTATAAAACAAATTTGCAAGGGAATTACTTTCATAGATTCTTTTATATTTTGCTAATGTAGGCAAATAATATAATTGATGTCTTCAAACTTTAATGTGCTTGGAGCTCTTACATTTTTTGCAAGGGCTAGTAGCTAGTGAGTTGTCCTTAACTCCGTTTGCCCCTCTTATGCGGGAATCAATAAAGGACCTGAGAGACGACAGTGCAAAACCACTGAGCTGGGGATTCAACTAATTGSTGTGTTTCTAATCTAATGCTTAGCACTTCTATTTAGCTTTTATGCGGAAGTGGTTCTGTTTAGAAGACAACCAAAATTTCTTTTTGAGTGTTTTGCACTTTTGGAGCTGGAAGAAAATCTGATGTTGAAAGAAGGCTGTAGTTACAGAATGAGGATGAGAGATGGCTTGTGGTATTTCAGTCTTGAAACTCTTCTGAGAGAGCTGTCAGACTGTTTAAAATAATGTAGAAGAAAGCGATAAATACTATACATCATGAAATCAACAGTAAACTGCTGATGTGGATTTTTATCAGTGTAGATCGATTTTTCTAACCATTGAACTAAATGTATGGAAAGTTTCTCTGCCATCTGTGCCCTCGTAAGTTGTTATCTATGCACCTACCATTTTTAAGTCATGGGTGTTATCTGCACAGTGGGAGCTCCTTGCTCTCCTGTGACATTATTTTTAGCATGTTGTTATTCTGGGGAAATGTTTTTTCCCTTGTTTGAGCACAGAAGTATTAGGCTGATGGGATAGCAAGATTGGTATCATCTGCCATTAAGGAATGGTCCCCAACCTGGGGAGATGAATGTAGACCTAAACTTCTGGAGTTCAGTAATTGTTTCTAGTATGTAAACTACAGATTTCAGTACTGACAAGCACTCTTACAGCATACCACATAGAGACTTCTGGTTTTCTCCTTGCTCCCAGGGGTAGCTGTTTGGATTCCATAGGCAAAGCATGCTGTGCCATCTAATGCTGGAAGGAAAAGTTAGGAGTTCATTAAAGTTTACATTGAGTAAAAAGTGTCAGTCTTGTTCTGAAATGCTATTCGTGTGTTTTAATTCTCTTGCTATTTTGTCTGTCCCAAACTTGCATTGGTGGTTCCTGCATGATCGTTACAGTGCTGTGATCTATTTCACAGGTGCTGGCTTTACTGGAGCTGTTTAAGCTGYTGCTGTGTTCCAACTTTGTGCAGCTGCTAGGTCTTGATCATGGGCTGTTCCTTTTGGGCTTCTGTCTCCCTCCAACTTGTGCCAGCACTGCTGCTTGAATATCTAAGTGGATAAGCTGGACTGAAATCTGGCTGAGAACACATTTTTCCCACTCCTTGTGAGTATCTTCTCAGCTGGATGTATTCCCTGGTCCAGTTCACTATGTGACTATGCAAACTTTTGGGACTGGTGCAAGGGAGAAGGTACTTGGGTATAGGAATGATTTAATTTAAAAAAAAAATAGCCTTAGGTGGATGGGTGTTTAGTTCTAAAAAAAAATAGCCTTAGGTGGATGGGTGTTTCCTTGCTTGCAGTTTGTGTGCTGTGTTGGCAAATACGAAAAACAGATTTTCTCTTCTCTCTCTTAGAATTCCCAGTGGTTCTCAAACCTGGTAAGAGTGAAAGAACTGTAATGTGTAGTGCAGTGTACCTTAGAGAATCTTGTACTGCATCTTTGTTTGCAGTTGGCTTCAGGAGGATCTGCTTACAGTTACAAGTGCTTGGCTGTTCAGCGCTCTCTGAGAGAATACAAAGGAAGGGAAAGTGCTTCATTAGAGGGAGGGGGGGAGGGAACCCCAGAAGCATTACGCTTGCTTTTCTCTTTACAAGATTTGTACGATCTTGTATTAGTAAGCTACATTTTCAGCCTTATAGATTAAAATTCTTGCAGACACCTCAAGTTCCTGTGTAATCAAAATATGGAAAAAAATTACATTTTCTCCATGTTTATAATTACTGAGGAATGCTTAGAGCTAATGGGAAATACACTGCAAATATAAAGGGGCATCTTAAACTTGAATCTCTGAAAGCATAGGGGCAAAAATCTTGGTAGGATTGCTAGCGGAAGACAGGAAGAGGTAGAATTTATGGCTAGTGAAAATAAATATGCTATTCTAGCTGTTACTATTGGGCATTGCTTTCTCTATTTTCTAGTAATGCTAAAATATACATTCCTTCCCATATTAAACTWCTTAAAGCAAATGTTGGTATGTGATGCTTTTCCTGCCTGAAATCTGGAACTCTGCATCTCCATTTCAACACTGAGACCTTTTTCTGCCCGGAAAGCTCAGTATCAATGAGTTATTTACAAGATGACCAGTATGGCAGGGAAATTTCTTTCCTTGATGAGGGATGTATAAACCTTTGAAAACACACATGTAAGCCATCTCTAAATAACAAGTTAATTTTCTATTTTGCTGTTGTGTGCTGTGTCCTTAAACCACCTGAAGAGATTTCCTAAGGCTGCACTGGGTCCCTGAGAGGCAGGTTCTCTGCTAGGCCTCAAAGTGGCAGTGTGTGATGAGCATACACTGAGTGTGTGATGTACCGTTCTACAACTTACTGTGTAGTTTGATTTATATAAAGTTATTTTGTAACTGTTACAGCTATTCAGGTTTGAGCTCAGTTTGGCTATTGTGCAATTCATAGATAAAGCAGGATGCTTTTCCAAAATACAGTACCGACATGATCTGTTTTTTGAGGATTGAGTAGAGGTGGAAAACTCCAAGCCAAACTCAGAAGTCCAGAGTTGAGCTCTCATAAATGAATAGTCTGTGTTCTTGGGCTTTCAAGAGTCAAAAGCTTTATCAAATTGAAGTAACAAGTTATGACAAAAATAGGCTATACCTGATGATTCTACTGCTGTTTCCTGGTTTTGCAAGATATGAAAAAGTCACTAGGTCAAGCTGAGCTCTCTGGGCTCTGTTCTGAGGAAGTTTTTGTGTAAGGTATAATACCTAGGGCCTGTGTGGTTTTGGGGAAGCAGCCAATTAAGAATCTAGCTTGAGGGTTAGATTAGATTGGTTTGGCTGGGTTGGTGGTTTGAGAGTTCTTTGGAGGTTTTGGTGTAGCTTTTAATGAATGTACCTATAGCAGGAGCTTGGGAGCCCAGGGATAGGTGACACCCGAGTAGCTGTTGATTTGGAGATGGCAATTTAACAGTGTTCCATTGTGGCCCTAGTCGTGCATTATTTACAAAATGTCTGTGTATTTTTAAGTACTTATTCAATTGCTTATAGTGACTGGGAGCAGACCACTAAAGAGACTTTTCTTGAAGTGGATTCTAGATTGAGCAAGCTCTTAAACTTTGGTGTATGTTGGTACAGATACACACAAAACCCCACAACCCCTTCTTTACAAAACTGTGAATTAGAGTTGGAGTTTCACATCTGAGTTGAGCAATATGCTTGATTTGTTTTAGGAAATTACCCCACATGTATTCAATTCAGGGTTGAACCTGGTTCTGTAAGTGATTCTAGCGTGTGTGGGAGGAGGTAGTTAAGTGTTTAAACATAGATGCATAATTAGGTTAGGCTACTACAAGATTTTTACATGAAATCTGTCCAGTTCTGTAGTGTAAAAACAGAGCTGAGTGTGGTTTAATGCTTTTCCAGTTTTTTAATTGCTTGGTAACTTTACTCTTTCTTTAGAAAACATTTGAACAGGGCTTTTTTTTCAAGACAGCACATGGCTAAGATTCTSAAACTTAATGCTAACTAATTTTCCCATCATAGCCTTTCCTTCCAATTTCCATCTGTGGCATAACTTTTCTGGTTTCTCATATGCATTCAAAACTAGCTTTGTATAAAAGGTGTTTACAAGAAAGTTCAGAAGCTTCTCCTCCCTTGCCCCCTCCCCTCCCAGCTAAGTGCAAGTATTTAGATTAGCCCCATTGACCCTTAACAAGCACTTTCTTCAGTGAATAATATTAACTCGATTGAGATTTTTTTTGTCCTGTGTGACCTTCTTCAGACTATTTGTGGTCCCACAAGCACTTCTGTCAATAGTGTTTGAGAGGAGATGGACTCAATCTGCTTAACTGTGTGTACTCTGGAGCAGGAGAGTATACACTGCTGTTTCTGCTATAGCTATCCTTGCTCCTCCCTCCAAAAGGATCTGGATCACAATACGGTCACTGAAGGTGTAACAGCTCTGATGTAGACTTGGGATAACAACCAGCTGTTAGGTGTGGTTGCAGCTGGCAGAATTCTGTTCTGTTGTGGTTTAACCCCAGTCAGCAACCAAGCACCACACAGCTGCTCGCTCACCCTTCCCACCACGGTGGGATGGGAGAGAGCATCTGAAGAGCAAAAGTAAGAAAACTCATGGGTTGAGATAAGAACAGTTTAATAATTGGAAAAAAAGTAATAATAATAAATTGTAATGAAATGGAAAACGATGAGAGCCCCTCAAACCTGGGCTGGTTTCTGCTTTCTGTGTTGCAATGTGAAAAGTATCTTCAAACTAGATCAGGCGAGAGGGCTTGCGTAGGGAGTGTTCTCATTCCAGTTACTGCTGGCCACTAGTACTTCAGAGCCAGTATGAGCTTACAGTAAACTTAAGATAATGGAAAAATTGATAAAATTCTGTGTTTACTACTGTTGTGGAAGGAACAGCTGAATTATCTAATTAACCTCTTTATATGARCATATACTTCCTTATTTTTTGGTGTCCTTTCTAGTGTAGTCCGTCTTTATCACTTCCAGTCTTTTCTCACAGGAGAACCTTTACTTTCTACTGAACTTCTCACTCAGATTTCTGCAACTTCTGAAAAAAATTCTTTCAGACAGAATTGACAGGTTCTGAGTTCTGGCAGTTGCCAGTCATTGCTGTTTTGTGCTTCCTATTAGATGATATTCGTTTTTTTGCAGTCTTTTTGATTTTAACTGGGTGAGCAAGTGTAGTTTCCCCCAAGTTGTCTGTATCTGTATTGATGCAACTTTGGTGTGGGATCACTTATCTGTCTGATTATTTTTGTTTATTGTTAAATGTAACTGCCATTATGTTGTGAAATGACTTGCTTGAGAAGTACCTGTCTGAATCTCCTTGATACACTTGCAGATTTGCTATATCATCTGTCGTGTTCTCTTTGAAATAGCATATGTATGCTTCCTTTCCTGGCACATCATGCAAAATTGTTAAASTGTAGGAGCTAAGTCTTTGCAGAAACTGGTTCAGAGCAGAAGTCTCAGAGAAAAGGAGAAAAAAGCTTCTTTTCCTCAGACTGCTGTCAGGAGTTGTGGTGGGGACGGCTGGGAGCTGAACCYGTATCTAAAGTCTGTTCTACTTTTGCTCTCCGTACTGGCCCCGTCCATTACCTGCTCTATTCCCAACAGCTCCCTAGCAGTGAAGGCCTCTCCCCATCCCCAGTGTGTACAGGCACATGCATGCATCCTTTTCTGAGAACTTCTTGGTAGATATTTCTTGGAACAAGAAGGAAATAAGATGTTATAGTGGAGAGTTTATTAAAAATCATTTATACCTAAGCTAATGACTTCATATCTAGAGCTTCTGAATTGTTTTTGGTTACTGTTTGTTGGGTGTGTGCTTGGGGGAGGGCAGATCTTCAAGCTTTCATCCACTTGGTGGGGGGATGGAAGGATATGGAAGAGCTTTCTCAAGATGTCAGTATATGAACTGTTTTTATCTTACTGGAATACTGGAGCAGGAGAAAAATGTTTAACTCCCTTGTTCTTCTGTAGTGTGAAATGCCGTGTTCAAGATGGTGCCTTATAACTTCACATAAACTGTATTCATCTGTGTATGATCCGAATGAAAAGGTAAGTAGTATGGTGCATGTTTTCTCTTTAGCACATTACTGTACCACTCACATCTGGCTTTTAAAGCTATCCTCTCGCCTGTGCTGCTACTAACAATGGTAGTTCTCCTACTATAACCCCTGTTTAATAGCATGTTTTTCTTCCCCTTYTTAAACCAAAAAGGAAGTTGCTTTTGCAGTATACATGTCAAGATTGGATACTACTTCAAGTGCATRCCTTAAAAGGTTGGATAAGTGATTGTGAGCTTGGGAAAGTTACATACTAGCCTGAACATGTTATAATTATGAAACAACTATTAATATTTTGTATGGTGTGGGAGGTATAGGCCTGTTAAAACATCTGGGAGCTAGACTAGCCAAAAACTTTTCGTAGAAACAAAATAGTGGCAGTTGGTAGATAATCTGACAYGGAGGTAAGAACTTTAGAGCTTGGCTAAAGATGGGCCTTTAAGGCCTGCAGAGAATAATAAATCCTCATCTTGGGACTTGTGCAGTAGCAATCTCAATTTACAGTCACTAGCCAAGAAAAACKTTTCTTGTGGGAGATTGTCTTGGCATGGCCTCTAAAGTAACACACTTGGAAAAATAATATGGCTGAAGGTACGCTAGTATTAAAGGGTAAGAATGCTGACAATTCAGGACTGATAGGCTTGCCCTTATATGCCAGGGTAGAAGCAATTAACCGTTAGCGAAATAGTATTYGAGAACAGGGAAAAGCAGTATGTACCTAGAACTGTGGCTTAAAACGTCTTCTGAAGAAATCTGTATTCTTAAGGTCCTAGCTTAATCAAGGTCCCCTTCCTTTTCTAAAGGCATAGTTATGTTCAGACATTGTAACTGGGTATTTGGTTTCTCTTAACTAGGAGCTATGTCATTCCAACCAGTGGCTACCACAGACAGTTTAAGCTCTTTTCTACTTTTTCCCTTTATTGCCCCTTCCACTGTCTTTCTAATGTCAAGACTTTCATATCAGACTTTTTTAAGCTAATTAACGGAAATGACATAAAAAAGAAATGCTGCATGTTACTTCGAAGCAGCATATGTTTGTTGTTTTTTTTTACGTGCTGGACTTGAGACTTGTCTGTAACAGCAGGAGCAAGAGTCCAGTCTCTTCCTTTATTGCAGAATTAGAAAATTAAAATGAAYGTCAAATATTCATAACGTATTGATACTGAGAGTCTTGTCTTGCACTGTGACCATACTTTATTAATAAAACAACTCTTATATACCAAGAACTAAGATGGTGAAGTATTTGAGTTGTTAAACTTTTCAGTGCCAAGTATTTGAGAACTCTTTTATTCCCCCTCAAGTCTGTATGCCTAAAAAGCTTCAGGTACCTAGGATGCTGAAATTCAGATTCAGGAACAATTCGTGTGAGCACGTTGGAAACCTTTGTTTTTTCACTGGGTTTTAGGCCAGGTTCCCAGCTAAAAAAGCTCTCCAAACAAATTGCTAGTTCCTGTGGTGTTCTTACAGTATTTGTACCTTTGATAATTCAGCTTGCTCAAGGATGTTTAAGATCCATCTTTTGAGTGGGGTGTGGGTGTGCCTGTGTACTAGGCAGTGGTATGCATTCCTCAGCAGGTCTGGCTGAATTTATGGTGTAAGCTTGCTGCAGCTCTTACCTGGAGGGTTTTATCACTTAATTTCTGTATGCTGTTATCACATAGTAGTATTTTTAAACTGGTCATGTGATGCCAGCTCAGCCCTGGCTTTGACAAGTAAATTTGGTCAAGGGCACCCTGAGTATGTCTGTTTGGAGTAGGGGARCAAACAATATATACCCTAGTCTGTCAATAGCAATTCCTGTTGGGGTTTTGCAGTGTTCCTTCCTCTCCTCTTACACCTGTCTTCCCCTCCCCAAATTAACTAATGACCGTGGGGGTGACAAACAGTTTCATTGTTGCAGTGGCAATACTTCCTCTCCCCCCAGTCCCTAAGAAAAACAGCTGTTTGGTGTAGGGGAGGGAGAATAGCTATTGAATGTCTTAGGGTATAGTTTGATAAACCTAATCTGGTATAACTGCAGGCTGCCCCTGAAGGGGAGAGTCCTGCTGGTTCCCCATCCTGTTTTTTGATTTGGAGCGTGGGAGGCAGAGTAGGACTGTTCGATTAGTGCGTTGAACTGATGTGTCCTGAAGCTGCATCCCTGCTAGGTCTGATACATGGAAAGCAGTGCGTGTAAGTGTGTAAAGCAGGATTGTCCCTTTCAGTGGTAGCCTGTGTTTACAACCAAGCAGGTGCAGTATCAAAGTGCACCTGTATATTTAGAAGCAAGGCCAGTGACAGCAATAACCCTTACTCCCAGCAATGAGATTTTTATGCTGAGCAATGCTGCTCCTCCACCACTCTTGAATGTGAAGTTTTTCTCTGGGGCATAAGGCTTACTGACTTCTGACAGTTTGTTTTCCCCTTCTTACAGGCATGATAGGAGTATTGAAGGTGTATTTACAGCATTAAGTGCACTCCAGTGTGAAAGRTGACAGTGAATTTCAGGGGTGTACTAAGTTTGATTTATTGTTCTGCTGTACTTTGATTGCTACTTATAGTATTGAGTGTGTAACAGTGTCACAATGGCAATGCAGGATTTTGCCGGGTTCCTCACATGAAGCTCAGCTACAAAGRGGGGGCAGGCTGGTACAACTCAGCAAGCATGCCTCTACAGAGTGGAAGTGTTGGTCTTTTGCCCTTCATGCCCTAGGCAGAGAGGAACCTCTCCTCCTTATGGTTGGAATGCCTTTTAAAGATCTCCCATGACAGATGAGTATTGTATTCCAGGTCATCTGTGCTGGTTAGAGGCACTGACCACAGGTACCTGCTAGCATTCTCCAAGTAGAGGTAAAATCAGCTAGGTTTAGGTTTTATACAGGTACTTTCCGAAAGCAGGTTTGGGAGCTTTCACAGGGGTACTGCAGTGGGAGAAGAACAGTGATGGTAACTTCCAACAGAAGGATGGTAACATTGGAATGGGCGTTTGCTCTGTGTCTAGCAGAATGTAGGTGTAAACTTTCAAAACATGATCTTTAGAGTACTGCCGTAATGTGGGGTTCTTCCCTTTGTGTAGTTTTAAAAAAAGCAGAGACCGGGAAGTCTGGTAAGAATGCCTCCTTTGAATATCTTCTTGCGTTAAAAAACATGTAACTTRGGCACTTCTAGGGTAGAGGTTGTCGGTGTGTATTTGGCAGTGCTTATGAATGTCTCTTCCCTAGACTTGACTGTCTCCTACAGCCTCTGTAGAGTTCTAGTTTCCGCGCAGTGTGTGATAAGGAGATCCAGGGAATGCTGGTGTGAGTAGTCAACACCTGTGTATGTGCTAGGTAGATCTAGTATAGCATACCTTTTATGCTATATAATAGCTGTTAAATCAGCCAAATCCTTTTAAAAGTAGGTGATCTCAGAGTTACAAGCTCATGGATAAACCAGGGTTTTAGTGGAAGTGGAGGAGAAAAGAATGCATGTTTCTGGAGGGAGAAAAACTTGTTTTGTCATCTCAAGTTCCTTATTGTTCTTTTCCCTTCAGACTTTTGAAAAACTCCTTATTGCCAACAGAGGAGAGATTGCATGCCGAGTAAGTATGTAATCTTTTAAGTTTTTTCTTTGTGGTTAATTCTTAAACTATTTGTATTTTAAATATTGATAATTGTCACTTGTTATATGGTAGGTCATCAAAACATGTAAGAAGATGGGGATTAAAACAGTTGCCATACACAGTGATGTCGATGCCAATGCTGTAAGTACTATTTGAATGGTAGATGGGATTCTTAGTAATTCAACAAGATTTGCAACTGTTATGCAGGCTTGTTGATTACCATGGTGGGCATGTTGGCAATTCTGTCCTTTTCCTCCATGTGCTTTGAAAGGAGGGGAGATACCAAGGAGGGGGGAGGATTGGATAAGTATTTAGAATGTTTTTTGTGTGAATTCTTCTGTGTTTTGCTCTTGTAAATGTTATCTTGCTTTTTTCCCTGGATTAAGCTAGACAGTAACACCTGGTAGGATACGTTCAGCAAGTGTAAGAGTGGCAGYGAAACCTAAATTTTGTTTTGCTGATATGCACAAAAAAGGCAATGAAAGGTGGATCTTAGGAGATGGTATAGAACTTGGTATAAATTGTTCCTGTGCCTGGTARATCCAACTCATTGCTTCCCACTTCCCAGAGGAATGACCTCTCCTACCAGGTGTGCTGAACAGGCCTACTGGAGCTGTTCCATTTGATGAGGATATTGAGGTACCTTGAATATTCAGTAGCATGTCAGGAAGGTAGTAAAATGGCTATCTAGATAAGTAAGGTACTTGTCTAACTACTTGCCCATTTTCAGGTCTTGTAGTCTCTTCTCTACTTTATTTTAGAAATATTTTAAGTCACTCATAGCAAGAATAGGAAGATAATTTCCTCTGTGATATAACAGCAGTTGTAGTCATACTTGCATATTCTTGTTGACTAGAGAGGACATCATATTATTCCTTGCCTGCAAGAACTGCTACAGGAGAAAGGACTGGGGGTGCCCCCATGTCCCAGGATAGTTGAAATCTGGAAGGGAGTTAAAACCCTGTGTTATGATTTAATAAGAGGTCCCTCAGACAAGCTATCAGGAAAAAAATGTGTATTTTATGCAGGACAGGACTTGTGAATATAGGTGGTGGGTTGCTCAACATTGAAAARCTGAAGCATGGTTGATGGAATCTGTGAAAGTAGTTAGAACTTAGGTGTTTTCAGAGTTAAGTGAAAGGTGAGAASTATTGGGAGTTTTGGACTTCGACAGTACTTTTGTCTGAGTCCTTTTGTGGTTCTATTCCTACATGACTAGCTCAGTTCGTATAAATAGGTTGTAGGTAGAGCAAGGGACTGAAACTTKATTTTCTGAGACAGGACAAATGCCCTACTGCTGGATTTCTTTGCCAAGTAATTATTTCTTTCTGAGATGAATGAAGAGTATACTCAGTCTGGATTTTAACTGGTAGCCATAACTGGGAGAGTATAGTAGCTTGTGGATGCTCAATGAACTGTGAAACAAATTCGTAATGGATGGGTGTCAGGCATCATGATAAACTCTAATTCTTTTGGAAGCCAAGGGTTAAGTGGATATGCATACAAACTACTCTGTGTGATCTGTGATCCCTCTGGTAAAACTGAAGCATGCTGATGGGTACTTATATTCCATCTTATGTATATGGTATCTGCTGTTAGGATAACTGGAGCCGCTGTTTAGCAGCACTGCACAGCCTTGTTTGCTGGCATGAATTCATTCTGAAAATAGACTAAAAAAGCTGTTTAAAAAGAGAAGACWTGTTCTTTTGCTAGTCCGTAGTGGACTTGGGAAAATGAGTTGGTCTTCTCTCAAGTGTGTCTGGATCGCTTTGTTTATTGTATGGACTCCAGCTATGCGCTGGAGAATATGAAAAAATCTGAAAGCAGTAAGTAAAAACCAAGGTTGAAGGGCATAATGAGGGAATAAGAATGACAGGAAAAAGTACAGCTCATGACCTTGGGGAAGGGAGTACAACTAGTGCATTACAAAGAGGAAACTGAAAATATAATAGCTATTCTGCTTCAATCTACAGTGCTGTCTTATCTTTAAAATACGAGTAAGGTCTTTAATTTGTAATAGTTAAGAGAAAGGAAATCCAAGCTAGTATGTCAGAAATTAATATACTCATAACAGTTAATAAAGATAACATTGAGTGTGTTAAATGAGACGCTGACATTTTGAGTTCATGGACTAGWGATGAAGCTCTAACAAATGCTGTAAGGGTGAAATAGTGTCTGCTTAGCTCTTTGGATCCTTACTTAAAGACTGATCAAACCTATCTGTACAAGGTTAAGCRTTAGCTGTGTGCATTGAAGAAGCTCCAAGTATTTAAAGGAAAATCAGAGACAGGCTACTTGAAACACTGTTCTGTGTGCTTAAAATAGGGTAGTGGTATTAAGTCTAAGCAACATACGTATAGTTAGACCAAAAAACTAGCTTATGTTTACCATAAATCCTTTAATAGCTACCTTGTGTGCTTGCACTGGGAAATAGTTTAACTAATGTCATCTGTCTTAATGACTTGGATACCTCTGGTTGTTCATTGTTTGTGGAAATGACCTGGCCATTGCAGTGATGTGTGTGACTGCCAGTTTGGATAATCTCGATAGATGAGTCCAGAAGCCAAATTCTTTGACTGTATTACTTACCATAAAGTAACAAACCATGTTTGCCCCATGTTGTTCATTTGTGTTCAGGTTCCATTAACAGSTATCTTCTTGGTTATACCAGTGGTAGCAAAATCTCAAACACTCTGAAATCAAACCTGGGARCTGATGCAACCTGCCAAATGAACCTCTGTCCTCATGTAGCCAGGAGAAACCTGCTTGCTTAGTGGTGGGATGCTGTAAAAGAGTTGTGAATATCCTTTTGATTTTGTGCTTGACAGAATTAAGCAAGACATCTCTCACTCCTTCAAGACTTGTATTGCAAAGGCAATGAATATCATAGGCAGCTACTCTGATGATGATAGTCATTGAACCAAAGGCAGAAATAAATGTAGAGGTGTGTGGTTGAACTAGCTGCCCATCCTAAAGCTGGGAATGTGGGAAAAATTGAACAACCTGCTGAGAGCCAAATAAAGCTTACCCAAAGAAGGAAACTACAAAGAACAAAATACTGTTTTGTACTCTTAATTTGAAAAATGGCCAAAGATCTGAAGGATTTCTATAGGTTAAAACTGCTAAGGTGATAGGGAGGGAATGTTAACAAAGCTTAAAAGGAGGTGAGTGACTTCAGAGCGCTTGTGTATTAATGCAAAGTTACAGGTAGCTGGAAATAGTATTAAATGGTATTGGATTACCTTTACCTTTGTGGAGGTGGGAGGGGGTGTGAATTGTGGGGGGGTAAAAAAAAATCATGTCCAAAGTTATTTATGCTGTGGAAGAGAAGTTGCTGCTTTAACAACTGTCCTGAAATAAAATCRTTGTGGTGGTAGGGGAAAACAGCCTGACAAAATGGCTACTGAGACCCCCATAGAGYGTACAGTTGCTTACGTGGTACTGAGTATGTTGAAAAAAGTAGGTCATAATGGATGCTTTTTAGGGTTTTGAAAATCCTGGCTAATACTTTTTATTACATTGGAAGAGAATTGGAGGAAAGAAATTGTATAGTGTTCAAAATGCTGTGTGTTTTTTTTCTTTTAACTTCAGAGTTCAGCTTGCAAAGTGCTAATTCTTTACACTTGGATAGGTAAAGTGGGGAAGGACCAGTAGAATCTGGAAATTTTTTTTAATTAAAGCATCTGGTGGAGTTATTTTTGGGATGAGAAAACAACCAAAGAAGTTTTGGCTGA
The DNA here is from genome assembly GCA_030449065.1 of Oceanodroma leucorhoa. NCBI lineage: Eukaryota > Metazoa > Chordata > Aves > Procellariiformes > Oceanodroma > Oceanodroma leucorhoa. The sequence goes on along the minus strand of JASVER010000002.1, from coordinate 7,597,611 downwards.
ACAAGAGTAATCGTATGTACTTTTTCCCCCTGAACTGATTGGAATAGAAGGTTAAGATGAAAGAGCCTCCTCAACCATAAATGTGGCACTGATGGTGCAAACATTGTCAAGGAAAGCTAGAGAACTATTGTAATGCCTAATGTAATCAGCTAAAAGTATGATAAATGAAGAACAAGCTTTCACTAATTGGATCTGAACAAAAGAAGGTATAGCATAAAGCAGTGAATGAGATATAATTTTATTTGGCATTTTTTAACACAGCAGGGATTCTATAGCCATACGAAGCAATGAACTATAAATGACTGAAAAAATCCCATGGGAAAGTAATGTAAACTACTAAAACTTTATGGAGTAGTGGACAGTCAGTTATACTTCTTTAATATAYGTTTTCTTCCTATCAGTCACTTAAGACTTCAGGTGTTGTTGTATTAAATTACCTTAAGCATAGACATCTCCAAATGTTCTTAACTTTTGCAGATCAACATCTTATTCTGCTGGATAATATAAATCCAAAATTGATGCAAATGCCTTTATTGATGTAAAAGTAATTGCACAGAATTCAGCTGTTCTCCAGAAACCGTAGTCTTCTGAGTGAGGGGAAAATGGAAAAAAATCAAATGACCTAGAAATGGAAGATCTATATTCCTTTCCTAACTTCTTTTTTTAAACCTTGGAGTCTGAGGCAGTGTTTGAGAAGGAAGTTGGGGGAAGTTGTGGTTTAGGGAAACTGCAAAGCTGATTAARCTTGTAAGCTTCTATACCATGTCTGTATTGAGCAGAATGAATTTGAGTGAAGAAGTTGAGCTTTTGACTGAAACARTAAAAACTTTGAATTTTGCTGAAGACTTCCCTGTAGCTTAATGGGATGCTGTCAGGTTCTTTTGTTCTTAAGAAATCGARTTGGCAAAAACAAATATTGTGGGGGAATTTGGCGTTTATATTTTAATCTAAAAAAACTTAGTTATATTGAACAATGGAACTCCAAAACTGAGGAGTTTTCTTTACTTAYAACTAAGTTAAAAATACAGAGGTCTTAAAATTTGTCCAAACTCTCATTTACTCCTTTTTTTTTTTTCCTGCTGTTTATGGAAGAAAGCTTCGAATATTTAAAGTRATCTGCTTCAGAACTAGAAATTCAGTCATTTTGACAGCTCATTGCCTCCCAATGGCACTTCAGGAGTTTGTGCTCAGATATCTTGAGGAAAGATCTAGTTCAAGTACCAATATGAAAAGGAAACTCTAATGTTTTAATGCCKTGTTTAATACATGATTCCCAGGCTGTTGTCTAGAGTGTATAGAATGGACTCTTTCCCTCCATGTACTGTCTGGAGAAATTCAGTCTTCATGAATGGTCTTGTTTCCAAGGGGTGCAGAATYGGAATGTGCCAGATCACGCCAAGGAAACATTAGGGTCAGGTTTGCAGCTGGTGTTCTGCTCTTCCTTCAGTGCGCTTACCTTTTGTTTCAAAACCAAGACAGCATGTTGCTTGTTTCTTCCCAAGAGATGGTGGAGGTGATGTTACTATCCTATCCCCTTGCCCGATCAAGTGAACTACTGAACAGTTATATAAAGCATAAGAGATGTAAGTGGTGGTCACCCTGTGAAGACTCAAATACCTCTGTGGAAAGAGTGTGCTTTTGTTCAAAATYGTATCTTGCTTGCCAAGTGTAGTCTGCTTTTTCTTTTTAAAACTATATCATTGCTTCTAAGCTGAGTGGACTAGTGGAGGGCGCTATTGATGAGGAAATAACCAAATTTTTGTTGGTTGTGAGGAACAATGCAAGCTTGATTGGCAACTTTGAAAGTTGGGGRGCTCATCAGAGCTCTTAGAGTCATAGTTTCAGCCTGTTCTCCAAAGACTGGCTCTGCATTTTATTCAGTGATAGGATGATGTCAAATGAGTATATGACCTTTGGAACGGGGACAAACACTCGGGCTCCTGGCTAAGCTGAAATGTTGCTTGTGTTGGATTCTAGTTGGAGCTGTAACATTGAGTAGGAGAGGAAGGGTGCAGAGCTTTARACATCATGCTGCAGGACCTTTTGGGGACACTTCCTTGGAGGTGGGAAGTACGTGTTAGAAAGAGGGAGTTGAACCCAGATCTTTTGAACTTCGTGGGGAGGGTTATTTAATTACCAAGCTGATTTATTTGAAGGATCAGTGCATGGATTAAAATTCATTTATTGGCATAAAGCTCAAYTGGGGGAGGTGGTTGTTGTCAGAAGGTGTGCTGAATTGTCCTTGGGGCAGGAAACTGTGGAAGCCCAGTCAGAGAAGTTAGTTGTGACTAAATGTGCRGGTACTCAGCGCTGTGGAGAGTAAAGCAGTGGTTCTGTGGGTGCTGATGACTGTCTACATCAGTAGGTAGTGTAGAGTAACAGGAGTGGATCTGTAGAGTGAAATGGTTCATGCTGAAGAYGTGTCCTTGGCGCCTACCTTTTATCTCTCATTGCTTCTAGTTTGGTGCTGTGGACTTTGTGGTGGTGGTGGTCTGATGTACTTGCTGGACTGCATCTTTTGGTTGAGTTTTGCCTGGAAGATACCCAGTTCATRCACTTTGAGACAGCTGTGTGTTGGAGGCAAATGTGTTGTAAACGGGGATGACTGAGAGATTAACTTGTGTTCCTGATTTGAACTTAAATACTAATGTACACTTGCCTGAAGCAGCTCTGATTGCTTGCAYGGTACTGCCCTTCTAGACCCTTTCTTGCTCTAGCACTTTTCTGACCTTCTGCTGAGCTGTTTCAGTGCTCTGGACGCACCAGACACCTTATTTGTCAAGGTAGTTAACATTTTTTCTACTGATTTCATATGCTAAAATATTTCAGTGGAATGTCTGACAGATGCTGGAGCCATGTATGAGTTGGGAATAGGTCAGCCATCAGTTAAACTGACTTCTGTTGCCTTGCTGGCCGCAGGGCTCTGACACTGTACCCAGAGTTCTGGAGTTTGGAGACATGTACAGGCACCTCAGTGATCAGCCTTAAAGTCTAGGCCACAGGCTGAGCAGGGCTGAAGTCACTAGGCTTCACTTGTTCTGAAGACTTACCTCTCTTGGGCGGTAGGGGAAGAGCAGGCAGCTCCTTCCTTTGAAACCACAAGTGTTTGCTGAGGACACTGCTTGAAATACTGTCATTCGTGCTCTGGATCAGTGGCTCCTGCTGCTATAGTGAATTTCCCCAAGAAACAAAGTGGGTGTACACCTGTTGTAGCCCATTTTGTGTGTGTTAATCTCTAGACCTTTCCAGACGTGGTGGTGGAAAGTGCTGTATGTAGTAATTTTTACGCAATTAAATATTGTCAGTGTGACCAAAGAAGATAGTTATACCATGTTCCTCTGTAAGAGAGGTGCTGCAGCAGTGTGGTTTCCTGYTGCCTCACCCCCTTGCAGACAAGAACAGAAGGCCCTTGGACCCCTTCTCCTTTGAGGCTTTGAGTGCCCTGTCTTTTTCCTGACTTCATCCTTCACCCAGGTCCTCAGCAGCAACTGTTTCATTGTGCAGATTCACATCTGTTGCTCCTGTGGCTTATATTGTCCCAGCTGTGCTATTTGTTATCAGCTGTGGTTATAGACGTTCAAGGATGATCTGTTTTCAGGCAGTATTCATGAGCGATGCTATTTGGTAATACTATCTCATTTCTTGTCTTTGTGGGTGTAAACACTGGTCAGCAGGCCTGGGCTGAATTTCCCTTTACTCTTAGGATGACTTCTAGACGGAGATGGACCTGAGGGAGATTTTTTGTGAATAATATTCACAAGTGCTTGGGAAATAGCTTTTACAACTGATCTAAGACTGTGCTGCCTACTAAGAGTAGTTCTCTCCCCTTCTTACCTTCYTATCTTTTGTGTACCTGACACTTTTGTTGGCGCTACTACATGTGCAGCCTTTTGTTCAAATGGATCCAGGCTGCTTATCTGAGAATGGTGGAAAAAAATGAAAGAAATGTGGATCRGTAAGCTGATGTGACTCCCTGCATAGGTTAATGAATGCTAGAGCTAATGCCATCAGGACATRTGTTTGGGGACCAGGACAGAGTACCTCATTAACCTTTTGAGAGGCAGTGTAGATTTAGTGTCTTAAGTTAGTATGAGCCTGTATCCCTGATATCTGTTCCCTTCCCTGCTCCCTTTTCCCCACGTCCCCCAGTGATGGGGTATGTGATGGGACTATGTGAAGAGCTGGATYGGGAAGCGGAGCCATCTTAAAAGATCCTTGTAAGGAGGGTTGTATTTAAAGCCAGATACTTCCCTTGATTGTTAGCTGTATAGCTCGACAAACAGCTACAGGGTGTTGTGGGGTCTGTGGCTGACAGGCTGTGGTTCCATGAGTAGGATCCTGGTGCTGTTTTTCTAGGGAGGGGTGTTAAACAAGGAACTGAATTACATATGAAGTGTCTGAAAGGTGGAAAAACTCAAGATTGGAGACATGAAACAAAGTGAAGGTGTAGTAGGGAGAAGGAAAGAAATGCAGTGTTTGGGGTATAAGTTGTAGGTGGATGCATATGTTACTTTTATGGATGTTGTGGTTTTAGGTTATACTCCTTTCCTTGTTCTTTAAACAAGTAAAMGATGCTTTTTCTTTCAACAAGGTAGCACTAGAATTTAAAAAGGGTGAGTTTGAGAGACCCTTTTACTCATTACCACTGAATTGTCTGCAGGTAGCAACTAACATCCTTTGATAGTTGTTTTGAACACATGGTGATGTGTGTGTGTTTTTTTTTTAATTAAACAACCCTTAGCTCTATCCTCCAAACTTGCCTAGTTCGAGGATGAGGAGGGAATCAGGAGTAGAATCATCATTTAAAGGTCATCTCTGGATAACAAATTAGTGTGACAAAATTTGTCACATTCAACTTCTTAGAATGAATGGAATCTTCAAAGTTGAATTTGGAGATTGTAGGCCTGTGTTAAACTATTAAACATAGAGACATACAAAAATATATTTAAATCTAAATTATATGAAAAAAATCCTCTTAATTCTTAAGCAATTGCTTCATATATAAATTATTTTTCACTTTCACTTTTTCTTGGAGACAAGATGCTCTAGATAACTATACAGTAACTACCATTTTTCCCCCAGTAGGAAACTTCCATATTGTTTTTGTTGAATTAGCATGCCTGCGTACATATGGATGTTGTCTTATTAGCCAGACAGATCATGTGTCTCAATTAAATTTTCCCTAAAATGGAGTTTATTACTATGAAGRCCTTGATTGAAACTCAGGTTTCTGKCATAGGTTGACAGGAAGCACTTGTGAGTATGCATGAATATGCAAGGACTGTGAAAAATCAGATTATGTAGGAGTTGATCTGAATTTATATTTCTTGCTGGTAATAGACCTTAAAATATCAAATGATATGATAAAATTCTTATTCTGTCCTGAAACTTTTTTTTCATGTCTTGGCCAACATGAGTGATAAATATTATGACATACCTGATTTTTAGCTTAGTACTTGTCTCTCTGTGTCTGGCTAAAGCTTAATCTTTTAGGTCAGTATAGTCAGCCTTGAAGCCTGATTTCAGGTCTTCATTGGAAATTCTAATAAATGGTAGTGTCATTTATAAATGTTTGAAATAGCAATTCTTCTAACTGATTGTGACAATTACAAATGTTTGAAATTGCTTCCAAAAAGGAGTTTTCTGAAGCAGCTTACAGCCCTGACACTTTCTTGATTGTTTTTCAGGATGGATTTACATCCTGAAATATTTAAACAAAAAGTAGCACTGGGTGGTTTGACTATTTTTGATTAAAAAAMCAAAACCAACACAAAAMCCACAAAACAAACAAAAAAAMCAAACCCCAAAACAAACCCCCCAAAAGCCTCTGTGGAAAAAACACCCCCTCGCCTCTGTGAATCACATATTTAAGAATTATCATTAAAATACGCATTCATCACATTGATCTCACAATCGTCACAAACTTCACTTACATCAACAAAAAGAATTCCCCACACCAAAATCAATGTCATCACAACACCAATGCAAGTGGACAATTTACACACAATCCACTCCTCATCCCTTCACCACAATTACAACAACAGAAATTCCCCACAATAATTCTGTTTTTTGCTCTCTACCTGTGTTCAGTCCATGTTTTGCCTCTTACCTCTCCCAATTATTATCCTTATCTTGAATTCCTCATGCCCCATGTTKGGCACCAAAAAGGACTGTGGTGGGTTGACCATGGCTGGATGCCAGGTGCCCACCAAACTRCTCTGTCACTCCCCCTCYGCAGCTGGACAGGGGAATAAAAATACAACGGAAGTCTTGTGGGTTGAGAGGACAGGGAGAGATCATTCACCTCTTACCGTCACAGGAAAAACAGACTCGACTTGGGGAAATTAAATTAATTTATTATYAATCAAATCAGAGTAGGGTAATGAGAAATAAAACCAAATCTTAAAACACCTTCCCCCCTGCCCCTCCCTTCTTCCTGGGTTCAATTTCACTCCTGATTTCTCTACCTCCCCCCCCCCCCAGTGGCACAAGGGGATGGGGAATGGAGGCTGCGATCAGTTCACCACATGTTGTCTCTGCTGCTCCTTCCTCCTCACACTCTTCCCCTGCTCCAGTGTGGGGTCCCTTCTATGGGAGACATGAACTTCCATGAACTTTTCCAATGTGGGTCCTTCCCAYGGTCTGCAGTTCTTCATGAACTGCTCCAGCGTGGGTCCTTTCCACAGGGTGCAGTCCTTCAGGAACAGACTGCTCCAGTGTGGGTCCCCCACAGGGTCACAAGTCCTGCCAGCAAAACTGCTCCAATGTGGGCTCCTCTTGCCACGGGTCCACAGGTCCTGCCAAGAGCCTGCTCCAGTGCGGGCTTCGCATGGGATCACAGCCTCCTTCGGGCACATCTACCTGCTCTGGTGTGGGGTCCTCCACGGGCTGCAAGGGGACAGCCTGCCTCACCATGGTCTTTACTACAGGCTGGAGGGGAATCTCTGCTCYGGAGCCTGGAGCACCTCCTCCCCCCCTCCTCCTCCTCCACTGACCTTGGTGTCTGCAGAGTTGTTTCTCTCATGTGTTCTCACTCCTCTCTTCTGGCTGCTGTTGCGCAGCAGTTTTTCCCCTTCTTAAATATGTTATCCCAGAGGCGCTACCACTGTCACTGATGGGCTCGGCCTCGGCCAGTGGTGGGTCCATCTTGGAGCCAGTGGCATTGGCTGTATCAGACATAGGGGAAGCTTCTAGCAGCTTCTCACAGAAGCCACCCCTGTAGCCCCCCTACTACCAAAACCTTGCCATGCAAACCCAATACAACCC
>JASVER010000002.1:7317400-7590313 GCA_030449065.1 Oceanodroma leucorhoa | reverse complement strand
AAACAAACCAAACCAACCACAATATCCCCCCCCCCCCAATGTATCCTGTTTAATATAGGGTAAGAATGGTAGTCTGTGTTTGAATAGTTGGTGCAAGGTAATAGCTATACTTAGTGGTGACTTGGATTGATAGAGATACATGTATTCTGTTTAGATATAGTACCTTTTTGGTTTCTGTCTCTGTCTTGCTGTGCTATTTGGGCAATACTCTGAATTGCATTCCTGGATGTTAATTTGATGTACAGCATCGCAKGAATTCTTGCAGTCCCTTTGTAGCTAGTGTTTAATATCTGCTTACTTGTTGATCTGTAATGTACAGACCTTGTAAAGTAGGATGCTGGCAGTTCTTAAAGCAAAACCGTTTTTAATGTGAGCTTAGCTGTTGACAAACGTGGGACATGCTGATTGCTTGTGAAAGCATGTCATCTCCCTTGCCTGCTTTCTGTGCTAATGGAACATCACTGTCCAGGAAGCATGTCTCCAAGATTGACCTTTTATATTTTGTTCTCATCCTTTCTATTCCATATGTCGTGTCCTGAAGGATTATGAATGAATCTGAGAAGCAACCATGGATTCAGCGTGGCACTGATGGTACCTGTTGGGGGCAGTGAATGATAGTGCTTTGGAAGGGGGGAGTGGGGAAAAAAAAAAGAGGGCACAGTTCTTCATATCCTTTCTTCCGCGTGAGCAGTCTGAGCTGTCTGACTAAAGCTGTTATGTACTCTCCCTTTTTCATCTTCAAAGACCCTTTTTTGCAATAATACAACAATCTTAGTCTACACTAATGCCTGTCCCAGAAAGCCTGTTAAGAAATCATAAATTTGTTTTGTATCCCTTTGCCTCTGCATTTTCGTTGTGATCTTAGATTATAATTGTGTACCATAGCTCTCTTTAAGTGCATGCAGCTGTCAGTGCAATGAACACGTGTCGAGCTTGGGTCCCACAGTAACACAACTGTTGGAGAACCCTGTGGGAGAGAATCATAGAATCATGTAGGTTGGAAAACACCTTTAAGATCATCGAGTGTAACCGTAAAGGAATGAGGAAYGTGAATGGAAGCTGACGCAACTGTGTTGAATTGCATAGAGACAAGATCCCAGTTAGCAATGTGGGATGCTGGTGCATGGCTAGTGATTGCAGTTGTTCTGTGTTGTTGCATAAAACCAGGTGTGACCAGGTGATCTTCCAGCTCTTGTTGGTTGGCACTTTTTGGCAGATTCTTATCTAAGTATGTTACAGGTGCTTTCTCAAGGGTCAGGTGACTTGCCTTAGTATGGATATTATGGTGATATTTCTTTATGTACCTTGGCAGTGGTTGTCTCTTGAGAACAACCAAAAAGGCAGTTTTAAGTTTCTCCTATTGAGTGGCTTCATTTGTCATGTGGTCCCACACAGTGTGTTACTCTTCCAGATGTGTGAAACTGTGTGGTTGGTATTTGGACTACTCCTTTCTAATGCTGAATAGTGGAGATTCTGAAGGATGTCGTTAAAAGGCTTGTATTAAGTTCTGTTCACATGAATGTCAAATGGCTAGTTAATGAAAAACTGTATGTCTTGGTATTGACCTAAATAAAATGTTCAAATTGTTCTGAACAGTGCAGGTGTATCTGACTGTCATACTTCTATTAGGAATTAATTTCCTCCCCTGATTTAAGACAGTAGTGGAGTATCAAAGGTAACTTGAATCAAGCTTTCCTTTTCTAGTCTTCTAGAGAATATAGCATCTATCCCCTAGGGAATGCTTTTGTTTTTGTCTTGTTTTTCACTAATATGGTTATATAAATATCTGTGGGTAACTGATCCTGTTCCTTGGCACATACACTTATAAGGGGGTGGGCTCATGTGCATGGTGAAGATGCCAGTTTGGTGAACAGAACAGAGCTCTTCTGAGTTGTAACCAGACCTTGGGTGGGGGCCCTGCATCAAACTCGGATTCTATGCATTTAGCAAGAAGTTTGAGGAGCTTAAAACTTGTTTGTGTAGTGCAATTTTTTTCTTTGAACAAAACTTTTAGTAGRTATTTGTCTGTTCTTAGATGGTATCAATACTACATTCCCAGAGGATGCTTTGGAAGTAATATCAGTTAAATGTTGGGGACAGGTTTCTTATGATACTCCSTGCAAAAGTTGTCCCATGGCCTCATTGTTTCCTTATATGCCATATTGTAAGTGTGAAAGAAATGTGTCTTCAAGTAAATGAACATGAGTTAATCGTAAATCTTGCCAGCAGTCATGAGTTAATATCTAAAATACATGGAATGAGCGAGGCTGCAGTCTTCCATGTCTCAGGCTGTAGCAAATACCTGGTGTTTCTCCCTGAGGCTGGGACTAGGGGCCGGGGACCCTCACAAGTGGCAGGTGTGCTCTGGTCCAGCTGAGTTGCAGGTGAAGGAGCTGCAGGGAGGAGATGAGCTGACTGCAGGATCAGGAAGGACAAACAGACTGACAGGTTCTTTGCAGAGAACCTGCAGAGCTAAGAACTTTGTAAGAGGCTATGCTTGAGCAAGTGGAGGATAGAGACCCTCAATACAGGGAAGGCTGTGACTTCTGCCACCAGGCTATCCTATGGTGGATGTCTGCCACAGACCTGATCAAGAATAAGAAGCAGATGAAACCAATTCTAGAAAACTGGAGGAAGCCTTGTGATTGCAGACTCTAGTACTCATGGGGGGKTTTAACTATCCTGATATTTGCTGGAAAGGCAGAGTGAAAGCAATTGAGGAGTCTTCTGGAATGTGTGGAGGATAACTTCTTGACAGAAATGATTGAGTTAACTAGAGGAGATGCTGTGCTGGACCTCTTATAAAGAGGGAAGAGGTCRTCAGGAATGTGAAGCCTATGACCACTCTGAAGTGGTGAGGTTTAGGTTCCCAAGAGGAGCGAGTAAGACAAACAGCAGCATTTACAACCCTGGACTCAAGGAGAGCAGATTTTTGGCCTGAGCAAGGATTTGGTTGCCAGGATCCCATGGGAGACTGCTTTGGGAGTCGAAATGGCCCAGGAGAGCTGGTTGATGCTCAAGGATAGCCTTCTCCAAGCACAGGAGCTGTCTGTTCTGACATGGAGAAGGCTGAGAAAGTGTGGCAGAAGCCTGCCTGGGCTGTATAGTGAACTCAGGCAGAGTTCAAACGTAGAAAGCTAGTATACAGCAGGTGAAGGCAGGGATGGGTTACCCAGGAGAAAGACTTGTCAGAGAGTGCAGGGGCATAATGAAGGAAGCCAAAACTCTGCTGGTGTTGACTGTATACTGAAGGATGTGAAGGGGCAACAGGAGGTTTCTGTATATCAGCAACAAAAGAAAGGAAAAGGAAAACGTGGGCTCATTGGGCAAGGTACCTGATAATGGCAAAGGGTATGGAAAAGTCTGGGATACTCAATGCCTAATTTGCTATGGTCTTTACTGGGAAAGTCCAATCCTAGGGCTCCTAGATCCCTGAGCCTAAGGAAAGATCAAGTGGGTATTACATAAGTGAGTTYGTCATAGAAAAGTCTGTGGGATGGATGGGATGCATGAGTTGAGGGAGTGAGCTGATTTCATTGTGAGACTGCTCTCATCTTTGAAATGTCAGTGTTGTGGGAGGTTCCTGATGACTGGAAGGAGGTAACTGTTTCTTTGATCCAGAGAACTACAGGGAAKTAATTGGAAAAAAATATGGTGTGAATTTTTTTGGAAGCCATGTCTTGGTACGTGAAGTATGAGAASATGACTGAGAGCAGTCAGTGTGAGTTTATTGTGGCAAATCATGCCTAGCTAATCTGATAGCCATCTTTGATATGGCCAGCTCCAAGGATGAAAGAGAGCAGTGGATGTCAATTACCTTGGCTTTACCAGGGCTCTCGCTGGTGTACTGTAGTATCTTAATAGCTGAATTTGTGAGGTAGTCAACCTAGCTAAACTACAAAGTGAGTCAAAAATTGGATCAGCTCTTTAAAGGTTCTGTCCAACTTCAGTTATTGTTCACTTTTTTAATTGCTTTTTCAAAAACCCACAGGGTGKGGGGGAGAACTCATTTTATGCAAGTAAAAGCAAAACACAGATTAAGTTAATTTGTATTACATTGTCAAATGGGCAAATACATGATTAGTCTGTAGTCTTTCGCTATGCAATGTGAAAGAAAGAAGCTATGTCTTTCACCATTTATGGCATCATATTTGATGGGAAAAGGAATGCCTCTTCACAGATAACTTGAATGCTTATTATGGAAGCATGACCTGTTTCTTTACCTGTGGGATTTTTTTTTTTTAAAGTTGCTTGTCACCTGTGGCTGAGCTATCAGGTTCAGATTTGGGGAAGCTTTTTTTTCRGTGAGGATTTTCCTTGGCATACACAATTATCAAAATATTGACGTGATTCTGAGAAGGGAAAAAARGTAATAATGAGAGTATATGTAAGTCTCAGTTGTCTCTCAATTTTAATAAAAGTTGAGTGTAAAATTTGAAGAATAATGTCCAGAAAGTTAAATAATAGCTCTTGTTTATGCCAAACTTTCCTACATAACTTTGCCGACCTTTTGCTTAACGTTTTTCAGTTTTGCGGGTGGTACTTTAGCTGTTTGAAAGCTCTTTGGTTCAACTGTTGAGTGATGGTTTTGTTCCAACATACACAGCTCTTGCKCTTAACTAGCTTTTCTGGATGCTATTACTGGTTCAGCATTGGAACTGTCAGTTTCCTAGAAATGCTCCTGAACCCAGGAGAAAGTTAACTTGCTGAGCCTGATTTTTGTTTGCTTGTCTTTGCTTAATAAATGAAGGAGTTTATGTTGGAGAAGAACTAACAGAACACGTGTACTGTGTGGGGTGGCTGCTGGGGACTGCGTCTACCTGCTGTTTCAGGTGTTGTTTTTTTTTTTTTTCTTAAAGGCTTTTCCTGAACATAACAAAGGTGGTTGTATTGCCTGGCTGATGTTTGTGCTCTGTGGAGGTGAGAAGCTGGTGCTTTGAGGAGACTAACAGGAATCCAGTCTTCAGCTTAAAAAACAAAGGGCAAAYCCCCCTCCAACACCCCCCCCAAACCCAAGCAAGCTGTGTTAACAAGTTTTAAGTACTGTGACATTCCTCTAGCATTAGGGCCCTGGCAGGTTTGCTGCCTGGTGCAATGAAGGCTTGGTGCTGGAAGCCTGCCTGGCTTGGCCTGCCTGTTGGTGTCTTCCCAGGCCACTCATGCTGTGAGAAAGGCTCCCAAATGCCGTTGAATGTGGATGACTTAGTACTGCTTGCTTGTRTGTTTTTTAGCGTCTGAAAACCTTCTGTATGTTGGAGGGAGGGACGGACAGTGGTTGAGGAGCTGCTTTTGAGCACTGTTGCCTGATAAGGCCAGACACCAGTGTCCTGAACCTTTTCGTAAAGGAGAATGAAATGCAGAATGATTGGGCTTGGGCAGCCCCACTGTCTGCCACAGTGACCTGCTGCTGGGACTTGAGAAACCATAGCTGTTCCTTGTTTCTTCTCTTATGCTTTCAGCAAGGTACTGCTTTTCTTGCTTCTAACTTTTAAGATTGATTTGAAACTTTGAACTATTTATGTATTTGCTTCTATTGTTTACCTTGTTAAGCATAGCAAAATTCTAGAGAACTGTGGAAACYACTGTAACATGTCTTGTACTTCTGGCTTGAGAAGCCGTTTTTTATGCTGTATGTAATACTCAATAAATTCAGCAGTTGGTCATTCTTTATTCAGTAATYGAATGCTGAATTCAAAGCTTTAATTTTACAAGACCATAGTACTCAGATGGATTTTGCTATTGTATTTTGGCATTTTAATGATAATGTTCTCTCATATCGTTTAGATCAGTGTTAACTTTTATTTGATAAAAGAGTATGTAGAGGGTCTGTAGCTACCTTAAATATGTCACTGTTCTCTGTAAGTATAAAGTTATGACTATAGTGGGGGAGATTTTATCTGTATGAATGATTTTTTTTTGTAATAACCTGAATTTTAATGGTAAATCTGATTTTATTTTTCTTGTGATACAGTTACAGTTGAACTGGAATTTGTATTTCCTTTCTACTTGCTGAATGTTTTGAAGGGTTTTTAGAATCAGCCTTGAATATGGGTTAAATTGAGCCTGAAGTTCTGTCATGTGCTTCTTGTTCAGTATCTGTGGAGCTCAAGATTGGCAGATAAACTTGTAGACTGTGAGCTCTGCAGTAGTGACACTTGTTGACAGCAGTTTCCCATTTACTTTTTTTTCTTTTTTCCTTTAGAGGAAATACTGTAATTCTACTGCAAGTTAACTTCAGTAACTTAAAAGAAAGATGTAGTTTCTATATGCCTTAATGCGTCCAACTCAGTATTCGCCCAGTGGTAAATTGGCTCAATTTCTGTGCCAGTTTTTTGCTCTTTCTGTAGAGAATTTTCTTTTACAACTTAGAAAACACACATGCTTATTTTTGTTAGCTGTGTGAATTAGTTCTGAAAGCTRATTTTTAAAATTAGGCTAATGAGATTCAAGAAGTGACACTACTGTGTTAAAAGTTTTTTTTGTAAAGCAATTGTCATAGCCCTAATATATAGAAATTTAAACTAAGTTTTTGATTTGAAGATGTGCCTTTTTAAGAAAGTCTTCAACTGCTAGAATGTCATATATTTCCATCGGCTGAACTACAATCACTATTACAATTTTCTGCCCTCAGATTTCTGGGAGTAAAACGAACACATTAATTATTGTTCTAAATTCATTTTGCAGGCAGGCATGCCTGCYTATGTATTCTCTGCACCAATATTCTTTCTGCAGAAGAAATTTGAATTGTATAACTTCAAGCAGCTAAGCCAACAGTGGTCTTCTCAAGGTGCAAACAGTAAGATCACATGCTCTTTAGAAATTAGAGGTGCGGTAAGTCTGGGATGAAGATGGCTGTCTGTTGTTAAGTTAAAATGAAAATTTAACACACTTCTATATGAAGTTCATCACTGAATTACATTTCTAAAACTYTGTAACTTTGAAGCTTGTTTGGAGTGATATTTTCTGGTCTGAGTTGCTCGCTTCCTTTCTGTCTTAAGTGCTCCACTTCTGTAAACTAAACCAGTGATTTTAGTTATTTGTTCCCTCCTAGCAGCCCTTCTCTAAACCTGGGAAGGAAAGCACTGAGATTGCATTCAGTGGAAAAAAACCTTTCTCTTTTTTTCGCTCATAATTTTGCCCTACTTGATGTGCTAGAGATAATAGGTTATGTTTTATTTTCAGACTTTCTGGTTCTCGAGGCGAAACATGCTTTGAGTTCTGTTGTCCAAGCATGTGGTGTTCAAGCTTTCTGGGCCAAGTTGTTGTAGAATCACTTATCTATCATATTTAGTGTGATAGATAAGGTTGATAAGCCAACCTTAATGTAAATCGTGCTGAAGAGGTGAGGGGTGTTGGTCACAGATTTGGGAGTGAGTGTGCATGTGGAGACTAGAAGATGGCTTTTGTTAGGGTGGGTGTTTTGACAGGAAGCTTGTGAAAAGCTCTTGGCTTTTGAACTTTGTTAGTGATCCGCAGCTGCTCTGAAAGGTAGACTTCGAATAGTGTATGTGTCAGGTATGTAGTGCAGCCACACCTAAACGACTTCATTCAGGGTTTTTATGGAGCTTTGCATTTCTGTTATATTAGCATTTACATATATTTTTAGAACATGTCCTTTGAGTTTCTCCTTGAAAAATGTTATGCTAACATTATCTGAACAGGAGCCTGTAAGTTGCTGCCTGTCCTGTGTAGCCCTGCAGGAGAGTACTTTGAAATGGGACAAGGGTTTCGTTGTGAGCCTGTGATCATATTTCAAACAGTCTGGGGCAGCGGAGGTGCAAGAAAGTGTGTGTGAGGGTTCCTGCCAAGTTCAGGCTCAGTCGTGTGGGCAGGCAGTTGCTGGATGCTGCACCAGTGTGCCTGTAGCAGTATCATCCATGCTTGCAAGAGAGCACTCTGCTGCTCTGACTTACATTGAATGTTTAAAGTGTCTTCAGCCAGAAAAATACAGTGGAAAGGTAGAATGTGCATCTTCATACTTTCTTTATTCTTTTGCTGTCTACTCTTTTTTTGTTTGTTTCTATAGGGTGCTCTACTCAATTTTCGGTCCTTAGTTTTGACTGCTTTTCTTCTCCCTGACAGTAACTAGCAGAACCACGCATGGTTGTGGAATTCCCTCACACTTTTTCCCCCATATTCTTTCAGTCTTGTTTTCCTCTTTTCTCCCTCATCTGTTCTATCAGTGACTGATCATATTGTTTGATGTATGGTGCATCATTGTGCAAGTTTACTGATGGTGAATGACCTACCCTGGGCAAGAAAACTGAGTGTATTACAAATCTAGGAGATGGTGTGGTGTATTGTTCCCTCCCCATTCCTTAGCCTAAAGAAGAACTAGATTCTGCCCTAAGTAGCAAGTCCTAGGCATTTATCTATTGGAGGTTGCTTTGTTTATGTGTCTAATTGGACCGAGAGAGCTGGAAGGATGATGATACTAATTTGGAAGTAGGGAAAGAGGTGATCTTTTCTGAGAAAGCAGGTCTTATTAAGGTTTTTTGCTTCTCCACTGATTTCTGCGGGCCCCCCTCAATTGGCTATTTATCGAAGCAGGAACATTGCTTTTATGAATATCCGCTTTCTCTCATGGAAGAAGCAAACTTTGCCTATGTCACTGAGTTTCAAAGCTAGCATTACTTCTTTTGGAGCTCTGAATGCATTTATATTGTTTCAGCAGGAAGGGTGCTTAAATTGTGAAGCTGAACTTTGAAATTTTAAATGAGTTCATTAATTTAAGAAGAAAATKAATAAAACTCACCTGTCCTTCTCCTCCCCTCCAAAGAACCTAGATTTTTTTTTTCCTCACTTGAACCCTCAAGATGAATTGCCATGCTTTCAGCATGTCCTTTTCTGCCAGCCTATATACACATGGTAAAATATATGAATATTTGACATTTACCGTGTTAAAACAAAAAGCCAACAAAATTCATGAAAATCTCTGAGAGCTGCATCTTACCTAGGTTGCCTGCTGTTTGAAATATGACTCCTGGTGTGTATTGTACTCTTAGCCCTAGGATTCAGTAATGAGATTGAGTGGTATCTTGCGTGAGCACTTCTGGATGATTGACAGTGAGGTGATGTGAATCATCATTTATCAGGATATTATCATGCCTACCCTTGATAATTTCTCCCTGCTGTCTGGGGAGGTGGTGAAGACAGATAGGACTTTGTGATGTCAAAGTAATTAGTGTGTGTTGGTTTCCAGCTGAACAAACTGGAAACTAATGATCAGGTAAATGAAGATGAAGTGCATTAGTGTAAGGATGAAGGTGCAAGGACCTTGGGGAAGAGCTTATCAAAATTTCATGGGGGTTATTTGAATATCTTACAATTTGTGCAGTTGCAAGCAATATTTAAAACTACTAAAGGATACTTCTGCAACAGTCTATTTACATGTCCTTTGTTGATATCTCTTCTAGTGAGAGGGTCAGCACTAGGGTTAAGGACATCAGACTTTCTGCTCTAAGGACTGGGAACTCCTTAGATTTTCATAAAATCTGAGCAGTGAATTTCCAGCTAATGGCAGCATTTGAGTTTAATGATGTTAAGGAATTCCAGTGTACACTAAAAAGGTTGGGCTTTCCAGTGACTCTTCCCATTTTAAAGGGGGAAATTACCATAACTTGGCTTCTATGTATTTGACCCATGACTGGCTCCTTTATATCCTTAACATATTTTAATGTTGCTCGGTACATATGTAAATACCTTAAAATATGCAGACTTTGCAATATAATCTGTGATGCTGCAGCAGGCTTTTAACAAGCAYGGTAGTTTCTTGGTGCAAGTTTTGAAAATTTTATGCATGGGTCATTACTGAAATATTTTTATAACCTGAAAAAACCTTTTGTGTAGGTGTGTACAGCTATGCCAATGTTTCAAATTATACTCAGCTGTCTTGTGCATTAAGCATCATTGCCATACCAACAGCAAGTGATCTGAGGGTTTCTGTAGTTAATTTTATCACGTGTGATTAGATATTGCTAATTGTAATTAACTGATTGAAAAGCTATCTGTTTTACATGCTTGCTTTTCAATTATTAAAATGGTAATTTACTCATTGTCATTTRTCGGTAAACTTGTATTAATATGCCAGTCTCCCAGATACCTCCAAGAATATCATACCTGTGACAGCAAAGTTTAATGACTAAAGCCTCATGGCAAAACTATTCTTTCAGCTGATTTTTAGGTATACAGCTTTCTTCTTTTTATTTCAGTTGCTTCTTTGGTGAAAGTGAGTGGGCTAGAATCCCTGGCAGGAATTTGTTCGTGTTAATATGGCTCATCAGAGACATTATACTTAATTGGAGAGCCTGCGGTATAGTCGCAGGAGGCTGAAGGGAATTATTTAGCATTAGCAATGGCTCGTTTGGGAGTTGTGCACTAATCAAGGAGCTTGTGTGTTAACTGTAGGGATGATGGGAGTTATGACGATTATGACATGTGAGCACATGTCTGTATGAGAACTGGACAGGCAATGAGTTAATCAAGAAATACATTAAACGGCTCCCATGCTGCTTCATTATTACTCTGTAGAGTGTCTGCCAGATTGTGTACTTTAACAAAAAATAAAATGAAATTCAACAAATAGATGTTTTTGCAGGTAAAGTTAATACCAGGTTTTCAACAGAGAACGTCTTTTTCTCTATTTTTGAAGTGAGTATGTGCTTTTAAGTGCTGTGTTGAAAGACAATAAGTGAATACTTAGTCTGAAAAATATGTTTAAATGTGTGCCTCTCCAATCTGCACTTGTTGTATTTTGTTAAATGTTTGCTTTCAGTAAATATGAATTATTTCCCACTTTCAACTAGATGCTAAAAACATCTTTAAACTTTTACATAATTAATAGCTTGCCAAAATAGAAAAGTTATTTTTAATGTTAAAAACTTAGCTTCAAGGAAATAAAAATGCTAATCTTTCTACCATCAGGGTGCTCCAAACCTTGCAAAGAAAAAAACCAAACCMAACACCCCTTAACTGTAGTGCTTGGACTATTTATATGCCAGGTAGACACACTCTGTGCCCATCGTGATTAAAGGCATCCATTTCATATCCATCATGAAATTATCAGTTATGCTGGAAGAATCCATGTTTAGAGGAAATGGAACTAATAAACTGARCTCAGTTAAAAAAAGTTGCATAAAGCCATAAACTAACTGAATTATATCTGTAGACAAACTTATCCCAGAGCTACTGGACRGGTGAGGGTGTGCACTTTTCCTGCTATTGTAAGCACTGCCAAATTTAATAAAACTTTCTACCAAACCATGACATTCATGTATTAACTTAATTAAAGCAGTATTGTGGCTAGTACCCAAAGTGTTAACCTGTAGGAGGTTGTTATTGAAATCTGTTATCTGTGGAGTCAGTATTAGTGGTCAGCAACAGCAGAGGTAAAACTGCAAGGAAGACCTTCCCTTGGGTGCTGTGAGCTCAGCAGGTTACACTATCAAAGCTTCTTAAAGGATGGATAGTTAAACCCCCTGGAGTTACAGGTAAACCAATCATTTGCTGTCAGCGGGAAATATGACTTTATTTAGCAGGTTGGAGGGGGGAAAAAACCCAAACCTAAATGCTAACAGGAAAGAGGATTTAGAAGGAACTGTTGTGTTGAGTGTGTGTGTTGCTGTGCTATGTAGATTCCATGCAACTTGGAAAATTTTTTTCCTAATTCCAGGGTTTTTTAAAACAGGAATTTATTTRTATAGAAGTTTACTCCAACATCTTATAAAACTATACATAAGGTTGAGCTAATTTATTAAACCTGTGAACATTCTGTATTTTGTGAAGAATACAGAAGTTTACCTTTCTTAAAAATGGAAACAGTTGTCACCTTACAGAAACAGGTTGTTTCTTTCCTTTGYTGTTGTGCAGGTGTTGCCTGTATAGAATGTAATTATCTCTTTTTACCACACTAAACATATTTAAYGTTGACCAAGTGCACTGTGTTTAAGATCTAAATATGTATTTATTAGAATTTGTATGTATTTGTGGCCATAAGTATTTATGATACTGTAATTGAGCTAGTCTGATAATGGTACTTCCCATATTTTCTAGTTTTTATTTAGTCTTCAAAGGTGAAGAGCAGGAGCATTTGACTTCGTACTTCTTAAATTCTTGCCTCAAAAAAGAGAATCCCAGAAGTGATAGCTTGTTATAGGAGGGTATGAAGCAGGTGTGGGAGAGGACCTGACAATTTGCTGTAGTTTTGTTTATTGGAACAAGAACTGTGCTTAGACTCTTGGTGTGGGGAACTTTGTAGTGGACTGTGAAGAATGCTCTTTTGTATATCAAGACCTGTTTCCTCAATACATGCACTGTTTTTAGCCTAAATCTTCTCCATGTGCTGAAATAATATTGTCATAAGRTTAATGGGATGCAGCAGAGACTAAGATTCTGCTTGCTATCTTGAGTTACCTTCAGATGGAAAAGTGTGTATCATAGGAAATCAGTTGGGAGGTAGAAATGCTGTCAGGGAAAATACTCAATAACCTGAAGAACAAATTAAGGATTTTTCTAGGGTCACACTAAAAAAAAAAAATCTTTACAATTAGAGTTGTAGCTATGGCAGAACTCTGAGGGCTGTAAGGAAAAAAAAAACTTGATGAAAATACTTTTGTCGGATGATCTGGAAAAGGGTGGGACCACGTGAAGTCTGGCATCAACATCCATGGTTGGATTGTCCAGTGCTAGTAGTAACTGTRTGAAAATCATGTTTAGACAGTGCAGTTTACTTGTCTATTCCTGCCCATTTGTTAGACTGTGCACAGTCCTTACAGATTTGGTGAGCCAGTTGCTTGTCTATACAACCATTTTCAAGTGTACGGATGTACCATGTAACACCTGATACGCACTTCTTCACTTGATGTATGGGTAATCTGTTTGGCATTGTAGAACATAAACATACAAATTCTCTTTAAGGATGGAATGGAGGTTAGTACGGTAGTCTAATGAACGATAAATACTTTTTTAAAAGCATTACACCATAAGATGAAACTGAGAAATAAATACTTTTTCTGCCTTCTTTCTTCTGCCCAGTTTAAGATTTTCTGTGCAGCAAAAATAGTCTTGCGCCATGTCTAGCAGACAACTCTGGAACTCTTCATCCTGTGACTTAGTTCTGCTGATCTGCTTTTTATTTTTTTCTTTGGAGGTTCTTGGCCCTGGCTGTTACCTAGTTTAATCCTCCTTTACGGAATACATTTTTTCCCCATGTAATTCTTTATGTACTTGACTTTGGGGTCTTCTGTGATTACTTTTACCTAGTACTATGCAAAATCTGCTTAAACTTTCTTTGAATGTAGGGTTGCAAATACTTACAGGCTCTGTCATAGACCCTTTTTTTAAATATAAGTTAGGGCTAGTAGTTTGTGGTGGGTTGACTATGTTTTATAACAAACGCTGCTCTGTACTTTCTTACTACGTTTGTAACAGGACCAAGTGGCTGTCAAACAGATTGCATGGAAGTGATCACACTTCCGGCATGGGCAGGGATGATTTGCTAAAAATTGTGTTTTTAAAAAGGTAAGTCTATTCTGAAAAGTTACTTAAGTAGATTTCATGGTATTTCTAGATTACTGTATTCTGTGAGTTCCCACAACAAGCATGCTTGGTGCTTTTTCTCCGTTACACAGTTTTTATAGTCTTCATCTTGACATCTGCCTCTTAGAATCTCAAAGCTGACTTGTCTTTCAAAATAAGACTTTTGAGGATAGAAAACTTAGGACGGATTTTATATAGAGGACTGTCTTCTATAGAGGAACTGGTTGGATGGACACATCCAGAGGGTAGTGGTCAACGGCTCAATGTCCAGGTGGAGATCAGTGATGAGTGGTGTCCTGCAGGGGTCCGTATGGGGACTGGTGCTGTTTCATATCTTCATCAATGACATAGACAGTGGGATCAAGTACACCCTCAGCAAGTTTGGAGATGACACCAAGCTGAGTGGTGTGGTCAACACGCCTGAGGAAYGGGATGCCTTCCAGAGGGACTCGGACAAGCTTGAGAAGTGGGCCTGTGTGAACCTCATGAGGTTCAGCAAGGCCAAGTGCAAGGTCCTGCATCTGGGTCAGGGCAGCCCCTGGTATCAATACAGGCTGGGGGAGGAAGGGATTGAGAGCAGCCCTGCCGAGAAGGACTTGAGGGTGCTGGTGGACGAAAAGCTGGCCATGAGCCAGCAATGTGCRCTCGCAGCCCAGAAGGCCAACYGTACCCTGGGCTGCATCAAAAACAGCGTGGCCAGCAGGTCGAGGGAGGTGATTCTGCCCCTCTRCTCTGCTCTGGTGAGACCCCACCTGCAGTACRGCATCCAGCTCTGGAGACCTCAAGAARGCCACAAACAAGACATGGACCTGTTGGAGCAGGTCCGGAGGAGGGCCACAAAAATGGTCAGGGGACTGGAACACCTCTCCTGTGAAGARAGGCTGAGAGAGTTGGGGTTGTTCAGCCTGTGGAAGAGAAGGTTTCAGGGAGACCTTATTGCAGCCTTTCAGTACTTAAAGGGAGCTTATAAGAAAGATGGGGACAGACTTTGTAGCAGGGCCTGTTGTAACAGGACAAGAGGGAATGGTTTTAAACAAAAAGAGGGTAGATATAGGCTACATATAAGGAAGAMATTTTTAATGATGAGGGTGGTGAAACACTGGAAGAGGTTGCCCAGAGAGGTGGTAGATGTCCCATCCCTGGAAATATTCAAGGTCAGATTGGACAGGGCTCTGAGCAACCTGGTGTAGTTGAAGATGTCCCTGCCCACAGCAGAGGGGTTGGACTAGATGAYCTTTAAAGGTGCGTTCCAACCCAAACTATTCTATGATTCTATGAATTCTTCRAAGTTGTCCTATAAGGTAATGAATAATTTTAATACACTGTCAGAAAAGTAATTTTCTTGTAGAACTAACAATTTTATTGAAGAACTAACAAAGCATATTTTTTAAGAAATCTGAATACTCACATTAGTGGAATTTTGAAGGAAAAATGCTCTACTTTTGTGAAAGTTATGTAATAAAGTGAATATTTAATAAGGCATTTGTAAGTATTAAAGATTCCATTCCTCTTGAAACATAATCTTATGCTGTGCATGATGATAATTTTGAGGTTTCATGACTGAGTGTTTGTGGTTTATTATAGATACTGCTTTAGTACTTAACCTTAGYGGAAAAACCCCACTCACTGGGTACCCAAAAGTGGTTAAGGGGTATGTGTATCTACATATATATATACACACACACACGTATATATTTTCTATGATACCTATATATTGCATAGACTGTTTGTGCTCTCCTGTCCCCTCTCATTCATTCACTGTATCGGATCCAATGATYATGTGGCTGGAAGATGGTTTAACTTGCTGATCTGACAGAAGGTTAGTTTCCCCTCCCCTTAGATTACTTTTCCACTGGGTCTGTTCAGTTCATTGCTCTGTCTCAGAAGCGKTGTAATTGCTAGAGCTGAATGTGGAGGAGAGTTAGGGGTGGGATCATCCTTTGCGTGGCAACTTGTATTTGCATAAAATGAGGCTTATTGTGAAACTTCATTCATGTCTCAATATATGGTTCATTTTGGGCCAGAAGTTAGTCCACATTAGGAAGAACTTAATTTACTGGAGGGTCTGTATCTTGCATTTCTGTATGGTGGTTTTTTTTTTTTTTTAATGTTAGTCCTCCAGCTACTGCTGCAGAATATGTTGCCTTGAGCTGATGTCCATACTTCCCCTCTCACCTTTCTCTTAAATACTGTTGTGTAGCTGAAATGCCAGATAGCTGTGAATTCACCTTGCTGTTGCTGTGATCTGTTCTCTCAACCCTGCAACCCYGGTTTCAGGGATCCTTGACTTTATTACCATCTTTAGATGCTGGAAGCAATTTCTGCAGTCCATCCATGTGTAGGCAGGCAGATTTGGAGATTAGATGGGAATCTGAGTGGTTGTGTACTGTGTTTGTCTGAAAGAGGAACTCTATCTGAATTAAGCTGAAAATGCTACCAATGCATACTATATGTTGCTTTGTAATGGGGCTGAGTTTAAGCTACTTTTTCTGAATCCCGTATGTCGTCTGGGATATCTAGTTCAATTAAGAGCTAAACCTCTACTATATTAAGTTCTATAGTTGTTGGCTACCCTTGCTTACCACTTSATACTATTTTCTAGACCTGCCTAACTACTAGTTTTCCCATCTTCCACATGTCTTACCCGTTTAGAAAACAAAACAAAGAAACCTGCATCAAATGCATTCCGTGGTGAGCTTGTTTTTGGGAGAGGCAGGAAAAAGAAACAGCATGAAAGATCTGTCCTATTGCTTTGCTAATGTGCTTAGAAAGCTGAGATTCCATTAGGGAAAGGTGACATGTGGGTGCAGATGTGTTTGAAGTGCAGAGAGGCTACTAAAAACACTGTAGGGCACTACTACTTTAACATCACAAAAAACTTAATTCTTTTTCTAAAACACGTAAACTCTAGCATCCACACAGAACATAGTGGACTGCTCTAAATATGATGAATTGCTGAACTCTTTTGGCAGATGGAGACTCTTGCTTTGGTAAACAGATTTATTAAGTATCTTCCCGAGTTGTTAGTGTATGCTCTGAAGTAAAATTCTCTTGTTTCTCCTGGAGACTTGTTCTAGAATAATGCACTCCAAAGTAAAAATTAGCTGCAGAGGTATGAGTGCAGTTGCTAGCTTGCAGACTGTTTCTTCACAGCACCCCCTAAAATCAGCAAACGTTGTTTTGAGTGGCTGTGCTGCCACTAATCCTCACTTGGGTGAAGAAGCTTGGTAGCTGCCGTACCCTATTAAAGGGAGCCACGAGTGGAAGGAGACAAGGGAAATGSTTTTCCCTCAAGATTGTGAGAAGTGTTTTGCTATTGATGCAATGAGTTGAAGAATGGAATGTGGTGGTTTTTCCCTCCTGATTCCTCTATCTCTGTTAATCCTGCAGTTCATCCAAAGGTAGATTAGTAAACAAGATGACTATTGATCTACGTTTTTCCACTTCTACTTTTTCAGTTATTCTGCCAAAGAAAGATTGTTCCTGGTTGGTGTTGACTAAAACATGTGGAAGGTTATGATACAAACCAACTGTATCATTCTGCTAAATTTTCAATAGCAAACAAATTAGTCTTATTGACTATTAACTGTGACAGACTAGCTTTTTTTTGTTTTCTRGAGCTTTAAGCCGGTTTTCCTCTCAAAAAGAAAAGATGCTTGAACTTGAAAAGAAGTTAAGCAACCTTTTATTTGTACTTGTTGATTATCTGCAGATGGGCTAAAGAAGTCTTGTTTTAAGAACGATTGAATTCTTCTGAATAGAAGCCTGTAGAGACAAGCTTTCCTAGAAAAGGGCTGAAAGAACATACTATAGAGACAAACACCATGCCTTCAATTTTCAATGTCTGGCCAAAACAAACCACCACCCTGATTTAGCCTAATTATACGGTCTTCCCAACATTCAACTACTGAGATCTGGCTAACCTTCAGTTCTGTGGTCTTCAGTTTGTATGAGGCACTAAGTTACTAGTTCCTGGTCTTTATTATTTTGGAGGGTAAAATGCAGTAAGCACTTGCAATAACATTCTGATGGAGAAGCCTTCCTTCCTATCAGTATTCTAGAAGGTGCTTCACTAGGAAGTTGTCTGCCAAAAAAAARCATATAGGAAAAGGCTTTAGGAGCCAAAGCCATTCTGGAAGACTGTCCTCTAGATTATCTGTAATGTCTTCAGGACTCCGGAGGCACTTCCTTGCTTGTCCCAGCAAACAGAACTCAGTTTCAGAGTTTCAGTTCATCACTGCATGACAGCCTTAGCATGGTCTGTTTTTCATGGTACTAGTGATCAGGCRTCTAGATACCATGGGGAGTCCTTTCTTGTTGATGAGGTCTTTGTCAAGTAAAATTGTGTGTCTTTTTAGCAGCCAACAAAATTTCAGAGCTTTGTTCATGGGAGAGAGAATTTTGAGATTACTTTTTCTTTTTTTAAGGTTGCAAAAATAAATCCATGTTTATAAGTGAGAATGTGAACAAGATGAAAATCTTTGTATGTGTGGAAAAGTGCATTCTCAGTCTTCGATCGAAATATAGTCTTCATTGCCTGGTTGGTGTTTCACTTCTTTTAAAGACTGTTCAGTTCAACCTGGATCCTTCCATTTTAATTTTAGTTCAAATCTGGATTTCTGAGGCCACTAGTTAGTGAGGCTATTGCTGTCTTCACRTTTTGACCGGTTGGCAAACTGAAGGGCAGGAGGGGGAAGTGGAGGAAAGGGTGCTCATTATTTTTTTTTTTTTTTTTTCCCTTTTTTTTCTCCTTGGCTGGTGTCTGCTAACCCAGAATCTAATGCTGTGGATGCTAACAGATGGGCTGTTTTGAGAGTCATTGTAGACTTGGAGGAGACTGTAAGMAAATACCCTTCACCAAACCAAATGTTTGAAGGCTACTGAAGAATTGTTTTACCTTAGTCCTCACATAACTATTTGTGGGCTATCAAATTAAAAAAATAAGTTTTAAAATAGGCTTGCAGAGAAATCTACTTATGCTGACTCTGTAGGCTGAGTTGTTTATTTGCATAAATTTTTATTTAGGTTTTTGAAATGCTGAGTAAAAATAAAAGTGGAAAATATAGCATAGTTGTGCTATTTATTTATGGCTTTCACAGTTCTGCTTTTCATGTGGTTTAGAAATGTTTCCATTATTTCATTTTAGGGTTAAATGCTGTAATTGTGTGGAAGTATTTCTTTGCAGATAGCACTTTAAAGGCTGTATGAATACCGTGCACTCACTATGTGCACAGATTTATTGTATTATCGGTGTGTGTATTTTAGCGTGAAGCTGCTAAAGACACTTAAGTCAGATGAAAGATATGTTTTTGGCAAAGCAGTACATTTGAACCTTTTTTGCATCCATTTGATTTTTTTTTTAATCCAAGACTRTTCAATGCCACAAGCTTTTTGTTTTGTTTTGTCTGTCTCTTTTGGCAGTGGTGCTGGCAAGATTTGAATTTGTTGKTTTTTTTAGCTACCTTACAAAGGATTTACTCATTAGCCCTATTTTATGGGTTGAGCTAATTGTGATTTGTCTTGCTGAGCAGTATTATGCAGTTTGGGTCAATTAAGTGAATCCACTTACACCAACGGATGTTGTTCCAATGTGTAATATTGATTTGAGCTATAAAAGGAGAATGACTTGTTTGATTAGATTTCTTTGTCTAAACAATGCTTGAGATCTTATCTAGTGTAGCAAACAGAAGTGTTCTGTTCACTGAGGTTTTTTTTAATTGCTTCTTAGGTTTGATTAACACTGTATATGCAGATATAACAATTTCCCTATATATAAATTCTGAAACAGTACAGAAGAATTGGGGGGKGTGTGGAAATGCATCTTGCAACTTTTCTGCATGAATATCTACTTCTGTTGAGACCTGGGGATGCGTAGGGTGACCTACTCTGAAACACTGGGACACTGGGGAATCCCAGACATTTACCTCCTCGGAGATGGGGGAGTGGGGGAGTGAGTGTGTGTGTGTGTATGTGTTAATTAGGCATTTACACTGAAGTAAATGGCATCTGTCACATGATAAACATCAGTGACTGCTGAAGTATATAAAAATCATCTGTGGAAACTATGCGGGTGATATTAAGCGCACTATTAGGAAACACATGTAGATGTTTTGTGTGTGTGGTTGGTTTGTTTTTTTTTTTTTTTTGTTCCTCCGTTGGCTCTCATGACAAAGTCGGCCTTTACTTTTTGGAATTGGTAGATGAGAATCACTATAAAACAAATTGGGGAGAAAAACACTTCTGTCATGAATCAGATCCATAAGAAGGTAATAAACTCTGGAGTTGCTGAATAATTGTAATGTTAGGGATCTATAAATTATCCTAGTGTCTTCGATTATTTTATAGATTGTATATGCACTGAAAATAAGTGTTTTAGTTCTTTGCCTTAAAATAATTTTTCATACCTTCATACATTCTATTTCTATACCAAGAAAACTTTTCTGTGTTTTAGTGTTGAGGGGCATGCATATGTAAATGTGACTTGTTTATAATATAGATTTCAACTAGCAATCTGCAGCAGTTGAATGACTCCTGGAGAAGGTTACCTTGATTCTGCTGTGTTATACATAGCACTCCTAGAGATGTTCTGTTTATTTTAGGTAGTAAGCTATTCATTTTGATTTCTCAAAATGATTATTATTTGAGATACAGGTTTGATTAAGGGGATAATTCAGTAAATTCAGAGTATGGCTGGGCAAGAGAGCATGATGCTGTCAAATGAGTACATGTGCCACCCTCCAGGGTAAAGGAGAGCTAACATAATATAGGTAATTTGGGTACTTACTAGCTCTGATTCAGTGGAGCCCTTCTAAATCAGGTTATCTCTTGCAAAGTGGATATTGAGTATTTTTTGTGGTGCTTCTATCCACAATTTTGGGTTATGGGAATATTTCTCTTCTGGGATATGATGCCTAAGCCCTGGCACCAAACGTGGTTTATAAATCCACCTTAAATACTGAAATGTAATGTAGAAAAAGGATCTCCAAAACCAATCGCTGCTACTGTTCCTACCCATTATCTTACTCTCCACCCTGAGAGCTGCTGCAGCCTGGAGCAGTGCTTGGAACCAGTCCAGGTCAAAAATGGCTGGCTAATCAGCCCTGATGGACTCCTTGGTTTACGTGCCTATTTGCTGGAAACGTGGTGAAGAAACACAAAGCTGTTCCTGTGTAAAGATCTGGCAGGATTTCCTGGTTTAGGTGTCTTGCCATGAAGGTGGCTTCTGGACCTAAATTAGCTTTGGAAACAGGTGGCCGTTTTTGTGCAGTTTGCTTCTGAATTGATAGGGTTGTTGGTCTTGAGCTAGTTCTTGTATCTGTATGTGGTCATGAAGAATTGTGCAATAAAATCATTGTTGTACTTCAAATTGTGTCCAGTTGTCTTTGTACCTTAATCCAAAAATAGTTACACTATTTAAGAGTATTCATTCTAATGTTGTTCTGYTAGGACTCTTTATTAAATCCAGAGTATTATTAGTAGCTTATTTGTCATAGGTGCAGAGCCAAGGAGACTGTGGTGGGCTGGTTGGGCGTTGGTTACTGATTTGGGTTTGGATTTCTAAAGGTGTAACAAACCTATACAGGGATTTGGATGACTAAATTTAGTCTGTAGTTTTTGAGTTCAGTGGAGGTTCTGTAAAATGATGATTCAGTAGGTTTTGGTGAMTCTCTTGTCTTATTTCTGTGGTTGCTACAATATAATTAGCCCTTATGAAATATACTACTTCAAATATACAACTTTCACAGAAATTAAACTGCTTTTACACAAATAAGATGTGTCTTTTCATGATTTCTAGTTGTTTGTATTCTCTAACATAACAGGTCCTTGTAGCTGCTTGAAATGTATCTTTTGAGGCACAGGTAGTCCAATATGATTAAAGCCTGCAGTATAAACCATTTAGCACTTCAAGGTTTGTCTG
Source organism: Oceanodroma leucorhoa (assembly GCA_030449065.1). Taxonomy (NCBI): domain Eukaryota; kingdom Metazoa; phylum Chordata; class Aves; order Procellariiformes; genus Oceanodroma; species Oceanodroma leucorhoa. The sequence goes on along the minus strand of JASVER010000002.1, from coordinate 7,568,859 downwards.
CTTTTCCAGCCTTTGTTGTTATCATGCTTGAGATTTCAGAGTCAATTCTAATATTTATGAAGGAATTGCATTTATTCAAGAACCTCCTGGGACTTGCATTCTTTGTCGTGTTGACATTGTTTTTGTAAACTAAAACAGAAAAGGGAGAAATTACACTTTTGAAGTTTTAGCTATATTAAGTTAGGGACAAGTTTTGAATAGCTAGGATTGTGATTTAAGTCAAGCACTTAAGCAACCCTTGAATTTGAAAATATRTATATTTGAAACTTGCAGCACTTGAGGAAACGGAGTTGCTGGATTCTTTGGAATGTTTAGAAATATTGCATTATAAGTCAGCTTCTGCAGAGGAAAAGGTTTATTGAATTGGGGTGTGAATTATGTGCCACTTGGTAGTGTAGATTCAAATGATGTCTTTTATTGTAATGTTTGCTAGTRATTATGGTTAGTGTAATTATGTTTCTATATACTGTACTGTAAATTCTGTAGTGTATTTGTGTTACGGTATTTGGAGTATTTTTCATGAACTACAGTGCATTGTGAAAGAAATTAAATGCTTAGAGAGGGGAATTGTCATAATGAATTACTAAGAAGAAACAGATCTCTATTTCTAGATTATATGTGGACTGGTTTAATCACTTATAAAAAAGTAGACATGAGAAGGATCCATAGATTGAAGAGCTGTCACTGGAACCTGAAAATCTGAAGGTATTGAACTAGTGGGGAGGAATGGAGACTTCTTTCTTGTCCTTGAGAGATTTGCTTGGTGCTCTGTAGCAGCATATTGGGTAATGTGAATGTGATATGGCTACTGCTTTGCTGTTTTGTTATATCCACATGTGATATATTARAGTGTATGCAATGCTGAACTGGCACTGAACTGGAGAAGGAACTAACAACTTGCATTAAAGTAAATAAGGAGAAATGGATTTGCCAGATTACAGGGGGATGTGGGAAAAGAAGAGTCAAAACTCCAAAGAGTTGAAGTAAAAATGAAACATTTCAGAAGGAGGGGGAGAAAATGCTGGGGAAAAGTGCACAAGACTGTGTTTATATATAAAATCAATGGTTTTGCAGTATCTTCTATGGCTGCTTTTGGTACTAGTAGGACTCTTGGTGTCTCAGTGAGAAGTGTGTGTGGGTGGGGTTTTTCTCCTGATACCTAAAAATAGCTAACTTACCTTAAGTTAGTCCTTTTCTATAAGGAAGCTTTTGGTTTTGTAAAACATACATGTTTAACTATGCTTAAGCTTGAATAACTTTCTTTARACATGTAAACCATGTTGGAATTCAAAACAACAACTTTAAGCATATAAATCAATCATGTAAATAAGGGTATCCAAGGGCCATGCTGTTTCTTGTACTTAGTGCTCCAGGAAGGATGACAGACAGGCTAATCTTGATAGCATTTGATCAAAATAGATTACTGACTTAAGTTGCTGAGGTGTAGTTACTAAAAAGCATTAAAATCCTGCTGCATGATTGTCTGTGCTAGTGCTTAGGGTTTTTTGGTTTTGCTTTGTTTTTAATGTGAGGCTAATGCTGTAGTGGTAAAATAAAACTATTGTGAGTTTACGGAAGCAGTAATTCAAATGTGAAATGCGTGGCAATTCCAGGAGGTTGTGTGAACTCTCAGATACTCAAGTATACAGCAAATTCAGAAGCTATTTAAGAGATGCTCCCAGAAAGGAACTTGGAACTAAGTGGAAAGTTAATTTTCCTTCCTGGTGGTAGGATTAACTTTTGCAAAGTTCAGAAAAATGTCAATAAAAATGAAGAAAAAAGTAAAATGCTTAATAAGTGACTCCTCTGTTTGTTATATATGTTCATTATACTTACCTGAATATTTATTTCTTGTTGTATTATTCAAAATGTTGTTTGACTACTGCTTGTCAGTGTTTCTAGGTGATTTTTTTTTTMCTGGCCTTGTTTCTTCTGAATGAGCCAATAGTATATGCGGGCTACAGTATTTCTAACCTTAGTTTGTCATACTTGACAGCTTTCATGCTACTTCCAAATAAAATTCCTCTTCACAAAGAACAAAATTCYGTGTTCATAAACTAAAAATACTTTAAATTTCACATATGTGAATACTCATATTCTAAAAGAATACCCTTTTTAAACAATGTATTTTCAGCTTCAAATGCTGAAGATGATATCAAATATTTCCTAAAAATAACTTCTAAAATTGGTAAGCATTTGAAATGTCAAACTGTCAGTATAAACAAGTCTTACTGACACATAGCTAATRTAATCTTACACAGTTTAAGCAATGGCATGCTTTCTTAAATACATACTGAAAGGGAGCTTACAAAAGGAGAGCACAATGATGAAAAACTGATTGTTTTGTTTCTCCGGTCTGTGTGTATCTTTAAAGTATTCTGAACTCTGAAAACGTGTTGAAGACAAATGTAGTTTAAACTTTTGTAACTTTTTCTTCAAGGTAGGCACACATGTGAGTTGTAAGTAGAATTCTAMCTTCAAACCTAACTTCTAACTTCAAACCTAGCTATTTTATTATTCCTGGTAAAATGTTGGAATTGTTTGTCCTTTTTGTAGTTCAGATTTGACTAAAAAATGTTTGGCAAATGCATATAAATGAGGATACAATGGATTAGGAATCAAACATGAGCCTGCTTAAATAATTCCCAAGATTTTCTGGTTCACGTGTAGTGATATTGAACTCTTTAGTCATAGACTTTAATTTGTGCATGGTGCTGACCTGATGCTGTGCAGGGACACTCACTGCATCCCTTCATTCAATTCACTCTAATTATCCCCAACTTCCTGGGGAGCCGGCTTAGAACTGGTCATGAATGTTTGTTATTAAGTATTAAGATATTAGACTACCCTGGTTACATGTAACAAAGTAGTTTTTAGTCTGAATTTACATATAGATGATCAGTATAGGAAGCTGAAATTATATTTGTCATGATTTTATTTAATCAAATTCAAAATAATATATTGGAATAATAAAACATTTTGACAGTGACTTAAGCTCGGAGTTAAATGAAATGAGATTTAATGTTATTGTGTGAGTTCTCATATGTCAATGTTGGTAATTTCAGTGTGTATTTTAGAGTGGTTATGGTATGTAAATTACTTTGAAACAATCAGATTTGTGTGCATATTTCAGGATGATGGTAATTATTTTTGCTGCGAGCATCTGTTAATTCAGAATATTGCCTCTTCAGGTTCATGTGAAAATGGCGGATGAAGCTGTCTGTGTTGGCCCAGCTCCCACCAGCAAAAGCTACCTCAACATGGATGCCATCATGGAAGTCATTAAGAAAACCAGGGCCCAAGCTGTGAGTCTGAATGAGTCTATCTGCTGCAGCTGTTTCATATATAGAAAGCAGAAAAGCCAGAGTTCGTATTTTTTTTAAAGGTGTGGGGGGGAAGCGATTGAATATGCTATTCCAGTTAGTTCATGTCACATGAGTTAAATGTGTCCGAAATCGCTACTGGAAATCAAAGGCTTTGTAGCATCTGGCAGCAGTGGTCGCTGATCCTGCAGGTGGCTGCTGGATTCAGCTTTCACACCAGGGAGCAGCTTCAGTTCATTTCCAAATTTGCTGGGGGAAAAAAAAAATCCCAATTAGTTTTGAGCACTAACCCTTTATATGCCATAATGGCATTTTTTGAATGTTTTACAAAGTGTGTCTAAAAAGGCTTTTGCTTAAACTTAGTTTGAATCACTTTCTAAATTATATAAATGTTATTTTCRGGAAGGTAAGGTAAATGGTGCATCCCATAATTATTTTTGTTTCAGAATGTTTACAAAATGCATGTTGGCTTATATGTGTAAATATGGGCTATTCTGCCTTTCTCCCATCAAATTGGCCAGAGATTCAAAGCTTAACAGGAATTGGTTGGAAAAACTAATGTGTAGTCATGTTCACATACCTAATGTTCTTTGTTCTGTCAGTGAAATAAATGTATTATTCAGAGCTACTGTACACAGCATTTATTAAAATAAAATTTGATGGGTGTGTATGAGCAACACTAATTACTCTGGAACAGTTTGGATCAGCATTGTAATTTCTTTCAAAGGTGATGTTTTGATATAATGCTTTCAGGGGCCAAAAGCTTTCCTATAAAGAAAAAACTATTTCCTTCCCTCTGAGTTTCTGTATATGGAACCCAGTTGTTTTGGCTCTTTAAAAGAGGGGAATAAAATGGCTTATACTTTGTCTATCAGAGTATATTGGATCAAGAATCTTAAGTGAATTGCGAAAAGTAAAATGAAAACTCTTTCCCACCCTCCTCTCAAGTAATTATGCTAGGTGTATATTGGCGTGTGAATAGCAAACTAGGCACATGAGGATGCATGACTTAGACTAATGAGACAGTAAACTATGTTTTCCAGCAAGGATCGCTAGAGGTAGGAGGCTTATGGCTGTGGACCTTAAGACCACCTCTGTGATCAGTGCTAGAAATATTTTGGGGTGAGGAGTACTTTATAGCAGTTACTGAGGAGAGTGTGGATGAGCATATATGTTGAAGTCTGCAGTGAGATAAATGTGGCAAAATGGAGTTAAAAAGAGCAGAAGGCCAATGGAGTGTGTCCACTGCTCTGCAGACAGCACCTTTCTCCCTAGTCAAGTAAGGAATGTTCATTTTGGAAATGACAGTTCAACCAGTGAGTCTTTACAGCTGGACTTAGGACAGATAAACCAGTGTGTTAAGACAGTTTCTTAAGATATTCAACTAATTTAAATGCTTAGTGGTCTACTTCACCTTCCCCAGTGTCTGAAAAGGTGCTGGCAAATTTGGTGTCTGGCTTCAGAATGCAATCAGCTTGAATTTTTTTTTTTCCAAGGTACACCCAGGATATGGATTTCTTTCAGAAAATAAAGAATTCGCTAGACGTTTGGTGAGTTATTTTTTTATTTGCTTGGCTGTGAATGATGCAGTAGGTGGCATATATTCATTCTAAGGTATCTGAGGAATCAAGATACCAATTCAAGGCAGATCTAAAAGATACCTTAAGATAGGAGACTTCAGTATGCTTTCTGTGCRTGTGGATTTCTTGCATTTTGAGGGTGTAACTACAGCTTGTGTTTTCTTTTGGGAAAAGGGGAGGTGCCTGTTTGTAAGAACTTTACCAAGGGTGTAAGAACCTTTTGGYGTTTTCACTTGTGCCTTTACTGTTCACGAGGCTGCTCTGTAAAACTGGGTCACTGAAATGATCTAGGTTAAAAGTACCTGTTTTTAAGAGATCATTTTGGTGATTCATAGCACAACTGGTGAACAGCTGTGTCAGCAGCCCTGAGAAGGTCCTGAACTGCACTWTCAGGATGGGAATAGAAAGCTGTTTAAAAACTGGCTTCTCTGCTGGAGATCCTGTATCATGGAGCTGCATTCTCTGAAAGGACCAAAGAGAGTCAAGAGGGTGCTGTTTTCACTTCATGTCTGAATTTATAAAAATTATTATTCACAACCTCTTTACTTCAGTGGGGTTTTTGTGTGTCACAGAAACTGATATATGGCCTTTTTACTGATTTTATTATTTTCCAAAAACTTCCATGCAGCTGCTTATAAATTTGAGCAGTGCTAGGAGAAACTTACATGCCCAATGCGTGAGCMAAGTTCTGAGTGGGTGCTGTATATGTAGTCACTGCAGATCATGTGTTATTGTTCATTGGTTTTGCTGAGAGTAAGGACAAGCATGTATTACATTGAAATTTCCAGTAAAAAGCTGTTGCAACTACTGACACTGTTACGGAGTAAATGAACCATATAGCTGAAAAAACATGTTGTTCTACAGGCAGTAAGATAAATTTGTTGCTGGTTTTGAGAGTAATTTGCACCTTTTTGATTCAAGGTAAAACCACAGATCAGAAATGTGATTCTATAAAAAGATAGCTCTTGTTTCCACATCTCTTCCTTGACTACATCCCTTTTSGCTTGAGTTCTAATTGTGTAGCATAGACCTTTACTATTTAGTTGGTTATTTGGTGTTAGAGAATACCACTTGCTCATCAAGGAGATTATTTGGGAATGAAATCTCAAATTTTTATACTTCTCAGTTGCTGCACTTTTTTAAAAGCCCCCAAATAAAAACAAGAGCAGGTTCTGTGTGATGCTGAATGCATGCTGCTGGTTGCTGAGTGGTGGTGATGTTAAAGTTGAAAGGAATTCTAAACAAGTGGCATTTGCCAGRATTTACCAAATCTGGGGTAATCTCTTACATGTTATTTTCATGCAGTTTAGCAACTTTCTATCACTGTTCTCCTTCACCTACGAGAGCCTCTTTTTAGAGGGAAGATTCCTGGGTTAATTTATAAAAAACTGTGTTCCCACTGGGTTGGACCAGCAGGACAACTGGCTTTAGTTGACTGTTCCTGGTTTTTTAATAATAAAAAAATAATGAAACAGAAGTGCTTGCTCATGCTATTTTGCTGTGTACTTCGATGCCAAAGTTTGAAATTTGATAATTACTACTCTAAACTGGGCACATTTCCTAGTAGTCTGGTTATTATTTGGTGATGTAAATTACAATATTGGTGACATGACAATCTGGAACACTTTTTGTTGGCAGGATTAAGCAGAAATGGAGGAAGTACATTCAATTTAGTACAGTACTACATTCCTGTAGATCCCCTCTCCCTTCCTATTTCTCATCTTTTCACTCAAGTTCTTGGAACAGTGAATTCCTGAAATAATGTGGTGACTAGAAACATGTTTGAGCTTGGGTTGGTGCTACGGTCTCAAAATAGCTTTTAACTATGTTTCAGAAACCCGGTGTGTTCTGTTCTCTAAAAATACAACAAAACAAGGTAGTTCTGCTTTGCTTTCTGAAAATGCACTATTTAAAGTCTCAATTAAGACATAATCATGCTTCGCTTCATGTCAGTGGGCTCTAGAATATCAAAACTCTAGTGAGAACTGGTGAAATGATCTGTCTTTTTATCACTGAGGGCTGCTTATATTTTTTTCAAGACACCCCGAGTAGTATGTTTAGGAGGAAAACTTGCCTGCTGTTTCTTTTATTTATTAAAGCCTGTAACAAATGTTAAAAACTGTTGTGAAGTTGCCAAAGAYGTGTTCTTGTTCTGTTTTCTTTCTCCCTATCCTTTTCTTTGCACATACACTATTTTGTTCTTTTGTGCTAAAAGTAGTAATGAAAGTTGTGAAACCTGGGCTTATTTCCTGGTGTGCATCTGTACTTTTAAAACAAAATACCTAGATTTGGAAACAGAAATACACCAAACTTTCTAAACTTGCCAATCTTTCTGTGAGAGCAGTAATGAGCTCAAAGCAAAGCTTTGTCTTTAATTAACACATGGAGGGTCAGTTCACATGTAATTCCACTGTGCGTGATTTGAACAAAAGCATGTCTTTTTGTTCATTATTGCCTAAATGATTCACGGAATAGCACACAGCTATAGACAGTCCTTGTGAAGAATTTGATGGATACATTTAGAGTATTGAAAATTACTAGTCTTTATCTTTTTCTTCTTTAGAAACTTAAATTTGTTCTCTCTTAGAATGGGAGAGAGCACAAGTAAATGATCCGTTGTTTCCAAAACAAAATTTCCAAAAAGCAATCAGTAAGTGAATATTTGTATGTTGTTCACTGTGATCCAATAAAAAAGTTGGTGCATTCAGTTCCCTGTTCATGTGTATCTATTCTGGTTGCTCTTGATGGCTGACAGAAAGCGGATCCATTTTTATCAAGTGAGTCTGTCAAAGATTTCCTAAAGCCTAAGGTCAATTTACTAAAGATTAATATTTTAATATGGAATATTTTGAAATTTTTTTAAGATATAATGTTGATTACATTACTTATTATGTGGAATAACAAAATGTGGGTTTGTRCGAGTGAGTGTAGTTCCTTAGAATCTTACTTTGCATTCTGATTTTAATTCAGAAATTTGAGCTATCCAACTTGGAACTCTTGCAGTGCTTTATAAAAATGATCTGTACATTGAAGTTGTAAAATTCAGTGCATAACTTGTTACTTGTAGTTTATGGAAATATATTTGCATGTAAGCAGTTTGCTTCCTTCAAGGAATAATTGCATGGTGGTCAGTACTGACATAAATCCAAAGGTGCAGTTGAAATCTATTGCCACATTAAAACAAAACAAAAAAATTGCTAGTATCTTTTGCCAGCTGCTGTGCAGAGCTGCAAGAACAATTTGTTCCTTCATGTTTTAGAAGAATTTGCTAGTGACCTCTGTATTTAGGTTAGCTTGCTTAATGTTTCCCATTATGTAAAATTAATGCAGACCCTTTCTAAGAAGCTCTAGCACCTCTACTGTCTGCAGCAGGCCTTTGAAATTTGGCAAGGAGAAAGCCCTGAGACTAAGATGAGCCTTTTGGTTGGCCTGTCATTGAAAGATATACTTTTCTGAAATTGCTATTTTCCTTTCCGTGCTTGCAAACCTCCAGGGCAGCTGTTGTGATGGTGGGGTCTCTTCACATATCGAATACTTTGGGATTGGCCCACGGTCCCGGTGACTCTTTATTTCCTCCCTTCTTTACCTGGGTGAAGAAGGGAATGGGGGAGAAGAGTGAGAGAAAGCAAGCATGTGACTGGGTTGCACAGTCATTATTCCAGRGTCAGCCCTTCTTCCTGTGGTCTAGCTGATGTTAGCAGCAAGTAGGAGCTTTACTCCTGTAGTTGAGGTTATGTATGTTCTTGCTTCCTGATAATGGTTAAAAACTTAAAGCTTGATGCATGGTGACTTGGTGTTGCCGTTGCTCATAATGGGATCAGTTTTCCCATTTTTAATTAAAAGAAAAACACAAATTAACTTCCCCTTCCCTGTCTGCCACAAAAGGCCCTTCGGAAGCTACCGTTTAAAAAAAAAAAAAGAGCTAAATGAACACTGTTCCTTTGCAAAGTCTAGTATGAAAAATAGCAGTTTGCAGGATTTATATCTTGAATGTATTTTGGTCTCTTGTACATATGTATATGGTAGAGTTCCTACTTTCACAGGTGGAGCATTGTGGTGTATTTTCCCCAAGAAACCTATGGAATTTGTGCATAAAATAATCTCAAAATGATAAGAATTAAGGTTACAAATGCAACCTTTAGCTAGAACACTCTTCCTTTGAATGCAGCCTTGACAATACTATACTGATGCTCTGTTTCTTTATGTAAAAAAAGCCAGCCACTACCCTCTGCCAAAATCCCCTTCTTGCAATAGAAGCCATAAACATGGTGGGACAAAAGGATTCAATTTTGGAATAAGATATGGACCTGTTTGAAGTTCCTAGTGGAACCTGTTTTTATACATCTTTTATGCCCTTTTAGCAACTACTGTTCAGCATGACTAAGGGGAGAACAAAGCAGCCACCACTATTTCTTTTTACCTTTGAAGCTAGATTAACATTCTTGGTGGAATTAAAAAAAACCAGCAGTGTATTGTCTGAAATAAATGGGCAAACAATGTATATGGAAATGGTTGATCATGTGTTTGTAAATGGCTGTTAAGCTTGAGATGGAAAAGGTAAAACAAAGGACAGCATATGTCATCTTCTGTAAGGGGACACATGTCTGACCTGTAAAGAACTTTGTGCAGGTGGATCCGTAGCCCTACACACAGCTAATTATGGAATTGTCACCTTTTAAACTGTAAACTCTTAATGGCAGCAGCGTTTCCTTATAATTGTTGTGCATGGCTTTGTTTGTAAGCAAATTGTGAAGTTCCTTTATCATGATTCAATGGACGTTACATTTCTGAGAAGCATTTGGTATGATTCTCATGCTGTTCCCACATGCATTGGCTTCCTACCTGGCAATTCACGTGACTGGTTAGCATTTGTACTTTCCACATTGCAAAGTGGTGGTTGAAAAAAGGCAGCTTTGGAAGCTTGGTGTCAAGAAGCTGCTTACGGCAGAGACTGTATCCTTCAAGAAGTGGGGCAGACAGAGCTGTTAATATGGGTTTCTTACTCTGTCCTGAAATGCATAGTATGTCATTGCCTACTGAAGCAGCCTGTGGTGGCTTGAGGTGCTTTGTCTGATGGAGACTAGAGGCTATGCCCCTACTGGGTGATAAAGGTTAGGCAATATACTTGTCTAGGTGAGCAGGTCACCAATTTGCCCCCCAGAAAAGCTCTGCCTGTGACCCTGTAATGTTGATGGGTGACTACTTACTGTTCCGAGGCAGAATGTTTCTGAATGTTTCTTGTATTTAATCCCAAGTAAACTTTTTTCCATAGAAAAAAAATCTAAATAATCTGCAGTRTCAGGTTGTGTGAGATCCATGGGAGGGACAAATAGTGCATGTATTAGATCATGGGCAGTATATGTCAGACATTACTAGTCCTTTGCTAGTGCATGTGAGCTAGAAAAATGAAATTGCGTCATCTGAACTATCTGTTTAGACACTTCCTTGTGCGAAAGTAGGAAGGCTGTATTACTCCTTTACTGTAGAAAACTTCATAGACCTTTGCTAAAAGCATATATATGATGACTTACGTTGTCATCAGTGTCCTGTTCAAGATTGCCTGCGCGACAGAACAAATTGATGCCAGTTCTACTCTATTGCGACTTCCAAATCTTTATGTTGAGCAGCTGCTGTATACAGCTAGAGTACTTTTTTCAAGTGCAGGCTTATGTCTACCCCCCACCCCCMCCCCCCCAAAAAAAAGAGGGAAAAAAAAAAAGAACAAAAAAAAGAACCTGAGTCTCAGGGTGCATATCCAAGACCTGTGGATATACATGTSGATAACCTATATGCATGTATTTAAAGATGCAGGGTGGTGTTTTGTCGAATATTTGTGTGATTTGTGACAAAAATGCTCCTCTTCCTTTTGAGCCTTTTGCCTAAAGTCTATAATCTTAGTGTGTTGTTTTTCTTGATCTCCTGATTAGGCAACTTCCTCTGACATGGCAGTCTTGACCTATTTGTATTTGTTTTTCACTTAGGCTAAGCCTTTATTTTTAACCCGTGTTTTTTAAAGCTACATATTTTCTTAAAGTGGCTYAGGGTGAAAGCTTTAACATGTGCAACTGTTAAACTCTTAGAAAAAAACAAACRGAAAACCTCTTGATTTAAGTAGTAATGTCTGGCAACGTGAGACTCAGTGAATGAACTGTGGGCTTGCATGACTTCTGGAATGATTTAATGCTGTGCATGTGATTAAAAATATATTAGAGTGATTTTTGCCTATGTGGACTATTKTAAGTCATTTAATATTTCCCATGAGATGCCTTTCAACAGCAGCACTTTGGCACRCTTATTAGGTGTGTGGTTCTGCAGATGAATGGATTTGTGGAATCTTGATTTGTAAAAATTCAGTATTTCTTGACATGCAGTGTCACTGCAATAGCACTTATTTCCAGGCTTACAGGAATCCTTTATGTTGCTTCTGAAATGCTTTGTTCTGTCCTCTTTCTTCCACTGTTGCCATGTCTGGTTGTGAGAATAAAACTTCTTGCTCTGTTTCCACAATTGYAATTATATTAACAATGTATATACCTGTGTTTTTCCTCATTGCAATAACAGAAGGCTTGCAAGTGCAATGCTATGCAATTTTTTTTTTATGTAGGTAATATTGTTTCCTTTCACTTTCTGCCTTTTTATTCTACTATTGATTTGCAATGATGCAGGCAAGCTTGTCTGGTTATGGTGAACTCTGTCCATTCTGAGCTAAGGTGGTTTGTTAATTTGTCTTATTCTAGTATAATTGATGTAAGCTAGTGTGATAACCTTGCAAATGTGATGTCCTTCTCTGTTTCCAAATCAGTTTTAAATGTCCCATTGATACCAATGGAGTTGGATTAGACCTGAACAGTTAAGAGATGATATGCCTTTGAAACAAGAACTCCTGTTGCCCTGTGGATTTTAATTTACTTTTGTGGCAAGGCAGATGAAGCTTCAGCTTCGAATTCAACAAAAATAATGCTTTCTTAATAATCACTTCTGTTTTTTGCCTGCATTTTAAGAAATAATGTATTTTATAGTGATGGATGATCTGTGTTCAGTAGTTTTACATTGCAGATTGAATACTTAAGGGTTTCTATAAATTCTTCCTAAAATATGCATATCAAGAAAATTAATTCTGACTTTAAAGGTGAATGCAACTTAGTGGTGGGATGGATTTTTTTTTTGTGTACTACTACAGTGTTGAAATATATTGAAGCAATGATGTGTGTGATAGAATAATTTTCCCTCTCCCAATTCTGGTTATTTTATTCTCTTCTCTTCTGTAGTTGAAAAKTAATTGCAGCAAGTTATGAATCAAAATCTGTCTACTGAAGTGACTCTTTACTAGCCAGGAAAGATGTCTTCTTACAGCGTACTGTATTTTCATACAAAAGGGCTTTTGTTMTTGATAGTGATGTGTTACATGAGGAGGGAGATGAACATACTAAATATCTTTCATCCTAAGCAGGGATGTGAACATACTAAGTATCTTTCGCCCTAAGGCTAGGAGGTAATTACTTTTGAGGAAAGTGGAGAAGTTTCTCTATTTACTTGTAGAAGTGTGTTTAGTTTGAAGTTGCTTATGTTGCAATAAATGATACTATGTATTTGTGTCTGTCTCTATTTTAGTGACTCTCTAAGATAAAAGGTGCTCTGCTGAGTCTTCAGTCCTAATTCACACCCTTCTTTAGTTTGCTTTTCTGGTTTGAGTTTTAGGGGAATAACGTCTCCTACTTTCTGACAYTTTTAGATCAGATTCTGATACTTGACCCCAAATGGATCTACTGAAACYAGGAATGAGCTTCATGAAGGGAAGRAAGATCATGACTGGCAATTCTTTCAAAGGCATTTGAGTGATTTCTACATTAGCTATGGAAAAAGTTGTTAGTTGAAAGGCTTTTGATTAACATGCTTCTAAAGATGATCTGTTGTCCTAGACTGGGCAGACTTTGGGGGGGCTTTGTTTTTCACAGTGTGTATTTTGACTGTGATCTCACTTCAGGAAGTATTTTCTTGAAGTTAGTACTTAAGATCAYGTTGAATTATTAGAACTTGATTTTAAAGTTCTATAAACCTAGAGTTTATTTTATGCTGCTGTTTGKTTCCTTTTATATTGTTGTATCTGTATTGATTAAAACTTTTCTATAGGCATTTAATACCTACGCAGTATGTTATGTTGCTGCTGTAATGTAAAGTGCTCAAAAATTCTGAATAGTTTCTACAGTAACAAGACTTAACTTACTTGTTTGTTCAGTGTACCACAGGATTCACTTGATTCAACATTGCTTCCTGGGCAGGAGGTTTTCGTCTACCCTCCCTGGGGTCATTGTTGTCTGGGGTCTATGAGAACTGTTCCAGTTACCTCTGCATGTTGAGGGGATCATGGTTAATATGCCAGATATGGTTGGTTACTGAAAGTGCATTGAAACACAGGAAAAGTTCAATTTTGTTTTTTACTGTTGCATAGATTCACCAGTTATAACAACAGTGGACGCTGTGAAGGATACAGGGCAAGCTATATTCAGGCATTTCAAAGTTAAATAAGGTTTTGCAGAATTTAAACTGTTTAATGTCACTTGATAACTTCTTAGCCATTCAGTTAATATCTTCTTCTTTGTTACAGTATCTTCAGGCTCGTTGTGTATTTTTACTGTATGGTTGTAGAATGCATAGTGCAGTTGGACCTGGTTTCTGCTTTAAATATCAAATACAATCTTTATTTCACAGAATCCCTGAATGGTTGAGGTTGGAAGGGACCTCTGGAGGTCATCTGGTCCAACCTCTCTGCTCAAGCAGGACCACCCAGAGCTGGTTGCCAGGACTGTGTCTAGATGGTGTTTGAGTATCGCCAAGGATGGACACTCCACAACCTTCCTTGCCAGTCTGTGCCAGTGCTTGGCCACCATCACAGTAAAAAAAGTGTTTCATGATGTTCAGAGGGAACCTCCTGTGTTTCAGTTTGTGCCCATTGCCTCTGGTCCTGTCACTGGGTACCACTGAGCAGAGCCTGGCTCCCTCCTCTTTGCACCCTCCCTTCAAGTATTTATATACATYGATGAGATCCTCCTAAGCCTTCTCTTCTCCAGGTTGAACAGTCCCAGCTCTCTTGGCCTTTTCTCATAGGAGAGGTGCTCAAACAAACAAAAGTCTATGAGCACATACCAAGCACTATTTGATAGTAACTTAACCTGGTTTGTCAATTTCTGTCAATGAAAGCCTTTAGCCAGTGCAACAGGAATGATAACCCCCAGGTAAGAGTAGGAATTTAATAGATTACTTGCAGCTGCCTAATTGTGTTTAGTGGTTATTTTGCAAATCTTTTCAATTATTCCCTGGGACTTTAGAAGACTTCCTACTCATTATTATGGATGTATTTGCCTTTTCATTTTATCTTTAATTCTGTTTGAAGGTTGGCTTACAATAAGTTTTGTCTRTTTGCACAGCACGTTTCATTCATTTCTATTTCAGACTGAATAATAGTGATCAATAACACTGATAATTTAGAGTACTGGGTAGGCTGAATACTTCCTGCTAGAGTTGTTACGCATGTGTTTTTGGGGAGAATAGTTAAAATACTTGGCAGTTGGATTGTCTTCAACAATGACGTTTTGAATTAACACAAATAGTACAATTAGGTTCTACACAAAACACATCACCTAGCATCTGCTTCTCACTTGCTCCCTGAATGCCAACCCATGTGTTCAGCTCCTGAAGATCAGGTTACTAGCCTGTGGTCAGACTGCTATTCTGACTGTGACCACGCTGGCTGAAGAGATGACTGCTCCCAGTGGCTTGTTGCTGTCTGTTCCCATGAGGGGTTATTGCCCTCCTTGGATATGCTGGAATGACTGTATGCGTGGTCACTTTATAGCCCTGTTCTGTTGAAATTATCTTTGTCTGAACACATCCCTCCCCCCTGTTCCCAACTCCCCTATTAAAGTCTTTAAGCTAATACAGATGATTCCTGCAGAATCAAGTTAAGAAGTTTTTGCCTGACTCAAAATGGAGGCAAAGTCAAAGGGATGGTAGCTTGGGAGTGGGATATAGGGAGTAGGAGGATAAAATAAGCAACTGAAGCTGATAACCTTTTAACCTGTTTATAGCTGAATTAGTATTTGACAGGAACCTTACTGAGAGGGATTTAGGTACTTAATTTAGGTTGATTTAGGTACCTAATTTAGGTTTTGAAAATCAGTTCTGTGTGCTGTCTGTTTGTGGTTTAACCCCAGCCAGCAACTGAGCCCCACACAGCCACTCACTCACTCCTGATGTGATGGGGGAGAGAATCAGGATAGTAAAAGTGAGAAAACTTGTGGGTTGAGATAAAGACAGCTTAATAGGGAAAGCAAAAGCYGCTCATGCAAGCAAAGCAAAACAAGGAATTCATTCCTTGGGTGTTCAAGGAATTCATATTGGGTGTTCAGCCATCTCCAGGAAAGTGGGGCTCCGTCACACGTAACGGTGACTGGGAAGACAAATGCCATCACTACGAATGTCCCCCCCTTCCTCCTTCTCCCAGCTTTATATACTGAGCATGACGTCATATGGTATGGAATACCGCATTGGCCAGTTGGGTCAGCTGTCCTGGCTGTGCCCTCTCCCAGCTTCTTGTGCACCTGGCAGAGCATGGGAAGCTGAAAAGTCCTTGACCAGTGTAAGCACTACTTAGCAACAACTAAAACATCAGTGTGYTATCAGCATTCTGCTCATACTGAATCCAAAACACAGCACTATACCAGCTACTAGGAAGAAAATGAACTCTATCCCAGCTGAAACCAGGACATATGCTTATAAAAAATGTTATGTAATAGAAGCATTTCAAGAACTTAATTAACCAAATAATCTTTAAATAATTTCCTTCATTCCCCAAAATACAGAGGGGGTAGGAGGAATGGTTTTCACCAAACATTGTCTCTCCTCCTTCTCCAGCATATACGTTTACAGTTGCCTCTTGCAGCATTATTAGTCTGAATTATTAAAAGCTTTGAAACTTGGAGTGACTGTATATTTGGTGGGGCTTTTGTTGCACAGATGCTGTCGAGGCAGAGGTCCTGTTTTCCCTGACTGTGCAGTCCACTACTGTTAGGAGAAGATTTTTCTCAGGGTTTGCACCTTCCTGTGAACATAATAGGAAGKAAAAAGTTGCTACAAGTTGACTTCCTAACCTTGGGACTTGTTGATAGCAAGTCATGTTTTATTTGATCACCTAAGATTTGACACCATTAGTTTTGTAAACTTAGCAATTTATGTATGTCAGGATGTGTGTTTGATTTTTTTTTTATTTATTTTTTTTTTTTTTTACATTGACCTCTTGGACAGTTTCATGAAAGTTAGATTAAAAATAAGGCTGCTATCAGCATGCACACATTCCTGATTGGGTGTTTCATACATTTGTCCATCTTCATAATTTTTACATCAGAATGTGTAGGAAGCATACACCTGCTGAACAGCGTCTCACTGTTTAGAGATGGCTTCTTTAATTGATACTAAATTATGGCTTTCAGCACACACAGGGTTAAGTGAAAAGGTTGCAGTAATATCTAGTGAGCTTTTTTCCTTTAATGTGCTCATTAGCAGTGGCAAGTCCAGGTTTTAGCACATGTCAGTAATTTACATTTTATTGCTGAGTGGCTGCCCTTGTTCAAGAGTTGTTTCTAAGCCTGATGAATATACTTATGTTGGGAATAAACTGAGTAGAAGAATTGAAAGCCAAATACTCTGCCAGGCTTTTCAATGGGTGCCAGAGTTTCCAGTAGGTCACTGATTAGTAATGCATGGAGCAGCAGGAGAATGCAGAGATGGTGTCTAGGAAGGTTACTTCCGGTAGGTTTTACTATCTTTTTTTGTGACTACCTTTACAGTCATTCTCCTCAAAATTCCTCTCTTGGCAGGCCTTCTCTTAATATGAGAATGTGGTACATTCGATAGACATCCCAACCAGGTTACTTACTCGTTCAGAGGTGGCACAGGAAAGGAATACTTGTACAACAAGCTCTAGGAACAAATGATCTCATGRGCTGTACAGTTTCCTACTATCAGATTATGATGATAGGGATCTCTGTGAATATTTGTTCTCGCCCTTTTTTCTTTAGTCTGCCACATCTGATACTGACTTGACTTGAAGATGTGTGTGGTTCACTGCTGTAATGGCAAATATGTGTATTGGGATGCAGTAGCATTGTGGTTGGCAATTGAGATGCAAGACAAAGGTTGCTAGCTTTTGGGGGAAAACTGATGCTTTCATGTGGCAACATCTTAGTTTGCTAATAAAACTATATGATTAACTAAATATATTCTTGATGGAGTGATATTCTTGCTATTTTCCAAGCTGCTCTGACTATTTACAGAGCACTATGTGGAAACTTACACTGTGAAATTATACTTTCCTTTGTAGAGAGTCCTGCATATATTTTCTGTCCGAAAGGATAGGTATTGCTAAATTTACATACGTACGCAGACAACGAAGCATTTTTATTCCAGATGCCCGTTAGGATCATACTGACATGTTCTTCAGAACTCTAGCGAAAGAGCGCTGGTGCTTACTGTTTCCCACTCTCTCTAAGGTATTGTGAACACTGTTTATATTCAAGCTGCTTATTATACAGTTTGGGGATGGGGAATGCATTAAACATTTAGAATGGAGGAAAAACAGCAAAAGATATTCCAGAACATTCTTGTGAATAAAACCTGCCAGTTCATTGTGTAAGAACTTGTGAACCCTTTTATTAGCCTATCTGAACATTAGGTGCATATATTTAAATGAGAATGTATGCAGAAAGTGGTAATTTGAATATTTTTCACACGCTAGAAATATTTTCATAGCTGCCATGGTCAAATTTGGAATTCCTATTGTTAATTTGCAAAAGAGCTGCTACTTGGGTTGTCTGGGAAGAGTGATGCCTTTAGCAGTATGCTAACACGTAGAAGGAATCTGAAGTGGTAATTTAGAACCTCAGTTGATCGAGACTGTGACTAGACAACAACTAATAGTTTATGAGCTAACAGGTGGCGACATATCTGTAGAAGTTCCTGGAAAGACTTTTTTTTGTTATGAGCCAAGACATCTTTCTTGGCTTATAATAAAAAAACTGGGGAAATGTATGCTTTTTTGCTGGATAAACTTGTGTCAGATACTTGGCCTTGTGGTTAGAACACTTGCATGTTCTTTACTCTCTCAGAAAGCTGGAGATACTCGCAGGTAGGCATGGGAAAGAGACAGACCAGCAGAAGAACAGTCAAGAGGGTGCCTGAGTGAAGCTTGCACAAGAGTGGGGAGAACATTTTACACTTTAAACTTAGAATTTTCTTTTTTTTTTTTTTTTTTTTTTCCCAGTGGCAACTGTCATAAAATACTTGCAGCCTTATGTCTTAGTGTTGTACTCTGGTTCTGAATGGCCCAAACAGGGAAGGAGTGAAAAGTGCTTTCAGTCAAAACACTATGCTGGTTAAGATTCCCTGTTGCAGATTTATGGAGGGGCAGGCTTCTGGGATGAGGACTTAGTCTCTACTGAATAGGTCCTCTAGCTCTGACCTCCTGCTGCTTGGCTGAATGTGCTTCCTGATGGCTAAGTAAACAAATGGTGGCTACTGTGTGTGCCGCTGCCCTAGTCATCTAAGTAAGATTAAGTTGTACTCTAAGGCATTGTCTTACTGTATGTAGTTGTGYGCAAGGTTGTGCAGTTCTTAAAGGCAGGTGAACTGTGCGCTTTCTGGATCTTGTGGCTTTTTGGTGCTTTGATCCTTTTCTTGATTAAGCAAGAGTTGTGGTTTGTAGCTACCTGTGTGTGATCTGGTAGGAATGGCTTATAACTGTGCATGCTAGGCTAAAGCTGTTACTGCACCGAAGGTAGCTGTGAGTAGATTAATGATTCTTTGATCTTTGGAACAGGATCTGACCTCAAAATGTAAAAAGTCTTCCTACAGGTGGGTTGGTTTGATTTTTTTTTTTTTTTGGGGGGGGGAGTGGGGGAAGGGCAGAGGGAGTTGTTCGTTCTCTTAGTCTAAATTTTGAATTGGCTTTTTATGGAGTGAGGGGCAGACTCTTGTCAGCCAAATTGGTGTAGTCCGTAACCATATCTGTCTTCAAGGAGATTTTTGGTAGCCAACATCTAGTGAATTCAACACCCGTGCAGCCCATACTACAATGTTCAATACGTCTCAAGTTGCTCAGTTTAAGTAATATGTATTGTGACATATGTGGTACATTAATTTTTGTGTCCCAAAACTTGATTAAAAAATTTTTAGTCTTAAGGAGAACAGTAAGTATACATGAGTTTCTGCATCTTTTAGGAAGCCAGAGGATAACATCTGTAAGGGATACTTATTGTATTTCGGTGCATATTTTTATTCCTCTTGTAGAAAGAACATGTTATTTTAAGGTGGTACCCAACTGGAACACTTGAATTTTGTGAGACTGTTACTTTTATTCATGGATTCTGTAAATCACTCCATAGCAGCCATATTACACAACTGTGACYTCTTTTGCAAATGACTGTCTGTCTTTGTAGTGGGCTACCCAAATACTGTGTGAGCTTTTGCATGTACAAAAGCTGAAAGTATATGTATGTCTGTATATGTAGAAGATGCTTCTTGGTACAAAAGGGCTGCTCAGGAATCCAGTGTGTAAATCTGCTTTTCAAAGGCAGGCAGCAGGTGTGCTGCAGAGTGGTGTCTCCACCCATCCCACCCAGAGAAGTTCAGCTTAATTTGCTCTGGCTGGAATTTAGAAAGAATAAGTTCCCTGCCCAGATTTTTGGGCAAGGCATCTTGCTGGCAAGCTGTGCTTAATCTTATGGTATTAAATTCAAAGCCACCATGCTAAAATAAYATCAGACTTTTTAAAAGCAGGTTACCCAGAAGGTAGAAATGCCCAAATGAAGATTGCTTCCATTTGGGTCTTGTGTGTGTGTAGGTGTTGACACAGTTTTGCATTATGTAGTTGCTTGGTTGTTTCCATGGGACTCTTGCCTTACTCAGAGGCTCAGTATTTCTTTGTGTTCACTATTCAGTGTTTGGCTTCAGACAACATTTAAGCCTTGCATTGGGCACATGTATATTTAATTTAGCTGTAAAACTTTGTTATTTTTTAGCATATTTGTAAATGTTATACATGTTAATGCATTTCTTYTCAAAACATCTTGCTGATCTTTATCTCCCCTCCTGCTCAGCTCATGTCCTGCTACTTCCTTGCATGTTCTCCTCCTTTCTTTGTCTTTCTATGTTCAAGAATGTCTTGGCTTTTTCATCTAGAAGGCATAGGAAGCTCAGGAGATAAGTGGCTTTATTTTCAGTTATTTCCAACTGCAAGGAACAATTTCAGATAGTCCTATCTGAATCCTGTGTCCAGTGGGTGGAGTGTGCTCTGGTTGTAATGAGTTTTCATAGTATCTGACAGAGAGACTCTCCAAAATTACCTAGAAGGTTGTGCAAATTCATGGCTTATGAACTGAAATATGGGTAACTTTTTAATGAGAATGGTAAAGGCATTATTTATGATATGTCATGCTTACCATGATGCAGCATGGCTTCCGTTCTGATTTTGGAGTTGTTGATTTGAGTCCTCCAGCTTCTATGTGAAAGTCTTTCACCTCATCTTAAGTAACAACTTAAACAGTATTATAGTTGTTCTTTCTCTTAATTTTGTTCACTGAAAGTTCTAGCCTTTTACAGATGCTTAAAGAAATTCTTGTGCAAGAAATGCWTGGAGTGGAAGATTTGAGTCCAATGAGATTTAGAATTTGACAAAAGTATATTCAAGTAACAGTGTTGATGAAGAGCGGATAAAAGGCACTCTGAGTTGTGCTGTCATATAGGCTAGCTCTGCCTCTCCRCTATACCTATACCAAAAGGTGTGTGTGATAAGAAATTAATGTTTTATCTATGAGATTTTGTTATACTTCGGATTTAATATTATGTTGTGTAGTAGATTTTAGTTGTACTTTTTTTTCCAGAGCTTTTTTGTATTTAGTTATTCCAACTATACAAAACACTTTTCTAGTCATTTCAGTGCTTGATAACTTCAGGGTTCGTTGCCCCTGTACATTTTTCAAATTATTAGCTTCCTAATGCATACAGCTTTAATTTACCCCCTACTGATATCCTTAAATGGGTTTTCAAGAATTTTGAAAGTGGACTACTATAGTTGTATTTCAGTGTTGGTCCTGACTGACATAGAATTTCTTAAGTAGCCTTCACAATTAAAGGGATGGGAGGTTCAAACAGTTCCTAYGGCAAGAAGCTAAAGACTCTCTTGAAAATAAATTTGTATTTGGTTTCCTAGAGTGTTTTTGCTTTGCTTATTTCTGGTGATTTGCCTGTTGCTTTTGTCAGTGCTTTTCCTCTTGAATGTAACTTAAATGTGTTAAGTGCAGTATCTGTTCTTCTAATGTCAAATACTTAATGCTAAAACATTTGCTTTTGTTTAAAAATTAAAAGATAAAAATCTGACACACTGCACATCTCACAGCACAAAAAAAAATCCGTAAYGGACAGCTTAAAGAATTGAGTACAGATATCGTAACCGTGAAAGTGGTGTTACTACATATTTGCTTATTACGTTTTGAATGTAATTCAGGCTATTGTTTTAGTTCCAAGTGCCAGAAAACTACAGAACTATTTTTYGTTGAATTTACAATTTGAATTTTCCATTACAGCCTAAAATTGAAGTAGTAAGGATAAAGCATCTGCAGTATGTTCATGCATGAACTGTGAAGTCTATACCACTTTGAATTGTTTAGCATTCTGCCACATTTCTGTGGAATAAGTAGTATTCATAAGGACTTCAACACCAGRCATTCTTCTTCTTGCAGTTAAACCCGAATTTTATCTTCCCCTCTCCCCCTTGAGTCTGGTTTTCTGTGTTTATTTGCTTTTTTTCCTCCCTGCCCCAGCTCCCCCCTGCCCCCCCGCCCCCCGGACTACTGTATGATTTAGGAGAAATACACTAATCCATTTTCATAGTTGATGTTCCACAGAACTAGAGACTAGGAAATTTGTGGCCAAAATTTAAAACCAGGTAAAGAGCAGCAGAAGAGTAGGGAAAAAAGAAACCCAACCAACCCCCCCAGAAGTTCTTGTCTGTGTATTAAGATTCCAGTCCAGCTAACTTCTGTAAAGTCTGCATTATCATTCAGTGCGGGAATGGTTTCCTACTGAATGAAATATTTGTAGTGCTAGGTATTCTCAATGTCATGTAATGGCACATCAGTCTTGATACACAATACTATAGAAATGCAGTCATTGCATCTGCATCTAAAAAGTAGTGAAAGAAAACAGAACCTTTTTGAATGATAAAATATTATTCCCTTTTAAGGAGTTCCAAGTGTAACGTGTTTGTATCTTGCTCTGTTAGAGTGCAGTAAAATCTGATGATTGGATTCCATTCTAGGAATGATAAACCTTCCTAAAATATATGGACAGAAAAGCTTTTACAAWGATAAGTTAGAGGAGTTGAGATGTAGGTGGAACTTGGCAATAGAAAAAGCTAGATAATGATTAGATTTCAGCACGAATAAATAAAACTTTGTAGCCTGTGTTCCTGTGATAGTTGAATGCCATTGTTAAAATGAGTGAAGTAAAATAATTAATGTTACTATTAAGAGTTTAAATTTAAACTTTTGATTGCTTACTCTCCTATTTGATTATAAGATACGTGTTTTGATCTTGTATTCCCATAAATGAGAAGATAGCTGGACCTTGGCCTTTGTTACTGTTTTACAGCCCAAAGTTTCACATGCACTTTGGAYGATATTCTGAAGATTACAGTCAAAACTACAGGTATCATTTTAATATAGTAACTTTACGTTAATTATGCCAAAACAGCTATGCTGTACAATTGGAAACTACAGAAACCTGAATCTGATTCTTCAAATTGTCACAGAGCTCTGAGATGATGACTTTGAGGTGGACTTCGGAGCAGTTATTTTTTAAAGAATGGAAAATAACTGAGGTTTGCTTTGATAGGCAGGGTAGGAAATGCTGTTAGGCATCAAGCAGTTGATATGTCTTGTTGCTTTTTTGAATTGTGTACTTTAAAGGAATTTAGCATTCAGCTATATTATCTGCATAGTAATAGCCAACAATGGAGACACTTTCTTTAAACAAGGATCCAGTGTGATCTTCAGGGGGTTTTGAAACTGCTCAAATGTGTCATGGTGATCTAAAAAAAAAAAAAAAAAATCTGAGCTGTTTATATACTGTAACTTTCCATTACTAATGCAGCTGGCATTTGCTGGATAATAGTGTTGTTTCTGTACAATAGTTAAGGGTCTTAATTCTCCATGTTGTTTTTAAAACTTAAACTGGGTATTAGAAAGTATGTGTGGAGATCCATATACTCCTCTATGGATTACAAAGGCGTATCATAGTAGTAGAAATGATATATTCAGACCAAGAGAAGAGCGTTTAATGTATTAAGCACTGTCAAATTAATTTTTCTTCAGTGATTAGAAGTATGGGTTCCAGATTTATTGTGGAATTGGAGCTCCATATGAGCGAGTAAAACAGAAGCAGTCCTTTCACCAATGTGTTCAGTTTGTTCATGAAAAGGTGTGATAAATGGACCAATGAGAGAATCATCGTAAGACAGCAAAAGTGTAAAATACCTATAAAAATATGTATGCTTACATAAACTGGTTGAAATATAATACATTGGAAGAAGAACTTGAGATCTATAGAATGAATGTAGTTCTAATTTTGTTAACAGCAATAAGTCCTGTATCAACCATTCATACATCTGCAATGAAGAGATTTGCTCTTTGCACAAAGATTGCTATATGTGTTTTCTGATGTAATGCTGAAGAATAAATAGCAGTGAAAACAGTCCTGGAGCTGAACAAAAATTTGCCTGAAAGAGCAAAGATAGAAACAACTAGATTGTAACATCAATCGCATTTTTCACTGTTCAACACTTAAAATAAAAAAATTGAGTGTCACTTAAGTGTTAATGGTGGATGTTGCAGAGTATAGTAAATGTAATTATATTACAGTATCACCAATGTCAGTTGACCTTATCTGTATTAGAGCAGAATCAAAGAACCTCATAATGCTCACTAAATCCCCATTGTGCTAGATGTCAYACGCACATGTGTAATGAAAAGCTGGTTTATGCCTTTTTCCCTTCCTTCCAGTTCTGTTAGCATCTGGAGGAAAAGTAAGCTAAAAATAAACGGAAGAAAAGCTTTGGGCTCTAAATGAGGAAACCTTAATCCCTGCACCCACAAAAAAAATCTAAACCCCCACCATTCTTTTGAAAATGGAGAAATGCAACCAGTCTTTGTGGCCAGGCATAGCAGTATTCAAAGATACACTGTCATTTGTCTCTCCTCTTTTCCAAGTTACCTGTCAAGCTTATCCAATGGGAAGAATCTAGTGCACTTCATTTATAGTAATTTTTGAGCAGAAACATTGTTTAAAATGCGAGAAACAAAGGACAAGAACTTTCTAGCTTTAAATAGTTAAATATTTACAATGCAATATAAGCTTAARAGACTACTTAACATAGCATTTATTTCATTTTCTTTAAGGATAAGCTCTTGCTATTAATTCATAAAACTCTACAGGATTAGGGACCTGGTATCTAGACTGTAGTCCTTAAAATTAGAGGCCATAGTYGCCTGGGAAAGAGTGACAGTATTGGTCCTAGTGTCTGTATTTTTGGAACTTCCCCTTCCAATACATAATATTTTTGAATTCTTTTGAAATGTATTTATATTCAGAGTGAAAAAGATTATATATTCCAGACATGAGTTAATGATTTCCTTATTTTTACATTTCTTTCCTCCATTGAAAATCTTGGGAATCTTTGTTCATTCTTCYAAAAAATGTCCATCTTAAGCACCAGTTCTAATTCATAACCTGTTTTCTGTATATGAATATCTTCTGTCAGATTAGCTAATTTTTTTGTATAGCTGGTATCTCTAGCTGTCTTGTCATACTCATTTAGTTTTGATTTGTGTTTTTGAATTTCTGATTTGTTGGAGAGATGATGAGCATCAATTTTACACACAGAGGCTAATAAATACACTCTTCAGATTGTGTTTTTGTTCAAAAATGTATACAGACTGAAATTTTGGCATGGGAAAGGAATAAATTTAACTTGTCTCTGAGCAGTTAATGAAATCCTGTATTAGGATAATGTAGAGAGATCATCATGGCACAGTATTTAAAATAACCGAGTATTTCCCACTAGAAGTGCTGATTCTTACTTGTTTTAAAACTTTGCCAAGCTAATCCTTTACATTCAGAATATCACACTTACTTTGCATCCATTTGAGACTTTTTGTATGTCATGTTTCGGTGAAGATTCAGGTAGTGCATTAAGGATGAGGCTTGGCGAAGGAGTTCTGCTGATGCAGAAATGTTTTTTAGCAATAGCTCTGAAGCTTGTAAAAAATCTCTAATTTGGAGCGGGTCCCTCCCACCTTTCACCTGATGAAAGGCATCCTTGTTTGGGAACTGGGAAAAGATCTTTCTTTTAAGAAGTGATTAACAGGCAGTGTTAATCATTCTAGATATTTCAATGATGTGACCAGTTACTTTTTAGGAGGATGATACAGAGCTTGTGAGGCAAATTCCTTTCTGTTTTAGCCTTTCCTCCTCCTGGGACTCCAGAGTGAATGTTTCAAGTCCTGCTGTAGCTCATGCTGCCAGTGATACCTGGGTTGCTCCTGCAAAGCAAGGAATGGGAGCCATGATACCCTCCTCTGACTTGTGGGTATTTGTGCAAAGGTGCAGTTTCACAATGTCTATAAGCTAAAGTTTTCCTGCTGTTGCAGGGAGATGTTGGCCCTGGTCACATGTTCTTGCCATCTCCCGTGTGCTGGGACCGGTATTTATGTAGTCATCTACGTAAGAGCAAGCTTAAAAGTAATCCGGAAGGAGAAGTTAGTGCTAGCACCAGCAAAATGCAATGGACCAGGTGTGAAAAATGAAAAGCCTAGAGGTCAGGACCCCACTCTTTTGTGGCAGAATGTGCACTAGATTGACTTAGTTATCATGGTACAGCACTTCTGGCCGTTGGCAATTAAATTTCCTATTCATTCCCTCTTTGACTGAGCCCATCAGATCAAGCCTCTTGCTGCTACCTGTTACATTGTCAGTAGGTGACAACAAGGATGTTGAAGGGGCTTTGAGACTCTGAAATCGGGCTTTTTGGGAGTTGCAGCGTTAGAGTTACATTTGCTCTGGCATCCTGCATTTGCTCCCTGTGTGCATTTGTGCTGTGATGCAGTTCTCTATTACTAATGTTGTGGTCTCTCCTTGTCTCATTGCCTCTCTTCTTGGGTGCAGGAGGTAGGTGGTGAGCAATATGGCAGATTCTGAAGAGGTGTGTTTAAGGCAATTTGTCTCAATCCAGGATGTGTTCATTACAGATGTCCTATACAATGTTGATGGGTATAAAAAAGCAGGRTAAGAAACTTTTTTGGTGGATTTGATGCTCCAGGTAGATTAAGTTATGAAGTCACTTTCTTTAAATGTAGCCTTTTGTATATATCCGTTGTTGCTTTTTCATTGGTAATTTCTCAGGCTATATTCTGCCTTTRAGGATTTTTTTCCTGTATCTTTATGAGGAACACCATCTATTTGCACATACTTTTCAACATCTAATTCACGAGTGAAAATCCAGTTTGCTAAGAATTTCCAAGTAATTCTAGCCCAGCGGATAAATTAGAGGTTGGACTTCTGGAATTTCTGTTGCATTTCACTATTTTCATATGATTTAGCTGAAATACTAAAATAGAAAAGGTTTTCCAGGGTGCTGTGGTCTTACTTACCATCTTAAGCACTCTTGAGACATCAGTTTGCATTAAAAAMCAAAAAAGGATAGTTGATACTTGGGTAAGCAGAGACTAGTCAACTTTCTCTCCCCCCTTGCCATTTCTGTGGGGACCTTTGAAAAGAAAGAAATGTCAACTTTTCAGAAAGATTGCTATCATTTGATAGGCTGATTTCCTCTACAGGCTAAAATTTTTAAATTTAGGCCCTCATCCTGCAACTGTTTAAGCATGCTTAATTTCAAGCACATGCTTAATTGCAGGATCCAGATTTGTTTGTCTGATTACTTTATAGCACAAGTGAAGCTAGACTGTCCAACTCTCAGGCCCGTCTGTTGGGAGGGAGAGGGCGGAACTTGAGTGTGTAYGTTCCAAAAAGCTGTTCCACTCTTAGCCACCAGACAAAATTTATCTTTTGGATYCAGAAGTGGTGGTATTCAGGAATACATGGTAGATATTTTTGTCATAGTACATTCTCCTGAGCTCAGAGTGGTTGTGRTTCGTAGGGAGCAGGGCCACAAGGGGATCTCATGGATTGCTTCATTATAAGTGCCTATAAATTCTCTAGTACTACATATCAATACATATTATTGACTTGTTTTATTTATGACACTGAGATAGTGAGAGGTTGTTATCCCGAAGCTGTAGCGTTGTGAGTGTTGTAATACCGCTATTCCATCACATTTTGTTCAATAGATTTAAATATGCCCAATTCCACTGTTATTTCCTCATGCTAGCCAAGAAGTATAATATACGTATACTTTTAAAATTGTTTGAAACTTTTATAGTATTTAGTGATGTTTATGATCACATGTAGTTTTTTGGTTTTATTTTTAAACTAAAGGCAAAGGGCCAAATCTGCTTGTTTGATTCATGCAAGAATATGTGAGAGTAAGCACAAGGCTTGGTGGAAAATCCAAATTTGTATATACAAGTCTCATTACTTAAAGATAATAAAATTAAGAGTAATATTTTTCTGTTAAGTTTGGCTACAAAAGCACCTGAGCCTTTTTTCTTAATTTTATTTGAACATCCACGTTTAAGAGGACAACACAATCACACACATCTCTAACCATAATATCTAATGTAAACTTTGTGTAAGTTGAGCATAAATAGAAATCAGAGGGAGGGCTATGTAAGTACCAAAGACTGTTGACTGTTAGAACATACAGAAGAAAATCAGAWTTTTCTTAGAACACTTTCCAAAGCAAAGAAAAAAAAAATCAGTGAAT
This sequence comes from Oceanodroma leucorhoa, assembly GCA_030449065.1. Lineage (NCBI taxonomy): Eukaryota > Metazoa > Chordata > Aves > Procellariiformes > Oceanodroma > Oceanodroma leucorhoa. Next base: position 7,540,969 of record JASVER010000002.1, on the reverse strand, counting down.
TTTTCATTTGCTTAAATGCAGTGTATTGGACTTCTCTCAGTGGGCAGCTGTAAGAATTAGTTATCTTTCATTACAGGGTAATTAGACCATAGTTTTCTCTAAGGAACTATGTGTAAGTTTTAAATAAGAACATCTTCTGTTAGTAATACTACTACATGCATCGTTTTACAAATAAATACTGAAGGAGATAAGACAGTAGTGCTTAACAGAATTCTGTGAAGTGGTATCTTTTACTATGGCTGTGTTGTCTGACGTTATTATCCTGTATGTACACTAGTGCTTGCCCAACTGATGAAGGCATCGCAGAAATACTACTTTACCATCCTCCCTCCCTTAGACTGTAGCTGCTTCTCCCAAATCCTTCCATACCAGTGCTGGTGTAGGGAGGTCCCTCTTGTCCCTGCTTGCCCCCAGCTGTGTCTTCCCGGCCCTGTGCTGCATCCTGTGGTGGCCTCCTAATATAACTGGATGAGCTTGTCTTTTAGAGATGGGAACCTTTGGATGGGATTTTTTTGGTTTAAAACAATTATTTAATTGATCTAATGGGTATCAGTTTTGTCTGCAAAACTAAAGGAACAGCATACTTTAGTACAGAGGTAGAAATAAATGGCTAGACAGCAGCACCACCAGTTATTAGAGAAGAAAGATCAGTATGACCAGGCTCTACTTTCTCTTAAAGAAATGGATGCTGTGAGATTCAGTAGGAAGATCCATATCCCTTTATCTCAGACAGTCTAAGAAGGTCTTGTTTTGTTTTTTAACAACAAGGATTGTGCCAAGTTCTCTATACTGTTGGATGCTGTAACCCTCCTGTAATCTTCCTGATATTCTTCACTTAGGGCTACAGAGTAGGTGAGTTTGGAAGGGGTCTCTRGAGACCTAGACCCTCTCTCAAAGCAGGATCAACTGCAACAGGTTGCTTAGGGCCATGTCCAGCTGGGTTTGGAATATCTTCAAGGATGGAGACTCCACAGCCTCTCTGGGCTACCCATTCCTGTGTTTGTGACCACCTTCTTCCAGTATCCCTTGCCATTTTAGATTGCAGCCACCTATGTCAGTCATCTCATCACCATTGCCATGGCAGTACCTCTGTAACCCCCAGTTCTTGCCTGTTCATGACTCTCTGCTACAGGCATATCTGACCACAAATGTAATTTTCAGTCACCCTGCCTTGTTCAGTCCTGTCTATAGGTTTTCTGCCCGCTTTCCCTTATGTACCCCATTATATGACTGGTGATAGTGTATTTGTTGACAGTTGTCGCTACGGCCACTGTCCCTTCTAGGGACTGTCCCTCAAAATTCTCTAAGCACCCCTTGCCTCTTTAGCTGTTTTTAGCTGATACGGTTCCCAAACTGATGGCTGCGCAGCTGCATGGATGCTGCTTGTGGTGCAAGAGGCAGAAGGAATTGAGACCTGGGGTGGGGGTACTGTCTCTTTGGGTCACTAGTTTGTGACAGTGTACTATGACCTRTGGGACAGCATCCTGTCCTCGGGGTTTTTGTAATGGCTTTAATCTTTAATCCCCAGTCCTATCCTTCCTTTACTTGTGTGTGGTGTGGGTTTGTTTGTTTATTTATTTATTTATTTATTTTTAGTAACTGCAGGGTCAGTATATGCTGGCTTTAGTAGAAGACGGTGTGTTGGTTCATAAACCTGGTTTGGGGGGGAAAAACAAACTAAACCACAAACCAACCCAAACAAATGTGTTGGTGTGTGCACATGCACTTTGTTGCTGATATGATTGATTTACTGCTTGTTTAGCTCTCAACTAATGTTTATTAATGTGATTGACAGATTTATATTTATTTTTGAATAAATATGCCTGTTTACCATATGATGTTGTTTTTTTGAATGTCAGAAATTAAATCTAGTGCTGTTTAATGGCTCTCTTCTTGTGGGAAAATAACTCCAGTTTAGTAACAAAACGCAGATGCTTCCAGTTTTCTGAAGTGAACTCACTGGTCTGCTCTGCATCTTGTAGTGTAGTTTCTGGCATCTTTATAAACTCTCTCYGAAGGTCTTCAAAACAGTCTTTATCAAAAGTTTGAGGGTGGCTATATCTACGGAAGAAATACCACCTTCTTTTGATATCAGCGATGGCAGCTATTTGGCAGGAAGTAAATTAGTAGCCTCCATGTGAGGACAGGGAGGATCCTAAACTACACCAACCAGCTGAGAAAAGGGAGCTGTAGGTGGGTAGAATGGAGTTATCCATGTTAGAATTCGATCAGGGCAGTGGGCTTAAGAGCCCTGTTTTTGTGAATTGTTGCTTATTCAGTGTCTTCGTCTTTTACAGTGTTTGAGAAATGACACTTTTCAATGTAGTTGTGTGCTTTGCTCAACTCTGTTTCTCAATATGCAGAGTGGTTATTAGGAACACGATTCTAGGGTTGTTTATCTTCCTGGCTGTCGATACCATGGTTCCTGATGCTTAACTCATCAGTAAATTCAGGGTGGTGTGAGCTTGGGCAGTCACCTTAAGTTTTAATTTGATTTCTGAATATGCAGTGTAAATATAATGATGGTCACCTAACTTTGAAACCATTGTAGAAAGTCTGGAAAAATACTGGACAGATTTTTTCAACATTATTTTTTTCTCTCCAGGTTCTGATTTATTATTAAGGGTTTTTTTTGCAGGCATACAATTAATATCCTTTGACCGCAAGCTCAGTATAACATCTCAGTAACACAGTGCTAATTTTTCATTACTTGTTGACTTCTAAATGTATTATCATGTCTCTCTTTTTTCCCCTTGAAAAACACAAGCTAAGGCATTGCAAAGTGCACTTACTAATCAGGCTATATGCTTGTGTTCCATATTCATTTGCAAAGCCTCAGATGCATCTGTAGGACAGGAGAAATAGTATGGCTGTATAAAGAATATGTCTTGTGCCTGTGCATTTTCTTCATCTGCTCTAACATTCAGGTTTTTTGAGCTGTTAAGGTTGTTCCATTTGTCTTCCCTACTGAACTTTCAGTTTGATAGTTTGATATAGAAAATTTTGTCATAAACTTCAGTCCTTGGTAATGTTGAGGTATTGCTTTGGCTAGAAGGATGCTTCCCTGTTTCTCCTTCTCATCATTCTGTCCTGCTTTTTCTCCATGAATGCCTGATTTTTGTTTAGAGTAAATGTATATTTTGTGTTAAACATCTCATTGAGTGTTCTCTGCTAAGCTGAAGACTCTTCTTCCAGACGGAAAGCCAAATGGCCTGGAAAATGAAGTGCTGCTAACTTTCTCTACTAAATTCAGTACAGTAATTCCAAGTGCTTTTTTTCCACTCCAAACAAATTAAAAATACCATGTAGGTTGAATCCTAGTTTTAAAAAAATGTTGTCAGTTAGGAGACCTAGGAAGACTTTTGAAGAATAAATTGTACTTAATTGTATTCTGAAATAAAGTAGCTTAATAGTGKTGTTTGGCTATTTGAGTGTGGCTCAAATTTGTTCTTTGGTAATTGGTAAGATGAAGTACTATGTAGCACATTAAGCAAGAAATCATTCTTACCTTAATAACATGGTCAGGATGGCTTTGTGCAACACTGGCACATTGCATTTTAAACTAAGAGTTTGTATTAATGATTAAACAAATGCTGCTTTTACATCAGGCAAAATCTTATGTGGTCATGCAACTGATAGAACTTTTTTTRTGTTGCATGAAAAATGAAATGGTCTTCATGAGGCTAGGTGATTGGAAGACTAAGATTACACTTGTTAGTGTTTGCCATTTCCTTTGTGCATACCTGATTTCTTCTCTTTATCTTCGTGTAGTCAGCAGCTATATCCATTTCCAGGAGCTAATTGAATGTAATGAAGAAAGAGGTTGGGCTGTTAAGCTTCCACATTCTCTGCTCTTTGTGCTGCTCATGGTGCTAAAAAGAGATGAGTTAACATAAACCTGAGTAGGCTGTTTAACCTTCTTTCTCTTCTGGAAATGTAGATGCAATAACATTTGCAGCTGAAAAGGCTCATTCGCAGTTTCTAATGTTTAAGGATGCAAATGAAGCATTTTGTCTTTTCTGTCGCCTGGAGGTGTTAAGCAAGGAAACAGAAAGAGGTTTCTAGGATTAGTTCCACAGATTTCTTTTGTCATGTAAAAATCAAGGGTGGTTTCAATGCCATGAAGTGAAGAAAAGCAATATGGAAACCATCCAGGGAAAATTCTTAAGTTTCGTTTGTTTCTTCCTAAATTTTCTGGGTGTTCATTACTACTGATATAGTCGAATACTCAAACTTTTCACAACACAGCAGGGCTAAGTTCCTGTGCCGCTGCATTGGGTGGTATGTGTGCGGGGAGGATGTTTTATAGGTGACAAAGCAATTCATTGTTGACAGTGGCATGTCATACAAAACTACTGTATGTTCAAATTTTGTAGTTTGTATTTGAGAAATGCTTCTAAAAACTTGGATAACTCAATATTGCATTTGGGTTCTGGACAAAGACATAAAATAGTATGTAGACCATCTAAAGCTTTAGATGGTTTTAAAGTGAAATTGTCAAGTAAAACTTCAGCTTGATGATCAGATCCAAAGGGAAAACTTACAAGTATAGAGCTCCAGAGGTACTTTTTGTTCTTCTCACAGTGTCTTGTAGCTTTGAGTCCTTGGAAAAGGCTTCTTCCATGCTTCTTTTCACTTGCAAAGGTATGACCTGGAAGCTGAATACCATTTTTTTTCCACTTAGAAGTATAACGTACACTAGGAAATGTTTGGTTAATGAAACTTTTTAAATTTTAAAATGCAGAATTAAATCAGTGCAAGCACATTTACCTTTTGTACATATACTTTATGGTAGTATGAGTTCACAACTTTGTATTTTGTTGAGGAAGATGTCTACAGATTAGTCTGATTCTTACAGTTTTGACTTTGTAAACTTATAACTTCTGTGGAATTAAAAAGGAGATGACTTTGAAGTTTATTTAAAAGCTATTTTCTGTGCAGCATTTGTGCTTAAGGTGATGCTGACTATCTAGACTTATTCTGGCTTCTCCCTGGTGTTTACGCAGGAGGTCATGCACCTTTTCTGAGAGGTGCACACTTTTTTGGGACAGTGGAGTTAAGTAGCCCTAGATTGTGTTTATTCTGCTTCAGCAACTGTGCCTTTTGTTTAAGCTGAGCTTTAGAATAGTCTAACAGATTGATTTCGCTCTTCTCACCCGCAAATATTTGAATATACGTATATGACATTTTGAAACACATACATATGCCTATCTCTCTATGTATGATACATGGATATATGCTGTTCCTGCATTCTGTTCCTAGCCTGCTTTACAGAAGGCATATTTGGAGCTTGGATAAGGCCTGTTTTCATTTGATCCTTCAGAATTTTGTCTGGTCATACTGGTGGAACTTAAATATAGTACAAGGTTTTCTGGTAACTGATTAGTGTCTTTTCATAGCTCTGCATAGTTTAAACTATACTTTGGAGACCAATGTGAACAGATTCACACCAGGATTAAACAAACGAGATATATTTCTTAGAATAATTGCTTAAAGGGAATTTGTTAACGCATCTCCTTTCCCATGCCAGAGGTTAAACATGGAAACTGGCATCTATGTTGGTCTATTTCCAAGTAAATTAGTGTATTCTGCTTTTCACTTTTTTAGTATTGCTGCCCAGCAATCATCTTTTTTTCTTACTTAAGGTAGTGGTTGTGAAAATGCTTTAGTGTTCTGTAATTTCAGTTTTAAGAAGTGAGACAAACTTGCAGCTGTGTTCAATTTCAGGTAAGGCTTTTTCATTCTGCCAGCTTCTCCCTTTCYAAAGAAACACTTCCAATGTATCACTTTCTCTTACAGTATGTACTCTATTTGAGACAGTGAGTACAGATATTTAAAATGGCACAGTATAATGTCACAGGTGGTGACATAGCCTGCGTGGCAGGTCTGGCTTCTAAAATGCAGTGTGTTTTGGAGCCAAATAACAGTAAGTTTTTATTTCGAAGCAGAACTTGGAGCAAGCAATGAGGTCTGGCAGGCTGGGCAGCACAGTTCTTCACCACCACCTCCTTCCTCTAGGAAGTTGCATCGGACTCTGTCACCTTCCCAATCACTGATTAACCTTTTACTTCCCAGGCTAGTTGCTATCCCTGTCTACCTGCCTGCTGCTTATGCAACTCAAGGTGATTGTAATACTCCATCTCCTTCCCAAACCCTCAAACAATACAAAAGCTAGACCTCCAGAAAGAACTACAGTAGCCAAAGGCAGGTGTAGTCAGAGAAAAGCAGGATGCTGCAGACCTTCCCCCTCTAGCATATTTATCCATCTGCTTATATCACATACTGTATTCACTTAAGAGGTGCTATGCTGTTCTGTCGTAAGCCTGTACAGAAGGCTGTAGTTTGCTTTTTTTCAGCATGGCTCACTTTTTTAAAAAACCTGTTCTAATGAAGGATGCTACTGTACCTGTAAGTGTTACCTTTTCTCTCTTGTGCGTGTATATAAATGTGTGCGTATTCTGAAGATCTTTTGGGTTCAAAAGTTCTGCTTATTTCATTCTGAACAAGATGGGAGAAACTCTTACTCGTTGAACTGCTGGAGAGTTACTACTTTCGGTGATCCATGACAATACCTAGGCATGTTGCTGTTTCAAGCCTTTTTCAGCTTAAAATAAGCCTGCATAGAATAAAATTATTTATTAATACTAAGTTTATGGGTTGATTCCTGGGCAGATCATTGGCCACTCCTGTATATGTTCTTTATTCTGAGCCTTCAGGATAGCAGCAACAGGGTACATTTGTTTGAGCTGATAGGTTGTTTCTGTGTGTTTATCAGAAAGCTTCGGGGTGTTCTTTCACCTCCACCATGTTCCATGGTAAAGCATTTTACCAGTTCAATATTTCCTAGGTTATTGAGTGCATGCTTCTTATAATATATTCTTATAGTATGTTTCTCAAAGGGATTCCTTCCCAGTGTTGAAAGTTTCTGTATTGTGAGGTGATCTGTTACATCCCCACCTCTTTCAGCAGATGTCAGTGTGCCTGTTTTTTTTTCTGGTAGGACTCCTGAATCTTGTCTGTCTTTTGGATGTTTCACCTGGCCACTTCAACTGGATTTTTCTGTTCTGCTTCATTATTTTCTAGGTTGTTTAAACCTCTGTTGGACCTTCCTTTTGCTGCCAGCTCTGCTTCTCAGCTCTGCATTTAGCCCTGAGTAACTGTGAGACTTCTGAGCCCATCTAGCTATTACAGTCATCCTTGAGCAGTGCTTCTTACCTGCTCTGCTTTGTATGTGGCTGCAGGCAGCTGCATGTACAGGTCTGTTTCCTCCTGGTGAGCTATCAGTCCCTGCTGTAGATGGGAGACTGTATTTGTGGAAGATTCCAATTTTTCTGGAACTCTGATACTGTTTGTGATCACCAGACTACTTCTGCCCCTTCCCTTCCCCATTGGATCTGCCTCCGTGACTGGCTGTGTGTCAAGGGGGCAGAAAAATTAAAGCAGTCATTCCCCAGTACAACAGTGAAAGAATTCATCAGCTGCATGCAAGTATTTAATGGAAACCTTCTCCAGATTTTCCTGTGAAGAAAACTTGATGGTTGGGACAAAACCCCTTTGAAAACTGGACCTATGATAAACAGTTTCTACTGGAGTTCTTATCTGTGGACCTTCCTTCATAATCTCATTCACCAATAAGTTCTTGAGTAAGAAGATCACACTTGCTGATCTTGCTGTTACCTCACTGCAACAGAATCTTGCTTCTGCTTCTCTTCTGCCCCRAAGTTGTTCCACTACTTGACAGCACATGTCAGAGAGCTGGTTCAACCAGTGGCTTTGGTGCTTCAAACTTCAGCCATTCTGTGATTAAAACAGCGCTCCTAAGAGAAGTAACAACATGCTTTATTTTAAAACAAACCTTAAAACAGAAATGCAGGCTCGAACACAAAAGCAGGCCTGTACGGCAGCATGCAGTCCCCCCCGCACATCTGAGAGTTGAGAATGTGCGTTCCCCCAAAAGAAGGTTCGTGTTCCCAGTTGCATGCTCCAGCAGCTTATGTGGTCCTTCCTCCAATGCCCATTAAGCTTCTCTGATTAGCTAATTTTAACTCACGAAAGCAATGGAAAATACTTCTCACAAAAAACCTAGGCTATCGTCTGCCATGTTGGTCAACTGAGGAGTGCCAGAGCCTGCCCTGGAGAAGGGGGATAGATAGGACTGTGGGTAGGGATGTGCGGGAGGGGAAGGAAGAAGAATGGGGAAAAAACAACTAGGTTGGCTCAGTTGCTTCTCTGGTCATTTCTGACAGACTGCAGGCTCTGAGCCTACCCAGCCAGGGGTTCTGGGGTTAAGCCCTTTTCTCCTGAGTGAATTACCGTTACTGTCTTCCAATAAGTAGCATCCTGAGTTTGAGTAATCTTGAAAACATCATATGTAAGTCTGAGTTKGAGAACATGTGATCTGATGGCTGTATGCAACAGATCATTTGGCTTCTCCTGTAAATTTCATGAGCTTGTTTAAAACCAGCTCTGTGTTTAGGTAGGAAAGTTTATTTTCAATAAGGTAGAGCAGCTACAATTGCTCCTGAAATATCTCCATCCCCTCAGCCATTTCTTCCTCAGRGATGGGAAACATTTTCCTACAACTAACGATTTCAGGTACCAGGGAACGAACAAGCACAAAGCCTGTATTGTTGCATTGCTTCTATGTGGTAAGATAATTATAGGGGCTTTTGTACATGGAAGCAGCTGGGCACTTGGAGTGTGTTATGCCACATCAGCGTGGTATGAGTGGAAGAATTCCCTCACCAAATGATCCTGAAAGAAAAAACATAAGATTCTTGATAGCTGTGTTTTTGTACATGGCATACCTCCTTGTTGGTTGGAGCTGCTCATGTTAAGCTGGTGTTATGTGCAGATACAAATATCTTGGCTTGAATGAGGACACCAAAAAGTGTGTTTAATTGTCCATAACTAACGTGGTAAAAGAAGAGGAAAAGTTTTAATATCACGTGTTTTGTCTAAAGCTTGGTTGGAACTGTTCAGTCATTTCCTGCAGTGCTGAGGGGCCTGGCAGTGAGTTGGCTGGTTTATCACATATTCATAAGCCCACAGAAGAGTGTATGTTGCTAGGGGAGCCTAGTGTGTATGAAAGTTTATTATGCAGTTTTCCCTCCTTCATGCTTTCTGTCCTTAGTTCTGCTTATGCTGTTACTGAGGCTGAATCTACTACTGACTGTATWATACAGTAATTGTGAATTTCTGCATTCATAATTTCCAGGAGACGATGCAAAGGAATATCCTCTTCTAGGATCAGTCTCTTCAGTCACCTCAGGTCCACAAGAGTTCCTCAAATGGACAGGTCCTTTCCAAACATTGGGAGGATGGTGATTTACGCTAGCATAGGTCCATTTGGCCCCAGAGCAGTCAGACATGGTTGACAGTCTGCAAAGGTCACATACAGCTCAACCACAGGCTTCCAAAATGGATTTTCCAAATCTCACCTTTGCTTGTCCTACTTTGACATTGTTTAATTTTTGCTATATTTGGGGTCCTGCATTCACTGAGGGTAGAATAAGGCTTAAGTCCAGCTTAAGGAAAAAAAAGGAGGGGGAGAGAGAATGAACTGCTTGCTATTTTTAAGGCATGACAATTAAACCAACTATTGCTGCTCTCAGAAATAGAGGGGTGTTGGGGAAAACTCTTCAATATCTACTTCTTAGTCAAAGAAGGAACTAACTTCTTTAGCATGGAATGTATTCTGAAATTGTTCTTTTATAAAATATTCCTTATTGTTTGTCTGTACCTTTGACTACGCAAAGTAGAGCAGTGATACACAGGTATCACAGGTACATTTCTAAAAAAAAAATGCTGGTGCATGTTTATGATGAAACTTGATATGTTCCCTGCAGCCAGATAATTAGTCTTCAAGGCTGGAGTACGCTGCCAAACACGTGGAGGAGGTAACAGAACTTTTGGAAGAACTTGTTTGATACGCAGTGTGTAAGCTTGTGTACGTACAGCAGAGGTTCTAGTGCTTGCTGCTACACTGGCAAATCCGTGTGTGGACAGACTGTCATCAGGCACTGGAAGTTTTTCTTGCACAGTTTCACCACTTCCATGTGTTGCATAAACTAAAGATGCTAATGGATGAGTGCTGATAAATCTTTGTGGGAGCTGAAGATGTTACTGCCACATTCTTTCTTATGGTCTGGTTTTGGTATTTTCAGTATCAGGCACTAGAGTTTTGAACAGGTCATTTAGTACATTATGCGTGAGTATTGGCAATGAAGAAGCTGGGGCACCTTTCTGGTGACGAGCTGACAAGCTTTGGCAGAGGGCTGGAGCAAGCATCTTTGCTGGGGTCTTAAATTGAGGTGCATGTGTAGACAAGTGCAGTTGGTAAATTCTGGACATTTAAAGTATATATTTTAAAAAAAAAAAGACAAAGATATAGGTTGCACCTGGTGATATTTGCAGAAGAGTAATGTGAATCTGCTGCACATAATCGAGTACTTAATTTTTAATAAGTATTGGTTGTATCCATGTGGAATATTACAGCTCTATAAGATTCACATAACAAATACACTGGATGAAGCAGATTCATTTCTTGAAATGGCCTGGAGTGTTCCTTCTCAGGTGGTTCATGAATCTCTCCTGAATGGTGCTGTCCTATTCTTATTCAACTACCTGCTTGGACAGGAGCAGGGAATGAACTGGGCACTTAGAAAGTCCATACCACGAGGCAGTGAGAAGAGACAGTAAGTCAAGCAAGATGTCCCCTATGTGCCTTTCACTGGAAAGCAAAAGTTTTGGACCCACTATCTTGATGACCTCTGGAGATCCCATGTTTTTGATGGTAGACTTTGAGAAGAGAGTGGGGAGAGGAAGCAATATATGGTGAATCTGGAAGTGGCATTGACCAGGATGCAAATGCCAATGTTATGGCAGAAACTGTAGAAACAGCGTATTTCCAGGTTAGGAGTGAAGCAAGAGGGACAGCATAATCTCCAGTTGCCAAGTATGTAAGTGAACCTTTTCCACAAATCTTTCTGAGGTTGGAATACAGTCTGATGACAGAATGGAACTCTGCCCTACCTCCAGGTGTATGCAGGCACCTATTTAAAACTCTCTTGTTAAGAGGGAATGAAGTATCAGTTTTCAGGTTGTAATCTGCTGTTGTTTCTGAAATGGTCAGCTCCAAACTTTGTGTCAGTATGATTTCAAACATCAACCTCTTGCTTCTTGTTTCCCTTCTCCTTTAAAAAGTGAATTCCTTTAGTGTTCAGATCCTTTGGCACTATAATAGATCTGCACCCTCGTGTCGGTCTTCCTATCCCTTCCTCCTTCCTATTGCAGTCTTCCCAGCTTTGTGTTTGTGAGACAGCTATTCATCAAATCAATATTACTGAGTTGCTGAGCTAATAAGCCTACTGCAGTAGAGAAGAGGTGGGCTGAGATAAAAACCCAGATGGTTCATTGTGAGTTGAAGCTAACAAGCCTTTGATGTAGCTAAACTGATGCTCTGCGTTCAGTTTGGGTGTCTTTGCACTGAGCTTCCTAGTGTGTCTGTAATACTTATCTGGTCTTTTCTCTGTTATCTGTAGCACCCTGTTACCTAGGATGATAGGAAGTTGTCTACACAGGGCTTCTGCTATTACACTCTTCCTGCTAGGAAACTGCTGACAGTGAAAACAGTGGCTCCCAAGCATGTTGGGAGCTCTCAGCTTTTATAAGATCATGAATAGGATGACATTGTTCTCCAACTTAAAAAACATATTTTTCCTATGTCTGTTCTGTGGTCATGTACTACCATCACATAAATACACAAAGCTTCAGTAAATTACTTTTTATTGTTAGTGACTATAACTATCTGGCAACCCTAACATATGCAGCATGAGTGTATGTCAGAAAGACAAAATATTAAGACACAAATTCTGATATAAGAAGTTGAATGTTTGCCATTGTGTTAGTGTTGGTATTAAGTAAACTGCCCATCAGCTGGAAACAAGTTGTTTTTAAGCATTTTACAGGTGTCTTAGAATTGGGCAAAAAAAAAATCAATGAAACAGTTAGAAAAAACTGTGCAAGGCTAGTATGCTTATTCTTTTGATGTTTTTTTTCCTCTAGTACAAAAGACGTTAAGTTGCCTGAAACATGCATGTACTCACTGATGCATCAGTAACTTTCAGTGAAACAGTTCTGATAGAATTGCCTTTAGCTCTGTATAGTACTGACCCTGGAGAGGTTTGAAAAAATGTCTGTGTACTTGATCACTGAAGTCTATTGCTGGCATAGAGAAACAGGAGGGGGAAAAATGCAATCAGTGTTCTACCTCCATATTAAAGTATTAAAGTTGAAGTATTAAAGTATTTTATGTTAACCTATTTCCACATTAGTATTGGAAAAGAGAGTTGCCTGAAAGAACTGGGGAAACATTATTTCAGTTATTACCTTATTTTGAAGATCTTTAAATGCGTTGAGTAAGAGACTGCACTTTCATTTCGATGTGTCATCAAGATTTGGCTTTAGGAATGCATAATGGAATTTTCAACTGCATTACAGTTTAGCAAGCATATCTTTGTAAATCACTTGCGGTTATTTCAATGGTGAGTTAACTAGCCTCTCTTTTCTCAAGGGATATTTCTAACTTTCAAGCTGGAGTACTTCCACTTTCAGCTATTTTTCTTTGGCCTGGCTTTGATTTATACAAATGCTAATTATAGGGGCTTTGAATCTGTGTGTATACATAGTTTCACAAGGTCATACACATTTTTAATGAACTGGCTGAAATGCTGCTTATATATTGCTAGGTTGTTACATAAACAGATCACTATGTCTTCTAAACGTTGTTTCATTAATCAGTTTAAAAAGAGAAAAAAAAWTAATAGCAATACCTGTGTAAAGCTGATTTTTAGTTTCATCTCCTGAAGCTATATCTTCATTGTCTTTGCAGGCATCAGAAGGTGTCACCTTCATTGGACCTGACACACATGCTATTCAAGCTATGGGAGACAAGATTGAAAGCAAATTGTTAGCCAAGAATGCAAAGGTCAACACAATCCCTGGCTTTGATGGAGTAGTCAAGGTGAGAAATCATTTAATTACTGTCTGCCCACTGTAGGAACAGTGTCTAAATCGAAGTACTCCTGTTGAAGGTCTGATGCAGAATGTAATTATAATTTCCGTTTCTTTTTCAATAAGATGTAATTAAAAATGGGGTGCAGATTTTTACTAGCAAGAGAGCTTTGGAGAAGAAGATAAATTCCTTCATAATAAATGATGTATTAAGGACTGCTTCTGTGGAGTCTCTAAAAATGTTTTGCTTTAAATTTAACATGAAGGCAGGTAAATGTGTTAAATATCAAGTGTAGATTAGCCTATCTGCACATGTCTTTACATTTCTCAGGTCTTTACTTCTTGTTGGCCAAGATCTTGGCAGCCCTAAGTTAACAGTGAAGTTTATTACACTGTTACAAAGTTTCCATTTTATGCTCTGTGCTGATGGTGTAGATTTCCACATGTTGCAAAACTGGGGGTGRGGGTGGGGGCAAGTTGGTGGCTCTTTGTCCGAATCTACAGCTAGTGTTCTTCCTGGGGTTTTAGAAGGAATGATTTCTAACAATTTTCTAAAAATATTTGGGTTGTTTCTTTATATTTTGTGAGGTGAAATAAAGCATGTCTTGGTTTTGGTTTATTTTCTGCTATAGTGATTAAGTATTGGGCTCTTACAAGCTTTCCTGTGTGTCTTTATATATTGTCTATGTTAATGTAGGTAGATAAGCTTTTTTTCCTTTAAAACCTTCATTGTATATGCATAAAACCTTGATGTTGACCTCCTGGCTTGAAATTTTTTATGTTTGACATATCAAGCTAGATTCCCCCCCCCCCAATAAAATTTGAGTAAAACTTTGAGTTGCAGGAAAAAGTGAAAAGTTAGTTTCAACACCACGTTAATGTTGTTGAAGGGRAAGCTTTTCAAGCTTGATTTAAGACAATTGTTATTGATCTCTGATCATCATACATCTTATTTACATGATGAAATAGGAAATGTCAGGATAATTGGGAACAACTGAATATATTGATGGAATGCAGGCTGTATTTTAAGGAGCAACATATACCAGGGCAATGGTATTCAGCATCGTGTCAGCTAAGTTGGATTTTAAACTCTGTTGGGGGGGGGGAAAAACCAAACCCAACTAAATGAGAAAGGTGAATAGAGTGCAAAGGGGCTAAGCCTCCACAAAATTATCTGTTCTGATGAGGATGCCTGGAGAATTGGGCTAGTGAGAGAGAATGATAAAATCATGAAATAGCTGAGGTCAAAATGCACAAGAGAATTCCTCAGTACTCATGACTGATATGCCCGGTGCATGTAATGCYGGGCAGCGGGATATGCTGCAACAGGTAAAAGTGCAAAGAATTGTTTCTCTTCTGGAGGGCTCCATATGAGTGTTAGGCTGGCATTTGTGGCAGTGATGAAGTCTGGCAGCAGTAAGTTGAATGCATCATTCCTTCAGGTTTTTGTTGCATGTTTTAGCAGTCCTTGTGTATGTGGTCCTTTAGCACTAACAGCAGCCAAGCTATTGTGCATAAGATTCTCTGTTCTGTCTGATATCCTGTATATTCTTCTAGAAATCCTGAAAATAACTTCTAGGAAAACATCTAATTAGGAGATAACTTTGAATTAATCATCTAAACCCCACAAAACTTTTTCTAATGCAGAATCAAAATACTGGTTTTTATTGCTGTATCAAGTTAAAACTTACGTAAGGGTCTGTTCTGCTAATATAAAGAAACAAACCTGGCAAAGTAGGATAGCGTTTAATGAACAGATAGCCGTGTAAACGGCAAAACTGAGCTGCTTACCTGTATGCACTTGTTTCTGACATCTTTAATTGCACTGTTTTTTGACAATTATCTGAAGTTTCTGACACAAAATGAAAGAACCTAAGTGATCTGGTTGGCAGTTGGCTATATGTGGTGATAGTCTTAGCACAAAATGAACTGGAATGTAGGATTGAGTTGACAACTCTAATCCTCAGCTATTGAAAGGAACTATGCAGTAGATGCTTAATACTGAAGTGTCCATATCATATCAATTTCACGTACCTCAGCCTTGCACTAGTTCTGATTATCTGAAAAGTGTTGATGAAAAAGAACAAGAGRTTAAAAAAAAACCAAACCTGCAGTATACCCACCAAATAAGGAAAAGGAGAGTCCACAGACATTGCCAGTGTTGTAGTTTCTATCAGAAAGGAGAGATGAAAATTTTAGGTTAACCAGTGCTTTGGTTACCAGTTCTAGGAAATAAAACTTCTGATAATTGATATTCTCATYCTTGCTATGGATCTAAATGTGTGTTTGTGTTTGTCCTCTGATCTCCTTCCTGTGATAATATGTCTTTTGCTTGGATGAATACCCAAGTAATTAGGTCATACAGAATGTCTTGTCTTTGGTTAGAGCTTGATGTACTATTTTGCCAATTCAGATTAAGATGGGAAGGGCAAAGCTGTGTGATACCAGGTACAATCAGAAGAGCAACACACAAGGAATTGGAGACTGTATAGGATTTCTGCCATTCTGTGGGAGACCTGTTTGGGTCACAGAGTTATGAAGCTTTCAAAATCTTTGAGGGCTCTTTGTCTTGATAAATAAAATTTTTAAAGGTTCTAGGAAGGAGTTAAGTGTCTGCTTGATACTTGAGTTGATTAGAGGTGGCTTCATCCTTATAGTGGAGTCTAATAAAGCTGGAATAAAACTGCATTCATGCCTCTGACAATGCCAGAAGTTGAGAGATCAGTTGCACGTATTCTTTTTGGATGAATAGTTAAAGCGAACATAGAGTAACAACTTCTAGTGGTTCCTTATTCAACTCAGGACTGCACTGAAAATCTTTGTTACTTGAAGAGTTGTCTTTATCCAGCACTTGTTAAATAGTGCTGCAGATACATAGGTCCTTCATGAGTAAAGGCTAAGTGTTTTCCCCCTCTTACTTAAGTTGCTTAGCACTTACACGTAGGAGACACTGGAGTTGCTAAGCTTTTGTAACAACATCTTGGAGAAGTTGCATTCAGAAAAATTCCCAGTAAGTAGAAATTAAATTAGAAATTTAAGAGAAGGAAACCCTTCAACAGTATATTTAAGGACCTGGAAGGATTGAAGAGGAGGATGCTTAGCATAACAGACCCAACTAATTATTCTCATGTAGGCAAACCCTGTAGCAAATATGAAACTAAGAATGGAAAGACGTGGAGTGAGAGTGGCGAGGGTGGTTTCACAAAGGGTAATTTTCTTCTCATCCCTGGTTCAGCTTCTCAGTTGGCTGGGGCAAGGGTTATCCAGTCTACACATGTAAGGAACCTGAGTCTGGTGCTGTCAGCTAGAGAGCCAACTACCATTCAAAGGTAGTTAATTTCAAAATCAGTAACTACAATTAGTTTCCTAAAACCTGATTGGGAGAGATAGTGGTAAATAGTCGTAACAAAAAAAATCAGTGTTAATCCACGTGAGCAATGGCTATACTAAAGTTAGAGCTGAGAGGATGTATTGTCTGTAAATGAGTAGAGAGGAATAAGTGACAAGAAGAAAGTGGAGGCTGAGTAATGAGTATAAAGAGATGCCATGGTGAAAAACTGGCAAAGGAATGGCAAAGGAAGAAAGATTTTTATATTGTTGCACCATGTACAGCTAGTTTGGTTTTATGGCTGGTAGAACACAGCTGGATGTAGACCCAGAAGATTAATATCTTTGGGTGTCTACTTAGCTTCACTGATGTCAGTAGACACGTTGAAGTTTTTCATAGCATAGCAAGCTATGAATTTACTGTATTTAAGTTTCAGGTATCTGTTTTGGCTGTGTTCTTGCATTGGGGTATTGACATTGGTATTGGTAAATGATCGTTGTATTGCTGGAGAGGTTGTTGGAGACTAGACATGAACTGGAGATTCTCTAAGCCCAATACCCTCAGCCGTGAAACTGTTATGTAGTTCTTCGTAATTAATACAATGTTTTACAGCTCTAGGAGTCTCTTAAACAGCTTTATCCTGGCATTCCTTCTCATCAGAATAGTTTTGCTTTTTTGTCTCCACCTGCTGGTACCTGGCAGAGAGGCATGTACATGAAGGTTAGAAATTCTTATGCTAAATGAGTATTTTATGTCTTTTTAACTTAATGAAATCAGCCATTTGTAAAAACACTATGACATCATTTTATAACTCTTATAATTTTTATAAACTTGTACCATTACTTGAACATTTTTATTTGTACAATAAAAGATGGTGCTAAAATCATATATTTCTTTACAATCTGTAGTTTATTTTGGGAAAATGGTAGTATAGCTAATGTGTTTTTGGAGGAAACGGCAGTAAATCATTGAGGACTTTTGCTTTTAAAAAATAATTCAAAATGCTTTTAGTACCAGTGTGGTTTTGTATATTTTGCACATACGGACTTGTGTGTTATGCAGTGTCATAGCGTTCAGTTTTTGCCCCCCTATGGCAAATGTTGCATATCTATCGTAAGTTCTTTGCACCAAAAATCGAAAATARCTGTCCTAACTTTTTATGAGTACTCAAACTGCTGCTGTGTTTATGTAATCTGCAAGTGAAATGCATGATACTAAAACATACTTTCTTAGGGAAAAAGATCAAAAGACTTACCAGAGATTTCAATATGTCAGTTGTTTATTCATTTTTTGTTTATTAGTTTTTCTCTTCACAGCATATTTTTGTTTCCTATTTCAGAAGCACTCTTTGAAGGCTAAATAATTTGAATATGCATAGATTTTTTTTTTTTTGGTCTTAGAGTTTGGGTTCTAATATATTAGAACTGTAAAAGAAACAGATGTTGAAATAGTGTAAATTAATAACTGTGCTGGGCAGATGACTTCAGTCTGTTCAAGCCAGAACTGAGACAATTAGTGCTGCTGATATATGCTGCTTATTACTTAAAGTTGTTGTATGCATGTATAAAAATACAGTGGCAAGGAAAAGTTTCCCTATAATGATTTGCAGCTTGTCTTCCTGTGGACTGCAATGTGTCAGTTAGCCACTTGTTTGCAGGTAACTAAGTGAATAAAAATTACCCTGTTTGCTTCCCCCCTCTTAATTCTATTTTGCAAATATATGAGCGAATTTGCAAGAGAAAAGAAATGTAAAAGTTTCCTTCTCGACTATAATCGTGGCTCTTCATCAGTCATCACTCTTCCTGCATTTTGTTCAAGAGGCTCTAATTGTCTGCATTTGGCAGGTTTAACACTTCCTGACAGAGAGGCTATTAAGGGGAAGTATTCTCGCATAACTGTCACAGGCAGGAACAAAGAACCTTCAAACTCAATGTGTGGAAACCACTAACATTCTTAAATGACCCTTTTCATGCATTTTATCCCTTTAAGCTAAAATTTGGAGGGTGCAGGGTCATGGAAAGCAGCAAGGTGTAATAAAACAGTAAACCCTGATTATTTTTTTTTTTTTTTTGGGGGGGGGGGAGAGAAGGTTTTTTGCTAGATTTATCTCTTGACTTAAAAACAATTGTTATTTGGAAAAATCTCATTAACAGATGTGACTGGAGTAAAAAGACTTAAAACTGATGTTGCTTTCAGGACTGCTTTGAACTTAACAAGCACCGATTTGTGGAGCAGACTAGCTAATGAAAGGAAATTAAATTTTCTGACAACTTCCCCTGCCAGCCCCCTTATTCTTCATGGGGCTGTTACTAGGTACTGAAGACTTTTAAAGAGGATTTTGTTTTATTATCGGACATAAATGAACCAGGTATGAACATTTCTTATGTGGGGTGTTTTTTTTTTTTTTTTAAAGTTCTGACCTGGGTGCTTTTAAAACGGATTGCCTTGAAAGCTTTAAAAATATCAGGTTTCATTTTAATGTTCATAAGTCAGCCCCCATAGTTTCAGACGCGCTTAGCAGCTGGTGGTTTCCAGACATTACTGCCTTCCATACAAATTTTTTAATGCATGTCACGGGATAGTATAAATATTAGCAAATTTGGATGGAATTTTCAAACTTAATCTGTGCCACTGTGCCAATTTAACCCTTTTTCTTTCTAGTATTGTGTAATGGAAATATAGTTATCAGTAGAAGAAACCAAAATTAACTACTGCAGGAGAAGAGATTTGGTTATTAAGAAGTAAGAAGTTTGAGTATTTTGGTTTTTATTTTCTGGGTTTCCTAGTACTTTTTTCTGTACCAGGCTATAGTGGTATGGGTCAGCTGAAGCAATAGGTGGCATCAACAAAAATATTTTTCTAATTGTTGTACACTAGTAATGTGTGGACTCTAACAGAAACAGTTATGTGAATCTTCTCATTTCAGATACAGGTCAAAATGATGCATTTAAGGTTTATTCTGTCTTTAGAATGAAAAACTTGCAAAAGTGAAATGCTTGTGTTCTTTCTTTAGTAGACCAAGAAAACTTGTCTTTAAAGAAGTTCTGCAAGATTTTTTCTGAACCTGCATCACTCCCAAACAATAGAGAATGAACTCCCCCTACTGACAACAACCAGGAAAACACAAGAAATACCTGTGAAGACAGAAAAAAGCTGGCAGTGGACAAACTTTAACGATCTGATTTATGGTCCATTATTGATTGTAAACTTCCAAATTCTAGCATTACATTCCTACAACTGCAGAAAATCATTTTGCRATCCTGGTTGTGTTTCCTGTCAGCTGATTCCTCGTTGCTTTGAGTTTCTCAGTATACTAATGATGAGGTAGAATTTACATTCCACTTATGGTATTAATTTTACATTCCTCTGGCTGAAAAGGGTCAGAAGGTTGTAAAATCAAACATTAAATGAATCAGAGGAGACAGTAGTGCAATATATGACTGCCCTCAGGACATAGTGCAATGGCTGATGGGATTAACGTTGGGTCTCATTTCCTGCTTTTACAGGATGCAGATGAAGCTGTCAGAATTGCAAGGGAAATTGGTAAGTTCTTAAATTAGCTATGGTGGGATTTGTGTGCCTCTCAGCAGACATGGTTGACTAAATTGAATGTGTAATAAGTAATCCCTATAGAACAAATAATGTTTTAATAGTTTTTAAGTTCCCTGTTGCCTATGGGGCTGGAAGAACCTAGGCATTAACGCCCTGTCTCTTAAATTGTCACATTTTAGCTTTGCAAACTGGACTTTACAGAAGAAGTGCAGCCATGATTTGTGGAATGCATGTAATATGCAGTAATGAGTAGCTCACTAAAGGAGTTATTTCAAAGTATGTCTGCAATTGGACATGATAGTCAGAAGTTAGGCATGGTACATTTCTCTTTATATGGAGGCTGAGACCAGTGATGTTATGATCTTCATTCTTCTTCACTGCGTGGACTGCAATTAGCTTGAATATCATCCAGACCACCAGCCTTTCTTCTGTGCTTTCTGGAATAAAGTCACTACTCAGCTTCTGAATATCTTACAGAATAGTGAAAAGAGCAACCAGCAAACTGTCTAGGACTCATTTTGATGAAGGTTAAGTGTAGTATGTGTTTAATGAGTTTTGGCTTTTATTTACCAAAGCTTAATATTAGGGAAAATATTTAACCATATGCTTGAAATTACACATGTTCTTAAATGCTTTCTAGAAGAAGAATCTAATGCAATAAGAGATTTTTCCTGTTTTTTTTTTTTTATATTTTCATTTTAAGAGACAGTAGCCATGAGAAGCTATTTAGATTCATCACAGGTACATAATTCAAAGTATGTATCTACATTTGAAGCTTGTCTTACTGATCTAGCTACAAATACTTCTTACCTGTGTCAAAAGCTATGGCTGTGCCTTATGTGCCAAATAAAAATTGGACTTGCAGTGCTGCAGATGACTTTCAGTGTAATACCTTTCCACTTTGAGTTTAAGTTGGGGTTCTTACCCTGCACTGATTAACTGCCTTGAAACCCCTCAGTGTAGGCTTGGCTGGCTTTTAGGCTGACGCAACTGAAGTCAGCATTTCTGTGGGTCAGCCTTTATGTCCCTGCTGGGAAATCAAGTGATTACTGATCACTGTCATGGGAGCAGAAACAAAAGGAAGAGGTTTTCAACCAAAGTGGAATATTCGGAGGATAACTGTAAATAAAATTGGTTTTAGTCCTTAAAAAAGACATACATAGTATTATGACTTTATTTCAGTTCAGTTTCATTTCAATAGTCTTTCTTGCTCTTGTTTTTTAAAGATTTCCTGCAAGTATTTTTAAAGCAGTTTTGATTAATGTAAGTTGGAAGGCATTCAGTGGCTTCCTAGATACCCTTTAAAATGTATTCTTGCTTAATTTTCTTCTGAGTTGTTCTGGTGTTCTGTTGACTGATTCCTGTCTTTGATATCAGTAGCACTTTTGGAGGTCATTATATCAAGGCAGTCTTAAATCTGTAGATATTAAAGTCAATTACAGACAGCTGGGTGGTGCTTTATCTAGATGGCAAAGTTTTAAACCATTTTGATACAAAAAAAGCTTTGTACTATGATGCCATGTAGTGAAAGGAAAAATGTCCTTTCTAGTTTTTTTCCCCACCCATGTTTTGACCAGTTGATCAGTTTGGTTAAGCTTCTGTCTAATCATGACCACTGATCAGAATAAAACCTAATGATTTGTAATTTCAAAGGATCTAAAATAGGATGAAATTGAAGTCTCTTATGTATATAATACATTTGTCCTCATATATAAGGCACTTGATATGCAATTGAATACTTTCAGATTATGTTTAATTTCACTTATCCAGATCCTTGGTCTTCTGAGAATGCTTAAGTAATTATTAAAAAAAAATTCATTGTGGGTCAGCGCTTAAAACTCTAAAACATTGTGTAATGTTCTCTTGCCACCTGCATTTTTTCCTGCTTCTCCCTGCTATATTCTGGCCAAAGATCCAGTAGCGGTGGAACCTGGCAATTCAGGGTTGAGACACTGCCTTTACCTGTTTCAGTGACTATTAATTTATGGATACAAATTTTGTAAGTACGGGAGTAAAACCTACCTTTTGCCCCTCATTTGTGATGTGCTCTCCCAAGTTGTCAAGGGAGAATGTGACAGAGATATTAGGCTAAATCAAGAATTGGAAGAAGTTGAGGCACAAATTGCTGTATAGGTTCCTTTCTACAGTCTCCTCTATTTGTCTTTGTGGCTGCTATTCTCTTGTGATCCTTTCTGTAGTGCTTAATCACACTGGCTCTTTTCTCATGCTACTTTTAAGTCCGTTTGTAAGTTGTACATCAAGAACTGCTGGCTTCTTGATTTCCGAAGCATTGATGAAACTCCAGAAAGTTTTACTCTTCAGTTTGTGTGAAAGAACTGAACAACTGAGTGCAGGCAGTTGAACTGAATGAAAGTCTATACAAAACTGAAGAGGTGAAAAACATGTTTTTGTCATGTTTCATTTGAAATGGGTTTAGTTAGTACTAGCTTTTCAATAATGGATATTGAAAGGAATCTGGTATTGCTACATGCAGTGTTGCTGAAACTGATATTGCACAATGCATTCTGTGGTCTACTACCTGCAACTTTATAAAAATGGATAAATAACGTCTAAAACCATGGTGACAAAGGTCAGGAGCTTACAGCTGTGGGACACCAGAAGTTTGTTTACTCCTTTCACCATTCAGATTCTCAGAATAGTAACTACCCTGGAAACAAAGCAGTCCTAACTTAATAGTACCTATTTAACAGCAAAAGTTTGCCTGATGATCTTCAAATTTGCCAGCTGTTTACCTTCCTCCCTTCTAAGATCTTTTTAGACCCATCCTTCAGATGTGTCATGAGAATGTAAAACTATAGAACAAGAGTAGTTTTTGTTCTTGCATGCAATTTTAATTTCATGTAAATTGGCACGTAATTTGAGGGAAGGGTTGAAAACCTAATACCTACTCAAAAACGTGCCTGCTTTGTGAGAGTCTTCATTGCTGTTGTTGGGGGTCCTTATAAATGCTATTAGAAATTGTTTGTATGCCTCTTCCTTCCCACAACTAATCCAACCAATCCATGTGAGCATACTTCAGCAATTTTTATTGCTTCTGAATAGTGCAAAAATAGTTAGGAGAATGATGATTAACACATCCTGATCCCAGCATCCTRCATCCAATATGTACGCAAAACTTAGATTCTACAAAGCCTTCCTTGTCTTAGCACACATCAGTCTTTGGTACTGGTCAAAGAACTGCTGTTTAGTTTGGTTCAGTGCCCCAGAGAGCAAGTAGTGTGCAAAGGCATGTTTGAGCAAAAGTTCAAGTCCCCTTATTTTCAGGAGACTGGCTAATCATCATCCTAACATGTAGAGGTCCGTTACAAAGAGTTTTTCTTTCTCAACATAAAAGGCTCTATGTATCTTTTCAAAACAGGTCATACTTTGATTTCTATTTTTTTAATTTTTTTTTTTTAAATTTAACTGTATTGTGGCTCTCTGGAATCTTTAACTGCCTTGCATACAAGTGTGGCTGACATATAATCAGTATACATAAAAGGTGGGGAGGAGGGGAAGCAAAGTGTTCCTGCACTTGGTGAGTGATACCAGTAACCCACGTATCCTGTCTGATAATTTAACYATGTGAGTTGTGTTATATGAACTTCTATATTCTGTAGCATATAAAGACTCACCAAGACTCACTGCCAGCATGCCCGTTTTGCTGTTGAAAAGAAAGAACAGTAAATTAGGACTAGACTCTGCTTACAGAATTAAAATCAGCAAGCCGTTGAAAAGACTGATATTGTTAGACTGAAATTGTTAGCATAACTGATGATTTTTTTCAAGTACATGTACCGCTGAATAAAATAGGTTAGGTGATGGAAATTGCCATAGTGAGTTTGCCATAGTAAGGCTTAAAACAATGCTTATTTCAGAATTTCAGACTTGCAGCCTCTTGAGTTGGAGAGAGTCTCCAGCTGGTGATAGTGTTGCCAGAGGTGTAAGTTCATTAGTGTTACCTGGTTAAATCTCATTTCTTGCATGAAAATCATACAAGATGTGCTTTTTGCTTTATTTTAAGACAGCCAGTGACTTGTCTAGGAGCCTGGCAGTTGCCAGGTATCTGGAAAAGCAGCTACAGCATAGATAAATTCTCCTTATGTAGATACCGCATATGCTGCATTTAATGAAAATGGGTTGAACTTCACTGTTCGCTGCGTGCAATCTGGAGTTATTTTGTGCATGCCCTTTTGTCACTGGGATTGTAGAGGCCTTGAAGACACTTGGTATAGTGCTGGATCGAATCCATTGTTACTTTTGTGCCTTATCCCATACCCCTCTGTGGGCAGCATCAGATATTTCGTAGGAAAACATAAGAGACACTCTAGCAAGCTTATTTGCATAAGTTGATCTTACCCTTATACCTAGTAACTAGAGATTGCTTTACTCTAAAGATCCCTGCCTTGATTTGTGCTCTACATATGCTTATGTATTACCTTTCTGCAGTGTTCAACCACATGAATGCTCTGTACATGGGGTTCCACAGTCTAATAACATGTTATGTTGGAAACTATTTTATTGATTTTTGCTGTTTCTTTGTTAATTTAACGTTCTCTTGTACTGTTGCTGCTTTCCTGCCTTCCAATCAATGCTACTCTGTTTCTCATGCTCGTATCATGTCCCTTTTTTGTGTGTCCACTTCAGTCTTTTTAAGCAAAATTTTTCCAGATACTGCTTTTTTATCTTCTCCTGAACCTCCTTTCAGTCAAATGACTTTGGGGAGGAGGTAGGCATACTATATCACTGTCACTTGGCAGAGCAAGAGAGATCTACATTGCAGAAAGAAACTGTAAACGTTAGTTACACACATGATAGCAGACTTGACCATTTCTATTGGGAAACATATTCAAATGTCCCTTTTTGTCCCCAGATCAAAGCCTTTTATAGAATGTATCTTCAATTTGCAAGGACTGATGGACTCTTCTTGCCAGACAACATCAGCTGGTCTGATATTTGGCTTAATGTTACRATTTTCATTAAACATACTGGAGACCAAAGGCTTGAAGAATTTTCTGTTATCCTAGAAATGTCAAAAACTTTTTAATCAGATCCTTAATTTTCAAATTTYTGTACATTCATGTGGGAGAAAGGTGAAGTTCACTGATTTGAATAAATTGTTTTAGGAAGTTGCTTTGAATTAAAATATTGTACAAGATAAACGATCATTACTAAGTCTGCTTTTAAACTGCATGCTTTGTTACTGTACTTTTCTAGCTTTCAGAATACTGAGGTCCTGACTCATATCCATATTAAGGTATCTTGTTCTGAGAGTGAAATATTACCAGTTATGCACAATGCTGTCAGATTTATGCTGCACATTTTTTCTTACTGCTTGTCAGTTTGGAGAAAATCCTTTTTTATTGTTAAAGTGTAATAATCTGTTTTCTGTGATACTTATTATTACATAATATCTGAGCAGTACAGCTCTTTTGAGGTGCTCTTACTTAAAATGTACTGCACGGGAAGTGTTGATAAGATACAGGTTTGCTTACTGAATCTCTTGACTAATAGTTTATGAAGATATCCTGCTTACTTTTGCTAGTAATTTTTAAAAAAATTTTATCACAGCTGTAGCTTATGTCAGCAGTAACAAAGGAACAGAATTTTGTTCCTAAAGAAATGTGAGCTTAAAAAGGTCAAATGCCTTTATTCATAAATCACTTTGTTACTTGGGAATAATTCATTCAGTGCTTTTTTTGGTATAAATGAAATGGAGAAGACAACCTTTCTTGACTTCAGAAATCACTGCACTGACAGCTAAGTCTTGAAAAGAAAAATCTCTCCCTCCAAACAAAGTGTTTTAATAAACGAAGTTATTGTCTACTGGCATTATTGGACATGTGGTCAGTTGTCATGTTCCTCTGACCAACTGAACAAAGTTTGAACTTCTGTCTAATTGTTCCCCGCTGTTAGGCTACCCTGTCATGATCAAGGCCTCAGCAGGTGGTGGTGGGAAAGGCATGAGAATCGCTTGGGATGATGAAGAGACCAGGTGAGATGCTGTCCAAATGCTTGCCTTGATGAATGCTGCAGTTACCGAAGTCCCATTAAGCCACTGTAAGCTGACAGTTGAGCAGATATGAAATGTTAAACAGAGAAATAGGGTATTATTTAGTTTTCTCCCTTTCAGGTACTGAGCAATATATTTTGGGTGTTTGCATGTGTCTATTTAAAAAATTAATTTTTGCATAAACCTTACAAAACATGATCTGTTAATTTGAGTAAAAAACCAACACTTAGAACTGCCTTTAGTCCCATGATAGACTGTAAATAATATTTTGCTGTATGCCTTTCAGAATGCTCATGTATAATTGTCTGTATGTTAGATAGAATACTTATTGGCCCTGATTMTCAAACATTAATGCATGCCATTAGTTCTGTTAAAGTTGATGAGACTGATTATTCATGTGTGGAAACACATACAGTGTTTCCAGAATGTGCTGTAATAAATTGCATACTTCTGTGTTTAAAATATTTGTCTCGGCAAACTATTGTGCTTTTGTCTGTTTGAAACAATGTTAGTTTAAACGCACAGACATTTTCGTGTCTCTTGATGGTTGTCTGATTCTGAACACTTCAAGATGCTTTGTTAGTGACTGGAGGAGTTTTACAATCCATTCTCTGCTGATATTCTGGCAGTGAGGAGCCTGGTTTCAACGCCATGTGCCACTGATGTTACAGAAAAATGTGTTTTGGGATTTTTCAAAGACTTGTAACAAAAAGCCTATTTGATCCAAAATTAGATCACCTTCTAAATGTTTTCCATTCCACATGGAAAGAGCAGCACATATGCTGGAATCAACTCAAGTACAACTCAAATTTTTTTTAGTTTAATTTAGTCACCTGCAAGATTTCCCTGTCATATTTTTGTGTTCCCTATTAAATTTTTGTTTGTCAAAACCTAAAAACTGGAAAAAAGAACAATGAATGGCTAGAAGTTAAAGTTTTAGGTTTAAAGAAAACGTGGTGGGTTTTTTTTGTACCTTGTTACCTCTAGCTCATTTATATTCAAATCTAAATAGGAAAATAAGGTTTTGCGCGTTAGAATGAAGATCTAGAATAACCTGCTTTCTCACAAGGATGCTTTGTTCCCGCTGCTTTAGAATCCAAAATTACTGCCTTGATCTTGTTCAGGCAGCAATTGCATCTGTTGGACTTGAAAAGAAGGCATTCATTTCTTGTTTTGCTCAGAAAGGAGCAAAGGAGCTCGATCGAAGTAACTGTTTAAAAATCGAAAACTGGATCTAAAATAATGATTGCTAATTTGTTTTGGAGAAAAGTTGTGATTATTTTTTAGAAAGTCACCTGATACAGCTGATTGGTATCAACAGAAGCCAGCTAGGGATGTTCTTTTTTGTACATTTGCATACAAAATTAATTTAGTGATACTACTTTGACTCAGTGATATTTAGTGATATTAGTTTGAGATGCTTGCCTTGTGTGTGGAAAGCCTTTGAAATACCATTCAGCTCCTTATTATTTGCCAGTGGTGCTCTTATAATAATCCTTTTGGCTAGTTATGCTAAGCCTTGT
This sequence comes from Oceanodroma leucorhoa, assembly GCA_030449065.1. NCBI lineage: Eukaryota > Metazoa > Chordata > Aves > Procellariiformes > Oceanodroma > Oceanodroma leucorhoa. The sequence goes on along the minus strand of JASVER010000002.1, from coordinate 7,513,539 downwards.
CTTTACAGTGTAATTTTATAGAGTAATATCTAAAAAGTGCTAAGAGAAAGAACATCTAGAGTGAGTAACAGATCAACACTGGTTACTGATCCTATAGCAAGGAGAAATGCTTATTTTAACATTTACAGGTAGGTAGCAATGAAGTCAAAATTAAATTGGCAAAATACTTGTTGCAGGAAGATAAGTGAGATTAAAAGAATGGAAGATAGAAACAGATTTACTTTGCATTTACATATGCAATAGGGCATTTGGGTTTCTCTTATAGTCTGTCTTGAAGAGATATCTGTGAGGTGGTAAAAGATTTGTTGTACATGTCTGTTAATTGAGTTATGGAACTAAGATTGTTCCTTTTATGTATCCAAAGAAGAACATCTGACTGAGTGTTTTGAATGTGACTCAACTTGTTATTGACAAAACAATGTATCTGATAGTTTTAATATCGCATGAAAAGTTGTTGACCTCATGTATTGTCTTGTTGCATCCAAATCCTAGTTTTCAGCTATTGGTAGACTCTGAGAACCCAGTATCTGAATGGCCTTTTGTATTTCAGGGTTCATAGATGCAAGACAAGTGTGAAGAATTGTTGATAATATTTTGATTTGTAAACTTGCTTTGGCTTTGTCATGTGGGATTAATTCAAAATGCTATTTGAAAATAAAAAAGCCTTATATAAGCTAATTTTGTTTGAAACATACTTTTGGATTTTCAGGACAGTTGAAAATTTTTCTTGTCTCAACAGGCTATGCATAATATTAAAAGAAGGCTTAAATGTGTTGTGTGGTGTGGCATGGAAATAGCCACTGGAAATGGGAAAGACCTATGTGAAAGACTTAATTGCTGCTGTTACAGAATTATTCACTGTGTAACTTCCTGGTGCTTCATCCTTCACATCTCCCAAATATGCCAAATGATGAAAATTTTGTTAGATCCTCTAAATATTACGATATTCTTCCAGCTATAGTTAAGATCTTTGTAACTTTCAGCTAGTATTTCTGACTAGAAATATTAGAATAGTTTTACCATTGTTAGAATTATTTTTTTTCCTTAAAATAGCTCTTCATGTGCATGTGACTGTGGATGGCTGCCATGTTGCCCTCTGCCTCTTTATCTGGGTAGGGCCGCTGTTGTATTTCTTCAGATATGAATCCCTCTTAACTCTCACTTCTATTGCTTTTTTCCAAATTTTGGTCAAGTTCTAGTGTGGAATTTTGTGTGCAGTTCAAGCCACAACCCACATCTGAAATAAAAATAACCCTGTCTTCACTGTCATGTAATCTCCCGAGTCAGTTGTCTTGGTTTGGATAAGTTGAATTTAGGATGCCATTTCTTCACATAATAGCCACTTGAAATTATATTGAAAATGAAGTGCAGATTTCTGAAGAGCAGTTTACATTGAATTCAGGTTTGTAGGTTCTTCACAGCCTGAGAAGGTTCTGCTGCTGTATCTGTCTAAAAGTACTTATGTCTTAGTGTAGCTGATCATGCCAGCTCTGGTCTTGTATGTGAAAGAGCCTCTGTGCTTGCATCCCGAAGAGCCTGATCTGAAAGTGCTTTTCAAATGAAGTTCATTATGAAATACAACAAAACATGACTAGGGTAGGTGTCTGAGTATCTAGACATTTTCTGTATCGTTCCTTCTTTGATTGTGGAGAAACTGAAGGCTCTCTTGCTTTCAGTATGCTTATAACAATTGTAACTGTAACTAAGTCTTTAGGCTTCATGGCCTCAGATGATCTGCTGGTAGCTCTGAAAAGGAATTCACCTGAGGACCCTATCCTCTCCAAAGAACAGATTTAAATTTTCTGGCAGAGATTGTGATGGATCTTCGCACACAAAGATACTTCCTGGCTTGTAGGTTCAGTATCTGAGGTCGTCATACAGGAACTACTGGCCCTTGTTTTAAACTCCATGGATTTGTAGATAGGAATTAGTTTCTTTAGTTAGTGGTTTCAGCTGCAAACATGATAACCTCTAAGTTGGAAATTCGTACTGAATTATCTTCTTACAATTCCCTTTTGAGAAATTTGGAGCTTTGTACTAATTCTACCTCCTCCCCCTCCCCCAACCCCCAGTTGTCTCAACTTCTGTAACTTTTCCTAGATATTGAAATTTTGAAAGCTTTCAACAAGGCAGCTTCCAGCAACAGGTATTTAGAGATATGAAAAATTTTGCCTTTTAACTTACAATAACAGGAAGATATAAATTGTCCTGTTACTTAAATTCTTTCTTGGTGCTTATGCCAGTTTTATGAACTTAAGTCAAACATCTGCTCTCAAATTCCAAGAACCCCTTATAATGTCTCTTCTGTGGTCCTATGGTACCATGCTGTGTTTACTTCCACTGTTCCACAATTGTTGCTCTTCATTGGAATGGTACAACAGTATATGTAGGAGAACTACTAGCAAATCTGTTTTTGTAGTCTGCAATAATTTTCTGCAGTTTCCCATTTTCCTTATACCCAGTTGGAAATGCCCCACTTCAATTTGACCACTGTCCTGTTTTCTTGCTGTGCACTGCAATAAAGAGCTTAGCTCCATTGTCTTAGTAAACTCCTCTTTAAGTACTGGAAGGCTGCTATTAGAAGTCCACTAAAGCACTGTTGTGTTTCAGGTTCAACAAGCCTGGTTGACTGTGCTGGTCCTGGTGCGCTCTGACCATCTTACTTGAGTTTATCAACATCTTTGAGTACTAGGAGTGTCCAAAACTGGATGCAGTATTTCAAATGTGGTCTAACAAGTGCTGAGTAAAGGGGAATAATTGCTGCTGTTGGTCTGCTGGCTATGCTGCAGTCGATACAGCCCACTATTCAGTTCTCCTTCATTACTGTCAGGGTGCACTGTTCACTTGCATCACAGCCCGTTATCCACCAGGACCTCCAAGTCAGCTTAAGCAGCCAGTCAGTTCCACAGCCTGTACTAAKGCAGCGGGGGTTAGTCTGTGCTAGGTACGGGACTCTGCATTTGTTCTTCTGGAAACTTGTAAGATGCTTCTGAGCCCATTCCTCCAGACTGTCTAGGTCTCTCTTAAATGCAGCCTTGCCCTTGAGTATATTGATGACCCTGTTTTAGCGTGGTCCACAGACTGGTGATGGTGCATTCCAGGTCAATGATAAAGAGGTTAAACTGGTTGCAGAATAATAGATTCCTGGGGAAATTCCCTTGTATTGAGTTTCAGGTGGAGGATGAGCTGCTAACTTTGAGCCCAATGATCTAGCCAGTTTTTCACCAATCTCGTTGTGCACCTATGTAGACTGTAACGTTCCACCTTTGAAATAATGATGCTGTGGGAGACCATTAAGGTCTTGCTGAAGTTAAGGGAGATGGTATCTACTGTCTTCCTGTAGTTCATAAGTGTAGTAATAAAAGGTAAGCAGATTGGTCAAGCATGATACTATTGGTAAATTCAGTCTGTTCTCAGTCACTTTCTCATGTGTCTAGAAATGGCTTTCAGGAGATCTTGCTCCATGACTCTTCACCAGAATTAAAGTGAGGCGGACCAGCTTGTAGTTCTCCTGATTCTTTCATGCTCTCCTCAAAGATGGGTGCAATGTTTATCTTCCTCTAGTAATCAGGAATTTCTCCTGACCTCCACAGCCTTTCAAAGATGACAGAGCAGTCTCACAATGACATAAGCTACCTCTCTTAGCATCCCATCTGGTCTTACTGACTTGTATGGGTTGATTTCTCAAGAGATCCTTGATTCCATCCTCTTCTGCTACTGGTAATTTTTCTTCTTCAGCCCATCTAATGTCTGTGTTGAGAAGTTCCCAACATCTATCAGAAACTTGTGGTCTTCTGTGTTGCTTTTCCAACAGATATCAGAGAGGTTAGTTTCCTGTTTTAAAAAAAAAAAACAACCCAAAACACAACAGCGGAACACCACCTGTCTGCCCCCCAGAAAAACCCCCAAACCACTAACAAACCAAAAAACCACCTCTCCCCCTCCCAAACAACCCACAGCCCCCAACACCCAAAACAAACCCACACAAACACTCAAGGTCTCAGAGACTTTGAGTTGCTTAAAGAAGAATTTGTCTACTTTGTCACCTTGAGCCAGGTGGACTGTTRAGAAATTTGCACTGCAGTATTACCCTTACTGGCCTCTTCCTTGATCCAGACCTTCCAGCTCTCACCCTCTTGCCCTTTCCTAAGAAGAGATCTGTATATTTGACCTGCCCTTTCACAAAAAGGGCAAGCCTATCCTACTGCCTGCCTTAAAGATTGGGTAGCCGTTCATTGCAGCACTGCAGTTGAGACCTGTCCCACCAAGTCAGCTATCCTAAGGATGTTGCAGTTCTGTGTCTGCATGCAGGCCGCAGCTCCTGTTTGTTTCCTTGGCCACATGCCTTTATGTACAGCTGCTTAAGGTGGACCTCTTGATTCCACCCTCCTCCCCCATCCCCCCCTGAAACCTCCAGGCTTTGACTAGTGTGCAGCTCCCACTAGCATGACCCACCCTGCCCCTGAGGAGGGGCAGTGGTGTTCCCTGCCTGCCTTAGGCATGCGCTGTGGTGGCCTTTCAGTCCCCCTTCCCTAAGCCCAACTTGGRTGAAGGCATCTGATGTGTGATGGGTACTCCTGTAACTGGGGCTGTGGAGTCACCTTGTGTACTGCATGGGGCCATACTGTTAGCAGTGCTCCAGCTTACCTGCTCCGTGGCAGTGTGTGTCTCCAGGTGGCTGACCTGGGGCGTGACTCATCTGTGCAGCAGGCAGCTATGGGCCTCTTTTCATCATGAACTGGTCTATCAATCTATGAGTTGGGAAACAGCTAGCAGAAGCTCATGGAAGCACCTAAAAGCAGCAAATCTGCATCTAGGAAAAAAATGAAACTGCCACTAAAAGTTACTGAGAAACGAAGAAAAACCTTAACTCAACAGAAAATCTTGCCTGAAAAAATAAATGAATTGCAACCAAAATGCCACCCCTTCCGCCCCCAAAGCCTTCTGTCAAAACTACCTCTACCACCAACTCCTCCTTATGAGAAAATACCAGAAGTATCTCCTGCCAAAGCCCCTGTTAAAGCCCCTCTTAGCTGCTGCTGTTTGCTGTCCTCCTTCCATAGTGGTTCAGCTGGTGTCYCTGTAGCGTGGGATGCCCAATATTGTCTAATGAACAGTCCGTCCTCCCCCCTCCCTGCCCCCTGGTCTAGCGCAGGTGGCTGGCACTCGAAAACTGTGAAGATGGCCATGTTAGTAGGTGATCAGTGATTTGGAGTGTGGGTCTGCGCAGAGCCCCTGCTCAGGAATCCTCTGACCAGGGTGCCTCTTTGCTTTGAGTCATAGTGTAGAGGTATCGATGATGGTCTTCATATAGGTGAGGTACATCAGCCTGAATGGTTGTGTCTTTTCAAACATTAGGGCTTGATTAGGCTGCAGACAGCATGTTGCTTGCACGGTAAACTGTACCTGTGCCCAGACAGGGGCAGTAGGCTCAGGTTTCCCTGTCCCAAGTTTCCCTGCACTTCCCTTCTGCGTTTAGCATGGGCAGGAAAGTTTTGGACTTGGTTGCACATATCAGTACAGTTGTGCTGTGTGGGTAGCGTCTTCCTTGCAGTGAGGCTCTGTAGGGCTGTTGCTTGGTGAAAGGATAATGCTTCAAATACAAATTCTCTTCTAGCCTAAACAGCTGCTTKCTTTTTTTTTTTTTTTTAAATATTCRTAAAGAGACTCAGACCCATCTCCATTTAGTTAGTATGATCTCCTTAAGGAAGGTGAAGTGTGTTTATGGTAATTTTTATCACTGAACAAATGCAACTGCACAGATTTATAAGATACAAACAAGGTCAGAATACCTGACCAAGATAGTAATTCCTGTTATACATAATTTAAAAAGATTTACAGAGGTATGGATTAGATAATTAAGCACCTGACTTTTTTTTTTAACAAGTATTGCAGTTTATATTTCTAATTAGCACATACTTCAATGAAGGAAAAATAGTCAATTGTGCACAAAACTGTCTGATAGAATGTTTACAAAAGGAAACAAAGCCTTTGATATAGGAGTTAAAATAGCTCTAAATCTGTTTCAGTAAGCTCAAACAGTGTGTATGGCTGTCTGTTGCCGCACTTTGGTTTTTTGGACAGATCAGGTAGTGTACAGAATCACAGATTTTGATGTCCCTTTTTCTCTTTATTGAATAATACAATGTATTGAAATTAAATATGAATTTAGGAAAGATTGTATATTGAATATAATATCTCAAAATTATAGTATGTATTACTTCACAATTTTAAAAGAAGGTGAAGAAATACCTTTAAACATACACATCTCTATACTTTAGATTTACCTATCTCACACTTCTATTATCCGAGTTTTGTTTGTGGAATTGAACTAGATTCAAGTGATGGAAAGCATGGAAACTTCAACTTGTTTGTGCCATAGTTCTTATTTGGGGCACAAATATCAGGGCTGCTGCATTTCAGTAGTCAATCTCACGGAAATATACCCCAAGTTTTCCATATGTRTCAACATAAATGGGACTACTAAGCCTGTAGAAAAGTTCTGTGGAGCCTTTGGGTCCCTGCACTATGGTGCATTTCACCCCGAGAAAGCTGTACATGAASTTGACTGTCAGCAGTTATGCCCCATAGGAGTAATCTTTCTGCCATGAAAAATAWAGTCAATAAATACAGTATCTTACAATCTTTATTTGTTTGAGTAATTACATACATAGAAGATAAAATAGAGGGAAGTATACGGAATGCACAGTATAACACTCAATTATACTTTAATGCAGGGAAAAACTAGTAGTACAGCTGGTATGCTCTATAAAGTGAATATTGCATCTTCAGGTTGTGAGTTCAGCGATTGAATTGACAAGGTCTGCAATATTGTATCTGCAGTTCTTTCATCTAATTAATGTGCAACTAACCTCTGTTATTCCTGAGTGTTAAGAGGGCTGTGTACCTTAAATAATGGTGAGCTTCACCTTTACTTCTGTATAACAAGTACTTTGTAATTAGTGATTTTTAAAATTTGATTACTTCATTACTTTTGCAGAAGAAAATGCCAGTAAAGAAAATTCATACAAATAATTGTCAGAAATGCTCAAACTTTTCAAACACACTGAAATTSTCTGTGCTTTGAAAATAAAACTTTTTTGTCTTTGTAAGAAAAGAAAGAAAAAAGAGATGCTCATTAAAGAATCAAATGCAAATGGTAAAATTTGGTTTTCGGATGTGTGTGTTGATTGATGAAAACTGCCAGATGACTGGAATGAATAAGTGTTGTTCTTGTATACTTCAGAACTTAACTTTTCAAATACAGATTATTCTTTTTGTTTTCATTATTTAAGGGAAGGTTTTAGATTTTCATCTCAAGAAGCTGCTTCAAGTTTTGGTGATGATCGCTTACTGATAGAAAAGTTCATTGATAACCCTCGTCACATAGAAATCCAGGTTTGTATTATTATTATTATTTATTATTTAGTTAATAAAATTTGAGCTCCTAAACTAATGAAAGTTCAAAATGTTTCAAACACTCTGCTAAAAGAGGCCTAGTCTCTTGTGTTTTCCTGTGTCTTGGGCCATTGGTCAAACTACATGGCTATCRTGCACAATACAGCCTTCCTGTTTTTATTCTCTAGCCTTTCTTTAGCAGGAAAACAATGAACTGCGCTCAATTTGTTGGAAAAAAAAATTAAAATGGTTGTAGGCATCTGTCCTGAGGGCTGGAACTTGAACTATGGATCCTGATTGCAGTGCTTGAGTGCAGCAGAGGATGTAGGAGTTCAAGCACTGCCATGCTTAACCTTTTTCTTGCAAGCTCTAGRTGGTTTTTGTCAGTATTTTGGATTCTGTTCTGAAGTATCTAATGCTCCCTGGGAACTCAGAAGGATTTGTGTCCCATTTTGGGCAGTTTGTGATTCAAAATCAGGTGTATTCTCCTTAACTTCTGGATTGTGACTGTTTATATCATTTATTGGATCTAGTGTTAAGCCAGATGTACTAATGCAAAACAAGACTTGTTTGTTTTGGACAGGCTCTTTARCAAAATTATGATTTTAAAATTTGTGATGTAGTTGATCTTACATAGGCGACTAAATTGTGTTTTGTCAATAGCCTTGAAATAATCTTTCCTGACAAGATATTCATGTGGAGTATGTCAGTTTCCTCAACAGAAATTTCATTTATTTTTGTCCAAAATCTAAACTCTTTCTAAGTTGTGGCATGTTTTCTTTTACAGTGAGAGCATGAAGTATTTTGACTGTAGCTCAATAACTGAATGAACTAACAACAATAAATTTGATACTGTGGAATGATTTGTAGGAGAGAAATATTTAATGTTTTTTACTCCACCAGATATGTGCCCATTCAAACCTGATACTTCCTATGTTTTTATTTATTTTAAATTTCCATATAAAACTTGCCTGTGCACAGGCTAACTTATTGYATATGTGAAATGAAGAAACAGTCTGCAAAAATGAAATTTAAACCCCAACCTATTCTCTTTCGAAGGCTCACGGGAAGGTATATAGTGAACACTTAGTTTCAGCATTAATCTTAGGTTACACAAGAGGTCAGATTGCTAGAGCTTCTTCCTATGTTCTCTTGCTATGGCTAATAATTTTTGGCTACCCATGTCTTTGTTTCTTTCTTATTTTTGTATGTGAATCAGTACACCTTAAACGTCTGTTCCTTTCAGTGCTTGCAGATTTGGGAGCTTCAGCAGCTTCCTACTTGACTCTTTGATGACTAAAGTTATATGAGAATGATTCCTCCATAGTTTCATGAGTTGGGGGCAGATTTTACATTGTCTTGATTCTTTTAGGTTTAAAACAGGCTACCTCAAAAAAATTAAGCACTACTGTATTTAAGAACAGTTGAATAATTTCACCTAGATTAAACAAAATAGCTTTGCCATTAATAATTCATGGTTTTATTTATAATAAGTGTACAATGAATGTTGTTTTCCTTACACAAACACTTTGATGGTACCTTTTAACAATATCATAGCATATCATTTTAACTTCRTGTTCTAATCAGCTTTAGGACGTTGACCTTGGTTCATTTTCAAACTGCTAAATATACAAACAATTTGAGACCAGATGCCAAATATTTATTAATTTAGCAGTAACTTTTAAATAGAACTTTTTTTAACATTCTCATATAGCTCCAAAGCATTGGTACTTAAAATTGTCAAATAAGGGGTTTCCTGTGTCTAGCTATAAAACAATCACTTTGAGAAACATGAGAAAAGACTAAAACAATTAACAGGAAAATCAAGTCCAAATAGACTTTATGCTTGAACTGATTTGAAGTGTTGTTCTCCTGAAATATCTGATATAAAGGACCTGAGTTTAAAGTAAGACTACATGGAATGTCTAACTATTACTTGGCTAAATAACAATCTTACAACTGGAAATAGAATTTAGCTGAATCATGTAGGAGAGGTTGCAATATGTTATATTTAATTATTTTGGTATATAGATGTACATAGCATACACTAATGTAATAATCATCTAATCCCACAAAACAGAACATTTTCTTTTAGCAATATTTAGATATTTAGAAAAAAAGCAGTAGCTGTGACATGGATTTTTAGTGAGATGTGTCCTGGAATCTCACGTCATCTCAGATATGATGATTTCAACATTCTGTAAATGTCTTCTGAAATATAATTGTTTTATGAAGTAAGTATCATCTTTAGTTTCTGATAATGAAAACAGTGGGCCCAAAACGAAAGTGGAAGCCTAACACTAATTGCTGTTTGGCTTATTCTATTTATAATTACATTTTCATAGTAAATGCTCATGCATGTCTCTTTTTGAGCCATATTAACTAATAAAGGAAAAACATTTATTTTAAGATCCAGGTTGCAGAAATTAAGTAGGATACAAGAAAAGTCCTGAAGTGAAAGAAAATATTTACTAGTTTGCTTGAAAAATATTTTATTATCTCCTTCAGGAAAATACAGAGAGAGAGMGCACAGGAAATAATTTCAATTTAAATACTCCAGGACTTTTTGGTTTGTTTCTTTTGGTGAGGCTGAATTCTGTGGAAAGTTGTAGGCTTTCTAACARTGAAACACATGTGTTCACAAGGAATCATACTACTTACAGGACAGCGATTTTCCTGAGTACCATGCTATGCCCTAGAGGTACTGTTTCAATACTAAAAAAAGAACAAACAAAAAAAAAAATCAAAAATATCTTTTGTCCTCCCAAATGAGTTTTTGCAGAGCTCCTTGATACTTAGGTCTGGATTGGATGAGTTAAGACTTGGGTAGGAAGTTGCTTTAGAYGTTGCTGGTGCGTGGGGTTTTTTTTGTGTTGTTTTTTCTTTTGGCTTTGTACTTAGTCACCTGTTACAGAATCTAGCAGTTGGCTGGAGTACCCTCGTGCTGCCACTACTAAACCTCCCCCTGGGCAGGGAAGAGGGTTTTGGGATAAGCTGTAGTTTAGGAACTCGCAAAGTCATCCATCTTGTAGAACTCTTTGGAGGGGATTTTTCCCCTAGAAAACTCCATAAATTTATGGGAGTGCAACAGAATTTCTGAGGAAAAAATAAGTCTGATCCTACAGAGTGCAGAGCACTCTGGGTCTGATGGTGCACAGTGCACGCGAGTTGTCTTCATGAGATCAGTGCCTTGTTTGCAGTCACATCTACTCAGATTATTCACGCATCAGCAAACATTGGTGTCATAGATGCAGGAATTCATCTTGCTTAGTGCCATGCTCGCTCTGTGGTGCTAAAAGGAATAATAAATAATACAGATTCATTGTCACAAACGTGAGTAGATACGGTTGAGTTCACGCAGTTTGAAATAGATTGTCTCCTTTTTTTATCTTGTCTGTTTTCAGTGTGGAGCTGCACTATTAAAGAATGAAGCATGAATATTGGCACAGGTTCCCGCAGATCAGAGCAGGAAGATGGAAAAAAATGGATTAGAGGGAAAATTTTATAAGGAAGAAAGGGAGCAGGTGTGGTCTGCAATGAAAGAAATTGTTCCAAGAATAAATGTAGAGTATAAGATTGGAAGGAGTCTACTTGAATCCTCAAATCCAGTATCCCGCTATTGGAAGTGGCTGCGCCGTGCAGTCGATTTCATAAMGGGATAGAGTTCCTTTTCTTACTTTCCCTTCCAGTTTGAAGCTGCAGAATCAACTTAGAGTTCTGTTATGCCAAACTTGTGTTTTTTCTAACGTGTAATTTAGGTAGTTGGATCTAGATGCTTGACTGTATGTTTAGCTCTTCCATGAACTGAAGCTGCAGCCAAGAACTGTAGTTGACACCTGATTTTTTAGAAATTCCTTGAAATTTACTGCTTTGATTTCCATTGAAAGTATTGAGGAAGTAGCAAATTTTATTCTTCTTAATAAAAGATTGCAAAGTTTCTGAAGACTGTCGTCTTCGTTAAAGACAGGGTGCTGTGGTTTGCCTACTGTGAGAAGGCTCCGTTAGCCATTGTTTCTGAAAACTTGTGTGTGTAATTCAGGAGCAAAATTTGGCATCCTTTGAGATTTTTCTCTCCTTCGTTGACAGAAGATATTGCTTAACAATATGCCTCTTAGTAATTTCATTATGCAATACAATTTTAAATGCTTGAAAATGTAGTTTTAATCTTATTTCAGTCTTTTTATTTCTGATTTCTGAACTTTTTGGAGCTTCTTACAAATTTTGAAGTGAGTGGTTTTTTGCCATATATAGACTCTATATAGAGGCTTTAAAATAATCCTGTTCAGAATTTGAAGGAGCATTCARTTAGCATTTCATATACAATTAATTTTCTACACTAGCATTTTTTTCCCAACCGTTATTTCTAGATTGGAAAAAAAATATTTTTAAATTAAACTGAATGCTACATAATAGTRCAATGTCAAAAGGCCATATGCATATACCTGTTTGTTAATAGCAGTGTGTTATTGTTTTAGGTTTTGGCAGATAAACATGGTAATGCCTTGTGGTTGAATGAAAGAGAGTGCTCCATTCAAAGGAGAAACCAAAAAGTTGTGGAGGAAGCACCGAGGTATGTATACTAGGCTCTTGATGCAGCTTCATAGTTACTGAAAGCACTTTTGGAAAGCTGCTGATCTTATTTATTGTAAAAATACAAGCAAATTTTATTCTATTAAAAACCACAAAGAAAATAAATAAATGTTTAAGTTATGGTAATTTGACTGTAATGCAATTTTGATGTTCTACTTGAGAGTGTTTTGATCTTGCTTCATGATGTCTTTCTGTAAGAAGAAAACAGGTGGTGTTAATTTTTGTCATAATCTTGTATAAAATGGATATGGATCTTACCAATCAAATATATGTGGTGTATGAGATGGCTTTCTTAATATATCTGAGATATTTTTCCTTTTCCTTGCCATTCAACTTTTGGATTTAATAGTAAAATAAAGTATTCATTTTACCACAGATACAGATGTTTGAYTATGTTATAGTAATTGTGAGAGGGCCAGATAATACTGTTTATTTCTATCTGGAATGGAACACGAAGTACTAAATACTTTGTGCCACTTTTAGTACCATTCATGGTAGTGAACTATAGATGTAGGTGTCCAGTAACTCAAAAGTACTAAATGATATTAATCCCATTGATTTCAAATGGAGCTGAAACACGTTGCTGCTGTGCAAGGTATGGTCTTGCTGTGTTTTCTGTTGCATGGCATTCATCAGAGAATATGTGTAGAAAAAAGGRCAGAAGGAAGTTCTGATTTCTGAAAACCAGACATAAGTATATCACTACCCGTGGGAATTCCCAGTGTAATGTGTTCACCAGCTGGGGTGGATTTGCCATTATTTTATAGCACAGAACTATGATGCAACAAATTAGGATGTGAGGAAAAGCACACCATTCAAATGATGATTATTTAGAGGCAGCATATAAATTAATGTTGGGTCATAATTGTGGGACTGGCACCGTTTATGACCTAGATTTTAAATTAAAAAACAAAGTTTAAATCTAAGGATACAAACCCACTAATAAATGCTTAAGTAGCTGGTTGTGCTTGTGGATTTCTCGGAARCCTTATGCCTAAAGATCTTACTATGGTTTTGTTTGTGAAGTGTGATGGCTTCAGGTCCCGATATAATGTGCGTGTGCATATATGTATGCCTAAGCACTTAAGAGAGGAGTCTTTTGCCKCAGGAGTACATGTAAGGCGCTGCCTGCCACTACTGCCTGCTCATTCTCCATGCCTGTGGTCAATTAAAGGAAGTGATATCTCTTTCTTTCACCAGCCAACTGTGATCAGAGTGTTTTCTTCCATCAGAAATATCAGCCTTTTAACTTTCTTGGGCTTCTCTGTTGGAGTTGCCAGTAAGTTTTCTCATACCTTCCTATAACTCTACAAGAGCGTGGGCAAGTCAATAGCTTCCAAAATTTGTCGTGAAAACTCTTCTTYCTTCTCGTTGTTGAATGTTTTAGACTCTGCCAGACTTTTACTGACAGCTTTGGAAGCCTTATCTGCCTTACAGCCACTTGCAGTTGGCTGCAGAATCCATTTATTTACAAAGGGTTACAAGGCTGTTGCAGATAAGCAGGGCACTAACTTCTGTGAGACACCGTAGAGACCCTAAAGCCTGAAGTTAGYCCTTCCTGTGAATGCTGTTTCAGTTAGTCTCGTTGATTAATGACTCCTGGAAGCGCCTCTTCTTGTATGGCTGGGTGGAGGAAATATGAAGTCCTCAGTAGTCCTTTTTTTTCCCTCTGATTTTAAATGGTAGCTGCCATTAAGAGCTCTGAAATAGGTTGAAGCTTTTTTTTTTTTCTTCTTTCATGAAGCCCAGGAGATAGGGATGCTATGGGCTAAAATGTTTGTYGTTTGTACAATTTAGGGCTTTTGACTCTTATCTTTTTAAGCCTCTTTTGATTTACTTCTTTTCTGTGATGATGTTTTCTTAAGTATCTAGTTTAAGAGACTGATTGTTGAGGGCCTTTTGGCTTTGAGAATAATCCCTATGATTTTCTTAAAGCTAAGTCTGCTGTTGAACTTACCCTTATGGGATCATTTHGTGTTTGAATCTCCAGTTTTCCTAGGGAAACTGTCTCCTGGGGGAGAAAAAAAAAAAAAAATCTCTCTTTTGAGGAGAGAAAGCTCTTATTTCACAACCTGATGAGGTTACAGCATTCAAGGGAGCCCTGGTGTTCACAGTGGTCAATCGCCCAGTGTCAAATAGGAGACCAACAAACTTTGCTTATACCCTTTTTAACGTAGTCAGTTGTCCTACTCTGTTCTGGGAAGCACAGACAATAAGACACATCTGATCATTGCCAGTTTTTTAGTTAGTGCTGAGACAAGTTAGTACAACACAAAACTTCCAGTGATTTACAGTAATTTTCTTTGCTTCTACCTTCACACCTTTTTGGAAGATGCTGTTGGCTACTCATTTCACCACAGAGGCTGAAATTTAAACAGACGAATAACRTTTAATAGTCTGTTGTTCCTTAGTTCAGTTTTTGTTCTTCCTCTGACCAAACTCTTCTCTATACATTTTCAGGGACAGTTGCTATGAGACGGTGTCCTTTGGCAAGAAAAAACGCGCGGGTGTGGTTGTATTTTCCTGTCTGCTATAGTGATTAATAAGGGATTCTTCCCCATGTGGAGAAACAAGGCCCGTAAACTTATCAGAAAATCCATTGATCCTTTAGGATCAGTCTAAAGTAAATGGATCAATGGAAAGTAAATATACAAGAGTGTTAGCTGACTTCCTATTCGATAACTGGAGCTCAAAGGAGTGCTCTTAAACTTCACTTTGGTGAGAGCAGTGTCCTATCTAACCATTTCAGAACCTGTTAGAAGCTTTTTAAAGCACTTTAACTTTTGCCTCACCACCTGGGTGAAGGAATATCCAGCTGTTCAGAGGCACTTGGCTATCTGTACTATTTGGTGCCCAAAGTTAAGATTTTGGAATACTGTAATGGAGAAGTGCCACACAAAGGCCCTTCCACTCCCTGGGATCATCCAGCACTATCCTTTGCTTTAGCAGTCAAAGAGAGTAAGCATTTGATCCTCCATGGAATACCATTTAGAATCATAGAATCATTTAGGTTGGAAAAGACCTTAAGATCATTGAGTCCAAATGTAAATCTAACACTGCCAAGTCCACCACTAAACCATGTCCCTAAGCACCACGTCTACATGTCCTTTAAAGTGCCTTTGGGGATGGTGACTCMACCACTTCCCTGGGCAGCCTGTTCCAATGCTTGACTACCCTTTCGGTGAAGAAATTTTTCCTGATACCCAATCTAAAGCTCCCCTGGTGCAACTCTTGTCCTATCACTTGTTACTTGGGAGAAGARACGGACACCCACCTCGGTACAACCTCCTTTCAGGTAGTTGTAGAGAGTGACAAGGTCTCCCTCAGCCTCCTTTTCTCCAGGCTAAACAACCCCAGCTTCCTCAGCTGCGCCTCATAGGACTTGTTCTCTAGACGCTTCACCAGCTTYGTTGCTCTTTGGACACGCTTCAGCACCTCAATGTCTTTCTTGTAGTGAGGGGCCCAAAACTGAACACGGTATTYGAGGTGCAGTCTCTAACTCTCATATTTCAAAATGTTGAGCTTCAAGACACTGGGTGTTAAACCTTCCCTCTACATTTTCAGGCCTTTCCTGGACAAGGAATGATGGAACAGCGCCCTGCCATTGTATTCTGTACTAGCATGCAAGATCTGTATTAGCATCCACAGTGAGCAAGTCCTTAGCACTTGCTAGCTGCCTGGTTATTCCCCTTTGTTGTCTCTATTTTCCTCCAGTGATTCCATGTCCTTTGGGTTAAACCTTAGCATCCAAGACTTTCAGGATAAGGTGATTCTTAGGACAGTCTCTCAACAATTTCCCAAAATTTCCCCGACTTTCATCTCAGRCAGGAAATAAGTTGTTTATTATGTTTTTTTTTCTTCCTAGCTGCATACATTCAGAGTTGAGATTGCCTTATCTGTCCTAGGTGTTAGTTTTGTGGTGTGTTTTTAAATTGAAAGATGTTCTTTCAGTTCAAAGGACAAAAATGTTTCTTTCTATGTCTGCCTGTGACAGAAAGATCTAAGAGGCAGGAGATTTAAAAGGGAGGCTAGTTTTACCAGTAAGTTACTGCATTAGAATGCAAGTGAAACAGTGAAACTATTTTTGTGACCTTTTTTGCATGCTCCGTTGTTAGCTTCTCTTAGGAGTGTTGCTGTCCTTGGAAGGTACACAGACAGCAATTTCTTTCACTTTCTCCAAGCACTAAGCGCTCTCTGAAAGATTTCAGTATGATGCCAGGTACTTCAGGATCATATTCCAGATTAACTGCCAAGGTGCTACTTGAAGCCACTGACAATTTGAATGAATGTATATAGGCAAGAACTTAGCAGAAAGGTATGTTATTGAAATAGGCTCTATGTACAAGCTCTCCTTAGAGTTGTGCTGCATGTATGTATATCGGACTCTACATTTCCTATCACTCTGGCTCAAAATCCTTGAAGGACTTGGGGTTAAGAGAAACAGGGAGCCTGTTCTGTTTGTGACTGTGTACATGATTCATAGGTGGGGCACAGTTAGATGTGGGGGCAAAACTGTTCTCAAATACTTTAGCATATTTATGCCCATGGTGCCATAGTACATAACAGATATCTCAAAGGAGAATGGTTTTTGTACGTAAGTAATCTTTTTAAACAAACAGTATGCCTAACTATTTCCTAAAAGCARCAGGTAAGCTGACCTTGACATTTAGAAAATGAGGGTATTATTCTCTCCCAGTGTAGTGGTATCTTCAGTGGTATCATCATCATCTACTGATGATATTTTTTTTKGGGGGGTCTAAGCTTTGCAGTAAATTTCCACTGACAGTGTAACAGTCTGTACTTTTCAAAATCTCGACCTTATCTGTGAATGAAGGTGGTGAAGATATTTTGACAAACACTATCTGATGAACTAGAAGTGGAGAGGTAACATCTTGCCCATGTGGTCATCTCTCTGGATGTAGAAACAATGGAACAAACCAATTATATTGTCTTTGATCAACTTTACAATAGCTTGAAGAAGGTCTTATGAGTGAAATGTCAGGTCTGATCTTACTTTTTCTTTTTGGTGCTTTTATCTTGTGAATCCTTTTTATTTTGCAGCCTTCATGCTGCCATACGAGCTATTGGTCGAAAGAATAACAGGTATATGTGTGAGAAAAAGATTTGAAGTCAGGTTTATAATGCTGTGTTTTCAAGTGATGCCTAATTAGATTGGAGAAGAGTTATTTCAGTTGTAAAAGGTGCATTGTTAAAGAAGGGGGAAACAAAGTATATGAAAGGTAAAGCAGCAGAGGGGAATAGGAAGACTTYGGTTAATTAACCTAGCTGATTGCAGGGATGATCCAGTCATTTTAGAGCATAAAGCTTAACCACGTGGCAGAGATCAAGTTTAGCAGTGTGACACCTCTGTTCCATTCTTTGGCTACAGCAGGAGGTGAACAGAGAGATCTCAGACCTACATTTAACAAACATAGGGAGGACACCACTGTAATAAAGGGGAGTAACTGTCTTTCATCCATATGAGAAGTAATAATGGTTATTCTAGAAATAGAGTATGAAGCCAATATTGAAAAGGTTCTGTACTTCATAAGCCACTCATTGATCAAAGCCCTGCAGAAACCCTAAATTGAATTATATGTTGTTGATTTTGTGTGATGTATTATTCTCTTATTGAATCAAAATAAGAAACATTATGAAATTCTTTTACGTTACCAGTGCCTATTTTTCATAGGTACGACAGAGTTTTGCACATTTTCTGTTTTTTCCTTTGATCTGGTATAGGATCTGATAGCTTTCTTGGGATCAGACTAGACTTCCTTTTCCTGTTGATCCCGTTGTTTGCCAAGAAAGAAATTTTTTCCTAAATTCTGAAAACGCGTGCCCTACTGTCCATCAGAACCTGCCCATGTGGGCACTGGAAGGACAGAGGTGCTAAGTAGCACTTTTCCCATAAAGAAAAGGATTCCATTGTCTCCCAGTTTGCCTAGATATTTCCTCACTTTTTGTGTCATGTCAAATGTGGTTTGTTGTGACTGAAGTCTTTAGCTCTTCTGTGAGTTCAGGTCTCCTTGAAAAACGCCATAGTAAGTACTGAAAGGTAAGTCCTGACCCAGCACTGGCTTCTGTCTGAGTGCAGTTCTGGGCCCCAGAAGGAGCTTCACTGACTTTGATGGGGCCACTTCAGATATATGGAGGCTCCTGATTGCCCCTTCGCAGAATTAGGACTCACTGTTGAGGGCATCTCTAGAAGTAGGTAACACTTGGTATTTTTGTTTTAAACAGTAACTTAGAGGTAAGGTACAAATGACTTCCTATTCCCTTAAGAAAAGTACTTTTAAAATGATAGCTGAGTTATGTGCCTAATGTAAGTCATCGCAGAAATACAATAAGCATGTTTATAAGCTTATATAAGATGAACTGCTACATGTTGCCTTTCATTGAAGGTCAGTGTATCAGTGTGGGAAGCGACCAGTTTCACAGCTTTGATGGAAAGCCACAGAAATTTCTCTAGCTCTAAATTAACAATCTGCGTAGGTTAATCCAAATTTGAATTTGTAGTACAGAGGAGAGTAACAAGCAGAATATGTACCTTCCCAAGTCTTTCAATTCACTGGACTGGTGGAAGTGGCATGTTTCTCTCCTAGAATGAGAAGGTTTGGCGTTTGCGCAGTGTTCACAGTGGTGGTAGCTGAGCTGCTCTTTGGGTGCCCTTGAGTGTGTCCAGGATTTGTGGAAAGGAATGAATTGCAATTAACAAACACGGATAACTAGTTTTCAGCTTACAAGTAAAGCTGAGAGAGGAAATACAGGGTATGAAGGTTTAAGTCATTATATTGTTGACGGTGTTTTAGTTAAATACTATGAATGCCCAGATTTTCTTCATTGCAATCTTACTCACATAAGAAGYCCGAATAAATACTTCATTAATTTCCAAAACTACTTTATTGCATAGAATATCAATGAAACAGCCACGCTGTTTTAATTCAGTCAGAAAACAGAGTTCCCTGAGACCTTCTTTGTTGTATTTTGGCATTCATATTTCCATTGGGTGGATTTTTTAGTTGCATTTTTTTTTTTTGCAAATAGATATGCCTTCTAAAATATCATGGATTTGTATGTATTTATTTTCATTTAACTTACATTATTATAGATCTCAGTGTTCTAAAAAAGTTGTGTTCTGTTATTTTATATTTTACAGAATACTGTTGTTTATCCTGAATTTCCTGTACATTAGCAGTAATTGCGAAGCATGCAGTATGTCTGCTTAGGAGCAACATAAGTGTAAAGGCAGACATTTGACAGTCTTGACATGTTTTCATAACTTAAATAATGCTGTCCTCTTTTGGTGGTAGTTTAAGCAGAAGATTAAATGATTTAATTATTACTATTTTTTTAACTAAAGAAAGGCATTGTTTCTGTATTGTAGCACTTTTCTAGACCCTGAAACTCGAAGAGCCATGGGAGAACAAGCAGTAGCTCTTGCCAAAGCAGTAAAATATTCCTCTGCTGGAACAGTAGAATTCCTTGTGGACTCCAGTAAGAATTTCTACTTCTTGGAGATGAATACTAGACTTCAGGTAAGAAAAACAGCTCTTCAGATTCAGAAAAGTGTTATTTAAAAAAACAGAACATAACCTCCTTCCATACTTAGGGGTCTGCTCCTGCAAAGACTTACACATAACTAACTTGAYGCATGTGAGCACTTTCCACTGAACTTAAAAGATCTACTCACTTAAATAAGCCTGTGTATACAAGGCTTTGCAGCAGTGAGCCCTTGCACAGCACTCAAGTAAGTGTTCAGAGCTTTTGCTCTTTGTTACACTTGACCTAAAGACCTTGCAAGAGGTCACTGTTAAGTGCCACTGTGAGTTCGCAGTAAGTGGCTAGCCACTGTGCTCTGATGCTTTTCCCCACTGGTCCCTGAAGTTTCGTTTTTATTTTTTATACTTTGATGATTGCTTGCTGAGTTTCTGTAGGAGGGTGATTAAAACTATATGTGTATATCAGCAATAAAAACACTAGCAATCTACATRTGATTGAAATTGTGACTGGAATGCAACTGTGTAGAAAACATGCTGACATGGCGTAGGATTTTTGTAACAACACATGTAGCCAGTAGTAGATGGTATAAGGTACACTGCAAATGAATGAACAAACAGTGTTTTATGGAGGACCCCCTCTACCTCTTATTTGACTRTTATAATGCGTTTCTGGTCATAATTTAAGAAAATAGGCACATAACTTAAAGTCTGGATATCATTCTCAAAGACAGGAAGAAAGTTCAACTTGTAAACAAGTAAATTCTGTCATCTTTATCCTCCTTTTCTCACTTTGTTAAATAATGCCAGAAGGACTGAAATGTGGAATCAAGCAATAGAGTGATTAGCTGCTTATTCTGTTTCAGCTACGTTTCGTTAGGGCTGTGTCCTGCCTGCTGCTTGTACATATGGGCAGTGATGGAGCATAAAGACATCATCGTAATTCTGACATCTTTGTATGACTTTGTATAACGGCTGGGTAAATTTATGCTTTGGGCAAAGAAGTGAGAGAAGATTTGGGGTATGAAGGGAGAATGGGGGTGTTACAGTCTTCCCCCTGTACTAGGGTAAGACTACTGGTAAAATTTGCCTTGCTTTGCACAGGGCAGCAGTGTTTTTTGGAATTAGTCATGACAGTTATACTTCACATGCTTTCGCTAGGAGTTTGCTAGGCACAATCTGGTCTACCTTAGATTCAGTTAGAGAGGGTGGTGGTTAACGGCAATGTATAGTTCATTAAAATATTATGAAGAATTTCTGTCTCTTTGGTCATGTTCTTTACACTTTTCCCAATCTTGTAGTTTTTGAGAGAACACTTTTTAGTGACTCTCCATGTTCTTGTTTACATAGAAGAAAATTAATTTCTGGTTTTCTGCGTAACCCACCAGAAGTTCAAAACCATTTCCTTGCTGTAGTATATTATTGTCCATCAGTTCCTAAATGGAATTAGCGATGGAGTATCCTTGGAGATGATTTTTTTTGCGATTTCTTTTTAAGATGTTATCTTGCTGTGTTGTGGTGTCTTCCCCCCGCAGTGCATAGTGGTAAGTGTTCAAAGTCCCAAACCTCAGACTTGCTTAATTGTAGAGTTCTCCACATATGCAGTAAGAAAGCTTTCACAATTCCATCTTTAAGGACTTTAAAGACTCCTTTTGAAATATAGCCTAAGGAGTTTGACAATCCCCTATAATAGCAGACTCATTCTTTCCAACTCTTAAAGAAATTTACTAATCTTAAATTACAGTACTTGTGTAGATATTCTCTAATTCCTCTATCCTGACTGTGTATTGTCTCTAATTAGCATTTCAGCTTGAGGCTGGAGAGTAGTAATTTTCTCTGATTCTTCCCCAGGCTTACCCGATTGATCTGTCACTTCTCCCAGGTCTCAAGCTTTACTTTCTGTTCAGCTAACAGTTATGCAACTAACATCTCCTTCTTGCTCCCTTCTATTAAGAGCCAAACATAGAAACTCTAATGAAGCTTGTCCAGATTTAACTTCAGAACCAGGAGAGTCTCTAGATGTCCTGTATTGCTTCAGCCTTATCCATAAGTGATGCTCCTAAGGTCTTCGTTAGCGTGCATAACAAACACAGCTACTTGTCAGCGTCATCAGAACGTGTCTACTAAATGATGCAATTTCCTCTGTCTGTTTTAATGTTTCAGCAATCTCTAATTAGATCACTGTAGCCTTTTTACTTTAGATACGGACTTCAGAATATACTTGTATAAAGCTAACTAAACTGTGTCCAATACCTTGCACTGCCTGCTGACTTCTCCCCTCCCTCCCTTTGGTGTATCTGTCAGATATCTTCTAGATTTTTTTTGTAAATTATTTTGCAGTAATTGAGAGTTGTATTATTATTTGGCTGTCTTTTTGGGGAACTCTTTGGGAGTATACCCTTTCTGCTCTATAGTTCTGCAAAAAAGTATAAGTAGCACCTTACAGGAAGTCTATATTTGATTTAATTTTCRTTTTAAGTGTTGCTGCAATACAATATGAGGTTGGAAAGTGAAAAAAGTTGGTGAATCAGCTCCATTGTCTCTTGTATGCTACACAAATCTGTTACAGATGTTTCACTCCCTCCAAGTGATTCAGATAGAATGATTTATTCTTTGCTGTTGGCAATGTACTTTTTGTTGTATGGGCTGCTCTGCCATMTTTCAGAGGCTAGCCGATAAGTATGAGACACGAGACTGGATAAGTGCATAGCAAAACGAGTTATTCTTGCTTTTCACAAGAAAACATAGAAATGACTGCCCTAGCAGCTACAAGAGAACTTCTGTATGTTGTTGTTTAGGGCACTTTTGGAGTGGTTTTCAGGCAGCTTACCACTGTTGAGGCAGACCAGATGTTGAATATCTGATTCTTTATAGCTGCTCATGCTGCGGTGTGCTTTGTGTTACCTAGTTGTCATCAGCCTAATCAAAGGCAGTCATAGTCCAAAATAGCCAAACAAGAGCTTTGAAAGAAATAAAAAGTTTCTGACCACTTAGATTGATAGCCTTTCTAACTTCCAAATTGTGTCAAAATCTCCTTATCATGCTACCATCAGAAATGCTGGCTTTCACCAGAAAAGTCTCTTGTTCCTCTTTGACTTTATAGGAAGAGTCTACAGTCTGTAAATAAAGAATGTCTGTTAACATATGGGTGTGCGGTGTGGCTAAGCTTTGTACATGTGAATCAATAGGTGACAGCAAAGGGAAAATATCACATATTCTAGAAGTTTGTAGTACCTTGAAATGAGAAGCATCTCTCGTTGGCTTGAGGAGAACTGAGAAAAGTGYGACAAGCAGTGTGAAGACAGCACTTACCCTGAATACAGTTTGTACGTCTGTGTCTCAGGTCTGCTCCCAACCTTCTGCCTCCCCCGCGTGTTGTGTGATTTAAATAACAAGTGAGCACTCCTTTCCTCCTCAAAACATGACCAAATTTGCTTAGAGTAATCTGATTGAAAAGACCGTTTGTATAGAATGTATTCAGCACAGTGGAGTTGAGAAATATGGTAATTTGAGTATCAGTGTGTTGTCTCCTTGTGACAGTTTGAATACTTTTGTCATAACTTTTTGGGGATTAAAAGTTAATTTTTATGTGTTTGTAAGAGATTTGTTGARAGCAAATGGCATATCTGTATGTTTTTATTTTACAGTTAGTTGTAGAGACRGTATTTATTTTATGTAAATGTTTTCAAGTTCTTTTAAAGTAACTTAATTCTAAGGCATAAGGYGAATGTAAATAAACTTCCACACACCCATAAACCATTACCCAGTGTTAGGATTTTTGTTCATCACTTTGAGTGTATTCATCAGATTTTACTGATGTCTGGAAAATGTTATATTCCAGAGATTTGTCTTTGTGCAAAACTGGCTGTGCCTGGTGTAAAAGACAGAGGAAGAATTTTTACATGCAACATATCTCTTTCTACCTCCTTTTTCATCTGTTTGTCTACTCATGAAAGTATAAAAAGCATGGTTGGGAAATGTCTAGAAGTATGTAGAAATCCTGTTGGTGATTGTCTGGAGCTCCACTGCTTATAAACTGCTGGTTCTAACAGTCTCTTAATGGTATCTGTATTCTGTTGCACATCATTAGGCAGCACCTGCTCCACGTTTGCTCAGTGAAGGAGAGACGTGCTGGAAAATATTGCAGCTGCACTATATAAACAGTACCAGCAAAATATAAATAGCAAAGTGATGAGCTGAGTCCAGATTGCCAGCTAAAACCACAGAGAGGTGGTGACTTGAGTATCCGTAGCAGACCCATGGGACGGCAAGAGGTGGTTTTGTTGTCTTGGTGTGCATAACTGCCTGGAGGATGAATTGTGATAGGTGGGCAGGAGTATGGGAGCAGTGAAAGGGGCTGTCAGGAGTTAGAGAAGTAGATTGCTACAAAGTCTGAATGGTGGGATTTCAAAGTAAAGCCTCAAGCGACTGTTCTGCTGTTTGCTGAGACTCTTCATATTTCTTAATACTGGAATCTTGTTTTACTGTGACACTTTGCTTCAGTCATTTTAAATAGGCTAACGAACAGTGTCAGATGGTAAAGACTTGCAATTGCTGCTAACCTGGGCTGAATTTGAACTACTGACCTAAAGGTGAAAGGTCTCTTATCCCATTACCAATCCCCTAAGCCCACCAGAATCCATTCTGCACACAGTTTATACCAGCTGTTCATGGCCATTTTTAGAACCAAAAGAAAAGGTGATTTTGCTGCCAAACAACACTTCTTCACACAAGAGGGTCAGCCGACAACAGTTAACCAGATTTTTGCCACATTCTTGCCTCCTAATGCAGCTTCCATTATGTAGCTACTGGTTGTCTGCTTTTTGGGCTTCCCAAAAGAACTACAGAAAAGCATTGCTAATTGTTGTTGACAGAAGAGAACGACATTGTTTGTGTAAGTCATTGAATCTGAAAGATGCTATTAACAGTGCTGCCAGGGCATGGAGTGATATCTTAGAGACAACATTACCACATAGCTATCATAGAATACTTTTAAAAAAGTAGAGAAAAAGGAGGCTTCCCTCCATTTTTTAATAAGTAGAGAAACAAAAGATCATTCTTCAAAGGGTACATTAGTTTCTTTCCTTTGGTGAATTTGATGTAAAGAAAACCCAAGAATGGCTGCAGTGTGGCCAGAGCCACCTTGAACGAAGTACTCTGAGAGGGCTTTAATAGTGCTGCTAAGCATAGTGAAAGCAGGAATTGTGTCTTCAGGAAAGGAAGTGTAGGTTTTGTGGGTGCAAGTTTCTTTATTTTCTTAAGTGGAGTATGTAGGGAAAGGAAATTGTGTCGAATTACTGAATTGCGAGAATTTTTTTTTTTTTAAGTGCAGGATGTTAATTGAGAAAGTTACATTGAAATTGTGAGCTAAATAACTTGTTGATATAAAGTGCGTGCTGTTTGTTTAAAACACAGAAAAGACAGATTCAGTATTCATAGGCTATGTAAGTGGTTTCTTACCCGCGTCTGTCCAGTACAATAAAGAAGCAAATCCTTGCAAAGAAAAATTGTCAAAACTGAATCAATGATTATTGGAGAATAACTTCCTATGAGGAAGTAGATTAAATTTTTTCAGAGTTATTATATGCTGTTATTAAAAAATTAGTTGGTGCCAAATGCCTGTGCGTTAGCTTTTATTTCTGCAACATCTTACTTAGGAAACAATAAGGGAAGTCTACCTGAGCATCTTAGTTTATGGAAATTTTTGTAGTTCTGGTTGCACTCAGTTCTTCAACCACATACTAATAAATCAGAAAATAAGCAGCAACTCATATTATGTACTATGTCTATAGAAAAGGACAGCATAGGAGATTGCCTGTTGTGTATTCCTTTGTGCTTTCCATTCATTCTGTACATTGATCCAAACATTGTCTGTTCTCCAGCAGCCTTTCTGAAAAGCTGTTTTTTTACTCTGGGTCCCCAAACCCCATATGGCTGTTGTGAACTATTTTGCGGAAAGAAGATGTGACCCCAAAGTGCTCCTGCTCATAGTATTCAGGAAGCTGGCATGCCTGAAGAGCAGAACATGTGTGCACCTCTGCTGTTCAGTTCTCTGAAATAGAAACCAGGCTTACTGAAATAAAGGGGGCTGAGGAGCATCTGTAAGTTGATGGGTTTGGGTCAATTGATACTGTATTTGGCTGCYGCAGAAAAGCCCATGGGATTCCAGGTGAATCATGTTTCGTGGAAACTGAGGTGTATGTTGRAAGTTAGTTTTGAGATTATTTATCTGAATGTAAAGGAGTATATGACGCCAATTAGGGCCTTACAGTAATAGGGGTGACATAGACTGTAGTTTTCAGTCTACTGAAATTTAGATTTTCTTGGCTGCTGTGATCTGCTTGAATGCTTCAGCTGGTGTGTGAGTAACTTGACGCCATATGCACACAGGGGCAAGAGAGCAATCTCTGAGAGTATCCAGAAGTGTTTGCTATTAGATCTGAGTACCTTGATGGTCTTGAGAAAAATGTCTCCTGAAATTATTCCCTTGAATATAAGGGGAGCAGTCATTGCTAGTTTAACTCTTAGCTCCAACTGTTCATAAAAATTGCATGACTGTTTTTGTAGCTGTGGATGAACCACAGTATGGTAAAGCTTTAAGATTGTTGGCAGTCACAGAACAGGATGAGAGTTAGCAGCCTCTCTGTACTGTTCTGGGGACGGATGCTGACTGCACTGCGATGTTGGCAAGTTCCCCTAGCTCTTTTGTACCTGCTTCACCATCTAATACTGGGTCTTAGTTGTTATTTTCTTACAGGCGTTGCCACCAGTGTTGCTTGCTGTATAAAGTGAAAGAGATTAGGGAAGCAAAAACACTTCTAATGCTCACAGGGAAGACGATTGCTGTGCGGTGTCTGAAGAAGACCAGACCCAGTACAAAGGGGAAGCACTTTCTCCTTACCCTGTATGGATGTTRCTGGCTGTAACAGCTATGGCTTTGTGGACTTGAAAGCAGGAACATAAGTGGCATTTTTCAGAGAAAGAGGGGTGTGTGTATCACAGAAAGAGGGGAGTAAGACTTTTTAAAGGAGGTATGTATTGTACTTAAGTGCACTGAAATGATGATGGGTTATGAATTGTTTATGACCAGACTTGGTATAAGTAAAGGAACTGGTCGTAAAGGTGATACTTTTGGCAGCTAACTAATTGAGAGTTATCGCTGATCAATTTTTCTGCTTGTCCTGTTGAGAATAAGGTACAGCTGCCTTGATACAGCTGTGATCTGTAGATTGCTTGCTGCAGACATGTCTGGTTTTGCCCTTTGTGTTAAGTTCAGAGATAATGTGTGAATTTACCCACTATCATATAACCATACCACCATTGGCTCTAACCTTATCGACTGGGACTTCACTGGCAAGATCTTGGATCAGCTGACTACAAAATCTGAGTGTGGCCCAAAGCTAGAAGAGTTGATCAATTGAGTGTGATTCAGCTCCGTTTGTGAGCATACTTGCATTCATTTCTTTAAAAATTTAGTCCTTGACTTTACTTGCCATTTTATGGATGCTAAGGCTGTTGATGGAGAAGAGGTATAGCATAAAATTAATAGAAGAAAATACAACAGGCAGGCAAAACAAGAGTGACACCTGAAGTAGAAGGCTGAAAAGTAAAAGGGAAAAACATTTATTTGAAGCGTAGCTTTTAATAGTGATTTAAAAATAGATACAACAGCTACCTTAGTCAAATAGCTGTGACAGTTATTCTAGAGCTTTCATACATAGGGAATGATGATGCCTGTGTTTTCTTTTTTTGGGAGGGGAGGGAGAAGAGGGGTCTAATTTCTTCACTTCTACCACCATCTTTCCTTGCTCTGTAAAAGATTAGCACTTTWATTTCAGATCCTGTATTTATCTCTCTGTGGGTGGATTCTTGCAGAATCTCGAGAACCTCATTGCAGGGTGCTTGTTGAACCAGGATATGGCATTACTGCTTTGTTAATGTCCTTTTGTACTGTATGCTGAAGCATATTCTGTATCATTATACTAAGAATACTGACCCCTCCTGCACCTCCCTTCGCTGAAAGAAAACTGCRAATGCTAAAACAAGTGCAGCTTGAGCTGTGCACCTCACAGAAAGGTTAAAGTTACAAATAAGTCAACTAGAATTTCAAGGTTAAAATTCTTTTCTACCTCATCTGGTGATCTGATGGTCTTAATGTATACTAAAATGCATTTTAAATGTATTTGGTACCCCAAAATTAGTGATGTGATTGGTGCTGTCTACATTATGCCTAAACAACACTAGTTGAAGCACAGTCCTAAAAGAAAGCAGAACAACTTCTTCCCACCCCAAAAAAAMCTCAAAACATTTTCCTTGTCATATTTTCTGAATGCTGCTTTGTGTGCAGATACAAAGGGTGTATTTTGAAGAAACAAGAAAATATTGACCAAGTCAAAGATCTGTATTGAAGAATGGATTAAATAAATGTTTGTGAGTTGTAAGAACCAAACAACAAAAATATTTTTCTTTCCAGAAACATTCCATCCTATTTTGATCATCAACAATAAAGCGGGAAACAACAATGAAGCTATTGAATCTGGAATGCCAATTGCAATCCAAGAAAAATGACAGTATAACTAAATAATGCAAATRTCTTCGGGTGGGGGGGGAAGAAATATTGTACTTTAATTATCTGGAATGTTAGAATTCCAAATGTGTTCTAAAACGCAAAGGTAATTTTTTTTAAAACTTGAATTCCAAAATAGGGGAATAAGTTCCGTTGTCCAAATATGAATGTGTGATAAATAACTTTCTATTATAACTTAGGGAGTTTTAATAGAAACTTGAAGTCTTAATAGAAATTGAATTGCTTCAATTTAGCACTGCAGGGTGGACACTGAGATGTTTCATAGATTCTCCAAATACTGTTATTAAGCTTGACATGCTGGAGAATATCATGTGTTAGGTAGAATCAAGATTGAATCCCAAGGGTACATCCTTAAACTGTATAATCAGATTCCCATTTCAATGTCACTTTTATCCTTCAAAGAATAGGTGCTTGTTTCAGTGATGATTTGTCATTAAAATTATGTCAAAACGTCTTAAAATGTTGTTGAAACTCTAAACAAACTCACAGCACACACAGGGCTAATTATGGATGCCATCTGTTTATTTTTACAAAGCTTTTTTCTTAAAGACGAAAGCATCTTGTTCTGATAAGCCATAAGATTATTATAATGACTGAATGTTTTCCTTAATACTAGTGTAGTTGAAGGAAGAAAGACAAGTGGTTTGGTCGCTGACCTTTTCCTGTGTCACTAAATGTACATAGTGTGACATCTCATGGTAGAGAAACCATTGTGAAGTGTGTTTTCTTAAGGTGTTTTGGCCCTTGGAACACAAACATTTTATAATAAAAATGGCAGTTTTGTCATAATTTCTATATGGAAAGTCTTACAGCTGTCTCTGTGTGAAGAACATGCTTTTAGCATGCCTATCTTACTTCATCTATATGGTGCACCCTCCTGTCTTTGGATGCTTTTCTTACGGTACTATGTCTAGTTAAGGGTTTTTTAAAGTTAATATATATGTCCATTTATATCCCCATTTCAAGGAAAAAAGTGTGTATGTGCATACGCGTGCACACGTGTGCMTGCTTTTACGCACATGCGGGGGTTAGTGTGAACGATGGGTATTCCCATGGCAGCATCATCCAAAGCCGTTAGCAGCAATTTGCTGAGAGCGCAGAGCGACTCTGCTGGTCCAGCCCAGCTATTGTGCATGCTAAGCACTAAACAYGTAAGTCTGGAGGGGGGAAAAAAATTGAAGGATCCATCTGCTCATTTCTGCTACACTGCGCTGATGCAAGATTACGCTAATCTGGTTGCTTGTCAGGACAGGTTAGTGAAAGCAGGCGAATGGGTGAGATTCAGGGTAGGCTAGTTCTATGGAAAATCGTAAGCGGCTCCTGTACGTGCCATGTTAAGTGTAGCAGAATGGGTTGATTATCAACTACTTTGAGGTTTTCAGTTAAAATATATTTATGGCTACAGTGCGAGTCTTTTCAAAACAAAATTGAATGAGAAAAGCCTCCGAACAAGGAAAAATTAACTCATCRTCAGCAGGTGCATTTGAATTTGTAAAATAAATGGGAAAAAAGCCCCAACCCCGCAAAACCCCAAACCCTCCTTAGAGTTCTCTATAGTTTTCCTTGTGTATGCTGCTCCTAGTTATTGTAATCTGCAAATTATTTTATTTTGGGGGGTTTCCCTGCAAAGAAGGTGGCTGCTGGAGTTTGTCAAGTAGAATTTCTTTTGGGAAAAAGACCAAGATGGGAACGAATTCTTTGTCTGTTCTTTGGCTGGTCTAATTTCTTGTTTATCTGTGTTTGTTTACAGAGAGTGTTGGGTTTTTTGGTTTTTGTTTTCTTTTTTTTTTTTTTTTTTTTTTCCTGGTTGTTTTTGTTACCTACTGACTGACAGTTCTTGACCTTGCAGGTTGAACATCCCGTCACAGAATGCATTACCGGCCTGGACTTAGTCCAAGAAATGATCCGTGTTGCTAAGGGTTACCCTCTCAGGCACAAACAGGCTGATATTCCCATCAACGGCTGGGCGGTTGAATGTCGAGTTTATGCTGAGGTAAATGAGTGGTAATGGGGAGGAGGGTAGGTGGTTGAATTGTGGAGTAATAATACCCAGATGTGGATAGATGCCAAGGTGAAGTCAAGGAATATCATATGAAAGTCACGATTTAGAGTATGTAACACAAATGGTTAATGAGCTTTTGTAGAATTGTAGAATTTTTATTTTTTAATTCAAAATACAGTATGTATTTCAATGTACCTTTTTTCTGAAAATCAAAATTAAGTGGTAAAAAAGATAACTAAGGTTTATCTCTAAGGACATTTGCTGTATGTTCTGTTCTCATGTAATGATGCAGTGCTGGAGTTATTTGCTACAGTTCACTAGTGTTTCCAGGTTTCTTAACTTGTGTACTTGAAACTTGTTGTCTTAAAAAGACAGTTGAAATTCAATGGCTTACAGAATTTTTGTTGTTGTACTAAAACATTTTAATAGGTTGCTGAAAAAGCAAGTTATATATCTTCTGAAACTACAYTTTGTAGGACAAACTTTCAAAGTGCACTCCAAGACAATAACTTTATAATTACGGTATGACWCTCTGTCTCACCTTAAAAAAGCTTACTAAAATATAAAACCCATTTTGAAGCATGTTTAGGACATTTCAAGGTAACATCTTTTTGCTGTCATTTTTGATACATGAAAATCAAGATTTGTTAATTAAAAAATGATGCTTAGCTTCCTTTACTTTGTTTGAGGAGCATTTTAGGTGACTGTGCTTTTCAAAAATAATTCAGCACCTTGAAATGTTTTTTCCCTCATTTAACTATTGTGGCTTTTGTGACCCAGGGCACCTTACTTTATGTTGGTTTTCCCGTTCTCTTCATTACGTGCACATAATCCTCAACGTGCTCTACTGATTACAAGTTTTATGAACTATTTTGATAAAGAATAAATATTTGCCTTGTGATTGGCATGGAAACTATTCTGAGTGTGAGTAGGCTTTACCCTGGAGTAACTGATGCTTGGGGTTTTTTTTTTTGTTCAATTTAGATTCCCTCACATTTATAAGTAAGTAATGGATCCAACTACTTTGCCATAGGTTTGGTTATTCTGTAGGCCATATATTTATTTGCTGTCCTATTAAGTTTATATTGGTATTGCATTATGTAGGAGATTTCTGAAGGCATAAAGGTCAGTTTGATTTCTTAAGATAATCGAATTTCTGACYGTCCTTTTTATCTCTGAAAATTTTTCCTTATACTCTCTTCTCAACTCCACCCTTCTCGATACTTTCCCATCCTTCTTCCAAGACACAATGTAGCAAATGAAAATGTCACCTTTGTATATTTTGGTGGTGTACTGTAGTGATGTGCAGAGCACTTCTTTCCTGCTTTTTGACTGGGATGCAAGAGAATTTATATGCGTCCAGTTCTTTATTTGCAGCCGCAGGGGTAGGTGGATGAAGAAATGTACTTCAACACAAGTAATTCTGGGGAAGAAAACGAAGTTATTCCAGCGGTCGTTTCTGTTAGACTTCAAGCTTTTTAATGTTATCTTCTCCGCATCCGTAAAAGCTTAATACTTTCTCATGTTGAATTTTATTTCAGGACCCCTACAAATCTTTTGGCCTGCCATCCATTGGTAAACTGTCTCAGTATCAGGAACCACTGCACGTGCCAAGTGTAAGTAACTTGGTTCTGGTTTTCATAGGTGCTGAGTGTTTCTTTTATAGATAGTGACTATAAGTACTCAGCAGCTTTGTAAATCGGACTCTTTTTCCAGCTTTTTGCCGGGGGAGGGACAGGACATGGCAATACTTATTTGTGCAACGTGAAAAACTGCTTAAAAATGTACAGTTCAAAACTGGGTTTAAAATGTTGAAATTGGGTATAACAGGAAACCATTATATGTGGAAATATTTTGGTACCTTCTATAACCTTCTAAAACTATATAAGTTTTTCAAACGCAGCTTTAGTAAAAATACTGTGGTGATTAGAAAGGACAGTGAAATGTTGAGTCAGCTCTTTAAGCACAGAGGACTGGGGACACCAGTGAGAAACTGCCACTGCTTTCTGTTTAGCTTTGTAGACTTTAAAGAGGAAATTTGTTACTGCGATTATTACACGTTTCAGGATACAGTCTTACTACATGGAACGGCTGTTTAACAAACAGTGTTTTCTGCTATGTGTAAAGAACAAGGACACCGCCTTTCTGTAAAATCAAGGTAGTCTAAGTTGTAAGTGCACATATACATGACACTATGTCAGTTAGTGGAATGACAAGGCAGTACCATCTGTGAATACGATTATTCAGTCTGATAGCTTGCACGGAAAATAGTGAAAGATTACAGAAGGAATCTTAAATGTGGAGATGTTATTGGATATATGATTTATTTCGCTTCTTAAATTGTTTTTGCCTGTGTACTTTCCAAAGGGACCTGACCCTTTCTGGTCTTTAAGGCTTCATGCTGTGTTCAAAGCCTGAAAGCAGAAAAAAATTGTGAAGATCTAAAAGGCATTATGTGATCTTAAAGAGGAGATGAGGGAAAAAGGTATCATTGGATGTATCTAAACTTTTTTTTTAATGAAACAAAGAGTGTATTTAATAAGAATTTATAATGAATACTCCAGTGGTTGTTAGAAGTTTTCACCATGTTGTAACAGCTAACAGGATGTCAAACATTTTGCCCTTGCAAGTTTTTGCAATTTGCAATTTTCCAAACGTGAGACCTGTTGAAAGTACAAGTGATAATGGACAAACTATACCCCCTACAGTCTTTGTCCCACCAAATCTTTCTTCAATTAATGCTGCAGCAGGAGTTTTATGTAATAACATTTACGCTTGTGAGCCATCCATACAAAGAAAAAACAATTAAAATGCCTTAAATGTTCTGCTTACTGCTGTTATTTGCTTGTGTGAACGTTGCATGTCAGCTAAATGGACCACAGAATAGATAAAGCGATTGGGTGCAGGAGAGTGCACACTAAGCTTTGTCTATCATTATTGCTGGGAGCAATCAAATTGATGCCAGCAGGACAGTAGACGCGTTGACAGCTGTAATTATGTATCTCCATGGTGATCACTTTTGGCCTGTCATGGAGGCCCATGAGTCCCCTCCCTTGCAAGCATTTAATCAGATTGGGCTGTCACTTGTCAGGTAGACGGGGGTGGGCTGGGAGTTGTGCTTAAGCGGAGAGGTGAATTGAAAATGAAGGGTGGGAGATGCCTGATCGCTTCACGTGGTCCGTCGTGGTACCGAAGAAAGAAATTTTAATTACTCTGGAGGCTTCAGAGCAATGGTTTGAGGAGCTCATATGGAGTGTCGAGGCTGTTCTCTTTCTGTTTACTTCTGTTGTTGTATTAAAAATAGAACAGCTATTTTTATGTAGACACTCATGGTTTGGTGTCTTAATACATCTTTTCTGCCACTGTGAAACTAATTTCTCTCCTGAGAATGTCATGCCGCTAAGAACAAAATTAATATGACTAAAAAAGTTCAGCGTTACAGGCCCATTGTGCCACAGTGTTTGCTTTCTGCATTTTAGATTTTAGAATTGTCAACAAGTTGGCTTAAAAAAAAATAGCGGAGACTTGTAGTGTGTCACAGCGAGTTTGGCTTATGAGTAGTGTATTGCCAAATGCATTTTCAATTCGTTTCTTCTGTGTCTCAAGTTCGCTCTGATTGTCTGTCTGTGCCTGTGTGTCAGCTGCCCAGGCTGGTGCAAGTGGTGTGCATGGCTGTGTGAGGGCTTTTTTTCTTAGCCATAGATAGGAATATACTGGCTATTTTTGTGTCATGTAGTCTGTAATTTTCTTAGAACGTGGTACTCATAAATATCACATTTTTTTCATCTTTGATAATGAAGCTTAAGATAGGTAACCACAAAACCCCCATATTATGATAGTGAGCATTCATGTTCAGTGCTCTTACACAAGACAGCAAATGTATTGCCATATCTGAAGAGTTCCAGCATTGCTCTTTGCCAGTATGGTGGGCAGTCTGGTCTTCTAATGACTCTTACCAGAAAGAGAAAACTCTTAGACTCTGATACGGCAAAGAATTGAGAAACAGTAGAACCTTTATGTGTTGGTAAGTGGAATTTGATGCACTAATAGTTCACGGAAGGACTGGGACATAGATTGTGCTTTTTTTTTTTTTTCTCTTAAGCTTTTTTTATCTTTTAGTTTATGTTGTCCTAGTGTGATAACACATAACAGTAGTACAACAGCAATAAAAGTGTTGGGGGCCGTAATACCAATGAGCTGTAGGGTACGGTAGGATCTTGAACCATAGCCTTTCTTTGGTATTTTAAATACTGAGTAAAAGAAAGGAAATACATTAAGCAGAAGTAAATGCTGGAGGTCTAATAAGTATTGCTATTATTTATCAAGTTAAGCATATTATAGCGAGTATCTGTTGAATTAGGGTTTCTTTTTCATCCAATATTCATTAAGTTCTGTCACACCATATAGTTTATAAAATCACCTAYTGTTACCAGGCTCTAAAAACGTAAGCACCACAGAGAGAATTGAACATAGTAGATGTATTTGTTTTCTGCTGTCGTTTTTTTAGTCATCTTTATTGTATGAAAATTAAACTTCTACAGAGGACTCCAGATTTTTTTTTAAAAAGGAAATTATGCTGTAGTTTTTAAAGAATTTTCAATTCTCACTGTAATTTTTAATTTTTCAGGTTATTGTACTTAAGAAAAAGTGTAAATTGTATAGTGGTATGTATGTATKTTGTGTATCAACAGAAACACAGAGCAGGAGGAGCATGTAGTCAGTAGCCTCAGAAGCCTTACATTACATTAACTTCAAAGTCTGACTAACCTGCTTACTCTGGGTCTGAATTATGCACCTTTCATATGGTTTTTTTTTCCTTTGTCAAAATATGATATACATGTATAAATACTTACATGCACATGTATGCCTATGTAAAGCATTCCTGAACACTTGTATATAATCACTTTATAGGTGCTACTTTGGAGACAAAAGTCACAGTAGGATTCAAGTATGTGTGGAGTATGYCTGTCATACCTTCACGTCTTATATATGTTTTCATTTTATACTACAAAAAAATACTATGGGCAAGGGATTTATCTGGGACTGAGTAGGTAAATAAATTTTTTCTAATTTGAATGTAAGAATGTGTGCATTGACTTTATATATAGGCAGACATCCTGGGAGGAAGGATGGTTTAGCAGTTACAAGAAGGGGAGCTGGGAAATACAATGTATGTTTCTTCCGTAGTCATGACATGTCTGAACTACCTTCTCATCAGTAGCTAATATTAAATGTACCTGATATGGGTAGTGGGGGGCCTAGTTAAGTGTAGATAAAGCACATTCAAATAAGATGTGATAAAATTGCTWCAGAAGTGCTCCTACCTTTACATATGAATAAATATGCTATACAAATAAACATAAACATATAAGAAGCTATATAAATGTATAAATACAAATATATGAATAAGTATATGCTTTTTTTAAATAAAAAGAGCATAACGTCATAAAAACTGGTCAGACAGTGTTTCTTACTGAAGAAAGTGAGTACACCTGCTAGGGTATCTTTTTATGTCATTTGGATAATAAAGTCATCATCATGCCCTCATGTGGATTCTGTAGACAAGAGGTTCTACATGTGGTCCCTTGATAATTGCCTAAATTAAAATATTAAAGGCCTAACAGCCGTTGCGTTGACCTTTTTCTGCCTTGCTGCAGACAGATGAGCTGCTGTTTATTACAAAGGTTCCTTCCCACAGGTGAAGATTTAAGTGAGGTTCCAGGACCCTCTTTCCCACCCCCTTTACAATGCAGTATACCGGAGCCTCACTACTTCAACAGCTTTGTTTAGAGCCCTCCATCCTTATGATCCCCAGAATACGTTTATCACTCTCAAGTTATTTTGATTATTTTCTAAAAAATATTTCAGATTCCAGTGCTTAAAAGCAGCAATTTAATAAATATTTATTCCCCAGAAATTGCTCATTTGAAAAGTTTTATATGGCTAACCCTATTGCTACAGTGATGAAATCAAACTGAGAGATGAAAACAAGAATCAGCAATATACTAACTAACTTGTTGGCTGGTTAACAGCAATCAGCCTCTTCAAAAGGAATTTTTGAACTTGTGTTATTTTTTTTCCATGAATATTGCAGAATCAGAGCTTTAATTGGGGCTGTGTCCTTACAAAGCAAAGCCATGGAAAAAGCTGTGTAAACATTAAAGCCTCAGGGGAACAGCAGCAACAGAAAAAAAATGTTTTACAGTTGAGAGGGTGAGGCAAAGAAGGAACGTGTTACAGACATGAAAACCACAGGATCAGTATTCCTATGGAGCTGATAAGCAGAGCTCCAAAGTTCCTGCTGAATGCTCCCTACTTGTATTCCTACTGGAGCCCTTGGAAGGGCTGTAGCGGAACATGGGGAACGTGATTACATATAGATGCAGAAAGGGTGTGATCATAAGGGGCATCCTTCATGCCAGGTGTCAGAAGAATAATTACAACTGTATTTTATTACAGGGATTAAATCGGAATTGGATACGTTCAGAGTGTATAACACAATCTAAACTGTTAGATCAAATTTAATGTGTTTACTGTGAATTCTAGGAGAACAAAAGAGAATTTTGACTATCARCTGAAGATTGCAGTAGTTTTTTCTTTTAAAAGAGAGAATAACTTGCAAGTATTTTTCCTGGTGGAGGAAAAAGCTCCCCTTCCCTCCTCTGAAAAGCTTCTCTGAAAAGAAGTAATTATTGTAGTTCTTCAAGGGGAAAAAAATGTATGTGATAAGCTTCATGGGTGTTTTGTTTTAAGCCTGCCAGGTAGATTTGATCTCACGTTGAAATATTTTTTTTTTTTCTAATATAGAATTATTTTTGCTTCTTATTTTTTGAAGGTACGTGTTGACAGTGGCATACAACAAGGAAGCGATATTAGCATTTATTATGATCCTATGATCTCAAAAGTGAGTTGATGATTATTTTTCAATATTCTAAAGGTATGAAACATTAATTTTATACACAGATCTTTTAGAGGAGGGAGAGTATATTGAAGGATTGGTAAATCAGTATTTTAAAGGTGCTAAGCATAACATGCCTCAAGTGAATATGAAAGAAGTGAAGGAAGATGTGGAGTAGAGCAAATTTAGTGTCACTTCTAAACAAATTTTTTTATCTTTTGGCACGGTGATTATTTGTCTTGCAGTTTCTGATTATTAGAAGGATTCTGATTTAAACAGAAGCCATTACTTTCAGATTTAGGTGCTGCCAATTTATCTTTTTTAATGTAACCTAGCCAGAACTAAAATTTCAGTAATTCTGATTTCCAAAAAGAAGCAGTGAAAGAAATGGTTGATAGTGTCTTTTAGTATTAGTTCTTATTCATCAGTAACCTACTGGTAAAATGAAAATATGATGTTATAGTCAGAGTTCAGTTGTCAAAAAAATTCACATTTAAATCTTAGAAGTTGGTAGGGCATTAGAAGTCAGGAGAGTCAACTAGATATTGAACCTCTGTGCACCTAAAGAAGAAGAGAGAGCTTGTTTAGATGCTTTAAGTTTTATGAAGGAAAAGTGATTGACCTTCTTTCATTGAATGGGTTAAGAGATCATAGTTTTCTCTTGATGTTTTAGCCTCTTTAGCACAGATACATTAATGTGCAAGTAATGTTTTTGTGACTGCAGAAGTTCTACAAGCCATTTTCATTTTAAATGCTATTCAGAACCTAGAAACAAACGTTATCTCATTTCTAGGTAACTGAAATACTTTTTTTTTTTTTTAGCTGATTACCTATGGCTCTAATAGAGCTGAAGCACTGAAAAGAATGGAAGAGGCTTTGGACAATTACGTAATTCGAGGTAACTACAGGAATTTGGGTTCCTAGTGTGATAGGCTGCCATCTATTTCAAGAAAACAGCTTGAAAATATAGTAATTAGCAAATTGAGTAAAGTTCCTGCTTCTTAAGTGCAAATTAAAACAGGAAAAGCTTGTGTTAATTAAGCTGAGAAGATACATCAAATCTAAAGAGACTTCATTTTTTTCTGCATTGTTTTTGCTTGAGTATTACGAGATAAATATTTAAAATGTTTCCTTAAACTCATAAGAGTTTTCACAAAATGGTAGCATATAATTCATTTATTATGTTGTGGAGGAAAAAAAAAAGGCCACTACACTGTAAGAAATTTAAAGTAGTTGCTATTTTATAGCAGTTTAATACATTGATTATGGTCAAATAATATCACAATGCAGTATTTGATTGTGTATATATATATTTCTTATTTTCAAAGTAATTGTTTAAGTTTGGGCAAATACAGATGTAGGCTGATGATCAGAATGCGTTTCAGCTCTTGCTGACTGACTGCCTAGGAGAAGTAGCTGTTCTTCTGGCCTTTCCAAGCAGCAGGGGTGAATCAACCATGACCACTTTAACTCCTTTTAAGTTTTAGAGAGGGAAGTCATGGTTTCTGTAGGAGGAATCTTTAGATCTTCCTCTGTGTCTCATGGAAAATAGGAAGGAAAACTCGTAGGAGAGGGGAAAAAATTGGATTTCTTATCCTTTCTTTTCCTGGGGATGATTAGAGAAGGGAACTATAAAGTGTCAAAATTCTTCATTTTACCCCTTAACTGTGGGGGTGTTTGGGAGAGTTATTTTTTTTCATTACTAGTCAGTATACTTGGAGAACCAGGGAAGGCAGGAAGGAAACTGTTGGAGAATTTGCTGTCTTCGTTCCTTGTTTTGGTCGCTGGACAGGTTGTTCCATCGTATGAGATTGGAGAAAGACTTGGAACACTAATGCCTCCTCTGAGTGGCTGGGAGGAGGAGCAGGAGAGGCAGACAATCATATGAGTGTTTCTGTAAAACTTGGTTTGGCTTTAGTGCTGTCTGCTGAATACTGCAGATACCACGTCAGACTAGAAAGATTTGTCTATCTAGGGGAAAATGAGCATCCCTCTACCACAGTGTAGCTAGATAGGTGGTAGGATTAGCCATTGTAAACGAACTGCATAACTCTACAGTGGATTTATACTGGTGCAACTTGAGCCATTAGACTATTGCAGTACAATGTGCTGATATAAACCCCTGCTGTGTATCAGCTGAGTAAATTTATATGAGAGAGAAATTTATACCACTATAGCTAGGCTGATGTGAGGTGGTTTATTTTGTTTGTTTCTGTTTTTAATGGAGACAGGCTCTGGATTCAAACTCAGTTTGAATTAATATAAAATTATGCTAGAAGGATTATAGTTAATGAGAATATTGGAATTGTGTGTGGAGCGTGGTCTTTTCTTGTGTGCTATAATTGTTTGTTCTTAGGTATTTTACACAGATGTGTATGTACCTAATAACAGTTCCACAGATATAGAAATACCTACAAAGGATATGACATCTTACATAATAAAATTACTAATTTGCGTTCTTGGTTTTTTTACAGTCTTTTATTAGTATGCATATATGCATTTAAGTGTTCATGCCTGATACCTCTGTAGTATTTCTACCTGTGAAAAAGCTCTTCATCTATTAAAAACATTGAAAGAGGTAGTAAGTGAACTATGGGAGGGAATGCATTTTTTTAAAGTATTACAAAGAACAAATTTTAATTTACCACAGGTTTCAAAAGTAAATGAATTCCCAAAATACTTTTTTAGTTGCGGCGAGCAACTAAACGATGGAACGATGGTTTCCATTTGAAAACCATCAGGATTTTTGTGTAGTTTTACACAGCTGGTAGTTTCTTCTCAGRTTTTATTTAAAATGTCACATTCATGGATATTAAAGTATTTCTCCTCTTGTCTAGTGTGAATGATGCTTGATAGGGCAGTTTGTAGAAACTATCCTATCTAATGTTCTGAACTGCATTGACATGTACAGAACTCCTGCTTGTTCAGAGTTGTTGTCTTTAATAAGTTCAAGTAAGCCTAACAGGTGATGCAGAAGTAGTAATATATTGGTATTTAAATGGACAAAAATAATTAAACATCAGAAAAGGAAAAGCAATTTAATGCATTTTTTTTCCTAAAACGATTGTGTATATTTTTGCTTTAAAATGTTAGGTGCTATGTAAAACAATATTAAACCACCTTGATCTTATGTGAAAGTACCTCACATAAAGTCTTATCCATAATTGAGTCGTTATTAGTTTAGATACAGAATAGTTTTTTACCTAGCTTTGAAGTTACTTGGCTTTATATTTGAATAGTGAGCCTGTACATAACTATTTAGAGATCACCATAGTCTTCCTGAATAGTGTGCTCCATACTCCTATTTCTGAAAAACGCACACACCCCACCCCTCACCCTCCGCCATTTCCTTGGAAGCAGCTTTTATGTTTGCTTTGTGTTTTAGAGCCAGTTTATTTTTCCCTGTAAGTAACAAGTTTCTTCTGAGTTACAAAGCATTTTAGCTAAGCATTACCAGCATGACCACACTAAGTCAGTGTGAATTTTACTGATAATATACACTGTGAGAATTTAGATTTAAATTCCCAAGAATTGCAACATTTCTGTAAGCAAAAATGCTCGTTCACTCAGATAGGGTGGGAATGGGATGGGGTGACTGGGTAAGAGGTCAAGGACCATCTAATGGGTAGCTTAGGGACTGCTAATGGAAGATGGAGTCTTTCCCATCACTTCTGTGTCACCAGTTCAAAGCAGGCAAAAGTTGGTAAGGACTTTTAGTCACTAATATTTTGATGGTTGCTTGGTGACCTGTGTGAAATCAGTGGTCTTTATCCAGTTCCTAGAAGACAAATGTCCTCTTGGAACAAATGCCACCATATAATGTCATTCATGGCAGTCCCAGCAGAGAATCCAGAGACTGAAGTGGCACAGTGACCCTCCAGGAGGTGACTCATCCAGGCTGGGTTGAGGCATGCTGAGAGTGTGAAGTGCAAGGACTTACTCTGCTATTCCTTGTCTACTGGCTGTATGAGCAGACATTCAGTTTCTACTGCTGTGGCTTTAGGATATCCAAGAGTTACCCATTCCCTTTTAGCTCCATTCCACTTATAGGGAACAAGTCCTCAGACTACAGTCTTTATTGACTTGTTTTCTAGGATCAGATAGTACCTGACCTTGAATCCATGGTTCAGCTGTCCCTCCCAGTTAAATCTGCCTGACAGCATCACGAAGGAAATTAAATTAATTAAATTTTCAAAAAATGTAATCTAATACTTGCAAAGAAAACAGATTTATGCAAAATTTGAGTAAATAATGTTTTAAGCAACCAAGACTGCATCATATAGTGCCTGTAATAGCAATATCTTAATTATAAATKCTGAATAAATCAAACTGTGATATTTGCCAATGCTATGCTCTGAAAATGCCTATTGCCTTAACATTTTATTACAGTTTGGGCTGGTGATAACTTGCACACACTGAAATAAGARATTCTACAGTCTGTTCGTTGGTAGATGCTAACAATGTGACTAACTCAAGATACATTCAATGTGGTCATGGGAATGTAATCTGCATCTTATTTCGTGTGTAATATCTACAGCGTTATTAATGGGAGCAGGTGAAAGTCTAGGATAGCACTTTGAGTGGTGGATTGGATTAAATGATGTCCTAAGATCCTTTACAGTCTAAATTATCCTGATAGGAACCGACTCCTCCATTGAGAACTGATCTGAATTCAAAATCTTGATTGAGACTTCTGAATGAGAAAGGGTCTAATTAGGTAACATTTTTATCTGTGGGTCTTCCAGTATAGTTGAGAGATGATTAATGTTCAAGKTCTAACCCAGATTTGTCTCAAGCAGATACACTTTTTGTTTTATGCATTGGTTACTGGAGAATTTGTGAATACTGAAAAGTTCAAGATGTCGGTCAAGCATAGAGGCACTGTTGCTCATCAGGATGGGGCATGAGTTGTTTCCTGTGAGCTTGCACTGTTGTTAGTTCATCTTTCTCTTGTTTTATGCCACTTTCCTTCAGAAACTTAAGGTTTTGTTTCTTCTTTTTAGTTTGAACAACAGAAATAGGGTGTTGGAAGAATGCCTTTCAGTGTGTCTACTGTATGTGTAAACATGATGTGTGATTTCCCTCTTCTCAGTTTCTCTAARATTTTAGCATGTGTTTGTCATGTAAATTATGATGCTGAATAATCTGTTCATTTAAAGGCGTATATAAAACCTAGTATAAAGTTCTGGAAAGTTTATGTATGAAAATTGTTTTTATCTATTTAAATAAAAGAAATGGACATATTTATGCAGCAAGTAGAAATGATTATCAGTTCACTAGAGGTCTGACTGGGCAGATAGCTCACATCCTTGAGTGCGGAGATTCCYGTAATCTTTCCTTCTACCTCTGCTTTTATCTTCCCTGCTGATTCAAATAGAAAGCAGTAACATGAAATTAACAGTCTTTGTGTAAAGTCAACTGTTACCTGTTGAGATCTTGCTTGCTGTGGGGAGAGAGGAATGTAGTAGACCATTTGGGAGAAAGAGGAGTGGTAAAAGGAGCATCTGAGGAAAGAGTAAGCAGCAGATAGAGTAAGGAGGAGTGA
Source organism: Oceanodroma leucorhoa (assembly GCA_030449065.1). Taxonomy (NCBI): domain Eukaryota; kingdom Metazoa; phylum Chordata; class Aves; order Procellariiformes; genus Oceanodroma; species Oceanodroma leucorhoa. The sequence goes on along the minus strand of JASVER010000002.1, from coordinate 7,471,020 downwards.
AAATAAGGGAGCCACCAACCAGGGCGGGATCTTCCAGCATGGAGTAAAAGAGCAGTCATAGAAAAGAAAATGGAAAAGTGGTAAATAAGTGTGGTGAATGTTTGAGGGGAATGGGAATATAGAAGTTAACTCCCTGATATGAATGGAGACCTGCCAGAACAGTGGCAGCAGAAACTGCTGTCTTGAGTTTTTGCAGCTGTAAACACACTAATTGGGAGGAAAAAGAGTACTGTGCTTAGTATTGTGGAGAAGGCCTTGACTTTCCAAGAAAAAGCACCCAGCAAAAAAAAAAAAAMCACTTTAATTTTAGTATTTTATCATATATTTCAAWGAAATTAATTTTCAGGTACAAAGATTTTCACAGTAAACTTTAATTAAATCCAAATGTTATCAGTTACTGAATGATTTTGTCTTTTAYATATTAACTTAAAAGATACTTCTCAATGGCAGTGATACTTGTAAGTTTTATACTCTCCCGTATTCTGATCCCATGGAGGTATGCAAGTGTGCTCATTGGTGTTGCGAACAAAACAATCTTTGTGTGTAAGCCAGTTTTCCTGCAAAAGGCATATAGTGTCTGTTTTTAAAAAAGAATGAAACAGGCCTCATTTTCCTGGTTGTGCTTTAAAAAAGTGCTGCAACAGGTTGTACAACTGAACTGTGGATTCTCCCCTTTGCATAGCAGAGGGAACAGGGGCTGGGAGTTCTGCAAAAGTCTCTGTTCTCTGACCCGTTGCAACAGGGACCAACGAGTTCCTGTTGTGTCGGTGTGGAACCCGAAACTGGAGAAGGGAAAGCAATGAACTTAGTTGAAAACCACTAGAAGGGACCATTGTAGGATGCTCCGTAACATCAGCTTGGATCACAGATGCTGGCATGAGGGAAGACTCTCCTCCTGTTTCTCCTCTCATATTTTTCTTAAGCCAGTCGCAGGGGAGGGGGTGGGAATGGCAGCTCRTCAGTGGAACATTATGGCGTCTAGTTTAGGAAGGGTTATAGACTACTGCATATGGAGGAGAAAGAGGGAAGGGCAATTGAAGTACAGGCTGATCAAGTGAAAGAGGAAGGCAATGTTACTGGTACAGGAGAACAGAAATAAAATAAGGTACTTTTTTTTTGTCAGAGGAGATTTTTTTTTTAATTAAGAAAAAAATGAGTTGTGGCAGTGAAAAACTACAAGAAATGCAGTGTGCCAGGTTGAGGAGGCATTGAAAGACAAGTGCTGTTATTTCTAGTTATGCGCTTTAGATATAATGTTGTTCTGGTGTTCTGTTCCCCTTCTTTAGAGTAAAGGGGTGGCTGAGRAGAGGGTGATGGCAGGATGGCCATCCATTTTCTTTCACTTGTTCTTCAAAAGCCTGCTTAACTTCTGCTTCCAATTATTCTACTGATTCAAACATTCATGTGTGTTTGCTAACACCATAAATAATGGACTGCTTAATCTTATTAAGTTCAGAAGTGCATGCAGTACAAAATTTAAATTCAGTTTGGACTAATGATTTTTACAGTAGGGTATTACCATATATTATCTGCTTTTTCCCCCCTCTTCTTTTCCCCCTTTATTCTGGCCTATGAGTTCTGTGAGCTCCAGACTTTAATATCTAAAAGAATTAATGTTTTAATTGAAATACATGTTCAGCTCTGAGGGTCAGTGGTGTAATGATCCTATGTGAGAACTTCATGTGGATGTTTGTGTATTAAAATTACAAAGCTAAAAAAGCCTTTCTTCTCGCTTTTGGGATGAGACTTTATGCAGATAGCCTGCTCTGAAGTGAATTGAAGTAAAACACAAACTTTGAAAAACAATTAAACAGTTGAATGTTAAGGGTTTTAGGGAATATTATGACAACTTTTGGAACAGCAAACATGGAGGCTAGCTGGTTAGTAATCATGGACTTTGAAAAGTTCATGTGTTGAAAGTGGTGTTTTCATTGTCTGTGCAAATCTATGATAATGTTCTTGTTTTAAGTGGGGAGTAACATAATTGGTGTTTCATAATGCTCAGTGCAGAGCTTGGTTAATATTTTTTTATTTTTTGGTTAGAGAAAATCAACTGGGATGCCTCCTAAATTTCATAGCATTTATTCTTAATCAGCATTTAAATTGGTGATAATTTAGCTTTGCTGTTTTTTTAAAAAGAGAAACCTCTAGTACTGTACTCCATATGTTGTTTTTGCAATCAGTAAGTATGTAGATAAAGTTCTTTCTATTCGACTCAGCACAATTTGAAATTATCAGCAAGTTAAGTATATTCAACTGCTTATCTACAGAGAGGCATGTAGGACTCCAATTAGGTTTACATGGCTAAATGCAGATTTGTGTTTGCAGACGTCAAGATGACAGAAGCTTAATACTGTAAAAAGGCTAATCAACACTGAATATGTTTAGTGTCAGTAAATATTTATAGTGAAAACATTGCCTATGGTTTTGTGCCTTGGCATTCCAAGTTCTGATTTTTAGTGAGTAAAAATGTGGTGTGATATCCTGTGCATAAACCTGCTATAAAATTTTTGTTTTCTATAAAATTAATTTTATTGTCTTTTTCTTCTTTGTGTTTTCTTGGGAAGACAGGTTAGGAGTTAGGCTACAGTTTGTAAGTTAATGAAAAATGTGGTATATTTAGCAAGGTTTTAAGGCAGATGTAGTCCAGAGAATGAGGAAGTGAAGGAGACAAGATAAAGAGACAGAGGCAGTATGGGGAGTAATTTCTTCTGATTGTAATTTTATTTTATTTTTTTAATGTGGGCTTCATCAAACAGTGGTTGCTAATCAGCTCTGGTAAACAATGTGATTATTTAGTGTGCAATAACTACAATTTAACTGGAAAATTAATTGAACCTCAGTAATACGTGTTTTTTATATATGAAACATACAAATATATAAGTTTTTATTTCATTAGCTCTCCAGAAGTTAAATGCTAGTCCACTCTCTTTTACAAATATATTCTGGAAAATAGTGTGTCAAAATTGAAATCCAAGAAGTACATCATAAAATGGGCTTCTACTGATGTAATAGTCTATGAAGAATACAGCCAAGTGAAATAAAAAAGTAGAAGTACAAGGAACATTGATTATTATTTTTCATTATATTTTGACTTAGAGAAAAGAAGAATATAACTGTAACTGCAGGTCTGCGTCGGTCTTAACAGTGTAAAAAAAAATGATGCTGAAGTGAAATTTTGTTTTCTGGAGGGGAAATAAATTGATATAGTTTAGGATTTTGTTTGTTTCTTGGAAATGTCACGGCTTGTCAAGTTAACAAATGTGATTTTGTTCCTGGCAGACTGCAGACCTGGTCAAGAAAAAGAAAAATCCCCTGAAAACCACTGCAACATAAATACAATATACTTCAGTTTAGTGTCTAACTTTGCATGAAATAAGCACTGCCTGTTAGCCTCTGTTTGATCCTGTGAGAGTGTGGGGCTAATGTCTGGCCAGTGTTTTGGAAGCAGCAGGTAGTCAGGAGCAAGCTGCTCTAGGGGTCCATATTTCTGTAGCCTAGCAGTTACTCACACACAGATGGAGACCTTATGAACTTTGACAGAGGTCACGCTAAATTGCAAATCTGAAACTTCTAGACTTCTGAAGGATTACACTGGTACTTTTTGGTTTTTTAAAGCCATATGATTGGGAGCATCACTAAAGGTATCAACTCAGTTTTGAGAAGTAGATCAACCACACAGTCATTGCTCACATAATGATCATGGGGACTGGTAAAGATGGCCTTTCATGATACTTTAAAGGGAAATTGTTGCATATTAAATTTTAATTTGCATATGTAAAATACGTATGTTATATTGCTTCCCAAACACCTAGGCTTCTCTGCTCTATTGAACTTGTTAAAGGAATTTTGGTGCTTAAAACATTGCAGAAGCCTCTGATTTTTCTGGTGCACATGAGTTGGAAATAATTAAGATACTCATAGTATTTTTTTGATTTGAGGTCTTTTGGGGCAGTCAGTTGAGACACCAAGCTCTGTCGTCTGTCATCAGCCATCATCTCACCAGGGATCTTATAGCAGTTTAGGAAAGAAAAACATGAGATGATCTGGTTACACATTGTAGCGTGTTTAAATCAAAGTCGGGGGGCATTGAAGAGCTTCTCTTTGTCTTCTAATTATAGTTCTGAAGCCGTACTTAATAGATGAAAATCTCTGTGATGTTTCAACTTACTATTCAAATGGGAAATTTTGGGGGGATTTTGTAGCAGCCAAAGGAGGACTTTATTTGTTTCCAAGTTATAGTCATTTAGCATAAGATTTTTTTTTTTTTTAATTTTTTGTTTAGTGGAAGTGCAATGTGAATTTCATTCAGTGTTTATGAAATCAGGGTCCATGAATGACTATATAGGTCACAGGCAGCAAGGAGGCTGATCCTCTCTCAGTCAAATGGTCAAATTTTTATCTTGTCATCATTGAACTGGTTGTGTAATGTGCTACTTAATGGCTTGTGAACTAGTCTTTAAAGCTGTGACTTCATGATTCAATGAGGCTGAGTCTGACTCTGTGTGTTGAAAGTGGTTTCAGTGACGGCCACACAGAGAGCTTGAAAATTCACACCAGCAGCAGACTGTAGGGGAAAAAAGCTTTGAATCTGTTTGAACTGGTCTGCATGTAAAATAACAAGAATGTTATTCATGCTTCTAAACTGGAAAAACACAAAGGGAGAAGAAGTAGGAATGCAAAAGAATCTCCTTCTGTAGCTACAGCAATTGGCAGTCGCTGTACTGCTAGTGGATTTGCTGTGGTGAGATCTCGATGGGGGAAGAAATCCAAATAGCTTAATTTACAGTTGAGAGACCTGAGTTTACACTGAATTCTTACTTTTTATTTTAAACTAGAGCTATTAGAAAAAATGTGCAAATAACTTTCAGAATCTGTCATCACTGTATTAATCATAATAACTTGTAAGTAAACGTTGCTGAAGTTTTGAAGCTCAGAATCTTGTGCTTTACAAGAGATATGGATGCACAGACAAGTCTTTACAAGATAAACTAGTTTGTGATGTGCTCTGCATTTTATACTTCATGATGTGCACTTAACACCAAAGTTCATGTGACCTGGAAAATGCAGTGTGGTTTGGAGTTGCCTCTCCCTCTGACACTGAAAGGAAAGAATTTGAATTACTTTGTATTTCCCGAAGGGTGAGAATGTGCGCAGCACACAGCTGAGGCTGGATAACCTCTTTCCTATAGCAACTTCCTCATTTATCCATATCTGCAATGGATGCAACAGCTGCAGCCAACGCTTACTGTTTATGCTCCCGAATTGCATGTCTGTTTTCAGCTTCTCTTAAGAAATATAAATGTTTATGAGGTGGAGTTATTCTGTGTTATCATATTGGGATTGAACTGTGGTGTCTCTTCAAATTTTCTGTTACAATCTCTTTCCCAAATTGAGAAGAGAGTTGAGATAAAGACGGTATTTTTCTCTTACCTGCATAATCTTAAATTTTCCTCTCCAGAGATGACCTGTCTGCCACTTTCAAAAGGGAAGGTATCTTCTCTTTGAAAATTGTTTGGAGTGCAGTAAGCAGAAGATAATTTAAATTATCTGGGGATTTTTTTCTCAGGGTTTTTTTTGCACCTCCTTTCCTCTCCCACCTCCTATAAAGACTTGTTTGTATTTCATATTTCAGTGAAATGACTTTTAATGACCAGTGTATTCCGTGCTAAACTGCAAGTACTTCTGGCAAAGTGCAGTTTAGCATTAAGTTACACTTAATTACACAGACATGTTAAATTCAAAGAAAAATAAAGCTTGAAGGATTTCAGAAAGTCATCTAGTCCCACTGCCTGAACTAAAGTATGCCAACTATATCTGCATCCTGACAGGTGTTTCTTTAACCTGTTTTTAAACATTTTCACTGACTCCAGAATCTTTCTCTAGCCAATCTTTTTCCAGTGTTAACTATCCTGAGTACATATCTTGTGCTGACATCTACTCCTGATTATGTTTTTTCCAGCCTACGCTGGAAATAGGATATGGTTTATTCCTTTTCTCTCTGAGAAAACGAGTTAATCTTTTACTCATCTGTGAGGAAGGGGCAGAGGACTTACTGTTTTGTGTGCAAATACCGGAATGACACTGGCAGCATCCTTTGAGCTGTGTAGCTTTAGATTGCATTTGTTAGAAGTTGTCTKTCTTTGTTGGCACAAAAAGCAGGGGAAAAGGCAGGGAAAGAGAAATGTGAAAAAAAGGAAGAGAGGAGACAGGCTGAGAAGTGGAATGAAAGGAGATGAAGAAATCAGAAAAAAGAAAGGAAATGTATAATATTAAAAGAAATTAAAGGACAAAGGTCGCTATAAGGGCTCTATGATAAGTAATTTTTAAATTAAAGACATTTTTTTKGGGGGAGAGTCTATATGCCTAGCAGGGTCATGGAATGGTGCTAAAGGGGGAACGGGGCATTCGATAAAAGAATTGGCCAGGCAAGGTTGGATGAAGGTATATACAGAGCAAGCAATAGATTTCTTTGTTTTGTAAGTTCCATAGGAGTCTTTTATGACTTAGAAATGATAAAAATGTTATAAAATTATATATAAGTGATAAACCTTTTTTACTATCTTTCATTACTGTTATTGGAGTGTAACATGGTGCCTATCTTCCACAGGAGTGTGTATATATAAGGTGGACCAGGGTTCACTGGAATTGGGCTGATACAGTCATGACTAATCTGTCATTTCAAGGAGATGGCTCGGGTCTTGCCTACATCTTTTAGGACTGAACCAAAAGTCTCTTGGTTATGCTTACTGTCATTGACTTAACTAGGTGTTTGAATTAGGCTTGGTGAGGTGAAAATTTGGAAGGTTTACTTCTTAATTAAATGGAGTGTTTAAGGGAGGGTATCTTGAGACAGGAGTGGAAGAAAACTGATATATCTCCATTGATTACACCAGTTTTATGGTCTCTAAGTTGTGAACAAGTATTTGTCTACAAAGATAAGAGGTCATATTTTTACAAGTTGTTTTCTACTGTAATTTGTGATTAATATGTTTGTCTGATTTTGTATTGATTTTTTGTTTTCAGGTGTGGCTCACAATATTTCTTTACTGCGAGAAGTGATCATCCATCCACGCTTTGTTCAAGGAGACATCAGCACTAAATTCCTTCCTGAAGTCTATCCTGATGGTTTTAAAGGTTTGTTCCATTTGAGAATGTTTCTTTTTTCTTGAGAGGTGTGGTTTCTGATTATTATTCCTTTATATTTATAGACTGACATGTTCCCCAATCAGTCTTTACTTTTTTTTTCTCAAATGTATCTGTGCATACATTCGAGTTTTTAAATAATGCATAATATAATTGAAACAGTTACTTTCTTTACTTTCAAGAAAGCAGCCTACATACTTGTAGTGACAAAATAGTAAATGAAGTACATCCRAAGTCAAGAAAAACAATTTGTTGGTGATATGAAATATGTAAAATAAACATCAATTCAACTCTACCATGCTGTTGTGCTTCATTACAGACAGTGCTCCTACTGTTAACTGAAGATAAGATTTCTGTTTACTCGGCACTTGCCTCTCCAGTGAGTTTGTGCAGCATCTTTAGAATCGCCTTTTGGTGCCCTTTGTATTCACTGTAGCATTGTCTGGAGGATCTGGCATTTTACCAGAGTATTTCAGTAACCCGGTCTTAATACTCATTACACACAGTAATGGGCATCACCTTGAAATTATTAACTCATACACTAGGTTAACATAAACACAAATGCAAATGTTTCTGTACAACATCCCAAACAGTTGCAAAAATGTATAACAGCAGTTGGTAGAGAAATGTAAGTAAACAAATAGATTGGTTTCCTTTCACAAGGATCAAATTTTAAAAAGTTGTCTTCTCTCAGCCAGTCTGCTGTAGATGCTTTTGTGACCTGTGTGGTCAGAGACTCAGTCCTTCTATACAGGCCTCACACCTCAGCTGGCATTCATCAGGCAGAACCTATTCCTTATTTAAAAAAAAAAAAAAAAAAAGAAGAAAATGCTTATAGCTCATCATTCATAGGTCCTTTATGAATCCCATGGAGATTCCTTTTTTCCCCATTCATCATTAACCCAATGTGGCAGAATCCTCATCTGACTTTGGAGACGACACTGCCAAATTGGCAGTTACTGGACATGACTGACACCTTGCCAAATTCTAGTCTCATTAAGGAGCAGAACAGATTTTTCTTACCTCAGGACTCTGTGGGTTTGGTGCAAAGAATCTTCATCTGCAGAACTACTTTATATCATGATGTAATTGGCAACTCTGTGTGATACAGTCCTACACATGGGATTAATTCATCCAGCTTGTTACTGACTCCTGACTGCGACCAAAACAATAGGAGTTAGTCACCTTGGTCGCAGTAAGCTTGTGATGRCTGAAGCTAAATGTTCCTTTGTCTTCTTTGCTAAGGTGTACTTAACTAGTCTTCAGGTAACTCAGCTGGCTTTCATCCAGCATAGACTTGAGGGTACTCTGATCCGCGCTGAAGGCTCAGTGCTGCTGATTAGCTGATCTGTATTCCTTCCCTGACACTTTAATACAGAATCCCATGTCCTGTCTCTTCGATGGTTCTGGGACTTCTCAGTCCTTTTCCTCAGTGGATTCAGTTCCCTTAAACCACCATAAAACTGCATTTTTTTTTTTATTGTTGCTGCTTTTGTTAGGGTAGTTTTTTGAGAGTTCTTGGGTTAACTTAGCTCATGAAGGAATCTGGTGAACTTCAGCAGATGTGCAAAGTGAGTGGCAGGCTGGGAATGGGGAGAAGGGAATGGAGGAGAAAGGCGAGGATGCAAGATGTTAGATAGGTTTATACCATGTTGTGAGAAGGCAGCCTCACCTCACACACAACTGGGAACAATAAAACATAAACCGTTCTACCGTTATTTGTGATAACATGTCTGTTGGGGCCCTTGGTCACTTGTAAGAAGCTGGGACAGGTTTTGCTAGCCCAGGAGGAGACCCCTTGCTCTGTATTTTTGACTATGGAAAGGCRCTCTTGTCTTTTGTTCTTTTATTCTTGTTTTACTATTTTATATTGCAATGTTAACCTGTATATAATCAGTTAATTACTTGTTGGTCCCCAAATTGCAGGGTGACAACAAATTTGTTTTGGGGTCATCTGACTTGAACTGTATATACATGTATTTGTGTGCACATACACACTGATGCAAGGCTGATCAGTGTCGCAATCTGAGGTAAACGGTAATATTGTATTAACAGAGTCTTAAAGATAAGCTTTTGCTCTAGACACCAGAAGTCACAAGAAGAGATATTGTGACAGTTCATAATAGAAACTAAGGAATGGCACATGTGAAATGACTAGGCTTTGTTCCTGCTGTATGAAAAGTTTCRCTCTTCTCCTTCTACGTATCAAATACAAGCATGCATTAGCCTTCTTAATGATAAAAAAATGCAGATATCATTATTACAAAGCATTTGTGTTTCAAGTCAAGAGTACTGATTCCAAGCTCACTGAAGTAATTAAGAGCCCTTTTAATGATGTATTTTGCTCTGTATCAGACCCTTCTAGCTTAAAAAAAAATCGGTGAGTTGAGTTAGAAGGTAGTTTTTTAAGTACCTGTTGAAAACTATTTCTGCAGATGCAAAGGCTCTAATGGGAACTGTTGAAGGCAAGCAAGGGTGGTGGGCAGATGAGCAGGTAGAAGCTCAGCAACAGAAACAAAGGCAAATTAACTTATGCAATGTAAGTCCTCTGCTCACTTCAACTAACTTTTTTATATAAATACCCAGGGTACACTTTGCTAGGAGGATTTGAAAATTAACTAGCTTTTGTATATCTTGTTTATAAAAGTCGTGTAGCTGTAAAAAAAGATCTGGGATAATCTGAAAAATTACAGCAATGTGTAGGCAAAGTGGATTTGGAAATACCTAGAAATATGTGCTGTTGTTAACAGTAGGAATCCATACCAAAGTGTTTTACATTTGGAAAACTTAAGAAATAAAAAAATGTTAATGAAGATGCGTGCTGTATTAATGCTCGAGCACAATCCAGTGTGTTTCTTTTGTAAACTACACAATTACCACTGTTGGTCTACATTGATGGTAAGTAATGAATGTCAGCTGTGTTCTTTCTGGTGACTGCATGAAGTACTGGCCCATTTCTTATGTGCATTTTTCTTCAAATATAAATATTAACTTTACTCTTAAGAGTAAAATAAGAGATGCTTTGTTTTCCAGTCTCATTTTCAAGGGTTTCATTATAAGTCCTTTATTAGAGGGCTTTTACTGTAAGTTAAGAAAAAATTAATTATTAGAAATATCTTGGCAGCTTTTCCATTAACCTGTGATGCCCACTTCAAATTACATCTAGAATGGGAATGTTTAGTAATTTTCATGATTAGGGTTTAACTCTTTTTCTTCCCTTCTTTAAATAAGCATTCATTAACAAAACCGGTTTGTTTATTGCAAGTTATTTTAAAATATTGCTGTGCTGAAACTAACCTTGCTCAGGGTGTGATTAGTGTGGGAAAACAGCTGCTGTCATACCCTTTTGTTGTCTATASGAGGGATGGATGGCTAGAATGCTGACTGGCAGTGGGTCAGCTGGAGTGGGTTATTGCTCTGAGCGCACATGCATGTTTTGGTGCAGCAACACTGATTAGGTCAGATGACACAAATATATCTGACTTAGAGTGGCCTCCAAGCACTTTGCTTGCAGAATAAAAATGTTTACCAAGCATGCAGGAGTAGACCGTACTATTAGATAGGGTATTGTCAGACGAGCTGTCCTGCTACAGCTTCCAAGCAGCCTGGGATGCCTCTGTACTTCCTAGCCTGCCTGGTGAGAAAGGAATATACTATCTATTATCCTTATTTTATAGGCACAGAAAGTATCTCTATTTTCACAAAGATCTAAGAGGGGTCCTTGACAAAGAACAAATTAAACTCAAGGATCCTTAGGTTAGTACCCTATCCATTGGATCATTCTTTGAGGTTCAGTCTGTTTCACAGTTAATCCATCTTTTCCTGGATATCTGTTTGAATGCTGAGATTTTTATTTTTTTTTTTTAAATGGTCTACTCTTCCTGACCAAGCATTTGAGACATCATTTAATAATGAATTAAATTACTCATTTAATGAGTTATYGATGAGTTATATTATTAATGAATATTATATATTATATTATGAATATTATATTAATGAATATTATATAATATATAATAATATTATATTATTAATGAATTAAATTACTCTCTTTGGGAGAGACACCCTGTCCAAATGAGAAATGAGGCATTTTCCTAGAGATTATCGCAAAAGCCGTACCAAAACAGAGGGGAAAAAAGGARAAAGAATCCTTTGCTTGCCCCTCTTCTAGCATGTTTAGCTCATTTGGGTGGAGAGGAAGAGCCAGAAGTTCTGATGGACAATCCTTTATGGTAATTGATTTCTAATACAGAAGGGAAGAAAGGGGAAACCTCTCTCTCCTGCAATTGTGCATTGGCTCCAAAGAGTGTGTATGAGGTGAAGGCTTTTAGATACATTGTGTTTGTTATAATTTTATGGGTTGAAGGGATTGATTACTCCACTCAACACTTACTAAACCACCCCTGGAATACCGTGTCTAGTCTTAACCCCCTCACGCATATAAGAAAGATGTCAGTAAACTTTAGTAAGTCTAGCAAAGAGCCACCGGGGTTGTGGTGGGGTTGGAACAGAGGGCCTATGAGGAGAGGCTGGGAGAACCAGGCTTGTTTAGCCTGGAAACAAAAAAGCTTAGGGTGGACCTAATGGCAGCCTTCTCATACCTCTGAGGGGGTTCCCAAGAAGGCAGAGCCAGGCTCTTCAGTGAGGTGCACATAAATTGTAGATTTTCAAGACCTGACTGCACAAACCTCTGAGCAACCAGGTCTGAATTTGATGTTGGGATTGCTCAGTGGGGATGGGGTGCACACTGAATAAACTAAAGACCTCYCAAGGTCCCTTCAATGTCAGTTGTTCCATGATTCTGTTATGAATGAAAGCACTTTTTAGGTGAATTGCGACTGTAGATATGACTTGTAAATTTAAGTCTGGAGACTTGTTATTAGTTGGAGGGAGGAATGCACCTTCCCCTGGCCTTCCCCTGGCTGTGTTRCTGTTAGAAGGGAGAGGATGGTTGCTGTTAACTCCATTCATCTTCTCCACCCTGGAATCTAATMTTTGTCTTCATTTTATGAAGCTACTGGATTATAAAAATTGACTTAACAGAGAGATTACTTGACTGACTTCTTTCTGACAGGTGAAGCCAAGAAATGTTTCTTGGTCTGTCACTAATCCCTTTATAATTCAAAATAGTTTCTTTTCTGCATGCTGTAGCATCCATCTTATAAGTKATCACAAACTCTCTGAGAGCCATCTTCACTATTCTGAATGGTTTGAGATTGCATACGCAGACAATATTGTCTTTTACCATGACCATCTGGGTGGAGCAAAGCTCTGCTGGACTTCAGAAGAAATTAAAACCTCTAATAACATGCAACTTTTTTTTCTGCCTCAGCCTACTTGGTATACATGCCATCTGTAATGGTCAACTTCAGAATCCGTTGGGGGAAAACTTGAGCCAAAACAGAACCTAGGAATAACAGAAACATTGGGTGCATTAGTGTGGATCTGAATTATATATTGTACTTTCTATCTTACCCATTTTGCTTTTAATTTTTATTCTTCCCAGTCAGAAAACAGTCACTTTTCAAGTATTAAGTAACAGACCCAAGCACATAACCAGGGCTTGTTTGTTTTGTGTTTTTTTCCCCCTGTAATTGGTAGTAGGAAACGCATTTCTAGGGCAAAATGCAAATGAGACTGTTATGGGAAAAATGACCTTTTATGTAATTTGATTTGAAGTTGGTTATGTAAAGTAATTGCATGAACCTTTTTGACTCAGCTTGGGGGATACTGGGATAATATTGATTTAAGCAATCATAACATCAGGGAAATGAGAGAGAAATACTTTTTCCTTGTCTTCCTTCCGACCAGGGTTCTGTCATTTAGTAGTAATAGATGTGTGCGGTCTAGTTTTAAATAATATGAACAACAGTGCTTCCACTCCTTCAGTTGTGACTTAATTTTATAGCCATTAATCCCGTTTTACGTTCACCTTATATAATTCACTTCAGTGATGATAGTGAGAATGCAGAAGTATATCCCAGATTGAGCAGAGAGATTTGGGAGCTGATTTGCATTTTATGGTGGAGATGAAATCTCCATGTAGCCCAGGAGTCTGCAGTGATGAGGGTAGGAAAGAGCAATGACAGAACTTCCCATGCTGGAAGCTGGGGAACCTTTGCTGCTTACTCGTTTCACTCCCTATCAAGGCAGCACTTGGACAAATGCCCCAGAGGTAGCTTTGTTACCTTTCAGATCGATCTTCTGCATGGTGAACATGAAAGGATGYGTTGTTATATCTTTATTGATGGTGAATATTAACTTATACCTCAAGACATCCAAATGAAATCCTGAGGGGTAGCTTGTAAGGTAAAATAAGGCTTGAAGTGAAACAAAGGTATCGCTATCTGGCACATTTGTGTATTTCCAAATATAGTAGTGTAATTGAAAGTTTAACTTTAAAATTGCCTAAAATTCTGCTGCGCATAGCAGCAGAGCAAGAGCAGAAGGCAAGGGAAATGGGGCTGGAGTTGAGAGAACTAAGGCAAGCCTGTCTTGTATAATGAAGGTAGATTGCCATACCTAGGAAGCAACCTTTAACCAAGCTTCTGAGGTATGCCTCCAAAGTTATGCTAAGGACATTCGGTGGTAGGATTGTATCTTTATTGCCAAAGACCAAAACGTAATTTTGGTATGGTCTTGTTAACAGTTTATATARTCTCTGAGACTTTGGAAAATAAATGCAAATTGCCCACACTGGATACTACAGTCATGACYGGTTTTTTGCTTGCTGTGTCTGTGCCACAACTAATGCGAATAGTGACAAATAGAGAAAGTGGATAAACATTTTTTTCATGTTTGTGATAATGAAGAGGTGAATGTAACTCTTGATCGGTTGTTAACCTGTTTCAAATTATTGACCTTTGTTCACTGTTTAGAGTTTGATTTTCATTGAAGAGATACAGGGAGAAAATAGTTTTTGCAGCACAGCAAGTGCAAAAGCAGTTATTGATTTCATCCAAGATGAAGGTCATGCAATAAAACCTTCAAATTGGGATCTTTCTAGTTTTACCTTGTTCCTTTATGTGAGTTGATAGTACCAGTGTGTGTCGGAGCAGGTGGGAACATGCATTTTTGGTCACATGGACTTGTCATGGGTGTTAGGCAGGGTTACTGAAAAGCAAAGGTTTTAGGATGGATTTCCTGATGTATCTTTAGCTGAGACATGTAAACAAATTACCGATTTTAGATGCAGCACTTTGGAAAGATTATCTCAGAGCTGCTTCACTATGTGTAAACAGCTGGAAAATTGGCACATTTCAGAGCCAGGTAGTTGATGTTATTGCACTGTATAATTATATAAGGCTTATATATACATGTATATATGTTTGTATATATACACAAATAGTACAAAAGTTCAGTGTTTTTTTACTTTCACCTTGCAATCAGTTTTTCTAGTAACTGGCAAAGGAAAGATCAAGTTTGTTTCTCAAACCAGTTCCTCAGCCTTTCAACATTTGTATTTCTGCGTATGTTTGTTAAAGTAAAGACAGTTTCCATTTCAAGGCAGATAAAAAATAATAAACACTGAGTGATGGAAGTTGCAGTAATCTTTAGCCAGAATATGTTAATATGGACTAAGTTAAAAATAAATTGATGCAGATTTGCTGGCCTTTGTTATTTTTATATTTACATTTTTTGGCCTGTGACAGCTCCTTTGTACTGTTAGCTGGAACTGTAATGAGTGTGTTTCCATCACCRTGGCATGATTGCATTGCTGAGGTGGACTCTTTGCCAATCCATATTTAATGCGCCCAGTGGAAGGATGGGTCCTGTGTAGAAGACACCCTGTTTTGAAATTGTGCACTTGTTACTGTAGAGTCTGCTCCAGTCCTTTTCAGAGGGCTCTATTCTGGGTTTTCCTGAGGATTGTGTTAGTCTTATTTTATGCTACTGGTAGAAATTGTCACTCGCTAGTGACCAGTACCAGGGAATGTGAGTTAACATTACATGCAGTAGTGCGGAGGAGATGGGAGAGTGGAGGTGTAGAAGGGAACTGTGTAGCTGTTTCTCTGCTGCAGAACTGGAAGCAAACGTGCCCCACTGAGCAGAGTTGCTCAGGGAGACACAGCATTCTGAACCCCTTCCCCACCTCTTCCCCCATCCCTTCATGTGAATCTGTACTTACTATGGATGATGGCATTTGCTGTGATACATACACATGAAGGTCTGCTCAGACAGAAGGCAGACAGAAGTTGCATAAAGCACTTCTTGAGAGCTCTGTTGTAACTGCATTCTGCTAAATCTTTCAGTCTTACCTTTATCTTTTTTTTWAACTTTATTTATTGCCTTTTCCTCTCCTCTGGCTTTTGAAACACCCTTGCTTTCATCTGTATGAAATCGCTCTCCTGAGGATAAAGTTTGCCTCTTCTTCTTCATGACAATTCATCTTTGCACTTCTTGTGCTCTGCTRTGTCAACTTTAACTTCCTGCCACTGCCTTATGGACCGACTGCTTTACTTGTCCTTTTGCTCCCTCTCATATCAGTTTTGACTGTTCTCCTCCTCTGGTGATCCCAGTCTTGGCCACCTATTTGCCAGCTTCTCATACCAAATCTGTGTTGTGTGGTCTCTGACCTAAAGGTTCTGACAGGCAAAGTTCTGTCACGGTGCTCTATCTTTTATCCTGCTGAATGGACTATTGTATTTCTAATTAACTTCACTTTCTGGAACAAGACCAGGTTGGGAGAAAATCTGCTTCCACTCGCCCTGGTTTCCACCTTTTTGTCCAAGCCTTTATTAGCTTGCCTGCCTTCAGATTGTAGGCTACTTTGAGCCATTTTCTGCTTATGAAGTGCCAAACATGACTTTGTCTTCATTATCACAAACTAACGATTGCACAAATGGCACTAAATGACTCAGGGCTGACAGGCAGTTTTATCCACATTTATTTATGGGGTTTATATTGTTGTGTTTATCCCTTTTGCCTGGAAGATCTGTAGCCTTTGCAAGGTAAAGTACTGAGAAAGAATGCTGTATATTTTGAGTAAGTCCTAATGTACAGATGGATTCCTTACCAGCATGAGGCACAATATGTCAACCAGTGACATTTCAGTAACAAAAACAAGATGCTGCAGCATCATTCAGTTTTTTTTCTTTCAGTTGTCAAATTGTTTTTAACAGAGATACCAGTGTTAGCAGTAGGGCTGATCTGTATGAAAACATGCAATTTAAACTCTGAAACTCAGAGCGTCTGCTATGCTGAGCCTCATCTTAATTTAGGGGAAAAAAATCTAGGTTTCATGTATAAGGACTGAACAGTGTCTTCACGGGTAGTTGTTACTTTTTGTGTCTGTGTTGGTCTCTGGTATCTAAGGTTTTTTCTACTGCTTTTTGAAAACTAGGACACAAGTTGACAGATCTTGAAAGAAGAGAACTACTGGCAACAGCAACGTCTTTGTATGTGGCTGAACAACTGAGATCACAGCGATTTCTGGGGACTCCGAGGTAAGTTCATTTCTAGGAACTCAGATGTGCTGATGCGTTTTGTTAATGGCATCTTCTCATGCACGAGAAACACTGGTGAGAAACTGCATGGTTTCTTAATATAGTCTGTTTTTTCTAAATTGAAATGAGCTGCAGCTTACATTTCCCTACTCACACAAGTCATACATGATTATTTTTATTCTACATATTAGGAAACTAATAGGCACAAAAATGTGTTACAAGCCAGTACAGTAATTAATGCACATCAGGAATTTCATTAATGCAAAATGTTGCTGCATTAGTAACTAACCACAAATCGAGCATCACAAATTTCCCATGTGCCCATTTGAAGCGATCTAAGCACTTTGGGATAATATAAATATTCAGCTACAGAGCTTTAAAATATTGTGGATTCATGAGTAATTTGCTACCTTGAAGGACCTTAATAGTTTAGGGTCTAATTCTGAAAACACTTTCTGACTGGTAAATGCTGGAAGAGTCAGCACCTTGCTTTAAGTATGTTTTTTGGTGTTTTGTTTCCCCACTCCCTCTTTGTTTTGGATAGTCGCTGCCAGTAAACCAGGYAGTACAGCCATTGCAGTATCTTGTGTCAAAATACTAATTTACTTCTTCGGCTTTTTGGAACGGTATGCTTTTTTCCTCTAGGATGTTTCTASCTTTAATTGTCCTCTGGCCCATCATTGACAATGCCTTGAGACCTTCTATTCGAACAGCTGAATTTGTGAACCTTGCGTGGGTGGTTAGTGTTTGCAACGGCTGCATACAGTGAATCCTGACTTCAGCATGACTCTTTCTTCTTGCCTCACATTCTTTAACGTAGTTGCGTGTGTTTGTGTGAGAGAGAGGGAAGTCAGAATGAAGGATAGACATTATCCACATTCCATGCCAGTGGTTTGACAGTGTATTCCATTACTGATTTTACAGTGGTCAGGAATAAATCAAATGTGGTTTCAAGAAGTCTTTATTTTTATTTGTACCCACAAAGATAAATAGTACCATATGGTGTTTAAAAAAAAAAAAAAAACACCAGAAAAAAGGAAAAAAAAAAGACAGAGCAAGCATAACGGCTTTGTAATATATAGCATATGTAGGGCTAGGTCACTGCTTGCCTTATGCACCTATAGGGGAAAGTAAAGCACCTTTTTATTTCCTTCCACAAGTTATATCCTCCATAGCAAATGGCATAAAGAGAAGAACAGACACTCTAAGGCCACTGTTTCCTAAATAAAAGATGAGTGAGGGAAAATGAGGAGGAGCCTTGACTGTAGTTTTTATTGGCCAGCATAGGAAGTTAAGTAATCTGGTACTGCTATAGAGAAGTAATGGATTACTTTGTACATAGAGTAAGGATGGGAATTGTTGATTTAAGTAGTGATTCTCAAACTGCTGTTGCATTCCCTCCTCTAATTTGAGATTTTTTTCCTCTGGCCTGTAAAATGTTCTTACTTGCTAACAAGAAAAGAAAAGGAGTCCAATTGTTGAAGAATCTTTAATGTTTTCTTCCTATTGCAAGTATTTTCTTTGAGTAGTAGATATCTGTGTACCTTAATAAAAAAGACATATACAACTATGTTAACCGAGATGTCAAATATGTAAACAAGTATTGCACTGAGCAATCAGGCACAGTCATTCATCTCTTGGTGCTGCATCAGGGGAACAAATGCACACCCGCTTTGAAAAAAATCAGCTTATTTTCTGAGTCCTTCTAACCTAACTCCCTTCATTCCAGCATGAGCAGAGAAGGCAGCAGAGTCTGACCACATGAAGTTTGTGCTGGGTAAGACTAGATTAAGGTCTGATTTTTTCAGATTTTAAATGGTGGAGCTAAGAAATCTTTTCAGTACAGGGAAGATGTCTTTCTCTTGCCATGATGGGGTGTACTTATGTTCAGCTCAGCTTTCAAATTATGATCTTTTCTGTCTGTTGTGACATGTGCAACTCTGGAATGAATCCTTCAGAAGTCAAGCCTTAAACTTTTCTCAAAGTGGCGCCTGAGTGTGGTTCTCAGTGAATAGGTCATTGTTTCAATCCACATATATTGTTAGATCTACTTGTCTTAGTGATAGTAAAGCTGCCTGTTTGAGACCAAATAAGAATGAGGTTAATGCAAAAGGCTTACTGGTATGTAACTTCTGAAGAAAGCCAAACCTGATAATGATAACTATTCCTCAAAATCATGCATCTCCTTCACAGGAGAAGTCAAAGAAACAAAGGCAGAATGAGGTCAAAGGATTGTGCAGTGTCCTGGACAGTGTTCTCCACTCCTTAGAGCAGCTAGTGGACTCCCTCTAGAGGGGACTGAGGACTGTGGAGCATACATGTTACTGCAGTCCCATCAAGGATCCCTCACAGCATCTCCTTGACTTACCCAAACTGCATCTGACTTGTTTTTGAAGGTGTTCCAYGTCATGGGTACTTTTTAGGGAGCAGGATTGTGGCCATGGAAAGCGCATCTTTATTGRTATGACTGCAGTCTGTTTGAAAAATATTAGTAAATAAAAAGTGCAGAGTAGGAACCTGTGCTACTGGCAACAAATCGAAAAGACCAGTTGTAATCTTGGATTCAGTTCACTGTGGCACAATTGGGTGTTTGGAGTCTGTGTGAATTTTAGATCCATGTTGGAGGGTGTAAGCAGATTAGACAGACTGCCCGTTCCAGAGTTGATCCATAACATTCTCCTAATGTTTTGGAAAACTACATTGCCATGTTGATGATCATCTTCAAAATTTCAGCTCTCTGGCACAATTTATGTTCACCACATTTTTTTTCTTTTGCATGCACTGAAAGCAACTGAGGAATTTTTGTGTGAGGAATTGCACTGAAAAGTAGTATTTTGAAATCATGCATTATTTCTTCTAAACTTGTCACAGCTGCCAAATAGACAATTTTTTTTGCTGAACTTGAGTCATATGCTTATCTTTGGTTTTGGTTTGCTTTATATTCCCTTTTGAGAGCCATATGTATAATATGCATTCTTTTCACAACTGCAGGGGGTATTTCAAGTTCCCTTTTTTTCCCCCCATGTTTTATTCAGCCCAAGCTCAGGATTGTTATTCTAGCCAGATAGATAGATAGAAAGAACCATGCTTGGAAGTCTTCACAGAAGCTCCACCTTTCACTAGCAGTGCTACTGAGACTGTGATCAGATGAAATGGAGCTGAGCCAGATTAAGGAATTGTTGTCCGAGCCTGCTCCTCCCTTGGTCTCTGCCTTTTTCGTCCTCCTCCTCCAGGTACGCAGGTGTGATTTTGTGTGTAGCTGCGTTCTACTCTAGTCCTGCTAAAATGACCCATATTAGCCTAGAAACAGTTAGTAACACTTTACTTTAGATCATTCGGACAGAACCAGGTTAAGTACTCATGACATGTGAAATTATTCTGCAAGAGCTAGAAGGGTGGGAATGAGTAGCAAGGAGGAAGAGGCGAACAGAGGATGGCTCATAAAAGGGATGTAGAGGTGGGCCTTAGCTCTGTGCCACAGATCAGACCAGTAGCAGCCTCATGAGGGGGGTTCTCCTTTACAGTCGATGATATTTGCAGGGATGTGACTGGAAAATACTTATTTTGSAATCCTCTGGGTGACTGAATCATCAACTGTAAAGTTCTTGTTGGAATGCACTCTGATGATCAGCGAKCTGTTGCCTCATTAGGAGCAAACACCCAACTTTCTTCAGCTAGTTGCAATTAGATATGACCCCTGTAGTGGGATTCTTTGTTGCAGTAGTTTGTGTGGTGTTGAGGTCAATACWGGCCACAAGCTGAAGGCCAGTTTGCCTTTCCTGTGTTAGAATAAATTGTATTATGATTTGGTGGGGCACTCACAGGTGAGTTTCCACTATCTGCCCCCGGCCTCACCAACAGTCTCCTAGGTTTAATWTGCCAACCTTTACCAAGAACAGCTGCTGGAGACCTGTGCATGCTCAGAGTTACAGGAATATAGACATTTACTTTTGTTATGCAATCTAATATTTAGAGCATCTTCCGGGTTTTTTTAATTTAACTGGTTGTTATTTAACCAGTTTTCTTGGGAAAAAGGTTGTTGTGGGGTGTGGTGTGTGTTGGTTTTTTGTGTTTTTTTTTTTTTTTTTTTTTTTTTTCTTGGATTCTAGAGGTTGTTTATAAATTTTTTTTTTTTTTTTTTAGCTAATGATAATGCTTGGTATTTTGTTTGTGAGCCAGATACTAATGTGAATATTTCACCGTGATATCCAGATAATAGGGGCACATGTTTTCTACAGGAAAGAGCCATGAATGATTGATGATTGTTTCATTGTTCAGCTTTCAGTTATTTTACCTAGGACTTTTCCTACTTATTCCATAGTCCAGTTTATTGTGAAACTGGTGCCACCCACAGCTGCTGAACAGATTTACAGCATCTAGTAAAATCACAAGGTCTTCTAGACAGACCTCGATCTTATTTCAAGTGGAAACATATTTTGGCTGAAGTCAATCCAGCTTATTTTACRTCTGTTTGATGTAGTTAGCCTTTGAGACCGAAACTGATGTTGTACAGTTGAATCTTCACATTTTGGCTTCAGACTTGTTTTCATTAGTGGGTTGGGAGGGGAATAGGAGAGTGACTCTCCAGGTGTGGCTACATCATGCTATCTCATGGGTCTACTAATGTGATGTTTATACTTCTAAACCCAATTGCCTGCAGCACTTCCTATGTGTTGCTTGTGTTGGCTGCTAAGTGTATTTTCCTAATTTTTCTATGGGTTTTACCCTTTCATCATTTACGACTTGGAAAAAAACAGTGAGGCTGCATGCCCATATTACCTGATATTACATGCAAAAAGATGGTAACACACTGGAAAATGTTTTATATTGCTAGCAAAAAACCTAAAGGTTTTTCTTGCTCGTGTGTTTTTAATATAGAAGACTGGGATTAGGGAGTCTTGAGGTAAACTCCT
Source organism: Oceanodroma leucorhoa (assembly GCA_030449065.1). Lineage (NCBI taxonomy): Eukaryota > Metazoa > Chordata > Aves > Procellariiformes > Oceanodroma > Oceanodroma leucorhoa. Next base: position 7,449,515 of record JASVER010000002.1, on the reverse strand, counting down.
AACTGTTCTTGTGGGACCTTAGAGAAGTCAATTGGATGGGCCTCAGTTTACAAAAAGACAAAATGGCCTTAATACTTTACTACATTATTGAGGTTTTGTAAATATTTATTTATCAACATGTATAAAGTGTTTTGAGACCTAAAATGGATGATGCTGTCTAAGCATGAAATAATACTTTCACAGGAAGGGTAAGTGTATAGTGAGAAATTACAGATAAAATACAAGCAAGTTTTTGTCAAGTTTTGAAATAGCTGGGCTGAATTTTTATATGTTTTAAAATTCTGAAAATCCAGGGGTCCAGTGCAGTGGGCATAACACGACTGGTGAACTGCATGAACAGAAATGGATATATTTAGCTTTTTATTTAATGAGTTATTGTAGGTTTGTGTCTAGGTTGATTTGGTACAGATATATTGATGTAAATCCTCAGGTACACTTAGTAATAATGGTTTGGATGCCTGCTTTGCCTTGCCATTGCATGATTGGGACAGCGAGGGAACTGCTCCGAGACCAGCGGAGCCCCGCACCTCTCAGGCATGCTTGCTTTCACATAGACTACACCTATTACCCTGCTGGATTCTGGGACGGAGCCAGCTCTTTGCCAGCCTAGGGCTTCCCCATATGGAAAGATGGTCAGCTGCCCAATAGGAGAGCTTTCTGGCACTCCTGCACTGCTGGAGCAGCACAAAATAAGGTTATGTTACATTAATTTTAAGAAGAAGGAAGATGATGTCAGGAAAATTCACTGGAGTCRTCTGAACTGGCCACTTGGAAGGAGGGAGAGTTCTTACTTGCAGCACAGTCACAGGCACCACTGAATTGTATCGATTGCATTACGTGATTCTTGTTTTTCCCCCCACTAAAACCACAGTGATAACATGAACAGTTATTGCAAGCACAGCTAAATATTTATACTTTGCATTGCCCTACAAATACCCTCTAGTGTGATATAAAGATAAAACACTTTGTTTTYGTTTGGTAAGGATGACTAAGTCCAGCCCACTTGTGGCTTTCTTCATTCCCTCGCTTTGGAGTTATGCAGTCATCCTTAGCTCATGAAAATAACACTGTCTCATCCTTATTGCTCTGGTCCCCTGGTCAACAAGTCAAGCATTCTTTTCATGATTTACTGTTACATCTTTGAAAGTCCTCGATATGTTTATGTAACTACTGCAGCTTCAGACCATTATTCCACTGTGTGTTTTTTTCTTTCCCCATAGACTAGCAAGTTACTAAGACTCTGTTCTCCCTTTTTTCCTGTGATATCCTTGTTTATAATGGGCTTTTCTGATTATGACAACCCTCTCTTGTCTTTTTAGGTGTTACTTAATGTCGTTCTTTTCACAAATAATTACTCAATTTTTTTTTTTTAATCTTGCTAAATCACTGCTAAACCAGCTGCCCTATATAATATTCTAGCTGTCTTTAAAATCTGGTATTATTTACCCTTCTACATTGTTCAGTTGCTTAGTACAGAAATAAGGGAAAATGTAGGGAAAAAGGTGTCCTGGGCACTCAGGAATCCATGCTTGCTCAATCTTTAGAGTTGATAACCATTATGAAATCATTATGAAGATAATCATTATGAAAAGTTTGAACCTTGCTGAGCACCTCTTGGGAAGATCCCCAGAGCAGTGGCATGCATCTTGCTGAGGTGATTGCTGGTGGGAAAGCCGTTCACTAAAGTAAATGGACCTGGCTAAGTCCCTATGTTTATTTTTTATTTTCACTATGTCTGCTGGGAAAACAGCAGCTGCTGTAGGAGCTTTATAGCTTCTGTGGCTACTGTTCACTTAATGTTGAAACTTGAATTTACGTAATATACACATGTGAATGTTTTCTGTTGTGCTGCCATATTCCTGGCCCTTTTTAGTTGTGAATCTGCCCCTTTTCTCATCCATGCTTTGCTTGTGACCTCCTCTTCTGCAAGATCCTTTCTTTACCACAAGACCTCTCTCTCTTTCCTTTACTTTGATCCCTTTTATAAGCCTAACAATTCTTTCCTGTCATGCAGGTTTACACCTCCTAAACCTGTTCTTTAATATTTGTCTGTGTGTAAAAAGTGTATGCATGAAACCGTAGAACTAACAAGGTGCGTGCTAATCTCCACGTGCTCCCTGGCAATTTTTCAGCTATTTTTAGCATAGTTTTTCCTCTCCATCTGTATATTTTATCTGGAGTTTTGAAGGGCAGAAATGAAGTTGTGTTGGAGGTTTTTAAGGAAGGGCAAAGTTTTTTCTGGACTTTGGGGGACTCTAAGCTCAGTAAATGTATGTGTAACTGCATTCACGTGAGAAGTTTTACTTATGTTTCTTTCCTTGGATTATTAACATAAAAAAGATAAGCATGAACATCAGGACTTTACCTTGTGAAGTTCCTTGAGGCACTGATTGTGTCCTGCTGTTTGTTTGTGTAGTGTATAGCTTATTCTGGATGCTGTTCCTGTAGAAATGTTGCCAACAAAATATATGGGAAGAAAAAGTCTCTCGTTCAATATTGTCTGCATACTTTTACAYGTATGTGTCTTGATTTGTCCATTCTTTAGCATGCTTGCTTCATTCATGGTTCACAAAGGCTGTAGTTAAATATAAGATATTGATTGAAGGGATAGATAATTCATTTATACCTTTGTTATTGAGTATTACAATTTTCAACYGTTTCTTTTTCCTTTGATTCAACTGCGAAAGTGGGATGGGACACAGAATGGTCTCATTATTGTAGGAGTATTTCTCTGTTCTCTGCAATGATTCCAAAAGCTCTTGCACACTTCATCAGTATTATTGTAATTCTTTGGCTGCAGGATATTTGGCAGCTGTTGCACCCCACTGGCAAATCCTATTCAGACTTCACTTCCATTCACCATTGCCATTGGAGAATTGATTTCTCTCTCCTCTGCTCTAACCTTTCCCAATTCATTTTGGATTGTTCAATGTGAAACATTTTAATTTCATATCATACAGCCATTCAGCTCACAATCCTTTTTTAACCTGTCACCAGGGTAACGGCATAGCATGCTTTCTTTAGGCAATCAAGTTTTTATTTCACATGCTTAATGTTGCATTAAATGTTTGCATTTTGTTTAACCCTCTTAAATACTTTGAACTGGGGATATATTTTGCAGGGTAATGAAGTCTCTGATTTCAGTGTCAAGTCTTCACAGAAATTGCCTTACTTAAAGTAAAAAATAAGAAATCAGAAGATGAATGAGAAGTAATGAGACGATTATTAATACAATCCCAAATGGCTGAATGAGGCAAGCATCCGTAGAACAGCAAAAATATTTTTCTTCTGGAAAAACCTTCCAAAAGCTTATATTATAATCTTCAGACCTACATTTTAGGATTACTTTTACCTGTAAGTGCTTGTAATCAAATTAATGCAAATATAGGATTAACCATGCAATAACATGACTTTAAGAAGTGAAATGTCTGGCCTATACCTGTCAACCTGCTTCAGACTGCTTTCCAGATGTGTGTGTGGAACTGTAAGCTGAATAGCAAGTGATTTATGTACATAAAAACTAGAATTTAATGGGATGATGCAGTTGATTAAAGAAATACGGAATTTTTAAGTGTCTGTTTTTCCTGTACATGCAAACCATCATGGCATGAACAACAGGCTATATTCATTTTATTGGAAATGAGAGTAATAATGAATTTAGAGTATGTTATCATAGATGATTACAAAAATAAAATGAAATGGACATTTTCATATCTGAAAAAGCATTGATTTCATATAACTATGACCTTGCAGAGCAAGTCCTGCTTGTCTTGGTAAAGGAATAGGACCAGCTAGGTTCACCCCGACCTGAAATTTAAAAACAGTCTGTAATAGCTGTCCCTAAAATACCCAAAATTTCATATCTTATGGCTATAATTATAATTAGAGGTGTAGTGTTAAAGGCTTTTTATCTGTCACGTTCTATTCTCAATTATGTAGGCATAAAAGGTGTGGAAAAAAATGTAGGTGAAACTTAAGAACACAGCATTACAAATAAGCCCAGACGGTGCTCATTTATAATGAAATAAACCCACTATAATGAAATCACTGGTAATATGCAGTTTAACACTTTGGAATACTAATTTTACAAAGCTTCTCATTTGTAAAATAGATACACATCTAGCATTGTTTAAAAAAACAGATGCAGAATATTTGCATTACTGTACTTGTGTTTGGGTTTGCATTTGATACAGCTCTTCTTGAGGAGACAGCTGCTTATTACAGATCGGACCCATAGAGATGACTTCATTAGAATTTTTCTTTCAATGGCATATAGCTAACTATACAAGGATAGAAATGCAGTTTCGTCTATTAATTTCCAAGCTTTCTGTCCAGTTCCCTTTTCTCCCAAGTTGTACTATAAGCTACCAAATATTATTACCTGCCAAAAGAGGTTTGGCAGTGTTTTGTTACTGAATTTTGCCACAARGAGCCAAACATATGGTAACAGTTAATTTATTGGTTCTTCTAACCTCGAGGGAACTCTTACAGAGAGCATATTACCTTTTTATCTAACATATTTTAAATAAAAGAGCTGTTGGCTTGAAATTTGATATGCCAGTATAGAAGCTGACCTTCAGTGCGGTTATGCTCAATTCAGTCTTGTTTAAGGGTAAGATTAAAAGTGTAAACGTATAAGATTGAGCTAAGGCTTCTTTCTTTTCAACTTTTAGAGAGGCAGGTCACTTCTGCATAGTTTTAGTGTGTGTGTGTAGGTGAAAATACTGAAMAAACATTTTTGCGAGAAAAATGAGTCCTGCCTTTCTCTCACAAGTCTCGGAGAGCTCTTTCTTCACTTTCTTGATAAGACATTTCCTGGTATGCGTATTAGCAAATGATATTAAAAAAAAAAAAGAGAACATTTTTCATTTCTTTATATGCAAGACCACAGGCCCATTTGCTGCTCTGCGACAATGTAGATTTGTCTAATTCTAATGGGAGAAGTATTTGAGAGGTGACATTGCTAATTGTGCAGCTACTTAACTCCACTGTCTTGGAGTTAAATCTCATGCCTGAGACTTGCACAACTCAAAATCAGCTATCTGCTACCTGCATTTAAGGTAGCCCTCTTTGTTCCACCTTAGATGCTGTATATTTTTGTCTTCATAACTGGTGGCATTGTGAATGTTAAAAGAAAAACTACGTGGATATGTCATTGTATTTCAGATGGGATACTTGAGATAGATGGTGCTTTAAATAAAATATCCTGATTTTTGTTGGATCATATTAAGTATTCAAAGGCCTGGATATTTTTCCCCGGATCTGTGTTGAGACTGCTCAGATGACTTTTCCTTTTGTGATTATGGATGATTCTTTAATATCTTTCACAGACCATTCTTTAGTGGTTTACTTCTCCGCGTAATTAGATGTGGTGCTTGGAGTTTGTTTTGGCTGTGGCTTCCCTTTAACATGTATCTTCAAAGCCCGTAGTGTGAGAAAGACTGGGCAGGAAAGAACAGCGCAGGACCCCATTCTTTTGAAACCAGGGATGTTTACCCATTGACTTAGAAAGGAGATGATGACAGGTCTTTATCCTGTCTTTCTGTGGTGCTTAGTAAAATTAGTCTTGCTGCAGTTAGTAGTGCAAGGATACAAATAACTTACTTGCCTATTGAATTCCAGATTTAAAAAGCACCTCAAAAAATCTGGGTTATTTGTTAAATTGTATCGTTCCGAGGCTTTAAGCTTCTGTCTTTACCCCAGTGTTGTGGTACGTGTTCCTGAGGCTCCTCTCTCTGCCATGGGTGGTGATCTGATGCACCTTGGTCACACAGTAAAGATTTTCTCCAGGTCCTGCTGCCCATTTTTCTACCAGATACTGAAATTTAAAGCAGGTCCTCATCTGGCTGCACCCAGCCGTTAATGTCCTTAGACAAGGGAGACGCCATAAATCTACAGCTTTTCTCTGTTCATTTCCTTAAACTAGTGAGAACACCTCTCTTCTAAATCTTGCATTTCCCCACACCCCCCTGCAACAAATCCTTTTTTCTTGTTACTCGTATCCTCAGGCAAATCACAATAATTTTAAGATGTTTACTAACATTAAGTCCACCTTATTCTTATATTAGCTGTGATTTTTCCACTCTTTGATCTCGGGTATTGCATGTCTGCCTCTACTACAGTCTTCCTTTTCCCAAGTCRTACACCTATTTTAAGTGAACCCTTCTGAGTGAATAGAGTGAATCTCTGTTCCAGTGATTTCCAAAATCCTGGTAGTCTTATGGCCATTTAAGCTTCAGTCTCCTTATGTCGGGCATTGCAGCACCATTCCATAACTCTCTTCAACTTCCTCAGCTTTCAGTCATTCATATGTTTCTTCCCAGAAGCAAGGGATAGTGAGAGCTGATAGCATTTTTCTGTTTCACACTTTAAAAGAGTTGGATTGCTGTAGGAAATCGTTGCATTCACAGCCCTTAAAGGGTGGAACACAACTCTTCAGAGACGGGGCCAGCTCATCTCACACAGGAAGGCCCAGAAGGGGCTGCAGTCATTTGCATTTTAGAGAAATTATGTTGGATATGGGTGAGGAGACTTTGGGCTTAGAGGGAACATGGCTGTCGTCGTGTACGGATTCCCTCAGCAGGAGTGGGAGAGCACAAAAGGAAGGGTTGGGGTTGAAGGCCAAGTTGTGAGAACCGCTTCTGAACATCTTCTTAAGGGTATCCTCTCTCAGCTGCCATACACTACTTCAGAAGGCGTATTTTGAAAATACTTTGGCTTTTCCCTTTCTATTTGTTTGTTTCTTTACTGATTATTGGTAGTTTTCCATCTAAATTTTTAGAACATACCAGTGGACATAGTTGCAGACACTGAATCAAAACTGATCAGGCAATATATGTCATGTCAGGTTTGTGCAACAGTTTTACTTTACATTTTCTGTTCAAAATTTGTCTGTTTTTTCTGTGTCAGAAAAAATAGTATTAATGTTCTTTTTGAACATCCTCTTAAACACAGACAAGTTGTTTGCTCATGGTTGTTTATAGAATAGGAACATTCACAGAAAAATATAGCTTTACGCATTGGCTTACTAAGAAACAATAAACAATATGTGTAGTCATATTAATTAAATAATAATTGGATATGTGAGAAATCATGTTTAAAAAAGATGTATTTTCTATAGTGTATAAAATGTACCTATATGGCGCATGTTACATACGGGTCGTGTTATTTATGTATAGTGTGTGTGTGTGAAAAATGTTTTATATTTAGGAAATTTATTTCCTTGCTTTGTGAATTACTGAACTACCTTGATTAGTGCTAGTTGTCTTGGCAAAAGGCAAGGAAGGAGAAGGAACTTCTAGTTAAGTACATTGTAGAAGTGGGACTACATTCTTGTAGTCATACCTTATATAAGTATCTACTGTTCATCACTGAATATTGGACTAGATGGATATTTGGGCCACCCAGTGTGGCCATTTTTATGTTCCCATGCTATATTGATCATGATTCTCCCAAAATAAGCAGAAGGAAATCTAAGACGACGACCCACTTTGTGTTAAACTTTATGTGCAGTTGTGTTACTGCCACCCCTTGGGTCCATCCCACCTACACAGCCTGGCTTCTCTACTTCGACTGTAGTCAGCAGAAAGCTTAGTGGGCAAAAGTCTGTTTTATTAATACTGAGCATGAGGCACTAGCTGTTACAAATTTCCTTCACAATGAACCCTAGTTTAACTAATAATTTCTTCTGAAATTTTCATTCACTTCTGATGTGTATAACTTTAGCTAAGGAGGAAACCTACACACAATTTTTTTCTCATTGGCTTTCTTCTCTTTACTTTTGAGACCATAATATGAACAATGGCAGGTGTCCTATTAAAAGAATGAAAATATATGGAAGGCAATAGAGATTTATCTTCTTTTGAATACATATGACTTTGATAAATAATAATTTGAGCCTGGGTTTGTGTGGCCCAGATTCATAGCAATTACAAGTAACATAATAAATACAGTTAAGCATCACCTAAAGGTAGTTCAGCCTATCTAAGGTCTAATTCATTGTGGGAGAGGTACCTTTCTCTTTCCATTAGTTATAAAAGGAAAAGATGGTTAATATCAGGTGGCGAAAGCTCAGTGGTGTGAACTCTGGATATAAGCTGAAAGTGCAGTAGAAGATGTATTGAAGGTAATGTGAGTCACTGGAGCTCTGCTATGTGCTATAATTGTCTAGACATGAAGAATTAGTACTTATTGAAGATAGGCATGTTTTATGTTATCTAATATAATTTTTAATGAACTCTTGGGGTTTTTTCTCATCTGCTATTTTTTTCTCTTTAACTTAACAGAATTAGTGGCATTAATTTGTTCCATAGGAATCTAGTGCAGAAGAAATAGAGAACAAAGCTTTAGAATCCATGAAACATGCCACATTTTTTACATGTCAGGGAGAGGAAGTAGCTGTCACATTGCCTGTTGGAAACTGGCTTGAGTGCCTCTAGCCAAACGCTCTAATCACGTTTGTCTGTGGTTTGGTAGATACATCATTGATATTTGTGCTGTCACCCAGCACTAGATCCTGTGTATGCAGTAAAGAAGCATCTTTTTGAAAAGCTAGCTGCTGTCTAGAAAAATACATTATTGCAAATTAATCACTGTTCTTGGCCAGTTTTTGTTTCTTACACTATGGCATATAGGATGGCTAGTAAGGGAAATCTGACCAGCCTTTTCTGCGACTGTGTGCCATCCTGAATGTGCATTCTCTGTATTTCCTGAATTAAGTCTCGTATAGAGAAGAAATCACAACAGAACAAAAATGATCAGTACAGCTGTATTACAAAACTGATCTCATTGGCATGAGATGGTTAAGCTCTTGGATGTACTCTTTTGGTTCTGCGGCAACCAAGTTTGCAGGAGATGGTAAGCTCTGTGTGATGGGTGAGCACTTACAATACTCTGGAACCCGTGCTGAAGTCTGGTGCAAGCATTGTGTTTTCCAAGATGCACAAAAAAACGAGTAGAATTCTGTTTTAAATAATGACCTTAGGCATATTGCATATGCGACAGGATTCAGAGAGACCAAGTCAAATCATTGGCACTACGAAGTGTGGCAGAAAGAAAATCATTCCATACTTCTAGCAATATAATCTGGTCAGTTCTGAGGGGACTGACACATCAAAAGGGGACTGTAGTAAGTCTTAGGTGGGAGACCTAAATGAAACTATTAAACACAGGAAGGGTAGCATTCAATACATAGTTCTTAATAATAACCTCAACAAGATATTTGGAGTTGATATTCTATAAGAAGGTATTTTCAGTTTGGCTCTAAGACAGTTTGTTGGGGGTTTTTTATTAGCCTAATGCAATTTATAACTTTTCATTAGTTTGCACAGTGTGTTCCCTGTGGGCCGTGAAGAAAGCTGATGTTCTTACTCGCAGTGCTGTTGCCAAATTTCCTCAGAGGTGGCCTTATTCTGTTGTCTTTCCTTTTCCCTTGGCTGTAGTAGTTGTGTCTCAGTCCTGATCTGGTTCTTGATTTAGTAAGTTGAGCAGGTGCTGACAGGTTTCACTGTATTGGGTCTTACAAACTTTATTCTTTAAAGAAATGCTGCATTTCAGTCAGGTGTTATTGCCTTTAATGGTGGATATGACAGTCTATGGGTGCAGATTTATGTCTCTGAATATGAAAGAGATGGGTTAATGTGTTTTTTGGGGATTAACCTTGTAAATTAGTGACAGGTGGAGAAACGGTGATGTGTTCAAGAAGATATTATTGCATAACAGAATAGAGACAGCACTGGAATGTCAGGCCAAGATTTCTTCAAAATAGAACTTTTAAATTTGATTCTAATATATGTATTTTGTCCTCCAAATTGGCAGAATGATTTTTCAAATGTGCTGCACTGTGCAGTATTCTCACTGCTTTCAACTGAGAGGAGCTGGCAGCTGCTAAGCACTTCTTAACATAACTCTTCTTTACTGGGGCAACTAAATAAGGGGTTTTGAGCCTGAATTTAAGTATCAGTTTTTTGTTTACCTTTTAAACTATGGCCCAAAATCTAAACTAAATACTGAGCTTATGTTTTTGAGGGAGTTCAATTGCAGAAATTGTCATTAAGATCAAAATCTCTTTATGTGAATAAAAGATTCTTCAATATTTAATCTAGCTATTGTTAGAGTGTGTACCAGTACAAGTGGGTTTTCTAGTTTGCGATAAGGAGCTGATACTCTCACTATACTTATTTGACTTTTGATTAGTTCTAGTCCAGTCCTGTGCACTGAATGCCCATTTGTGGCTGGAGTGTGCTGGGTGCAGTTCTGGAGCCTGGCTTCTGTCTTACTTGCATCAGACAGGAACCTGGTTCCTGTGTCCTCAGACTGTTCTGCAGTGTGACCCAAAGCAGGGTAAGTGCAGATGATTGGGATAATTTGCTTTGAGAACTACTCCTAATCTGAACTAAAACACTGATGTTCTCACACCCACTGTATGTTGTCTTGATTACTTCTGAGTTACCATACTCTCCAGAACTTCTGCTGAAAAAGTGGGTGAATAACTGAAATTTTAAATTCTGACAAAAGAGATGATGGATTAAATCAACAAATGTGTTTTGAATTCAGGTTTAYAGCGGTTAGTGGCAATTTAGTTCAAGATTATAGGCTAAAAGTCAGGCACATTTCACTACTGGGATGAGTAGAGCAAGCCTAACAGGGAATTTACCTGGATGTTTCAAAAAATAATTGAGTATGGAAAGTTGTCTTATGTGTAGATGTAAAACTGAATGACTATTACCTTATCAAACTTATCAGTAGGTAATCTGTTAATCATTTCACCTCCGTTTTCATATTAATAATTTAGAGATTGCTTACTGCCTATTTTTAACATGCACAGGAAACCTGTAATATTCTAAACTTAATACAACGTGAAAAATAGCACATTATTACTGGGCACAGCCATTGTTTGAATGGAGGTGCAGGAAGCAGGCTGCACAACAAACAGCTACATCCCAGTTCATCATGTTATGTGGAAGGATATAACTGCTACTGGATGATGCTAACAGAAGAGCTGTAGTACTCCCTACTGCATCAGTAATTTGTTCTGAAGCATTTTGAGCATTAAAAAAAAGTGAGATAATTATTGTAAGACTATTCCTAAATATCTGCACAATAAGAGAATTAATAAGTTTCCTTGTTCAAGGAAATACAGGAGAATTTGTACAGAAAAAGGAGTTTGTCATTTTCCTTTTGAGGAGTGTATTATTATTATTATTATTAGTTTTTCCAACTGCCCAAAGTAAACTCTTATTAAAAATAAAGGGTGTTAGAGAGAAACGAAGTTGTGAAATTAAATACTTTAATGGAGGAGAAATAGCCCAAAATTTTTTTTGATGACGAACAGATTTTCAAATTTTTTCTCTCTATAACAATTGTCAGCATGCACAAGCCAATATTGTTGGCTGATCTGATTAAAAACACCTGCTTGCATGTAGTTGGTTCTTTGGTAAATAGTTTTGCTGATTTAGGAGAGATGGTTTGAAAGAACAGATCAGAAGCAGAGATTTGTAAATTATATGGAAAATAAATGTCTTTTCTCTGTACTTGTGAACACATGATTTGAAGCTTCCTTGCTTCTTATCTCACAAATGCTTGCAATGACACAAGGAGCAACGTCTCTTATCCAGCATTAATGCTTGTGATGTTTCCTCTTTCCAAGAGAAACGAAATGCTAAAGTAGGCCCTGACATGCCATAGGAGAGGAAATGCATTTCAGATATCATGTTTTACATTCATTTATTTGTAATTTTCAAGGTATGCTGGCATCTGCTGAAGGACTGGGCAGTCTGACCCTCCCCTGAAATTGCGAGGTCTTGGGCTGTACTTGCAGCTCCCAGGATGGCTTTGTGTTTCATCCAGTTTGTTAAATGCAAAGTGCATAGAAATTTCCTGGAGTAGGACCAAATGCCAAAACTCTTTGTCCCAGAGGATGCATCATTAGGCTGCAATAGCTGTATTCTCTGAGTCTCCGTGAATCTCTTATTCCTTCCTACCACCAGCAGGGTAGGATGGTGAGTCCCCTAACGCCTACCTAGGCCCTGGCTCTTTCTCTTGAGAGGTGGGAGGTAGATTTGAACCCTTACAGGCTGAGGGAGACTGATAAACCAGATCTTTCATTCTCTGGATGTACGCACTGCAAGCATGAATTTGTTATAGCAAGATGGGCAATAGCAGCAGTCCTACTTCCTTTGCCTGGTAGATTTAAAGCTAAAACAGCCATAAAAGGTTTTTCAAGAGGCTTAGAATTGTTGCTGTTTGCCTGCGTGCTTGGAGGACACCTTCTCCTTAAGGCTATGGAGACAGCTTTGGCAGAGGAGCCCCTAGTTCTGCCCCCCTGCCAGGCTGATGGGGAAGCTAGCTGCAAAGCTGTCGGGTTAGGGTAGCTCTGTTTGCAGGACCATCTCCTGCACACTTAGAGACCTTCAGAGTGGAAGAGGATGAGCCAAGGTGAGCTCAGGTTGTCTGCAGGGTTACTTGCCTATTAAACAAAGATGAAAGGCGTTGAGCCCACACACTTAGATCTGGGCAGCTAAATTCACCCTAGATTTATAAGATCTAGCTTTAACTGTTTCTTTATTTAGCCTTGATCTGGGCTTCACTGATGAAGGCACTGGAGGTTTTCATTGGGCACTGGATTGCAGGCCCTTATGTCGATGCAAATCCCCCAAAAGGCTTCTGTTAAAGGAAGAGGAAGCATCCAGATGTACGCTGTTTTGAATCAAAGCACAGTGCACTCCATAGCATTCTTTTAAAGCAGTGCTTTTTATTTTGTAGTTGACGTTCCATGTAATTTAATTTTTTCCTGTGGTCACTATTCAGATAGAGTACATGGCTATAAATATGCATGTTTGTTATTGATCTAAATGTAATGTGTAAGAAAATGTAATGTAAAACCATTTTGACGTAGCCATTGAGTAATTCTTGCAGCCTTTGTCTGATCAGCTGGCCCACAGGCTAGTAGAGGTTATTATTTTGTATGGCATATGTAGAACTATAATTTACTCTAATGATGGTATATTTTCATACTGCTGGTGAAAGGGGTATATGTATACATATGCACACATAAAGCAGAAAGAAGGAAAACCCATTTTTATGTAAAAGTGCACATAATATGTAAGATGGATCAATCTGAATATATGCAGAAAATGTGTGTGAATAGATGTAGAAAATACTTCAAATTGCTGAATAAAATATTCCCAGATTCTTAGGTTCCTTTCACATAATTTTTAGTTCTTAAAATAATCCTGTGAAAGTGCTGCTTTTATCTTTTTCTGTGCAGCGCTGAACTTTTATGTTGGAAAGTGTTGAAAGTACTTGGATAGTAAAGCTTAGATTTTTGTTTTGTTTGGCAGTGCACTTCTGTTTAGAATTCTTTTAATCTATCCATTCCCTGCTTTTATATTCATCTGATAGYTGAAGGTTCTGTGAAGGATATTTCTTTGTATATGAACTTATTAAACCAATAATGCTCAAAAGTGTGAGATTTACTTCCCTTTTTCCTTTTTTTACATCGTAAGATAGGCTCTTGTTTGAGTTGTTAAATTTCTATTTGCCTTTCTTGATTTTTTTGGGGGGGAGGGCGGAGAAAATAAGAAACAATTTATATGGGAGATCTAAAGTTTCATTAAAATTGCTTATGCCCTGTCCCAGGCATTTTAAGTGGGCCATCTGTCTAAACATCTCTCCATTTTTTTCTGATCATTTCCTCGACTTATTCATGAACCATGGGAGGGCTCCTTTGTAGTCTCCATGTAGCTGGTTCAGTCTACCCCCACTGAATACATCTATGTGCTTGCATAACATATCTTTTCACGGTGCTGGAAATTCTCTGAACTTGGTTCAGATGAATGGCCCACTTTCTGAAGGTCTTTTTTTCTCCCCCTGCAAAGATTTGTATGCAGAAACTGACCTTGGTGGCTACAGAATCCAGCACATTATTCTTGATCATTTTACAGGCCACCTGCTGTGAAAGTTATGATGAAGGATTTCTTAATGATTCTTTGACCATTAACATTGTTTTAAGTCAATATTTCACTTTTATTTAACTGCTGAATAGGTAATTGCACAATTGAAAAACAGTTTTACGGAGTGTCATATAATGTGGTTTTCAAATGCTTATCTTTCATAACGGGCGAATTTGTTATGATAGTTCGGAATTTCTCTGTGTTTATGTAAAGTATTATGCAGCAAAAATATCGGAAGTAAAGAGAATTTCTAAGTTTTTTCCCCCCAGCATTAGAACACACATTTTGAATTGGAAGTAAAAAAAAAATCTATACTCAATTTCCTGACCCTTTAGGAGCTGGTGACATTTATCATAGCTCATTACATCATCAACAGTAATCGGGAGAGGGGAGTTTATTTGCCACAAACTGCAGAAAATTGTAGTTTTATTGAGTTCCTTCTACCTGATTGGTTGATGACAATCAAAATGGATGGGCCGGGGCAGGGTTATTACTTGACTTGCTTTTGTGAATGTCTGTTTTCCTTCGTTATTTGTTTTTGACCAGAATAGATAATGGTTTAACTAGTGTCTGTTTTCCATGAGCACAGTAAGTGTGTGTCGATCTAAAATTTTGAGCAGTTGTCTGCTTTCCTCATTGAAAATTTGCAGAGAAAGCAGGAGCTATAATTGCTGCATTATTATGAAGTATCTCTCTCTCTCGTGGCAGCTGGGGGTAAAAGGGACATAATACACTGTGCAATGTATGAAATAAATTATGGGACCATGACATCATCTGTAGTTGAACAAACAGTGACAGAGGTTGAAAAAAATAAGTAACTAAGCAGGCAGACAGTGCTGGTTTTTTTTCTTGCACTGTTTACATGTTTTTATAACTTCAATGCTTTAGAGTAATGCCTTTATGACTTAGAGCCAGGCCATCACCATACTCTTAATCTGTGCCCCTATTGCTCGTGATACTTCCCTTTAGAAAGCAATATGGAGTAGAGAGGTTCAAAACTGCCCATTTCTGTATGGAGGGAGTTCATAACACCCTTCTCCACCCACCTGCTGTTGTTGCGGCTGCGTGCTGCCTTTGCTCGCTCCTTCTCTTTGTGTGTAATTCTCCTGGCAAGGGACAACACTGCACAGCTCGCTGTGGCCACGCTTCCCGTTCACCTGGCACTCATCTGGCTGCTAAACTTACGTTTCTTCCTGCAGCTGGTGATCTTTATATGTAAAGAAAGTAATTTTTTTTGATGATACTTCATTTACCAAAACTGGGAGAAGAAAGGGAGGCTGTGTTGAACCCTATGAAAGACATATCGTGTGGATGTTGAATCTAGGGTTGGAGGGGAAGCGCCTTAAGTTTTTTGTGTCTTTCATGATGGTAAAAATGGCATTGTTTTTTCTTTCAGTATTTTTTCTGTAAATGTTATATGTCAGATTTCAGCCCAGAATGTAGAACTTCAGAAGTTACACATTTTTGAAAATAGCCAGGAGTTTGGGGAGCTTTCCATGAACTAGTGGAAAATATATTCAGAAGTCCAGGTGTTTTCTCTTTGGAGGACTTAGAAGAGTTCTCAACTAAGGAAGCAACTTTACGCAAGAACAAAGAGCTTATTTCCGGTGCACTGGGACTTCTCAGACTTAAAAAAAACCCAACAAAACAACCCACAAAACAAAACAACCCACAAAACAAAACAACCCACAAAACAACCCCACCAAAAAGTCCCTTTCTTAGCTTGATAGAAACTTCTGCATTTCTAAAGTAGCTCGCAGACTTGAGCAACTTCATTCCATATCCAAGAAACTTGGACTTTGATCCTTACTTTTAGACTTTGTGATCCTTACTAATATAAAAAACCCCCCAAACCTCTGAATCCATCAAAATGGAGTCTAGTACTACAAGATAATTTATTTGAAAGGAATTTGATTTAATGAAGAAAAAGTAGGATTCTCATGAACTAATGTAAGTATCTGTCTCAGCCAGTGTAATGATAGGTTACAGTTACAGAGCCACAGGTGTTTGATTAGCAAAGCTGAAAAATGTCCCTGTGCAAATGGATCTAGCAGTTCCGGGAGGGAAGTACAACTTGCCACGTACTTGGTATTAGATGCAGCTCTGGACCTTGCTCTCCTGACCACCAGTGTTGCAGAGAGAGGAATGTGTGGCTGTTTGAAACCCAGGCAAAGCAGTGATCATAGTCATGCCTTTCAAGAGGCATGCATCCTGTTTGGAGATACACTTGACAAAGCTCAGCAAGACAGGACCGAACAAAAATAATCCCTGCTGGAGAACAAGACTGTCTTTCCTTTGATGGCCAGCAGCCAGATTCATGAGGTCACTTCCAGTCAAATGCAAAATGAAGCGGGGCCGTGCCAGCAAGGTTATAAGGAATCTCATGCCACCAGTGAAGCAGATCTACTAAGCTGTGTTTGAGATGAGGTCTTACCTCTTACACAAGAAATATGAAGTTGCTATAAACCGCTAAATCCTGTTGGTTATTGCAGTGGAGTACCATGGAGAATTTAGCCAGGCTCTGCCAAAACCCTGCAACATTCCTCCTTACTGGTGCTGTGATACCAGGAAGTGCAATGAAAACATCTCTCAGCTTGCTGCCTGCTACCTGTGCAGGAAATTCCTGTTCCTCTTCTTCAGGAACTCCTGTGTCTGTTGTGTTTCCTATCAGCCAGTCTAAATGTTTTGGTGACATACAGGAATTTCAAGACGAGGTGCTGAGAAATGTCATTGCACCCAATAAGCCGTAGATACGTCCTCAGATACGTTGTTTTGACAATTGTCGCTGTATATTAAATGCAAAAGGTAACACTTGGCATCATTAGTATGGGAACAGGTTATTTTCAATATCTGTTTTCATGAACTTTGTGGGTAGTGATAGTTAGAGGTGAGCCAAGATGTTTGGTGAAATCTGGTGTAGGCCTTACTTGGCTTGGATCCAGAAGTAACTAATGATAAGTATGCATCTATTTGTCTGGCTAATATATTTAGTATTTCCATTTCCCCTTTTCAGGCACATTGCAAGGCACAATTTTCGGAAACGCCTTGCCTAATTAGGTACCTGAACTTGTACTTGCTTAGATTTCAGGTGTCTAAAAACCCATCCTTCTTAAAATAATTGTCGAAATCTTTAGCAAGTCAATGTGTTATCCTTGGCTTAGGCAGATAATTTCTCCTCCAGTGGCCTCTGGAGGCCTCACAGGTGCTTCTCCCTGTTGATTCCACAGGGAACCTGAGCACTCCCTTTGGGGAGATGTGGTTCACTGGGCACCTGAATCCTCAGGAGAATGCATGTGGCATAACACAGAAAGACGTGTTTCCAAGTTTTAAGACTCTGAAGGCTGCAGTAAAATGGTGTGGTAAGCTCTATAATGCACAACAGATGAATATTACAGCAGAAATTATCCTTAAGAAGAGACCTAAAGGTGATGAACTTATTATCTCTATAGATTTCTTACAGAGAATCTAAACATGTGTAAGAGTCAGTGTGGAAGAAAAGCTATATCAAAATAATGTGTCTTTGTTTTAATGGAGTTTAAACTCCACCTTCATAACTTCCCTTTAGGCTACATGGTGCTTGCTGATGCTAATATATGGCAACCACTCATCAGAAATGTTGTAGCATACCTTTGGACACCAGTTGTTACAATAAAGTGGAACAGACTTGAGAAGTTAGGATGAGGAAACCGAAATCGGATATACATTTAAATAAAATAGCTGAAAATTACTTGTTTCACTCTAAACTTCCAAGAATGGAGACTCAGATCTCATTCCTTTGCTGTCAGGTGTGCTTCTTTAAGCTAAAGTTGAAAAGATCCAGGTTTCTTGTATTACCTGATAACTGGTGCAGCCACAGAATGCTGCAGGAATAGGTATAATCCTGCATGTGGGCTGTGATGATTTATCATTATTTTTTCAGTTTGCTTGAAGGGCTTTGTGGATGAGATACTCTAAAATGTATATTAATTATAAAATTACTTGTACTACTTGTTTGGCTGAATCTTTTGTCTGTAATTGGCCTTTAATTAAGGTTTACTGAGAATGAGATGGAAGAAATAGTGATTATATTTTGCCCTTAAAAAGAATGTTCCAGCTATCATTGTTGCTATTCTCCTGCCAACCCACTTTCTCATCTACTTTTCATCCTGTTTGAGCTAATTCTGCAGCAAGTGCTGGCTGTATTCAAGAGCCTTCTATAACTTTATCAGCGTACCCAGTGTGTCAAGGCAAATCTAGAAAAAACGTAGAGTGCATTTTCTGCTTATATGCCACTTGACAGAAAAATGTATTTAGGATTTTTTTTTTCAGGTATGCTCTCCAACTGTGTCTATAGATAAATGATATTTTATATCCTTCATGACCATCCTATGAGGCAAGTGCTTCTGGTTAAAATGGGACAAGCATGAAATCTCTGTTAAAAATTCTTCTTCTGTCTGTTTCTTTTTTAGAATTCCTATTGCTAAATCAAAGAGAAGTAGCTGGGAGCTCTCTGTGCGTCTAGGAGATGGAATTTACCCAGTTGCAGTTTCAAAGGATGGCTCATCATTTTCTGTAAGTTCTGCTAATTTTCTGAGAAATCTGATGTATTGAGCCAACATATATTATCCTTGACACCTACTAAAATTCTTTGTCTGTTCAGTGACCAAATATAGGTGTTTGTTTTGTCTTTAGTAGGCATTGCTGTGAATTACAAAACAAGACTATGTTAATTAAATAGTGCTAGTGTACAAAGATTCTTCTCTGCTCATGCCTCTGTGAAACATTTTTGTATCTACTTGTTTATGAAATTAGTTTTCTAATTAACGACCCTGTTTAGTGTCTTGTTTAGAAGTAAGGCCTTATGCTCCATTGTAGATATGTGAGAGCAAATAAAATAAGTGGAATGTCAACAAAAATTACATTAGCTTAAGTTAGTGATTAAAAAAACAAATCAAAGAACCAAGCAAGTTGAATGCGTAATCATACTGGAATGGAATTACTCAGCATCTCAGTGGTAAAACTGTATGTGGTCTTAGTAAAATGCCAGTGTTTCAAGATGTGCCTAGGTCACTTCAGATGAATGTGTATAAACTATTGTTTTTACAAATATTCGAAGATAATTACTTAAGCACTTAATGTTGTCAGCGTGAAAGGCAGAAAGACAGACCACGACAACGGTAACGCTGTGTTCAGTAGCTCAGCTGTTCAGCAGAATAAAGCCAATTTGCAAGCTGGTTGAATTGAACTGTTGAGAAGGTAGATTTATAGAGAGGACTACTTTTATAGAGAGAACTACTTTTTAAGTCTGTTAATAGTAATTCCACAACCAAACTGAGATTWTTTTTTTTTTTTTTTGAAAACAGACAGTTGACTTGCATAGTATCTGTTGACTCTTCGGCAAAAGTTTCCTAAAGGGTCTAAAGAAATCAATTTTTCTTAGAATCATTGAAAAGCAGGACTATGAGGAATCCCAGAAGTCCTCTAGTTTACCTCTGACAGCTATTTACTCTTATTGTGTGTCTTCATTGAAGAAACTTCTGCAACATCTGCTCCATGACATTTTTTACAGTCATGATGTTCACACCTATGTTGCACTCAGAATCATGAGATTTCTTTGAAAAAGGACATTTAAATTAATATTTCATATAATGAAGACAGAATTGTCTCAGTGACTCACTTTTGCTTTGCACTACTGAAATTTCAATGTAAAAGACATGAATTTCAGTTGAAACTGGTCATCTTTTTAGGTGTTTATTTTCACTTATGTAAATTGAGGTAATGAAAACCTAGCTTTTTTTTTTTTAAATCTTTTTGTTGGCCTAACTGGGGCAAGAAGATGCCTAACCAATATCCTTTTTATACTACCTTTACTACCTCTGTCACACTGTATTTTACATATACTCATGATGAATGTGAGGGTGCGAACAGAGAGCAGGGATACTTTCTGTTTCACGTGGATCATAGGTGCACCATAAAAAGGATGTGGAGAAGATCAGTCGTTGTGGTTAGCACCTTTAAAAATTTTCTCTTGCAAGTGTACTACTCAAGTGTGAAAGAAGGTGGCAATTTTAGATGTAGCGTTTCTTTTAGAATTTCAGGAGGTCTTGAACAATTGTTTACTCAGTACCTAATCTATAGTGTTGCTCCATTGCAGTGACACTCACCCTGCTTGTGGAATGGTGCTTCAGGAGCGAAGGCCAGGTCTGCATGCAGCTTTCTGGTGAATTAAATTTATATAATGGCCCTAACAGGCATCCTGTGAACTTGGATACAGACCGTTGCTCAAACAACAAAACATCTCTGCCAAATTTCAGMCCAGTTTAGAGTTGGACTGGCACTGGTTTGTGTAACAGAGAGAGTCCTTCCCAGGAGTAGTCATTGCCCCCAGCCTTCCCACCTTCCTGTTGCAGCGTCGCTATCTCACAGCGGTCAGCCTGGAGCTGCCTGCCGCTGTGAGGAAGATACGAGGGTGGCTGCTGGTCGCTATGGGTGCTGCATAGGCCCTTTCTGCTCTGAGCTCAGAAATTTAATGCCCATAGCTGGACGTCCCTGAGCTAGGAGTTTTGCTGAGCACAACTAATTACAGAGGCATGCATCTGTGTGCGTACACGCACATGTATTTTTTGAGAGACTTACTTCAGTTTCATTCAGTTACCTAGGCTCTTGCTTGTACTTGCTTACATAATTCAGTAGAGATACATCTTTAAATCAGACTGAGGAAGGTTTACAGACAGAGGAGGCCTAAGCATCCTTTTATGCTTTTGTCTCTATCAGTTGTGAAGGTAACTGAACATACAAGCTTGTATATGAGTCAGTCCTAGATTTCACTTGCAGCTGAGCAGCTGAGTTGTAAATTGCACTGTGTTTCTCCAGGAGGTACAAACTCTGAGAAAGGATGCTGAACATGTAATACTATTGCTGCTGGTTTATCATTTTAACATACGGAAAATCATTCCGATCTATACCACAGTCCAAACCTGTCTCTCAGTTTAAATGGGACTGCTAAACAGTTCTGATGTCTTGCAGCAGTATGAGCATTACAGCTAGTATAAGCCCAGCTTAACAAGGCATATATGGAGTCAGATTTTGGTCCTTCCGTTTGTTATTCAAACAATAACAAATAACAAATGCGGAGGTTCCTGCCCGTGTCCTTGCGTCCCTGCAGTATGCTACTGCTGTTACCTTCCACTGCTAGGTAAGGAGGCAGGAGCACCCCTGGGGAGCTGAGCACCCCCCAGGGTCACGGGTGAAGGGATGCATAAGCAATAGGGAGGAAGTAGGGGTGCCAGGTAGGACAGGCTGCGTGCCCTAAAGGTTGGGCCAGAGGGATTGGTGACAGAAGCTTTTGCATTCTGATTCTGCTCTAACCAAGGCTGTATACTTGGGGAGAGAGAATTCCTTATTTATTTGTATCCTTAGCTGGTGAAAGAAATCACAGGAGGTGGATTTCACTGTGACTAGAGGTCTGTCTCACTTAAACTTTAAGGTATAGTGTATTAAAATTAACTCCTGAGCTTGGGTTTGTAAAAAGCAGGTAACCGTTTTTGAACACCAGGGTTGTTTAGCGTTACACTTATTTTTCATTGTTACTGGATAAATAGCAGAGGACATGTTATTCTTTATTAATAATTTTCTTTTTGCTGGGGTTCTCTTGTGATTGTGCTACAGACAAGAGAATGTAGTAAATATAGCAGTCAAAAATCTTCTGAATTATTATTCAGAGCTTTACAATGGAAAAACAATTCTTAAACTTTAAAGAGGAAGAGTCAAAGACTAGGAATGAGAAATCTTGTTTCTGATCAGGAGGTATAACATACCATCAGAAAAAAAATGGGGAAATTCAAACATTTCTGTATTAACTTTGCTGTCAGAAACAGAAGCCTCACTTTTTGAACTTCTGCATTTACTTTTTGCTATTAAGTTGGTGTGACACGGGCTCCTGACTTTGTGGGTTGTGTCCCCTTGTGGCTTGTGACAAAGATAGCTGAATCTGTGGTGCAGTTAGATAGCCCAGTGGGAGGGCCACCTTCACATTCCCCTTCAGAAGTTTACTCCTGCTGCAAACTGTGCATTGCAGCAGCAGCGTTCGCATCCTGATTTACTTTGTTTACCACTGGGACTCTTCCAACAGTGACTCCTTTCTTTTTTCCTTAACTCTTCTACTCTTGCCAGCCGAAACCTCACCACCTCACAGTGTGCAATACTTTGCTCTCTGTGCAGGGAGTGTGAGCAGCAGGCTCCTCCACGGTTCCCGCTGTTTGTGAGCAGAGCATTCGTCAGCATCTCAGTCTATGGGTCATCTGTGGTTTTCTTCCTTTATCATGAGAATCTTAATGAATTGTGCAGTGTTAACTGCTCTTTGCTGCTCTTTATTTTTCAGGATTTTGAGTTTTGTAACCATCTGGTTTTAACTACTTTTTGTAATGGAGGTCCTTGATGCAAGCTGGCTTTAGGCCACCTTAGAGGCCTTGCTTCCCCAAACTGAAGGACTTAAAAAATAAGTGGTCAAGTGTGAGCAATACTGTTTGCCTGAAGCAGTGCAAACAAAAATACTAGTTTTCTTGTTTCCAGTAAAGGTTAAAAACTAATCCTAAGTTGATCTTTTTTTCTTTTAAAATAGAAGTAGCTCTGTTGTTATTCTGAAGCCAGCAACATATATGCTAATACTTAAGTTTGTATAAAATTAGWGTATTAGAATTTTCAATATCAGACAGATGTTTCTGCTTATACCCTATCAACATAACAACAAACACTTTCTCAATTAAAAGATTCTAATGACCTGACTTAAGAATTAAAATGTAGCAACTTTGGTGAGATCTGCTTGCTTGTGTACCAAGAACTCGCCAACTAAATTCATGTAAATGTTATTTATTCTATTTTCTTTGTTCTTTGTCCTATATATTAATTGCTAGAAGAATCTTTAAGCTAACTGTCATATATATCCATTTAGTTCTTTGGAGGACAGATGGTCAGATTTTGGGCTTTGATTAGTATTCTTCTTATGCTTAAAATTTTTCCTCTCATCAATGGAGTTAAAATCTTACACTCAAGATTACTGATAAAATAGAATTTGAAGGATGAATACCCTCCTTTACATGAGACTAATGTAAAACAGCAACAAACAGCCCAGAAGCATCCCGCCACCAAAGTCTGGAATCTTTTGTTTAGTTCAGTTTCAGACAGGAATCTTTTTCATCTTGCCATTTTTGATTGCCAGTCTGGCTATGAAATGTGTTTATTTTGTGATTTCATTGGTACAAAGACTTGATCCAGTTCGGCTGATGAAGGTTGGAGTCTGTTCTTTCTTTACAAAGCTTGAGTATTCTGCGGAGTACCAAAGGGCGGGAGAGAAAAAAGCAAATGGGAACCTACATGTATTGAGCAAACCTGTGTGGTTTCGCTGCACCGTACTGAATTGACCCTTCAAAGCCAGATGTCAGCCACCAGGGATGCTCTGGATCCATGTGATGGTGGTTTTGTTGCCTATTTGCAGACTTTCACTCCTGGCTGCTCACAGCCAGTGTGGAGTCTCTTTCCTAATGGTATGCTGGATGGGAGCTGCCCTCCCCAGCCGCATCGTGAGCAGCCTCTTAGCCACTGGTGTGTGGAGGGCTTCGGTGTCACAGGCAGCCATGAACTGACCTTCTCCCATGTGGATGGATTTCCTGTAGGTAATACACTTAAAATGTATAATAAAAATAACGGGAAAGAATGTAAGTGGCCTAAGCAAGGGAGAACATAAATACATTGGACCAGGTATCCAATAATGAAGTTCAATTTATTGGATCCACCACTGTATAATTTTCATTCAACAAAAAATGGAAGATAAGTGATTATGTGACAGTAGTGCAATCTTTTCACTGCTATAACCCACCCTTACTTCCTTCAGTATTCTTCAGTTTTATTTTTCTGTTATGAATGTCACTCGAATTAGACAACTAAAGAATGGTTTGTATTAATATCTTTGTGGTGGAGGAGGTGGTAGAAAAGGGATGGGTCATCTTGATTTTTGTCTACACCTCTGCTTTCACAAAAGCAATGGGTGAATCCAAAGGCTCAAATGATTCAGTAAGTAATTATACTTCAGAAGATACAGTCATGTTTTTTTTTGCTTGAAGTTTGTTGCTCTATGCGTAGGTTGAGGACCTAATTTTAGTTCAACAAGGAATTTGTAGCTGTATTTTATGCAATAAACTGCATTCTTGAAAAATCTTTTTGGCATAATACATTTTCTGGTTCTTTGCTATAGTGTAGGAATCCTCTGTCTTAAGAATTCCTTATTGCCGATTTGTGTGATTTCTCTGCAAGTAATTGTTGTTATTCTCCTTTGTCATATTTGAAAACAGCCCTTTCTATTAGGGTTCTTCATCTCTGTAGTAGATGCATACCTTCCCATACCACTTAGCCTCATCTTCTGATCTGTTCAGTTGACAAAGAATTTCCAGATGTTTTCAGTTATAAAGTAGCTTCTTATCATTGAAGTTGTGGTGAATGAAAGTTGTTTATTTTTTTTTTTAAAGTGTAAGGTGAAATAGTTCAGAAGTTACTTTGAGCAAATGGAAATTTGATATATTTCCAGAGGGACCTGTATAGGTCAAACGCTGAATAAGAAAAGTAGAGAAAGCTTAATTACTTCTTTCAGATTGCCACTAGAATAGGCTACCATTTTCACAAAATATTGGATCACTTCCTAAATTCAAATTTCAGAACAGGTAAATATGGTATAGACATGAAATCTCTATGAAAAATTTGTGAAGCTTGTTCAATGAGAAATTGATTAATGAATGTTTTTAATAATTTTTAGGAAAAAGCAATGTTTTTTTTCCCCTTTTTCATAAGAAGTAAAGAATTTATTAGATATCTGCGTAGATGGAAAATTGGCCCGTGTACCTTTTAATGTTTGCAAGAGAAAAGTATTGTATAGTACATAAATGAGAGCATAAAAATACAAATCTAAGGCATTACTGTCATCATTATTTGAATACGTCCTGTATCATCAGCATAGAGAACTACTTATCTGTATGCTTTAATTTAGTTAGTGAATTCATGTATATCTAGTCATGATTAAGCTTTGACTTCAAATTAAAATGTAATAAACATTTAATTAGGAGAACTCTGCTGTATTCATTTGCTGTAAATTTTATGACTGAGGGGTAAGTTGATTTTAAAATTACTTTGGGAAATATATTCTTTGTTTTGTAAATTCTCTTCAGGGGGAGGAAAAGGTGCTTATGAAGAAATATCACCCAAAAATCAGACTAGATGCAGCTGAAGTATGCAAAGCATCAAGTGTAAAAAGGAATAGTATAATGTGAAATCAGAGCAATGATACAGAAAGTTGCTGTAAGCAAACTTAGTCCACATTTAATTCCTTAAACACGAATGTGAATGGAGCGGGATTGTAATTCAGTGCATATTAAGTTCTGTCTTTCCAGTACTCCATGTAGAATAACAGCATTGCCCAGCCCTATCACTATAAAATTAATAATCTTGTTAAAAGAATCAATAAAATACTAGAGTTATTATTACTAGTATTTTACATTGCTGGTATGCTTCAGGCACATTATAATATCTAACTAATTGGTCATATAAAAGAAATGAGGGCTGTATTAATAGGGATGAAAAGCAAATACCTGTAGGAGTTAAAACAATAGGAGGGGTAGCCAGTAGAGATATAAATGAACATAGATCCCCAGGAGCAGTAAATGAAGATTTTCTGGTTAGTCGAGTTCTAAATATATATTGTTATATATTGGAATGTTATATATGTTATATTGGAATAACAGCGTATTTTATTCCATACATATAACAAAGTCCTATATTAGTTTGAATGAAGTGAAAGTGCGCATGTAAAGGCACAAGTGGAGGGGGTAGATAGTTAGATAATCCTTACAGCTCTAAGCAGAAAACTTTTCCTGCCTTTTTACAAGTGGTTTATATTTTACTTGCAGAGTAGCACACAAATTCTCCATTGCAGTACACGTGCAGTTGTGCAAACAAAATTCTTCATTACCAAGTTCTATAGGTTGTATGGCTATATAATCTATTGTTTTAGAGGTTGTGTAGCTACTTTTACTCTTTTAATTCAGGTTCAAATCCAGAGCATTTTCTGTTTGTAACACTTAGGTGTTACATTGTAAATGGCATTTTAATGCGATATGCATGAGCTAGCCCTGTGGCGAGAGCAGAATCCACAATTTCCACCCTTGCAAAGCACTACTGTTATCACTGGGCTGTAGTAGTGCTCCTGCTTGTTGACTGACTCTGTGGCTTTATGGCTCCTGGGTTCGTTTCCAGATTTACTGGAAGGGTAGAGGCTGCCCCATCCTACCCTGATGGGGTGGGAACAATTTCTCCTGGGAGGCAAGCACTGTGTGCTTGAGTCCTTCAATCTGAGGAGAGCACTGATCCTCGTGTTCTGACTCTGTGGGCGAGTGCTGTCGTTGCTACGTTTCTGTGGCTGCTGACGTGTTTTTTTAAATGAAAGTGGCCTTGGCCTCTGTATCTTGTTGTGAACGTGGTGTTTCTGGTGTGCATTTCCACTCTGCTGCATTGAGTCTCTCGGAGAATTTAGGTGCTGGGACATGTTAGATGAGATAGAGGTAAAAATGCTTAGGTAAATATTAAGTATACTCACATAATATTTGTATGTACTTGTATTAGGTGTGCTTGTGTACTAAGCAAAAGGAGAAGCAGAGTGTATCTGGATTGCATGTTTTTTTAAATACCATGACAGTTTAGCAGTAAGTATGTGTTAAGGGACTGGAACGATAGGTGCATGTTTGTTTTGTAAAGAGAGATTATTGCTGTGGGTTTGTATGTCACAGATTAGTTTATTCACACAGTACTCCATAAGCATATAGAGAAAATATCTACAAGGTTGAGAACTAAAAATGACACGAAAAGTAATGAATTAATTGTGTAGTTTTAAATATGCTCTCCCCTCTATGTCAGGGCAGTGTAATAGCTTGGTTATAGTAGTTTTTGGAGATTCGTAGTTTTGCTGCAAAACTCACAGTAACATATGGTCTGGCACTGGTATGTAGCCTAGAAGAAATGTTTTGAAAGAAAATGCAATGAAAGGTCTGAAATGCTAAAATGTAAAATATTTTAAAAGCAAGTGTAGTCAGTTTGGATGTTTATTTTCCTTGTGTTAGAATCAGACCTCTTCATTGTTTTAAAGCATAGTTTTTAGAAGGCAGACAGGGAGCTAGGTTTTTACAATGATTAATTCTAAATTACCTAATGAAGAGTTTTGCCCACACAGGTGGCTTCATACGATGAATGTGGTATGAGAATGGACACTATGTTCTGCCATGGGTCATGATCCAATGATTCCAGGAATTCCAGTGAACAATAAACTGAAATACAAATTAAATATCTGTAACGATACAGATAACATACCACTTTCTTTCTTCAGAAAGTCTTGTTTCTGGCATAACAGCATTTAATGTGTCCTTCCACCCTTCCAGTCCTTCTGTGGTCTTTTGGTGTAAGACTGAAAACTCCTTGGAGCATGGGTGTTGTCTTCAATTCATGTGTGTGCCATGCACACCTTCAGGTCCTGCACCACAATATTCATATCATTATTTTCTAGTTTCTGAAAACAATGCTTACATGAGCATCACTTGGATGCTTTTCTTTACCATTGATTTTGCATCCAACAAAACTGGAAAGAAAAAGCCCAACCAACTCCTCCCTGCCCTCAAAAACCCCTCCAACTTCCCAACCCCCTTCCCCAAATTTTGTAGAATGATTAAAAAATGTTGTGAGCTCCTCCTGCTGGTTCAGCAGTAGCAATAGTTACATTTAAAAGCATGCTAATGTAATGTTAAGAGCCTGGCTTATTACCACAGAAGCCATAGTTAACTCTGCAGCTCGTGGATGGTGTTTCATCTTTAATTCTGTTCTCACAGCAAATCTCAGCACATTTAATATTCAGTATGATACGCTACTTTGGGATCTCCTGATGCTTTGGCATAGGGGGGAACTATAAGGTCGTTGCTGCTTTGAGTTGCTTTCTTAGCTCTAAATTTCTTTGCTGCTTTTTTCCCCCCTTTAATTTAATTTTTAAGTAAGCCAGACTATTAACATTACTTTAATGTAGCTTTTATGGCTTATGAAAAATAATGCTGCTGTAGTGGATAGATGTGCGTCAGCTGTGACTAAATGTTTTGATGTAGTCTTCTCAAAAGATAGACTGGAAGAGCTTTCCTTTGAAATACGTGAAGCAGTTTTAGACACAGCTTCTCAGATGGATCTAATTAGTCTTTCATACGGACTGGATGTCCGTTTGTTGCAGCTGAATTCTCATTTCATTCACCCATAACTAGAAACACCTCGCTTCAAAAGTGTTTCTTCAAAGAAAGAAGGGTTTAGGGTTCCATGTTTTACTGCTTTTTGATGTTGGTTTCCCTTTAACTGAGAAGACCTTATGTTTATACAACTGTTATTATTAAGAAAACATAGCTTTGTTCATGAGAGTTCATTCGGTATCAATGTTGGCTATTGGTAGAAGTCGGAGATCTGTGGAATAGATCTCGCTATATGAGACTAGTGGGACAGCTGTACGTCTGGCTATTAAGCTCGTTGTAAGGAAGATTTGAATGCAAGCAGGATGTTCTAATAAAAGCAGGGAACCTTAGTTGTAGGAGGATGAAAATGAAGATTGTAGAGGTACAAATGATCAGGCTCATCAATGGATAGTATTCCTATTTATTATTTATATACAGTAGTCACCAAAGAGGCATT
Organism: Oceanodroma leucorhoa; assembly: GCA_030449065.1. Classification (NCBI taxonomy): domain Eukaryota; kingdom Metazoa; phylum Chordata; class Aves; order Procellariiformes; genus Oceanodroma; species Oceanodroma leucorhoa. The sequence goes on along the minus strand of JASVER010000002.1, from coordinate 7,420,833 downwards.
GTACTCTGTACTGTTTACCATTTAGGATACATTTACGTGGCACAGTTTAGTACAGTGCAAAGGAACCTATGCTGGCTAACCTAGTTTGGGCAGTGCTGCATTAATGCAGCTGTACTGCTCCTTGTTGAACTAACTTGTTTACAGCTGGCACACACATCTCCACATGACGCTGCATTGTGTCACGTTGTGACACCTCTACAACAAAGAATATCACAAAAGCTGTAGTGATAAGTGTCTGATTGATCAGTGTAAAATACTCAGTGAATGATACTCAGATACTGGTATGGTTGATGCTTAAGGAAAATGAGTTGGAAGGAAGGCAAGGTGACAGATGCTCTGCCTGTGTCTATTCCCCACTGGCTGCTTTGCTGTCATGAAGTTCTTTAGACTAAGGGGAATCAGTTTGCAGAAACAGGCTGATGTGCTGCCTGTACTTCTCTGCTCCCCAGCAGTGTAGCTGAGCTGGTTTTGCCTCTGGCGATTGCCATTCACTACTTCTCTTCCTTGTCAAAGAAAGGGCAGTCCTGCCCAACTGCCTCAGATGGTGGCACTTAGGACACGTTGGTAGGAGTGGAGAGTGTCTCTTAGATGCTTGAAGAAACCCAAGATCCCTGCAGCACTGGATGCTCAGGTAGCTGCATGATGTCTTGGGTGGTGTGGTGGACTGTGAGCAGTCTGGTATTAGTGGAACTGGCTGGTCTGCAGGGTTGTCTCTCAGGTCCCCGTTACTTGTCCACATCAGTAACTACAGCAAACTTGCGTGTCTGCTAGGAAATTCTCACTGCAATACTTCTTCCTGCCCCTAGCTTCACCTGGTTGTTTCCTCCATTTGCCTCTCACTGTGTCACCCTCCTTTCTTAAATCCTCTGCTTGTCCACAGGTGGCTTCATGTTCCCCGTTCGTCCTGCCAGAAAGGAGGTCTGGGTCTGCTGTGCAGTCACTCACATGCAGGATGGCCASCCCAGCTGCTGGGTGACAGCCAAATTGTCCTTGTCTGTCCAAGAGCTGAATGGGGGCACTCATTTTGTTGTCTGTGCAGCTTCTCATTTTCATAAAACTTAAAGGCATTTTAATATGTTTGGTTAATACTGACCAGTCAGTGAGTTCAGAAGTTGAGTGTGTGGTGGGGATTTAGAGGAGGGACTTGCAAATAAACAGTGCATTTTGTTATCCACTTTTTTCCTTCCAAGATCAGGCTAAAGGTACAGTTATTGAAAGGGTTAAGAAAGAACAAGGTTGTTCTGAATGCAGGAGGAGGGAAATTATTTTAAATTATTAAAAATGAATTGCATCACTGTCTGTGGCTCATATAAAGAATAAAAAAAGGAATCTGATTTAAGTAGTCATAACCTACTGCCAATGGTTTATTTAGTTTTTCAGAGAAAATCTACAGATCTCAAGGACATACAATAAATTGAAATCAACTGGAAACCAAAATAGCTCTATAATGGTAGGATTATTTCAGGTAATATTGTATGCACCAGTCTTTATTTCAAAGGTTGCTGTTGCAGTTCCAAAATCACTCAGACTTAAGGAATGCCAGATGTCAGGTGTGCATTTTGTGATAGGGTTAACTATGTGACTGAATGCAGAATCTCTTCTGTTCAGTGTGTTATATAGGCCAGCTCTGGGCGTTTCCCATAGTTTGTGTAGTGATGGGGACTGTTGTCTATAGACCTTGGTTTCATTTGTTGTGGAAATGTAGAGAGGCAACCTACGAGGTGAGGGTAAGGAAGAGAAGGGTCAGTCTTGTGGTTAATGTGGCTGTGTGCTGACTTCTCTCTCTGCCTCTGCCAAAGTCTTTCAGAGGTGCTAGCCAAATCTTTGAAACCATACTTCCTATAAATGCAGTCAGTTTTGTATGCTCTTCCTTCTTTGGGCCTCAGACTTTGCACTAGAATCAGTCATGGAAACGCTGAATACATAAAACTGCTGGGGAAATCACTGCTATCAGAACATTTAAAGTTACAAAGCACAGTACTCTGCGGTATCAGGTTGCACGTGCATCATGTGTTTAGTGGGGTCTTTTAAAACTGTAATCTGTTGATGTCTCACCTCTACTAGATGGTGTGAGATGATGGGAATGTGGTGAAAATAAACTGATGTTTCCCTAACGTGAAAGAGTGAAACACTATGTGCTAAGGGAGACGTGAAAAGTATGATGAAGAAAACAGTACTTCTATCTGTGGACTAAGACTTGAGTAGCATGCAGCAAGCCTACCTGAACAATTTGGAGACTAGTTTCATTAATGAGTATTTTTCAGTAATGTGTCCACAACGTTTGAATCTGTTTAAAATATGTATACAAATGAGATGAAGCCAGGTAGTGCTTCATATCTCAAATTTTACCAGTTCGTGATATTCACATTCACATAAAGTTGTGTCTGTGTCGCACACAACTCTGGGTGCGTGTGAGGGAGAGAACTCCCTATGTTCTTATGTAATAAGTTCTTCCTCTGKTTTTTTTTCCCCCCAATTTGCTTTGTAATATAATGCTGATACTCTGAGGATTTGTTTGCTGYGTTGGATCCATTAAGGTCATTGCATGGACCTCTGTAGTGAGCTGAGAGTGTAATTGCTGGTAAGACTGGCATTTTCTGCGCAGCACAGTAATAGAAATGAACAGTAAAGGTCAGGAATTTGAGTTTTATTCCAGACTCCATTTCTAAAGGGTGGTTAGGCATTTAAAGGTGTTGTACCTTCTGCGTGTTTGCTTCTTTTTGCTCACTGCTACTGATGTGTCATTTTTCAAGTCTAGCCTTTTCCCAGCTTGGTTTCGTTCTTCTGGGTAGTCCTAGGTTCCACCCCTCAGTTGTCTTGCCTGCTCCATGCTCGTTGTCTGGCCAGTCTGAGTCTCCCCTTTGGACTTCCACATCACTTAGCAATCAGTCTTGGTACTCCGCTACAGTACCTTCTCCCACGTAGCTGTGCCCTGCTCCACAGGCCTCCAGGCTTTCATCCATGCATTGGTTCTCATTTCCATTTTCCTTCCCAGGGCCTCAGCATTGTTTTTGCTTGTCCCATTTCTTCTACCTTACTATTTGGCTAGTCCTTTTTCTAAGATAACTCTCTCACTCCTTAGATAGTTCTCTCTTTTCCTTCATCCTATGCTTCTAGCCCCTTCTTCTGTGCACAATCAGCGCATGCTTCCATCTCTTCCATTTAGAAGGAAGGTTTAATGTGTTTCTGTTACCATTTCCATTTCATTTCTCCATTTTTAGTCTTCTTGCTCAGTGAGTCCCCCACACCTCACTTCTTGCTCCAGATTTTCCTCTCCACTTTTTCTGCACCTCCTTCACTGACACTTTACATCTTTGTTCCAGTCTGCTTTCTCCACTCACAGGGCCCTCAATGTCCAGTTTTTGTTGCTTGTGGGTTTTTTATACTGCTGCTTCTTCCTTTGATGCTCGGCCCTAGCAGGAGTAAGCATTGAAACCACAAAGGTGACAGTTTTATTAGGTTTATACTTGAGCTGGTATTCTGCAATCCAAAATCACAATTTCAGGGGAAGCCATGTTCAGCCCTGGGCTGGTACGTGATAAATACAAGGAAGTGTCTTCTAGAAATGTAGCTGTGAAGTGTGGTGATCTACAGATATAGATAGGATTTGTTTTTTGAAATCGTAGAACTYGTCTAAAGTTAGGCAGTTCGCAGGAGGATGATGGAGGTACATTCCAACAGTTTCACTTCCCAGGCAAATTTTCAAGCCTCTGTTCCAAATCATAGAGGAGATGTTGCAGCCTTTGATAGAAAAGTCAGTAGAACTTAGTAATGTGGCTAAAAATGTATTCTTGTTCTGTGTCAGAAATGGCTGCATATTTCTCTCTGAAATTTCCCCTTTCTGAAATCACTTCTCAATGACTGTTCAGCCTAAATAGAGTTCATCTGAGCTGTAAGAAACTGAAAATACAGAGTGTGATGATGGGAGGAGTCAGATAACTTTGGCACTAAGGCTCTTCCCCCCCATGCCATAGCTCTGTGTGCCAGACCCATGCCTTTTGGCAAGCTCTTCCTCTGCTCCGCCCGTGCTCCTTCTGTCTTCATTCCAACCTTGTCTTTCTGTTGTGGCTGCCCTCTTGTTTCCACCATCTAACCTCTATCAGCTGTTTCCTTTATTGCTGTAATCACTGTGTATTTTCACACAGTGACCTCTTTGTCACTGTTGGAGCAGCCCAGCTGCTTGATGCTAACAGACTAGTTTGCATGCACAGTTTATCCCATTTTAATTTAATATTTTCTCCTAGCTGATAGGGGAGGAGGGAAATAGTTTAATGAAAAGTGCGTATGGTTAAACTGGTATCTTTATTTTGATGATGGTGAGCTTTGCATATTGTTAACTTATAATGAACATACTTTTGAGTAGTTTAGGGTCTTTTATATTAGTTTTATCATCTGAACTCTCAAAGGAAAGCTACATTGGTGGCCAGTCAGCATAATAGAATCATAGAATGGTTTGGGTTGGAAGGGACCTTTAAAGATCATCTAGTCAACCCCCCTGCCATGGGCAGAGACATCTTTCACTAGATCAGGTTGCTCAAAGCCCCGTCCAACCTGACCTTGAGCACTTAATAGGCAATAAGCAAGACTGAAGACCAATTTTGTTGCTTGAAGATAACAGCAATAAATGAAGAGAAGGATAGAGGTAGATAGTATATCCAAATCTCAGGAAACTGAGAGCCTGGGCCTCCTTTGTTTAACAGTTAAACAGACCAAGAACAAAACCAGCCAGAATAGGATGCCCTTGAACAAGACAGCAGCAACTCTTCAGATAAAACAGAGAGAAATAGACCCTTTCCCTTACGCAGCTAATGGATTTTTCCTGGCTTTGGCAAAGGAAAACTTTCTGAAATAGGGGAGTTAATAGGAATGGAGGGGAAAGGGCCAAGGAATGGTCATTGTCAGTCACAATCAATCTGTCTGCCAGTCTACCCAGCCAAAGTCCATGGTGAGATCAAATCATGTTGGCCCATTATGTTGGACACATCTGCAATCCAAACTCAACCAAAGGTGATTTAAAGTTGCTCAGGCTGAGCCTGTGGAGTACGAATACTCATTACGTGGTTTATTGTAATTTATGTCATAAATCCCAATTCACAATACGTGGTTTTGCTTTGTAAAAACGTGCTTGAAACAACTGAAGTGCTAGATGGCCTTAAGAATAAATGGTTTTAGGAGCATTACTGAGTGGGATCTTTTGAACCTGTTGAACAATTCACATTCCCAACAAAAGCTGTTTCAATAGCCAAGGGTGTGCCCCAGAAAGTTCAACATTAGTAATGCTTTCCAGAATAGGTGGGAAATTATTTTGAAAATGGCAGTAGGAAGTATGTTCGATGTTACACACAACTCTGGCATTTTTCAGTCATTTGGAACTATTAATCTGCTTTACTAGATCTGCCTAGCTCTTTCTGTGGATATTCGCTGGGTTTTTTTATTCTTCATCTGGAATTTTTTAACGATCTCCATTAGTTTATCATTTTAGCAAGTTTACTCCTGGTACAGTTAGCTGGAGTGATTAACAGATGAAATTACTTCAGAGTATGAATTCTCATTTGGTCTTCTAGGTTGTATTTCATCTGTGTTGTATGCTTTCCTAATTACCAGCATATATCAGTACTTAAAATCAGAATTTTAAAGCATGTATTATTAATCTTCTCTAGATCAGAATTAAAACCAACATGGGCTGATGTGTTATATTATTTCTTCAAAATCTGATAATGTTGTATATTCTCTCTCATTTAGGCCTAATTATCTCTTTAAAATATTAAATCAAGAATTGCTTTAATCCACATGACATAGTTTGGTGGATTTTTCAGTTAAACTATTGGGGTTTTGTTTGGTGTGTTGTTGTTTTGGTTTTGTGGGTTTTCTTTTGTTTTGTTTTGTTTTGTGGTGGTGGTGATGGTGGTGTTAAAACAGCACTAGCCTGCATTGCATTTGAACCGGAACATAGTGCACCAGCTCTGAACCTGTATCACTGGTGCCTGTCATTGGCACCAATACTGAAGAAAGCTCAATGCAAATTTTGCAATTTGGCCTTATCCCTAAGAAATGTCTGAGGAGTAAATAAAAAGGACAGGTAACTTTGGGAACAATGAGATTTAGCTTCATGACTTGAAAGAATCTCTGAGTATATCTTACTATGTTAAATCTTTTTCTTGTTRAGTAATGACATTAAAAACCAATCTGTGCAAAGCATGTAAAAGATAATTAACATTGGGAAGAAAAGAGATGTCTGAGGCTTTCACCTGTAAGGTACCCTTTATCTCCAGCTGAGTTTGCCAGCCTTTATTGCTATTTGTCATCTTCTCCAGTAGGTATCTTGGTATTTTCTTCCATGCTGCCCTTTATACCTTGAATGACTCATGTAATGCCAATACCGTGTATTAGTCTGTTATCCTCTCCCACTGAAGGCTTTAAATATTTGTTTGGCTTAAGCAAAAAAATAGACATACGTTCATTTGACTGGTGTATACTTCCTTTTAGAAACAATTAATTTAAGGGAGAATTAACAAAGATAAAACACCTATTCCCAAGTTTAAGGACATTGTAAATACAGAGTTAAGGCCTATCTATTATGATCCTTTTCATATAACTGTTATTTACGAAGAGGGTATTCATTATTTTCTGCTAAAGCAAACACACACAAGGAGAGTTCTATATACAGCTTTGATATAGCTTTATGGTGCACAGCTGTGGATGGTCTTTACCTATGCAAGTAGCCATCTTGGCTTGCACCGTTTGATTCAAAGGAGTGAAATGGGTTATGTAGACAAGGACGTTATTAATGAATGGTTTCCTTATGTGGTGATCATTAGGGCATGACGGAACTGTCTAGTTTCTTTTAAATGTTAAGTCATTTAATTTTTTGCTGATGCTGAAGATATTATGTGATTTGCAAGAAAGGAATGGCAGGGATCATTCTGTTTGTGCCAATATTGTACATTGATGCTGCTTGTATGATTTTTACATGGATATTCACACTTGTATTTTTATCTTTAGATTTTTGGTATGTGTTTAAGTGTAMACTTCTGTAAATGTGTGCATCCTATTTAATCATATTTTAACACATTATTGAAAAAGCGTAGCATTATTACTGTTTCATAGTATCTTAAATCTCTCAATCAAGGAGAACTGTGTKTTTTTGCATTCTTTTCTTTTCTTCTTTCCCTGGTTGCACCTTTTGGCCTTTCTAAGGAAATATGTTTTGTGTAAACAATCTCTTGGATTTAGATAACCTTGAGCTTCAGTRCTGTAGGAATTCTGCCCTGAGTTGCATGCTGTCCTTTAACTTATATGGGAACTTCATCATTAGTGCAGTCTGCTGTGGAAAACTAGRATTTTTTTTCTCCTTGTTCTAATGTAAGACATCTGTATTTAAAATAGTAGGGATAATCTCCAYTTTGATTGCATGCATCCAAGGCTAAGAAATATTTGTTGGACTAATAGTGCAGTGGTTGAAGTGTGTCTTACTGTCAAAGAACTGATTTTTGCAACACTAGGGATAAGGGATAAGGCATAATATTTTTTATTGTTTGAGGTTTTTGTTTTGTTTCTGTAAATTTAAGGGTAATATTATGTTTGTTTTTTTTTTTTTAAATCATTCTGCATTATGTTGCATGACAGAGGAAATGGGGCTTTTACAGATGGGGGCCACTGACAGTTCAGATAACAGATCTAATGCAATGAAATGGCTTATTAGGATCATGGAAAGCTCTAAAATTCTTGCGCTGGTACTGAAACTTCATGGTACATGCAGCTTTATAATTTTGTAATCCATTTTACTGGAAATAGGTGATCAGTAGTTTYAATTGCATGAGAAAGTATTTAAATTTTCTTTTAATTGGTCATTGGTTGCTGATTGGTAAAAGGATTCTAATGATGCCAAAGTCTTTCTCTTCCCACTGAGGAACCACTGATTGTCTGGCACTTGTTACTTCATAGATCAGAAGCGTTCTTGTCTTGTAGGAAAAGCCTGTCCAAGTTTTTCCAAGTCCAAGGTTTCTCTCCACAAAAACAAACTGTTTTTTTCCCCCAAAATGCTTCAACGTGCAAGGTCTTGTAGGAACTGTACAATTCCATATCAAAGAGTATATACAATGCCTACCTTAGTTAAAGCATGCCTGAGTTACGATCTTTTTTAAGTTCTCCCCAGATTCCTGAGTGACAATGAAAAGAAAGTCCATTATAATATTTTAAATTGCTTGTAGGTAGTGTACTTTGCTGCCTCCATGCCAAAGATGAGATCCATCCTCATCACTGCAAGAGCTCTTCTGGTGTCTGTCTGCCTAATGTCAGCATCCATACATCACCCTGGATGTATAAAAGCAAAGGCCCTGTTTAGTGTGAAGACCACATCACATTCAACACGCCCTACTCTGGTCTGGCTTGAGTCCAGGGATCAGGAAGAAATAGGTTCTGTCAGAGTAAGTGTAAGCTGAAAACTCCTCCTTTTCCTTTTCCAGCTTTTTTAGTTGTGAATTTACTGCAGATTCTTTTCGTCATCTAGGGCTGAAACCATAGTGAATGTGTGACAACAACTGCCAGCTTTTTATGTTAGGCAGGCAGCCCTATGCAGAGAGCATGGTTCATGCCAGATCAAAAAGGGAGCTTTATCTGGTTTGGGTTGAAGGATACCACACTGCCATTATTAAGTCTCAGAAACTTTTTTTGAAGAAAAGTATGCTCTTAACGTGATCGACAACACAGCAGCAGCATCTATGTAAATGGCACAGACGTCATTTCAAGAAAGAACAAATGGTACCTTCTTGTGGAGAGAAATCTTTGTCTGAACTATTCACACCAGAAGCAGGCAGATCTCCCAGGCAAATGGACTTTGCACTGAGCAGCTGGATTAAGGGGACTGGAACTGTGTTGTGGCTGCATTCAGGAAAATCTTAAGCCTTTGGAAGCTTGACAAGAGAGAGAGTGCTTTGTTTCCAGGGGCGCGGAGGGCTGGCAAACTCCTTCGCTGCAAGTGGTATTGTAACTGTGGAAGTTACTGTTAAAGCATTTGCTGTCAAAATAAAAGAAACGTATTTTATTTCTAATAGGAGATCTGGGAAATGAAGTAAAAATTTACTCTTTGACAGTAAGGGCACTGTCTTTCACTATCCCTGTAATTGCTATAATTCTGGCAACAACTTGTAAGACCTATGAATATTTTCTCCTAAAACTACTGTTATAGTTTTGTGACTGTCTAAACTTAAAGTGGAATTAACCTACTATAGCTTATGTCCCAGCTATATGTCCCAGCTATATGTCCCAGGTGTTGGATGCAAGTCTCAGTTCAACCATGTTTGTCTGTGTAGGTCCTACAATGAACAAACTGAATAAAACATAGATTTCATTTTTAGGGCTATAATAAAGCAGGATGCACCTCAAGGAAAAAAACATCAAGAAATAGGTGTGTGGTTTGACATACAGAATTTGGAATTACATGAAAGGATTGATTAATTCCAAATAGTCCCTATTTCCTCACATGTCAAAGTCACAGCAACAGATAAAGTAAAAGCAGTTAAACCAGGGTTCCTATTGATACGGCTCCATCTTGACATTCTCCTAATTCACAACTAGGTTAACTAGGTGAATAAAGTACTTCAAACCTCTGTTTTCTGTCTAGTTGAGCTGCTTTATTCAGTATATCTCTGCTTCTGAAGACATAAGGTTCCTTTATAAATAACATAATGATAAGGAGGATTTTGCAAGTTTGAGCTTATATTAACTGAACTAATGCCTTCAGCAAGGGTACAGATACAGAATATGTGTCTGTACAGAAAGTATATTCAGTTTTTATCACTTACAAGACAGTTCTGGTGTCTTTTGTCTGGAAACAAAATATGTRAAGAAGAAAAAATTGGCACATATTTGATATGAAATGCAATACTAATGTATCCATATTGTAATTTTTTTTTTTTTTTCCTAAGTAGCAAGTAGTGTAATGGCTTGATACCTTGAAGGAATTGGAGAATTTGAAAAGAGATCCCTCTTTGTTTTACATTATCTGGCTGTGCAGAGGAAAAATGTATGAAAAGTTTCCATTGTGAGGTGGCTGAAATTCTTTGTATCAGAAAATATCAATGCCCGAGGCCTCGCTCTTAATGGCATCAAAGCTAATTCAACCCGAACAATCCCCATTTCATGGGCAGGAAGGTATTAGATTCCTATAAGGAGATGTGCAAAGCTACAAAATGATCAAATGTTGCAATTATTAACAAACGGAAGACCTGTAAACTTAATGCAATAACTGGCAGCTTCTTGGATAGAAAGTTCGTCAAGCTCCAGGGATTCTGAGAGTTTCTTTTCATTAAYCATATAATTCTGAATATTCATTTTTCCTAGTCCTACTTGCCATTACTATCATTAGACACCACCTTTGTTGTGCTTATAACAAGGAAACTCCCCACAGTGAAGATCAATGCACAGCCAGATAATTACATTTTATATGTATGTTAACAAGCTTTGATTATTTTTGTAGTCAATAGGTGCTGCAATGCAAAATAATTTTGTAAAAAATCTCAGATTTTAAACTATCTCTGTGGAAAAAGTGGAGATGATTCATTGTAGAGAACACGACTTGACAGTAAACGTGAATGATGGGTGCTCTAGCTCATGGGGTCCGTTGTCACAGAATGAGCCTGTCTGAATTCGATTTTCATAGAATTATTATTCAGGAACTTGCCAAAAATTTTTCAAGACTGATGAGAAAATACATAAAATATATCTGTTTTGCTTTAATCTGTCATCATTTTGTAGGTATAAAAATTCAGTGTTAGAACTTCAGCATTTCGTTATGTGTTTAGGGCTTTAACAGCTGGTCTTGTTGATTGTTCTAGGTATTTTGACCTTTCCTAGATACTTCACCTGTGAACTGTCAAAGGTGTGTATGTGTGTCAGTCTTCATAGCTGGCAGTAATGAGTATGATTGCTTTGAAAATTGGTGTAGAAAGGTAGGCAGAAAGGTTTTGTTTCCTGGGTTTTCTTAAGAGCAGAAAAAATAAGCTTTTTTGTCAGCTTCAGTTGTCTGTGCTGAAGGATTTTTACTGTTATTTACTGTTTCTTAATAAAAATTAATAAGCTCAGGAATACTTAAGTTTTCCGTTCTATCATCTATTGACTAGAAAGACAACAGACATTTTACCCATTACGAAGTTACCCTCTTYGGCTTCTCTAGTCCTTCCCCAATGCTTTTCTGTTGGGATGCCTGCAAAACACTGAGCCAGAGGTTCGGCAACAACTGTGCTGTGGCCAGTGTTCACCATAGCAAATGGTGCCCTTGCCAGATCATCATCTTGTACAGGTAGACACGAAGTATTCATGTTATGGGGAGAGCTTAATTTGTGGATTAGGAGAGGTGATAGGTATGGCCAAGTGCAAAGGCTCTGTTTTCATGAAAATAACCCTAGCAGGTAAAGGAAAAGGTGAGGAGACCTAAAACCTGTATTTTGGATCTTTTTCCCCTTAGTGAAGTATTTTTCGGTTTTCCTTAAAGAAAGAGCGTTTGACTGTCCCCAGTCAGTAGCTGGGACAGAGGGAGGACGGTTGAGCTTAGTTCTCTAAACTTGTCCGGTATTACCTTAATCTTGGGTGAGTGTGTGATGGTAAACATGATGAATGATTCACTGTGCATACCGAAGAACCAGCCTAGGTCTGTAGAAGAACTCAGTGTTGTGTGCAGACGGTGTGTTGATCTTTAATTCCTGGGATGCCTTCATCAAAATCCGTGATTAACCTTTAGTGTATCTGAAAGACTTCAGGTGCTTAATTTTTTTTTTTTTTGCCAGTAAAACTGTGTAGAGGGTTGGTACTTGCACATGCCTGGAGTTTCCAGTGTCTTGCCTGGGCTGAAGTGTTGGCACCCCTTTCCTACCTATTGCTGCTGACACACAATGGATTGGGTGTTTCTGCACCTGCCTCCTTTGAAGGTCACACACTGGCACTGCCACCCGTGGACTAGCAAACACTACTAGCGTTGAGTTCAGTATGAGAGCTAGCAGCCACTCTCCCTTCTGCCGGTCTCGTRTGGTGGGGAGCGATTAAAGCTCTACTGGTGCAGTGAGGAAGACAAGATTCATGAGGCTGGAGACCAAATGCCCGAGGAGCATAGCTGCGGGCTGGCCATGGGGCTGCGAGGCTGGAAGAAAGGGAGCCTCAGCCCTGGCTTCTACTTCTGGGACTGGTCAGAGATTTTATCCAGTGACTGGTTTTGACACAACTGAGTAAACAGAAAATCTAGCTTAGGTTTTATGATCTTACAGTAAGTACAGGACAGTATGGTAAGTAAAATATTTTTTTGAGAGGTTTTTTTGCATGGGTATTGCTGTTAATTCATGAACATAAAACTTGCACTTGTTCGGATTAAGTTTTAAGAATTGCCTGAACTAAATACCTTTTTCTTTTTCTTAAAAATTAAATATAGCATCTATTTAAAATGTAACTTATGTTTATATCAGCTAAAATCAGCTGCTCTACTTCTTGCAGTCTTTCCAGTTCTAAAAGGACCATCCTTTCTGCAGGGGGATGAATAATGTAGGTTAGCTTGTTTCTGTGGGCATTTATTACAGCCACACAGAACAGTTCCTGGAGAGGTTTTCTATTTCTTATTTAGCAGCAGTGAAAATTGCAATTATTCTATTTACTTAGCTTGCCACTATGGCAAAGAGTAATTCTTTGGGCTGTGAGGAGGAAATGTTTGTTTTCTGTGGCTGCTCCTTGCATATGAATATTTACCAATAAAATGGAGCATTTTTCAAGTTCAGTTAAATTGATTTTTAAGATCCAAGATATAGGCATAGGCAACCCACCTTGTGTTTTGTATAATGCTATTCATTATACAAAACTAATAGACAGAGTAGCAAATCAATAAAATATCACCATGCACGTCAGGTAAACATTATGGCTGTAAATTCTTCATCAGGAAGAATCTGTAGGGGAAAAAAGGAAACAAAAAGCTAGATCAAAAGCGATGTGGGGAATTAATGTGGAGAAGATGAAAGGGAAGGAAACGAACAATAGGGTTGATGTAAGTCGAGGATTAAGTAAAGCAGAAGCAATAATTTTTTATGGGACAGATGAAAAGAAATTGAGAATAATTATTACGGGAGGTGCAAGTAGTGGCAAGTTGAAAACGACATGTATTTAATGGCCTTATGAAAACTAGGACTTGTCTGTGATTTATGCTATCATTCTGTCCTGGTTTTGGCTGGGATAGAATTAATTTTCTTTCTAGTAGTTGGTATAGTGCTATGTTTTGGATTTAGTATAAGAAGAATGTTGATAACACACTAATGTTTTTAGTTGTTGCTAGGTAGTCTACGTCCCAAGGACTTTTCAGCTCACATGCTCTGTGAGGTGCACAAGAAGCTGGGAGGGAGCACAGCCGGGACAGCTAGGCCAGCTGGCCAATGGGGTATTCCATACCATATGATGTCATGCTCAGCATATAAGGCTGGGGGAAGAAGAAGGAAGTGGGGGACGTTCGGGGTGATGGCGCTTGTCTTCCCAAGTAACCGTTASGCGTGATGGAGCCCTGCTTTCCTGGAGATGGCTGAACACCTGCCTGCCCATGGGAAGTAGKGAAKGAATTCTTYGTTTTGCTTTGCTTGCGTGCGCGGCTTTTGCTTTCCCTATTGGGCTGTCTTTATCTCAACCCACGAGTTTTCTCACCTTTACCCTTCCGATTCTCTCCCCCATCCATCCCACCGGAGGAGAGTGAGCGAGCGGCTGTGTGGTGCTTGGTTGCCAGCTGGGCTTAAACCACGACACATTCATTTCCAAGAAGTAGCTTCTTAATAGCTCTTGTAGTATCATGTACCGTTCTGTCAATGGTATTCACAAAAGCTTATTGGATTCTTTTGGAAGTTAAAATACCATGCTAGCATCATTCAACATTGTTTAGATCCAGGTAACATTTTTATTTTAAATATTTGAAGCCAGCCAAATCTTCCATTCRTGTCTGCTGACCCTTTGTACATGCAACACTAGGTTAACTAGCTTGCTTAAAGGAGTGTTCACAGACACAGCTCATTACTTGGTACAACTGATAACATGCAATAAGCTGCTCTGCAACTTACTCTGAAAGTTCCTAAAATACGGGATGAACTGAAATTATTATTAGGGSAAAATTGTATCTGTTTTAAAGCACATTAAATGCTGTTAATAATGTCTTAAGGTTAAGGAAAGCCTATCTTTCAAACAAGTGCGTAAAGCTGCTGCACAGCGCCGTTACGAGGAGCCCTTCGGGAAGAATCAGGACTGGGGTGTTACTGTGTTTTCTGGCTGCCCTTTGCTGCATTCCACCTGGTGCAGAGGGTAAGGGAGCCCAAACCCTGGCTCTCAGACCTTAGGGTCATCCCAGTCCCTCACAGATGAGCAGTAGTAATGCTGCAAAACACCTGTATCCTTGTGCTTGGGAAAGACAGTGGAGGATCTGAAGGATCCAGTGTTACCTTCTTTCTTGGGTCTTTATCCCTCAGCTAGCAGAGGAAGCCCTGACCAGTGAAGGGGGGCGGCATTTGCTCCCAAGGGAAGTTTCTTGTTTGTTGGCTTAAAAGATTCTTCCTGACTCAGCCTATTTTTTCTCCTTAATTCTGTCCCATTACTCACACCAGCTATGATGATTACATCTGTAGGAGATTCTCAAATCATTATTGTTATTCCTTCCTGTCCTCTGTTTGCCAAAGTCTATCTGTAAGTCAAAGCATCGTATGTGGTGGTGTCTAGAGGGAAGCAAGTGTGGTGGTGTGGTATTATGTAGTTCTGTCACTAATAATTCGAATGCTGACCCTTGCAACTTTTTGCTGTTTTTCATAACAGTGTATTCAAATCCACCTTCAGTCCTTCTTGCTCTTTCTGTGCTGTCCTCAATTCGTCACCACCTTTTGAATAATAAGGCCTTGAATTATGGATACATGATTGTACCAGGCTCTTTATAGTCCTCTCCCTACCACTTATGATATGCTTGATTTTTAATTTGTGAAGTTAGTTTTGTTTACATGGTTTTCTATGTCACTATATAGACAGGGACTATGATTTCCCTGCTCTGAGATCCTGTTCCTTGCCTTTTCGACCTGGGGTTGCACTACTATTTTGGCTTTTTACTGAATCCCAAATTCATTTTTCGTTTGCTGGGGTTTCTTTTAACTTTACTGGGGTTTTTCCCCAATATTTCTAACTTACTTATGGAATGTTTTTGAAAATGTTGTTCAGCTTTTAAACACTTTCTGCCTACTTCTTCATTTTTCATTTTACCTACTTTTGCACTAGTACCGTATTACATTTCCTGTTGATACAGAACCTCTGTTAAGCTCTTTGAAAGTATTAGGGAAGTCTTAACATTTTTGTTTTGGCTTTGCTTTGTTTCATTGACCATCTCCTAAGTTTCCCATGTGAGCTGCACTGATTCTTTGGATTTTAGGTGCAGCCTGCTGAAAGCCCTGGTTCTCCAAAGAATGCCTTGTGCAGTTATATTTTCTCTTTTTTTTCCGARTTAAAGCTTGTACAGAGCAAAATCTTCAATGTGATCTGTCTTGTACCTTCCAGTCTCTGTGATGCTTCCAACTACTTCTTGCTGTTACAATGTCAAAATTAAATCTTGCTTYTTAGTGAGAGAAAATTAATTTTACGCTTCTTAAAAGAAATTAAGAAGATCAGCTGATTGCTCCCCCGTATCACATCACTGGAGGTAAACTCCAGTTGTTTCTACACCGTATGCATACGCTGTCTTTATAGTATCTGGTCGAATGATTTGGACTGGCTTATTGCTTTAATGGCAGGGATGCCCCTGGCAGAGAGTTTACGGTGAAAATAGGAGCAGAGTTAGTTCAGGAGCGTTGCATTCCTTGCACTGAGCTCTTCTCTTCTGTCTCTAAAGAGAAGGAGGAACTTCTCTTATAGAGATTTTCCTGCTCTTTGATCCCTGTCTGGASCATCTCTGCACTCTTGTGTGCAGACCGTTTTAAATGACTGGGATAGTGGAATCGCTATACAATGAGCGTACGAGGGTCCCCGTCTGCTATGTAGGATGTTTTCTTCAAACGCATGTTAGACAGAGCCCAGCCAGGCTTACTGGGCTTAGGAGTTGGACCCTTGTTTAGTGTTGTGGAAAAGCAGGAAAATCTTARTATCTCTGGGGACTGGTAGGGCTTTGAATATGGAAGCATTATGGTCCACAGGTGAACTTCCTGCATTTTCCTGTCTTTGTAATTTCACTCATGTTTTGTGGCTACATTGGAGAATTTGAAATGATGGCTATTAGACTGAAAGATTCTGTCTTCTAAGTTTTTAGAAAAAGATTATAGGAAAATTAGGTTAATAATCACTCACATACAAGAAATATTAATGGAGTTTCTGAAAGATCCCAGAATGTGTTTAGAAATTGCTCCACAATACGATTGTATGAAATATAAGCCTTTTGTGACAAAACCCTCAAAAAAGAAGTCTATACATTTCCTGTAGTATTTAAACTGGTAATGGCAATAGAGACTGTGGTGTCAGGATGCCCATTTGTTGCTGCCTGAGAAGCAGATCTCATGATTTTTTTTTTTATTGTCTGTGCATTTTCTTCTAATATAGTATCTAATTGATATCTAATTCATATCTCCAGAATTTCACAGCGTTGTAGTAAATATGCAGCTTAATGTGTGATGATTGCATGTTTTATTTAGGACAGTATAAAACTTACTCTGTTCTTGTTGACAACTGTTATAAAGATATTTTTGATTTGCCCGAAGTCTGAATATTTATAGGTGATTAAAATAAAGAGGTTGATTAGCAGGTGCTGACTGCAATTTTGTAGTTACAGTATTGTAATCACTTCATGAGGTTTCTCTGTTGAGGAAATTATCTTTGTTTAATGCTAAAGGATGTAGGTAATCTGTCTCTAATGCCAAATTATTTCAGGGTGTGCACTTCACTTTTTCCCCTACATTTACGTAGATCGGAAAACTGAATGTTCCAAACAACTTGTGGAACAGTTTCCATATCAACTTTTATGTGCTAAAAATGTAATTAAGATTGTTCAACCCAAAACATAAAAAAGAACTCGAGTTTAATTTATACGGTGTTTTTGAAGGAAATATTGTTTCTTATTTAACTGGTTCTATTAGCACGGTGAATTTCATTTTACCCTGGTAAAAATCAGTAGCGAGCCACCATCACCTATTTAAATGTAAGTAGCTGCATCCATGAGGAAATACTGAATTGGAAGAGGTGTCTATTCACAAACAGTACTTTTATGCCTTTTGGGTGAATTCATGGTAATCAGTTTGTTAACATAAACAATGCAATCCCATTAACTGCTAAGGTAAATAGCATTAGATGTAAACATCTTTTTTACATTGCTACATGACTTGATTGTTCTGCTCATGGAAACACTTCAGAACTTTTTACCATTTCCTCTTTTGTGTAAGTGGCTTATGACTCTACTGATATCTCATCTTCTCCCTGCTGCGTCAGCTTTGCATCCTTATTCCTTGTGCACCGGCCTGTGTTCTTCTCTTTTCTATTTATCACTGACACCTCTGGAGCGGTAACATTCTTACTTCCTTTTCTGGGCTTATTTTAAAAGCTAGAGGAGGCGTTTCTAAAGAGGGACTATGCCTACTATTACTCCTGATAATTCCTTACAGTTCTTTCTTTTCCCTGCAAGATGGCTGGTGAACATGCCCAAGAGAGCTGATTCAAGTGTGTAGTTGTGGAGCAGGGAATGGTGGAAGGGATTTGGTAAGCGTCTGATGATGCTATTACTTCTGACCAGCTTCTTCAAAGTCATCAGTTAAAACACTTGCTTTGATTTTAAAGTCACTAAACTTGAAAACAAACCAAACAATGGGAATAGGTTTACAGGTATTTTTTTATTGCGTCTAGTCTCCTCTTCCCCAGTGCTTTTTTTTTTATTTAAAAAATGAAAGTAGCTTTTCTATCTTCTGGCTGTAAGAAAGAAAAGGTCTCCTACAACCACTATTTTTCTTATATTTGGGAAGCCATGTAACTAGTCTAGCTGATACTTCCCCCCCTCCCCCAACCTAGTGGGTTGATACAGCATACAGAAGTGTTCCCTTTGGCTGCCTCATTGAAGGGCATACATTGGATTGCAGATGATATCAAAATAGATTTGGCTKTAAAAAGAATCAGGTTTGATTCCATGACACACTTATTGTCCTGAAGCATCTGGGGCAGTTTGGGGAAGATATGCAACAGCAGATATTTTGCATGTAAAGTTTTTAGTTTAACTGGTGAATAACCTTGGGCTGGGGGTATCTGAAGGACTACCGGAGACCTATATCCTGTTGTGACAGCTGAGAGCAGCAGGTTGGAACTGCTGGATAAAATCCATACCCAGTTGCCCACTGTACTTTCTTCTTGTCACTACACAATGTCAGATCAAAGACACTTTTTTTTCTTTCTTTTTTGATTTTTTGACTGTTGCTTATTCTACCTGTTTACTAATTTGAAGAGAAGATAGCCTTGCTGCCATGGTAGTACAATGGGAAAAGTAATTTAAATCAGTGGCAGACTCTGTCCACCCTACATAACTAGGCCGAAGTAGAGTACAACTTCCAAATATAATAAAGTGATACTTTTCTTTCTCATTAGCCATATTGGAGCCTGCTGATTTTGTTGGATCTCTGTATCAAGTTGTGAATGGTGTCTGAAATAAAACACTTCTTCTCAGTTGATGGATATGGTCCTTATGATTTCAAATGCTCTTCAGATTACTGTGGTATGCTTTGTTTAGACCAGACATAGAAGTCTACCTAATGCATAATTCTCAGTTTAGAAAGGAGATAGAAAGGAGACCAGTAGGAACTAATAATTTTTTTTTTTAATGCTGGGGATGTGTGTGCATATGTTGGTCTGCCTGTCATCTTATTTAAAAAAAAAAAAAGTTTTCTTTTAAAAATAATCTTCCTAATTTATATTCTCTGATGATATTTTTCCAAATAGATATCTGGGTGGTGGTACTGGGAGTTCCTTGATAGCCAGTATTAATTCCCCTCTCTCCCAATTAAGAAAACAAAAATTAGAGACTTGAGAGTTTCATGTATGACTTGTCAGCAGCACTCTAAGCTTGAGATCCAGCTTCTGATGATATGGTCTCTCTATTTAAAAAAAATCTGTTCTTAGTTTGTGTATCCTTATTGCATAACTTTTACTAAATGAATACATGTATTAGATGAATGCTTTAAAAAAAAAAAAAAATCTATTCCAAAACGTGTTCTTTACCTAAAATGGTAGTATGAATTTTAGTCTGTCATGTTTGGTAGTGGCACTTTGGTATGATAATGTCATTCTACTCTTTGAGAATTTATACTGTCAAGTGGGATAGGGCTTTGGGATCCCTGAGTGCCTCTGAAGTGAAAGAATGGAAACTCCACAGCTGAAAGTCATTTAGGAATCAGGCTTGCTTAGTGATTTCAGTATGTAAGCATGAACCATGACTCAAAAGCTACTAAACCAGCAGTGTCTATCTACCTTATCGCTATTTGTTTTACCAATGTATTTTTAACTCCCAGCATAATGCTCTTAATGACCCAGATTCTGTCATTGGTCTCTATGCTAGACCCCTTTTCAAGACAGAAAATGAGAATATCCTCAACACATTATCCTRTCGGCCAAGGGAAGTTGGAGTACAATGCAACTTTGAAAGTGCCCTGTATGTCCATTATAGTAGCAATACCGTTTGAACCACCTGTACCATTTTCCATCCAGGAGCAATACCTGTAGCCAGGCTGGAGCGTATTTAGCTAGGCAAAGCCAGGGAGTTTGTCTCGGTAGAGCAGAGCAACTGGAAAAGGAAAGCAAGGCATGTTCATTCTTCTCTTCCGCATTGGTCCTATAACAATAGACACCCATCTTCACCAAACAAGCTGTGCTTTTTTTGCTGGCAACAGCTTCAGACACATGTCAATGATTTTTAATAGCTGATTTATTTTCTTGCTGTATTTTTAACTTCTTTTTTCTTTCTTTTTTTTTTTTTTTCCCCAACTTTAGTGGGCTCAGGCAGGTTACAAATACAAGATGTCATGTTAGTAATGACTCCACAAAGACAATTAAAGCAATAAAACAAAGCATTTGCCACAGTGGAGCGTTTTTGCTGCGTACGGCCTCTCTACTAGGTTTTACAGAGAGGATCACTTCCCTGGTGGATGCTCGAAGAAAGCCCTTGCTGATTAGAGGTGATAAAGGCCATCACTTCTCTCTCTTGTTTTGTTTTGATTCTGTTGTTGTTAAGCTGAGGAGCTGATGCCTGTTGTGTGCTCCTCTCCTTGGTCTCTAGGCTGGCATGCTCCCAATTCTAAAGTGAGATATACCAAAGCAGCTAATGGTAATTTGCATCTATATGTGATACTTTAAAGAAAAGAGAGATAATTTGAATGTGTGCGCACGTGTTTGCTTTATTCTAGTGGTTATGGGCTATTTGCTCTTCTTGTGATTAAGGACTGCCCGTTCTATGAATGTGCTTAATACTTTGAAAACTTGAAAGAAATGATGGCACCCCACACAATGTCAAAATGTGCATTTGAAGTAAAAGCCCAGCAATTCAGATCTTCTGGTCTTGTTCGTAGCAGGTAAAAGGCTGCCTTGATGACACTTAGAGCAAATGAATTTCTCTCCTGCAGTCATGTACTGAATAAATTGCTTGATCTAGTTTGGTACAAAAGGACATGATCTATAAATAGTTAACAGAGCTTTCTTCAGGACAAGTGATCTATAGACTGGAACTCTCCCTTGGGGTCTTTTAAAAAAGTAAGTGCTGATATGAACAAAAGGAAAGTTTGTTTTAAAAAAAAAGAGACCTTTTTAATGAGATTGAAACTCACACTCTTTAACTTCCTTTTGAAAGCATCTGGCCAACCACTTCAAAAGTCCAAAAAGCTAACCTTACCGTCACTTGAAGAAAAGAAGAAAAAAGGTCAGTCCGTTAATCTGATGTGAATATATTGTCAATAACTACAAGCTGAAAATGCAAGCTAAAACAACTGGTTAATTTGAATCAAAAAAATTGCTGTCATATAAGCATCAATGAATTCAGTTTTTATTGGAAAGCCACTGTTTCAGGCTTAAAGGAACTTCTATTTCTGACACTTTTATGAGTTTGTCGATACACTGCACTGTTGGCCACAGGGTCTTTCTGTCTTATGTGCTCTTTCATGCACTTTTTTGGCAGCTAATCTTCCAGATTTTTAGACCATTGCTAATTGTGATAAGCAAAACTTTTAAGACATTTTAGTGTGCTAAAGGAAGCATCCATCTCCCAAGTTTCTTCATGTGGCATTTTCAGAAGAAAGCACAAAAAATAGTTATCTATGGAAACAAAAGGTAGAAGCCTCCCTTTTTATGGTATTTTCAGCTTTGATTCTTTTTTCATTGAGATGAGGACAGTGATTTTTTTGAAAGTGGTGTCAAYGTGGATTTCCCTGAAAAAGTCTGTATGACCTGTGCATGTAAAATTGGGGTTTTAGTGGAAGCGTTGCGTGCAGGCCAGGGTGGTGATGGCGGCAAAGGGACTGGCACGTGTTGCTGGTGTGGATGTTAACCCTGTCAGTGTCTTCAGATACGTGCTAGTGTGTGAATGCACCACAGCTAGCACAAGGACCAGCACCAGCAAGTACRTTGTGTGCAAATATGACTGGGCAGAGCTTAAGAAGCAGAGCTATGACTGTGAGTGCTTGGGGTCTGGAAGGATCCTTCAGAGTGAGGAGAAGACCATCTATGTTTATAGATTTGCCATGGGTTTTGGGAGAGCAAATCGTTCTGTGCCTACAGAGAACCTGAAAGYCAAGTATCCAGACTATGAAATCACTCGGGCAGGTGAAGCCTACTGACTTGATCAAGTAAAAAAATTTAAAATAGCATGGTGGGAGTATGTTACAGACTACCTGATCTAGGTGAGGAAGTAGACTAAGACTTCTTTAAACAACTGGAGGAAATCTCTGTGTCACAGAACATGGTCCTCATAGGGAACCCTGACATCTTCTGGAAGAGCAACATGGTGGGATGCAAGGAGGAAGATTTCTGAAGGGTGTTTGGGATAACTGGTTGATAATGGTACTGGATGGGTGAACTGGTGTTGACACAGCCAGATCTGCTATTCACTATCAAGGAAGAACTGGTTGAAGACATTATAATCAATGACAGCCTTGTCTGTGGCAGCCATGAAATAAGTGGTTGGCGTTCAGGGTCCTGAAGGGAGTGAAGAACAAGATTAGCAGGGTACAGACCTTGGACTTTAGGCTAGTGGACTTCAGCTTATTCTTTATTTAGGGAGAGTTCCATGGGAGTCAGCTTGTTGTGGTTTAACCCCAGCTGGCAACTAAGRCTCACACAGCCGCTCGCTCACTCTCCTCCGGTGGGATGGATGGGGGAGAGAATCGGAAGGGTAAAAGTGAGAAAACTCGTGGGTTGAGATMAAGACAGTTTAATAGGKAAAGCAAAAGCCGTGCACGCAAGCAAAGTAAA
The DNA here is from genome assembly GCA_030449065.1 of Oceanodroma leucorhoa. Classification (NCBI taxonomy): domain Eukaryota; kingdom Metazoa; phylum Chordata; class Aves; order Procellariiformes; genus Oceanodroma; species Oceanodroma leucorhoa. Next base: position 7,398,372 of record JASVER010000002.1, on the reverse strand, counting down.
ACAAGGAATTCAATCACTGCTTCCCATGGGCGGGCAGGTGTTGAGCCATCCCCAGGAAAGCAGGGCTCCATCAAGCCTAACGGTGACTTGGGAAGACAAAACGCCATCACTCCAAATGTCCCCCACTTCCTTCTTCTTCCCCCAGCCTTATATGCTGAGCATGACATCAYATGGTATGGAATACCCCATTGGCCAGCTGGGCTGGCTGTCCCGGCTATGCTCCCTCCCAGCCTCTTGTGCACCTGGCAGAGCATGGGAAGCTGAAAAGTCCTTGAGATGTAGGCTACCTAGCAACAACTAAAAACATCAGTGTGTTATCAACATTCTTCTTATACTAAATCCAAAACATAGTGCTAGAAAGTACTAACTCTATCCCAGCTGAAACCAGGCCACAGCTCTGAAGAGCAAAAGAGCTCAGAAAAGCTGGCAGGTTTTTAAGGACAGCATCCTTTAAGTGCAAGAATACTCAGGAAAATAAACATTTTTTATCAGGAAAACAGCTTTGTTAAGAACAGGTATAATGGCAGAGCTCCAATGCAGAAAGGCAGCATTTGAGAGGTGGAAGTGGGGATAGGATACAAAGGAGGAATTTAGAAAAATTTTCTGGGCCTGCAGGGATGGTGTTAGGAAAGCCAAAGCTCACCTTGGCAGTTGTAAGGAATGTTAGGAGCAACAAGAAGAGCTGCTACCACTACATTAGTAATAAAAAGCTGGAAAGGGGAAACGCTGCATCAACAAAGGGATCACAAGTGATTTGGTAGCAGCAGACACAGGTAAGCCTGAGACACCTAATGACTTCTCTGCTTCAGTCTTCACCAGCAAGGTCTCCCAGGCCTCTGTTATTAGTGAAAGAGTTCAGGGAGGAGGCAGATGCAGATCAAGTCAGTGATTGGGAGAGTTCAACACAGGGAGATCCATGGGACCAGACAGACTGCATCCAAGAGTGGCGAGAGAGCTGACTGATGTGGTAGCAAGACTGCACGCTATACCTTTGAAAGGTCATGAAGGTTGAGGGAGGTCCCTTATTACTGGAGAAAAGCAAATGTTGCACCAGTCTTCAGAAAAGGCCAAAAGCAAACCCCATGGAACTACAGCCTGGTCAGCCTCACTCCAGTACCTGGGAAGTTCATAAAGTCTGTCCTCTTGGAGCATTTCTCGGCACACAAAGAAGGTGATAGGGAACAGTCAGCATGAATTTACTGAGGGCTGATCAATCTGGCAGCCTTCTTTGATAAATTGACAGGATTTGTGGACTAGGGGAGAGCAGTGAATGTCATTTATCTTGACTTTAGCAAGTCCTTTCACACCATCTCGCACAACCAGATAGATAAAAAGCCAGTTGAGTAGCCAGGCTCAGTGGGTCATGGTTAATGGGTTGTACTCTACTTGGAGGTCACCAAGGGTCTGCAAGGGACTGTATTGTGACCAGTCCTGTTCAACAACCTTATCAATGACCTGGAGGAGGCAATGGGAGTGCACGGTCATAAAATTTACAGAAGACATAGAATTGGGGAAACTGCTCAATAGTCAAGGGCAATGCTGCCACCCAGTGGGACCTAGACAGGCAAGAGGAATGGGCTAATGGGAGCTTTGTATACCTAAACAAAGTCAATGTCATTCTTGTGGACACAGTATCTAGACATGGTCTGAGTTTTGAGTAGAGCGGGCTAATCACTTCCGTCTATCAGCGGACTATACTTTTGTTAACAGAGCACAGGACACTGTCGGCCGTCTTTGCTGCCAGGGCATGCTGCTGACTCATTCATATCCAGCTGACATGTCTGCCCACATCTCCAAGTCCTCCTCCACAGAGCTGCTCCCCAGCCGGTCAGGTCCCAGCCTGTATCATTGCAATGGGCTCTTCCTTCCCACGTGCTGGACTTAACAATTTGTCTTGAATTTCACAAAGTTTCCATTAGCCCCTTCCTCTTGCCTGTCTAGGCCCCCTTGGGTGGCAGCCCTGCCCTAGAGTGTGTTAACTGTTTGCCCTGGTTTTGTGCCATCTGCGAACTTGACAAGAGTACATTCTGTCACATCTTTCAGGACAYGACCCTGAAAAATGTCAAACGCTTTATGGGTAATCAGACCCTGGGTCACTGGCAAGTACAGTCCAAAGAACAGGAGAGAAAGCATATACAAGAAGAGGGAGTTTAACTAATAAGAACTGCCCACATGGGAAATCTTTATAGGTTTCTTTACATTTATGAATGACACCAGGTGAAGTACTATGTGGTTGATACTATTTCCTAATGTGGTAGATGCATCTCTCTTTTTATTGAAGGTACTTAAAGACAATGTGGGGAGTTGGAGAAAATTGTATAGGAAGACCCAAGAATGGCCAAGACAACTCTGCAAATGACCACAAGTCCTTACAGCCTCCAAGTGGTTGGTAATTTTCATGATAAGGAAGTGTGTTGTGGTTATTAGCTTTGCGAATATACAGAGAGATGCCAGATAGTGTTTGAGCTCTCCTGCTGACTGGAAGTTTTTTACACCGAGGACTAGCAAAATATTTTACAAAATGCCTGGGGTTTTATGCATCATATGCTTCTAAAGGAAGCCTTAGACTCATCAGCCCCATAAAGACTTTGCTCTCGTTCCTAAGGATACATGGGACTGCGAAAGGTAAGGGGCGATAGCCTTGGCACAGTGCAGTTTTCACTTGCCTTTTCCATTCCATCTGCTTCTCCATTAGCTGGATAGTAGATTAGATGAGAATTTCAGCAATTTTGTGAAAACTGTTTGGGAACCAAAAGCCACTGCCCAGTTCAATTTGGCTTAGTCTGAGATCACTGCAGACTTAACAGTTACTGAGTGCTGCTGCCTGCAGCTGGACCTTCTRCTGCCACACCGTGCTATAAGTCCTCTGCCCACCCCCTCTTCTGCACAAGAAACAATACTTATCCTTTACCTGACTCATGAAAATGAAAAGAAACTCCTTGCTATTTTGGCACGGGTGGTGGTGTTTAGTAGTAATGGAGGTGAAGAGGCTTCTGCCTGAGACAGTTACTTTTCCCAGAGAAGAGGACATCTTTACTTTGTGTAGGCTTGAGGAAGGCCCTCAAACATGTATGCTACCTCACATTTACAMCAGTGATGCTTGCTACCATTGTTCCTTCCTTGCAGGATGATTTTAAGGTTTCAGTTTGTAGAGTCCTTGCTGCCCAGTGGATGTGCCTTAGATTTACAGCTAAATTAATGCCAGTTGAAGGGATTGGAGTCTATGACACTGAATATTCATAAATCTCCTGTGAATAGTGATGTCTGTTGTCCTGAAAGGTAACATCTTCATGGGCAGCTGTCTTGATCAGAGAAAGATTTCAGCAAGGCAGGTCTGCAGAGAATGATTTTTCATTTGGTTGATCTGATCGACTAGTGAAAGCGATCACTTCTGCTATAGTAAGAGGTAAAATTAAGGGGTGTAAGGAATCAGGGTAGGGGTGGCATAACCCAGTAGTTAGGGCCAGTATTCTCTAGGCCAGGAGTTAAACCAGAAGCATCAAGTTAAAGTCGAGTTAAACAACATGCTGGGAGGCAAAATTGGAACCATGGGATTAAGTCAGCAGACTTAAGTTAGTCAGACCCAAGGCTGGCATGAGGAACTTCAGGCATAATGTTTTGAAGCATCAGGCAGGAAACAACTGCTCGAGCTGCCCTCCGGTCTCCTGGAAAAACACCTTCATTTCCAGGAGAAAAGAAGTGACATGTGCCAGATGTATGCGAGACTCTGCATTAGTAAATTAACAGGGCTATAACACTCAGGCTTGTGCTGCCTCCTTTAATTGCCTGACATGCATATAGAATGCCAAATGATGTTCTCAAAAGGAAACTGAATGCAGATTATGCTTTGCAGCTCTTTGCACTATTGGTTAGCTGGTACCTATCATGCTGAACATCAGGAACTCAGTCCACAAGAGGTGAAGGGGCTGCTACTTGTGTAGTTCAGGTGCATGCCAGCAAAAGTCTGCAAAGTTGTGACAGTAGAGTAAGCTGTTGACCTTTTTCTAGCATCGTGTCTTGGACTTGTCATTCTTCTTTCCCAGACCTCATTTACAATATCTTTTGAATTGGAAATAATTGTAAAGGAGGATCATGGCTGCTTTTATCTTTTATGCCCTTACACAGGGACAAACAATCCTATTTAAAAAAAAAAAAAAAATCCACCACCACCACGCCACATTGATGTAGTGTAGCAATGGTTCAACCAACCATAGTTACTATAGAGTAATTCCCCCACGCAACACAACACGATGCGCATATGCACACATACACACATGCATGCGCTTGGAACTGAGTAGTTGAGGATAAAGCTAGACTATATAGCTGTGGTGTAAAGCAGAACTGCATGAGTGATTTGACTAGTTCAAATGTTAGTATCCATTGAATAACGATTCGTTCCTGGCTGTCTTATGAGCAYAGAAACAAAATAAACCAGGAAATAGTCAATGTAACTCTTCTTTAGTCATCCCCTTGTCCCCCTTCACCTTCCCAAGACTGAAGCAAAAAGGCCCTGGTTTTATTGCAGTATTTGTTAGGTTCTATTATCATATCCATTGCTAGAGGAGGAATGAAGGCAAATGCAAACTTCTCACAAGTTCTTTGAACATCTTATCTATTCCCCTACCTCCACCAACTAACTTTGCTTGGTTGTTGGCTGCTRAGCTGCAGAAGGAAGATTTGCTCTATTAGGTAAAGCATTGGTTTGATTTCAACCCCCATCTGGGTTTTTCACCCTCCCTCCCCCCCCTGCTTTCCCCTCGTTTGTTAGTGAAAGTAATGTGCTCTCTACATGGTAAATCTCTTACCCTCAGTCCTTGTACATTTTCTCTGATGGCTTGACCTCCTGGCTTTGTCATCCTACCCTACATTGGAGCAGAGATAGCCAACTTCCTTGTGATCCTCTGGGCTTCACATCATCTTCCCCAGTTGTACATACCATGGTGAGCCCCAGGTGAAAGCAGCTAAGAGCCTKTAGCTCTGTTCTGTGAGAAGACTGCTGCAGTTTACTGGGGTATGTATTAGTTCAAATAACACTTCCCCTGCCACCCCCGGCCCTTTATTCTTTCTTGAATGGGGAGAACATAGAGGCAAYATATTGTCTGCTGCTTTTTCTATTGCACATAAGCAGCCATAGTGTTCCTAGAGTGCCACGGTTTGTTTAGACCTACCATCTGGCTGCTTGCTTCTCTTCTTTCAGGGTGGTTTCCACCAGGAATTTTTTGATACTAACGTAATCTGGAATCAGTGATGGCTAGACTTGTATAGACCCTTTGGAGAGATTTTGAACAGGTCATTTACCACTGTGACACATTTTGTTTACTTTTCTTTTGTTCATCTGTACACTGACAAAAGAGCTAATGATTAAATTGAGTTTGTGGAGGTATTGRCTTGCATCTTGGCACTGGAACACACTTCACTAGGACTATAGATATCKACTGTAGATTTTCTGCGAGGCTGCATGTAAATCCCGCAGTGCAACAAGCACGGTGTACAGTTGAAGTTTTTTTGGTGGCCAGTAGCATGGTATGCTTTCATACCATCTCCCCTCCTTCCCTGGAGAAACATGGTAAATGATGTTTTCAGGCCCAGGTTCCAGTGCAGACAGTCTTTCTTTGGTTATAGCGATAGTGACAGACAGCTTTTTAAATAATTGCCGTACCGAAGTTCAATTGCTAATCAAAGAGTGTTGAGATGGAGCACCAGATTTGCTTTTCTCCATTTGGAAAGTCTTTTTGAGATGTTTCTGCTGTTCTCTATAAAGACAGTATTTGCTGATTCAGGTTTGCTGAGAGAGGRCTAGGTTCACCGGCGTGTCCCAGCTGCTTTGCAGTGCTCTGCCAATGCAAACCAGCTGCAGGTCTGGCTTAACTCAAGCCAGGTTTATRGCTGGTTTGCATCAGTGGAGCCATGTAAAGTACCTGAAGCATGCCAGCTAATCTGGCCTATTGGTGAACCATTATAAATGACTTGTTTTTCTTCATGTTCTTTACATGTAACTTTATTTATAGTTAAAGACTATAGAAATTGAGTAGACTCTATCACTAAAAGACAGATTTCGTGTTCTAAACTAAAGTCTATAAAATAAGAGGGTTTTTAAGCCAGAGTTTTTCTTCTTAACTGAAATAAAATTATCAAATTGCACATYGCTCCTCTGCACTTGTCTGTTATGGATTTCTTTTAAGTTACACTAAGATTATAGTTGCCTGTTCTTGTTATAAGATGAAATAATGATTACTCTGAGATCTAAAAGAGCAGGCTTTATAAGTTTTCTTTTGCAAAATGTGGCCTCAGCTTTTATTCTAAATGCAGTAATTTTCTTCTAGTTTCCTGAGAATGTATGCAATATTTGTGTCATTATTAATATCGTCTGCAATTTACTGATTGAAAATATTTTGGAGATTTTGAGAGAGGAAGGAAATCAGCCAACCATGATTTTTCTTCTGTTTCTAGTAAAATATATAAGTGAAATCAGATACCTACCTTGATTAGCATGATGAGTGTTCAAAACACGCCCCAAACATTAATCAGTAATTACATTACTCCTTGCATAGTAATAATTGTGTTTTCATAATCCAGCTCTTCTTCTGAGGCTCTAACAGTGTTGAATGTGTGATACGCGTGTTTAAACAGACAGTATTATACAATGGAAGAATAACAGCAGTGTCATTACAGCTACTCTGTGTGTATCTACGCTTTTTTCAGAACTCAGGATTTTTGCTCTTCACATAAAAATATTCTTGTCTAAAAATCATGGGATGATTTATTTTTTTTTAAAATTTMTTTCTGGATAAACATATTGGCATTCAAGTCAGAAATTGTATTCAGCTGTATATTGGAAGAAAACATGACAGAATTTGCAAAGTTTTTCTGGACTTTGACGCAAAACAATGAAGAATTAATTACTGCCTCATATTAATTAAGATAACAATGCAAAACCCTTCATTAGAAGCATAGGAAAAGTTCTTCCTTGGTCCTTGGAGAGAATATTATATGCAAGCCCTGTTGTGTGGGTTGCAAGGTGTCACTGGAATTTATATGCATTACTTGTCTAATTGCAGTAAATGTAGCATGTCCAGATAGGTTTAAAAGTTGGATGGCTGTTTGTTACTTGCTGGAAATCACTTGAAACCTTGCTACTCAGAGGCAGCTGTTCACAGGTCCTTCACCTCTCCCCAGAGATAGCTGGAAGACTGTTGTTGGACCCTGTCTTTTATGGCAGAAGCAGTAAACATGACAGGTTGTTTGGGAGCCATCTGTTTTAAAATGGTTGCTGCTTTGTATGCAGTAATGAACTTGAGATCAGTTTTCTGTCTGTCTTCATAGTAACAGCCTTGTTTGGTGTCACAACAGGTGGAAGTTGATGGGATGAAACTAAACGTGACCAGCGAGTGGAACCTGGCTTCACCCTTATTGTCTGTTACCATTGATGGCACTCAGAGGACTATACAGGTAAAMTCACCAACCCTTTGTTTGTAGAGCTGAGATAACCAGAAGCCTTTGGGTATACAATAATACTGATACGTGGGGTCTAAACTTGCAGCATCATAAAAATTATGTTACATTGTGTGAATAACACAATCTTTCTACTTTGAATACATCCAGAGCTTCAGTGGAGTGAACTTGTCTCAGACTTACTCATCCAGAGTTTTGAACATAATTCGTTTAAAGAGAAGTTGTTGCTTATTTTAGCCAGAAATTTACCCCTGTTTCTAGGTTCTCTTTRCTTAATGACCGTGAGGAGATACAGTTTCTTAATCACTTAAGAAACAAAGAACAGATTACTGTTTACAAAAAGGTGGGGTCCTGCAGTAAAATTATTATCTTCCACATGTTTGGATTGCGTGGTTTTTCCACTTTTGGGCCTTCGCAGATTGAAAGTCACAGGACAGTGCATATCCCATGTAACATGTTTTTATATATGCTTTTATGAAATATAATAAGTTCCATGACTTGAAAAGAAAAATGTAGAAAATATCCCAAACCTATGTGTTTCTAAGAAAAGTGGTCTAAAAAGATTAATGCACATTGTTCCTTCTGACCAATAATGTGTTTGAAAACAACTCCAAACAAAAGAACGTGCCTTTAACTGCCATACAAATTTTCTGAAGGCAATGCCGGTCAGAATTTATATATTTGTTGAGAAATCATTCATTTATAAATACCTATTGATCCTGGAAGTAGTGAAAAGAAACAAAAAAAATAAAAACTTTTTGAGATTTATAAGTATTTTTGTATATACAACATTATCTGTTTATTTTGTATACATTTATCAGTGGTACGATGGTCAGATTTCTGATAGTTTATGGTGAAATATGTGAATTTATTTTTTCATTTTCACCCCTGGTAAATTACTCAGGTGGAAATATTATTTTTGCTGTGACTGAATTTAAAAGACTGYAACTTGAAGATAAAAAATATTGTATCTTTCAAGGATAGTATTGACTGAGAGTGAAATTTTCATAACATGCCCAAGTAAATTCTGCACTTAAGTTTTGTAGATTTCTTGGAAGGTTAACGCCAGCTTCAGGGCTTGCATATACCTAAAATGATTTTGTATTCTAAAGTGTATTTTTATATTTTAATATTGGTCCATTTCACTGCTATTTTATAAAGGAAATTCCTGATTTTGAGTAGGGAACAATACCGATGTATGAATATATAAAATCTATTGAGGAGAAAAGCATTATATTTAGAACAGATACCTATATTCAGAAGGCCTCATTGCAAAGTGTATAACAACTATATGGCTGGATACAGGTCTCCATATACTAATACTAATAGTAGTAAGCCCAGTTAACTAAAAGTGTAATATTTGAACTGGCACATACAATTAATTTCAAAAATAATGATCATGAGATCTGAACATGCTTTATTCTAGGACCTCAGCCAGCAATAGTGTTACTTGCACTCTCTGAGTATGACCAAATTTTATGAAATACTGCAGGGCTAGCCACAGCAACAAGCAATAAGCTGGCTGCATGGTATCTATTCAACAGAATGTGGAGTAAGCACATATGTTGTTTCTTTCTCAGATATTATCTATAAGTCTTTCCTTTTAGCAAAGAAATCCAGTAGCTTGAAAAGTTATTAATCTTTCAGTGTATGAATGTAAATTTATGGGAACCTTAAACTTGACCTCTGCTATCCGCTCACTGGAATCTAAATTGGTTTTTTGGTTATATATTTCTCTAGACTTGCACCGCTGCAAGAACCAAATTAGACAAGTGTATTCCTGTAGGTCAATTTGTCTCCAAAAGCAATTGACCCCCGAGTCTTGAAGTATCTTCTTTCAGCAAGACTTAGCCCTAGAGCCATTTAAGCAACAAATATGGATGAATCGAATAATTCCAGCTGTGCTTTATTAATTTTCAGCCAATCTAATTTCTCTTCATAGTTGGTTTCATTCTTCTAAATTTGCTCAACCAAATACAGTCTTTGTGAACATTATATTTCTTTGAAGGTTTGATTTATGCACCTTCGGCTCGATCCTGCAGTCTGGCCCTGATCCAGCAAAGCACTTAAGCATAGAAGCAGGAAATAAATAATTTTAAAATGTTTTGGTTTAAAATGTATTTATGTAAATTATAGTCTAGACATTAAAATTGTTGCATATCAGTCGCACATTTAAAAATAAGTAATTAAGCATGCTCCCGTATTTCCACTCCTSTGCTAGGCTCCACGTGTAGTAGAGCAAAGCAGATCACCAAATCTGCCACAGGGTTAAGAAGACCTGTGAGTTCAAAAACCAGGTTTTCTAAGACTATTTCTAGAGTCCGAGACCTGGGAATACATCTGAGCGCCCAAGAAGAAGTATATGCCCTGGTCACAGTCTGTCTAGGGCATATCAGGGCACAACTAGGATGTGTGGCAGCCCMCTCCCTCCCGCTTTTGTTTCCTTTGCGAGGAAACCCATCTGTGTGCAGCAGATGGGCACTGCAGAGTGCCTGGCCAGGTCCCCAGATGATAGAGGGACCAAAACCCTGGGATATACTGCAGGTCCGTTTGGCTGCAGCATACTTGCTCTGAAATCTTTGTGCTGCTTTGGATTACTGTGACATCCATAGGATGTTACAGAAGGTGATGAACTGATGAAAACCTGGAATCATTTGAGCAAGAGATTTCTATGATACAGCCTCTAGGGATGAGGGTGTGGGCAGACTCTGTAGCATTTCTTGAAGTAGGTAGATTCCGTCATGGTTTGTTGTTGTTGTTGTTGTTTTCAGTAATTCCTCAGCTAATCCCAGTTTCTCAGCATTTTCTCCACTTATGACTAGACTCTACCTCTCATTTGGAGAGGCTGAATTGAACGCATTGTGAAGCGTAGGATTTTGTTTACCAAGCAAATGAAATTTTTGTGTGCAGAAATACTTTGCCAAAATGGCTTCCCCTACCTGTTTCCAAAGATGTTAGTGGTTCAGAATCTGACTTACACCTATTGTGTTTTTTGGAATCTGCCTTTGATGAAAATCAGGGAAGTAACTATAGGTGTGTGGTTACAATATGTCTTCCTGATGATTCAGATTTGAAGGGATTGGCTGGTATTTAATTGAAAATATATATTTAAAATAGATTTATATAGCAAACATAATTTGAATATGGTATAGCCTTTCAGGCAATATCTAGAGTAAAAATAAACAAATAAATGAGGTGCTTAATGATTTCTGTGAAGAGCAGGTGGAAAAGAGGAGATTGGTTGATTTGTGGAAAAGCACCATAAGAACTCCAGTGGAAACTGGGAGGGAGAATGGTGGTTCAGAATGKTATCCTGGAAAGTAACAACAGTTGGAAGAAAGGCAGCAGGCCTTTTGGGACAATGAGGGCATTTTTATCCCTCTACCTCTGCTCCCATGTACAAGTAAGCTGGATTTTAGTGAGCCCTTCTGTGCCTTCAGAAGTTGTCGTCTATGATATCTTCTCTCTCCCCATGCATATGAACTGGGGAGGCGGTGGAAGGAGAGAAGGGAATAAGCTTCCTTTTCCATAAAGCTGAACACCCACTTTTATTCCCTCATGTGAACCAGAATCTAAGGGGAGCTCAAGGTAAATCAATGAATCCATGAAGTCCTGCAGATGGACTTGAACCTAACTGCAAGTCTGTCCTCATTACAGTCAGGTTGCAAGTAGGTGCCTTCTACTGGGACACTGCGCAGAAAGATCAGGTATCTGCAGAGAGGGCAGGTTGCCCAAGAAAAAAATACATGTAGGAGATCCTCAAACCCTCTTTGCTTTGGCACTAGTTGTGTTTGGGCAAGTTCTCAAAAAACACCTCACCAGCCATTCAAATTCTGAGGCTGCTCTATGGCAACACTACATGGACAAATTTTACAACTCCTTAGTGCTGTTAAATGTTCTGCTTTCACTGATCATCAAACACTCAACCCATCCTTGTATACCATTTGCTTGCAGACAGTTCCCTATAGCAAAAGGATTCTAAGCCAGAATAAATTATTTGTCACCATCTTTTGCCAACACTTGTACCTCCTTGTCATATCGTATGCACACAGCCTTTCCACTGGCATATTGTCGGCCTACACTGGTTTCACAGCTCTGCTAGCTTGCTGTAATGAAGCCTCCCACCCTCGAAAGGTAGTGCAGGCATTCTGCTTGGAGCCTGGAAAACTTTTGGTGGCTTTTGGCAGCTTCAGCAAAGCGATTTTACAGTGGCACTAGTGATGATGCCTCCTCTATATTTCCTGGCTTTCAGAGCRTTGGTCTTTGCTGAACTCAAGCTCGTAGACAGAACTCAATTGGACAAGGTCCTGAGTAGCTCAATATTACTTTGACATTAGTCTTGCTTTGAACAAGGGAATATGACTACCTGATTTCCAGAGGTCCCTTCCAGCCTAACTGTTCCGTGACTCTGTTGGACATCCCAAACTCTACAGTGAAAAGGTCTTTATCAGTCACAGCAAGGTGTAATTGAGAGAGTAATGGAGTTACTAAACAACAACATGATCCTGTAAAGCTGAAATCATCAGTCTCAAGCTTCACGTGTTTTTGTGAATGAAACAGATGAAGATTTATCAGTGGAGTTTTCTCTACTTACAGTGTTATGGGTAATTCAGTGATGGCATCACTTATTTTTTCATTTAATTTATTTATTGCTTCAACAATTGCAGCAGGAGGATTATATTCTACATCCTGGGATATGACAAATTTAAGTGCTTCTCTGATACAATGTTTCTTATGATTATTATTTTGGTTTATAAGAACAGAAAAAATGAAAATGCTGTAGGTTATGAAGCCTTTGTTCCTGGGAAATGTCTGACATTCTGGGAAATGTCTGACAGGAGAACAAAGCCTATGCCCAAGTATTCATTTCCTTCAACCCCGTGGAGACTTTTTTCAAACATCTGTGTAATTTTTTTTAGAAAACTGACCTGTATTTTTTTTTTTACTGTTTTGAGGTCTCAGGTGTAATCTGTGATAATTATATAGGTTTCATTTTTAAAGTACCATTACTTCAGCACACTCGTTTTCTTAAACCCTGAAAATGATTTTTGGAAGCTTTAGTGAGCAGTGTACATGAAGACTGCTTGACAGTCCATTCTTTAGTGCTGTGCAATTACTGCACACACTCTGCTGTTGTCATTTACCCATGATTTCAGAATTATTTTTGCTAGGTTGTCTCTAGAAGAGGCACACACAATGATTTGCAAACAGGGGCAGACATTTGGATGTACTATATCCAAATAGCTATACTGTTGGGTAAAGAAAAGCCAGCATGTGAGCCCCAGCACTGGATTCCTGATGGCCCATAGTGATGAAGTGGTCGCTCACTCCCTGGCTTTGTTTCAGCCTGTTCCAGTTATGGCTGACCAGATTTATACCATGCTGTATAGACCCAAGCAGTGGGACTGAGATAGTCATTGCCATTTGGCTTTGGGACCAGGTATCAGTCCATGGCCCTCCTTTATTTAGAAGTAAAGAAACACAGGCTGCCCGTGTTTTCCTGTTTGCTCATCTAGCCACAGTCATCTGAGAAAACAGAGCTCAGCCTTGAAACTCCAGAAATGATCAGTGGATATGATACAGAGAAGCTGATTTTTATCRCCTTACTTGACACTTCGAGACTAGTACAAACAAGGACTCAAATATCCCAGGTAGAAGACAAATACAAAAGCCTATTGCGTACAGTGTAGTTAGTATGCCTTGCTGTGTTTCAGGCTTTTAAATTTTTTGGAAAGTATTAATATCTCTTGGTCAGGGCACTGTTATTGTTGTTACTTCTTTCCCTGCAGTTGCACAAAGAGAAATGTAGATTTTGGCAAGTTGCTTGTTGCAGCTTTATCATTGCCTAATAATTGCTGTGGCAGTATCCTTTAGCTTCATTTGAATTCCTCCTAGTACCTGTATTGGAAGAGACCGTGAGCAATTGATCCTTACCCACTGTGTCCATGCTGCTTGTATTCTCTCACTCAGTTGYCTCTCTTCACTGGTGCAGAGTTGTTCCTTGCAGAGAAGCCTGTCTTTACGCTTCTGTTGCTCTCTGAACATCTTCCATTTCTGTTATCTCCTTTCTGAGCTGTGGGGACCAGAACTGTGCTCAGTGTTAAAAGCATGGGCAAAACTTAGACTTCTACCATAACTTAATGGTGTTCACTGTTTTGTTATCTGTTCTCATTAATAATGTCAAATGTTTCCCTTGGCTTTTTTGACCAAAACCAAGCATGGAGCTGATGTTCCTATTGAATTATCACTTCTGGTTAGTAAGGCTGGGGAGGGGAGGGAAACCATGTGGGCAAGGAAAAAAAAGATAAACTCTTGGCAAGGAAGCTTTACCAGGAAACTTTGAAGCTGTGCTGCATTCTAGAGCACAGATATTGAGCCCCTGGTGTCATCCTTGGCAAACAACATAGCTGTTCTTGTGGGTGGGGATGGTTCCTTCCCAAAGGTCCAGACACAGAAGCAGAGAAAAGTCATAGAAGGAATTCTGAAACTTCATCAGCATTCATGATTCAATGCATATATCCTAGGTGTACTTGGAAAGACGTGAGTGATATGCTTTAGGTAATTATTACATAATTCAACTTGCTGAGTTTGTGAAAGATTCTGTACAAGCAAATTAGTAATTGTATCACTTAGGTTTCAGCGTTTGATCATGGGTGATCTAAGGAAAGACTGAGACTTCCTTTATTTCCAAGGGCTGTAGGGAAAGGGAAGGTGTATAAAAGCTGGTCTTTTTGCTATCATGGCTTCATTGACATGGGTGTTAGTAAAAATTTTTGAAATTACTAATTTTTAAAATGGGCCCTGAATACACATATGCCTATACGACAGCAGCATGCCCAGCTCCTGAATCATGAAGCCTTTAAAAATGTTGGATATCCTTTACTGTCATACCAGAGTATTTSTATTAAAGTCTACTTTAAATAGCAAGTACCCGAATTTCGTGAGTGGTCTGCAATTTTTATGATACCAGTTCAACTCAAGGCTAACTCCACACTCTTGTCCATGGTTTGAATGGAGAATGTCTGAAGGGAAGAGGGAAATTCAAGGAAGTAAAAGATCACAAAATTACAGATTATTGCTCCCTTTCTTTTTTTTTAATTGAGCAGCAGAAGCAAAAAGCACATACCACCACCCTTACTGATTCTTTCATGAAAATGAATTTTTTCTTTTCAGCCGGGAAGGAAATGAGTGATCAACTGCTATGCCAAATCAATCCCTCTGGAATTTATTGTCCACTTTTCAGAGAGGGTCTCCCACAATAAAGCTCTATCTCCAAACAACATACTTCTCCCTTTCTTTAACCTAATGGGATTAGTAATATCCTGTGCTACTCAAGGGGTTAATCAAATAATGTTAGTTGTCACAGTATCTTTTGCCATATTTTTTTCCAAAGGAACTATAAATTTTAATGACAGACAATATTCAAGATGAATAAATATAAGGATTCTATATGTGTCTAAAGACCAAAGCATTGTATTTCGCTGTTGACAGACGTTGTTATTTTATGATATCTAAACCTTGAAAGACAGGGAATGGTTCTCTTAAATATGGTAACACATTCAGAGAGCAAAGCGGAAGGAAGAGGAGGGACATGAAAGAGCGAGAAAGGACTATGGATCCTGCAAAGAATCTGTCTCAGGGCAGTCATAAATGTTATCATAAACTAGAATCACATGGCAGCATATTACCTGCACAGTGTCACCCTATAAGAGCAAAACATATTACAGCATGTCAAAGCAAGGGTGAAGTTTCTAAGTCTTAGCCATTTTGTGATTTAGCGTAATAACGGCAAAAATTTAGAAGTTCACAGGGAGAACTAAGCTGTTCATTATTGTAAATTGTAAATAGCTGGAAGTATTGGGCTGGAGTAAATGTCTTTTAGTTTAATTCTTCATTAACACCAAATAAACAGTCTTTCCTATGGTGGTTTTTTTTTTGGTTTTTTTTTTTTTTGGTGTGGTGTGTTTTGGTGGTTGTTTGTTTGTTTTTAGTTTGTTTTTGTTTTAAAGCCTCTCATCTACTGCTTTATAACACCTACCTACCTCGGAGGGTTAGAGGAGCACATGAGCGTTCTTGGAAGCTGCTCCATGTATATATAATAGCAGTACTGAAGTAGTGTTATTACTAAATATTTGCATGTCTAAAGCCTGGCAAAAAGAAGTAACAAGTGACATTAACATTGGATATCACCTAAAGAAATATTAGGAAGGATCTGTGTTTCCATTTTTCTGTTTACGGGAGGACAGAAATTCCTAAGCCACCTACTGGAATTAAATCCCAGGCATCAAGAGAGCGGTTCTTCTTTTAAAAGTAGTAATATGGTGCGTCAGCCTCTTACAAAGGTGCAGTTTCTTTATGTGGATTGATGCCCTGTGAGCCATTCCTGCTGTGTTTAACATCCATATTTGTACTGTTTGGGAACAGATTCCATTTAGTCCCTGGGAAAGGACTGAGGTAGCTTGCAGCAGGTGCCGGAGAGGCCAGTATCCCAGCATCCTGGCAGGATCCCTTTTAAAGAGAAAGACTACTTCAGCATAGTACCATTTAAGCCAGTCTTAGAAATCTTTCACACATCAAAATGCTTCATACACAGCAGGACTTGATCATCTCATTCCCCACTGGGTGACTGCTGCCCTTGTAAGAAGCTGGAAAATGTGGACATGTCCTGAGGAAGAAGAGCTAACTGAGGTTTCATTTACTGTGAAGTGCAATCTAAAACATAATGGCTAGGGGTAGAGCAGCACTCAAAATCGACCTAAGTTTCCATCTGTAGTTTAATACACTAAGGGGAGGAAATGATGGCACCACCAGTGGAGAACACTAAATTGTGACCAAAGTAGTGATCCCCTAAGTGAAAAGTCTTGTGAGGCTGCACAAGTCTGAATATACAGCGCAATGTGGACAGTCTCCAAGGTGCAAGAAAGCTTGGTCACGTTACTAGTCTGGGATCACATCTCTGGACTGGGATTTTGCACAGGGAGTGCTGAAATGAGTTCTGCTTTCTGCAAAGGTTCTAGGAGGAGAGGGAAAAAGGAGATTGGTAAAGCAAAACCAATCCTCACATTTTGACTGGAAGATGGTTTCACAGCTGCTTCTGCAGCTTTCTCCTTCTCTCTGACCCAACCGTGGGACTCCAAAGATGGGAATGACATAGGTGGATGATGGAACCTTTTTCCAAGCACCCTCACGTACACAGAATCTCGTAGATGAAGTACTARCAGTTGAATCTGCTATAACTTCACAAGATAAAATACTGTGGTTTTTTTCCCCTGACTTCCCTATTGTGGGAATAATTTGTTTTTTTAATTAAACCTGTCTGGGGATGATTCTGGCCTGTATTTTGCTAGGTTGAATTTTCAAGAATTTAGAAATATTGGCCAAAAAGTGGATAGCATTCTCCATTTGAAATTCATGGCATAAGATGTTCAGAAGTTCTGGTAGTGAGCAGTTGAGATGAAGCAATAGGGACTGCAAGAATTGCATTCTGAAAAACAGCACCATGCTGGGAAACTATACCGTGTTTCACTCAAAACTTTATAGAGAGTCTTCTGTAATGATTTTAGATACTTATCAGTGGGTTTTCTGGGCTTTTTTTTTGGTTTTGTGAGTTGTTTGTTTTTGGTGGTGGTTTTTTTTTTTTTTTTTTTTTTTTTTGTTCTGTATAGTCTGATACATGTTGTCCAATTGTTAATATAGTCATGCTATGGCTTGAAAAAATTGCAAAAAACATTGGCCAAGTGGCAATATGTACATTTTCTGTAACAAATGGTCTCCAGCTTTACTTTCAACAAATAAAGGTGGTATATAGTAGTTCAAGATAAATGTGTTTGGGAAACTTTAATACCTGATTTCCTTTGCCAGTTCATATTCATTTTGACTTGACACATTACTTTTTCATTTGTAAGCAAAGCAAAAAAATTGCTTTGGGTCTGTTGGAGTTTCTTTGTTTTGGTATCATTCCTTCCCTGCAGCGGCTCCCCTCCAGTAGCTTGGAGAGCCCAAGATACCAGAAGATTTGTGGAAAATACTCTGAGACCTTGTTGTCTAATGATGTCTATGACAGTTTAGAATCTCTTTCAATAGTATAGACTTTATGTTTGGCTGAGCTTCTTTATCCTTCATGTGAAGGTTGTTACCATTTTTATCTGCAAGYGCTCATCCACTGCAGGCTTAATGCAAAGCTGATTGTAACCCTACTGCATCTTACGATGAATAGATCATTGATACCCAACTAAGTGGAAATAATTTTCTATGGCAAAGCAGAAGAATTTAAAGTCATATCACACTAACCTCTGGTGATTTACTGGGATTTACAGATTAAAATGATTATTTGTGAAATGACTGTGGTATTGCATATACTTAAAGTAGAGGAGGAAAATCAAACTCACTGTGTATGATTGTATACACTCGTCTATATGCGTGCATAAGCATTTTGTTTGCATATACATAGCATATGTAGTATAGCAGACTGTAACCTGTGTGTGTAAAAATACGTATAATATTTATGTAACACTCACACCCATTTGACAGCTTTGAGACTGCAGATGGATTTTTTGAAGTCRTGATTTCTTTTTTTTTTCAGATTTGATTTATCTTGTTACTTTCTCATAAGGAAAAAAAAATTATACATTTAACTCATATTACGCTAATTAAGTTGGTCTGAAGCGCTATCAGTTGAATCAACCAGAAGAGCACCGGTTATGTCTAAGATCACTTAGTTGATGCCAACAATGTAATTTTACTGTATTGGCAGGTAAACATACAGTGTTGTTTTGTCCTTGTTCAAATGGTAGACTTCCCTTGCTTTTCAGTGTAAACCTCCTAGTAAATAATTTGCAGTTTATTAGGAAAACAATGAGAATGCATGTAATTAGCTATTCTCTTTTGTTACGTCTATTTGATTACTTTCCTGCTATCACGTGCAATATGAAACCATCTATTACGAGGTATAGAATATGTAAATATCTAACTTTACAAGAGAAACTGGAGACTGGTCCTTTTTCTAAAAAGGTGGAAAATAAAAGAATAATTGTTAACCATGTCCTTTCATTTTCTTGAAAACATCAATTACACTTACAAATCCCAGAAACACAAGCCCACCAGTGGAACAGAAATAACTCCTTTCAATATGCTTCAAAAAATCTAATCACATCTAACAGCTGAAATTTATTTACAACTGTAATTTGAAACATTAATTATGATAATGTGCTGACTTCTTTTGTAACATGGTTCTCAAAAGCCTGGCAGTTCTCTTTTTGGTCTTGATGTAACATATGTTTTGTGACTTGGGGTATTTCTCTACCTTTCTTTCTTGTTTTTGGTTTTTGAAATATACCCAGAAAGGAAATTTCTTTGTCTCTCTGCTAACTATTTTCCTCACCTTCCCCATTATTAATTTTTTTTCCCCCCTCGCTGGCTGTTAATTCAAGAGATGGATTTTAATGCTGACACTGACTCTTGATGCTATCGACAACCGAATGTAATGCTTTGTATTTTGGACACAGCAAACAGTAGCAGTGAGGATTTACTATACTGTGATACCAGTGCACTTCAACAGCGTCAGAGCAGGAAAAAGGCTGCTTATGTCTTTGTCTTGTCTTGACACTATGGCTTTATAAGGTGCCTTCTTGATACACATATATATTTGGCTTAATTAAATTATTTTTGAAAAAGGGCATGGTTATTGCTATGCTAGCGTATTTAATTGTAATTAAGGAGAATCTGTGTGAGGAAATACTCTAATGATTTGGTTTTCAGTTGTGAAAAACAAGTTGTCAAGATACCTGGCTTTACTTTGAAAGTCTTTAAGGCAAATGACAAAAGGCCTCTATTTTCCTTTTTTTTTTGTTTTGTTTTGTTTTTTAAGTTGTGTTTTTCAGTGTGATGGGGAGNAAAAAAAAAAAAAAAAAAAAGGAATTTTTATTAGGACATGAAAAGGTCTCTAATGACCCTTGAAAGTGGACAAAAGGGTAGCACAATAAGTGACAGAACTCTAACAAGGGTGGAGGGCATTCCAGGAAAAAAAGAAATTAAATCCTTTAATTTTTTTCGGCTTGCCATTTTCTGACAGCTTATCAAGTGGTTGGGACTTGTTTGTTTTGGCATGCAGTTCATTCATTGTAGGCAGCCGGTACTTTGTTCTTCTTTGTGGTTTCCAAAACCTGATTGTGTTTATCCTAGACTGTGGGAAAAGTGTATATTCCTGTTTCCTTTATAAAAGTAAACGTCAGGTTTTGTATGAAATTTTATTTCCCATATTTTCCATTCCATTAATCATTATTGTTGAAATATGTCAGGCTTTGGCACATCWTCCTTTGTTTTCATATGATTGTACAGATTGCAGTGTCAGTGTGTGACCTGTTAAGTCAAAAAATAAGCATGTTTGGGCTGTAGTAATTATTACTTCATAAAGTGTAGCTGAGGAGTATGCACCATTATTGAAAAGGGACCAGGATTTAATTTATTGCTATTAAAATTGTTTTGGGGGATATCTAGTTATTGTTGTATAGCACTTTCTCACTTAGTCTAGAGAAGACAAGACTAGAGGAAGCCGTGATAATGTCTCTTCACATACTTGTAGGTAGCTGTAAAAAGAAAGGGAATAATCTGTGTTTCCTGTCTGTGATGAAAAAGAGGAGAATTAATGTGCTGCAATTGCAGTAAGGGTTATTTTAGTCAGATATTATGAAAAAACTTCCTAATGATAAGGATGCTGAACACTGGGATAAATTGCTTAGGGAGACTGTGAAATCTCTTGCAATTGAAAGATTTTAAGAGTGGGTTAGACACACATTGTTTGGGAGTGACACAGGTGTTTTGATTCTGCCAGGGAGACTAGCATATCTCTCAAGATGATTTGCAGCCCTGTTCCTAGGATTTGTTGTCTTTAAAATGCTGAAGATCTCCCTGCAGCTCTTTGTTTGCAATTCATACCCACCTTCTCAAATCTGTGCTTCTGTACTCATATGTACGCCTGGCATTGTGTAAGTATTAGGACTGCGTTCCATGACTAGGGCCCTGATTTTGGGTCTATATGTGCCATAATTTAACAGCAGGAGGAAAAAGAGAGAAAAAACTTTTCCCGCTGAAGGAGGAAGCGATTCACAAGAAGAAAGAATTCTTTGTGCGTTTTGCATATTTAGATTATGGATAATACTTTGTTAAATCAATAACGTATTTTCTTTTGCATTGTCTTGTGGCTTACTGACAATGTAATATTTGAAGACTGTTTAATAACTTCAATCAACTCCTGAACCACAGTAGGTGACCAGACATTTCATAAGGTCATTTTTTTTTTCCTGTTTTCAAAGTAGCATCATTGGAGGTTTGCATTTTAAAAAGAGATTAAAATGTCTCTCATTAGGAGAGAATGAAGATAATGCTAAATGTGAGTAACAGGAATACAGAATCGCAAACATTTAGAGATGGTGAAAGCCTCATTATTCATGACATTTATCTTCCTGCAAGCCCAAGGTTGTTCTGTGTTGTAATTGGCTATATTTGTTTTCATTGTTCTTCAGAAATAAATTTTACTGAGTTGACTGAAACAAAACCAAAATCTGAGCTAAAGTATGAATTAGACTTCTAGTACTGAAATTCTTGAAGGAAATGGTTATATTTTAGGTGTTTTATGTATAGATTTGTGTACTCGATTAATTTTGCTTACTTTACAGTGATGTGACAGAAAGAAAATGGAATGGTTTCAAATTCCGGAGAAGCTTCTAATCAGTTTTTACATCTGTGTTTTTCAGCGGCTTTCTCGGAATGCCTCTGGAGATACAAGCATTCAGTTTCTAGGCACAGTGGTAAGTATGTATAACCATTGTCAAGAGTTATGTTGGTAGAAGAATATAATCTAAACAGAAAATAGGTAAATAACATTGGCAGGACATTTATACTTGTATTTGTGAAGATTACTATTATGTGTAAACATTCTGAGCTTAACAGCTGAATTTATGCAAATTTCTGAAGCTAACTTCCAAGGCACGGTGCACAGTATCTGCATTCCACACTTCAATTAATTCAAGTCTGCCTCTGTTTCATTTAAAAGAGATTTAAGAGTAACTGGTTGTAGACTTGGAAGTTTATTGCAACACACTCAGGTTTGGTCCACATCAGAATCAAACCCACTCTTCCCCACCACCTCAACTTTCTGATTTCTGTTGCTTCACCACACCACATAGCCTCACATCCCAGAGGCAGGTCAGTAACCGCCTTATAAAAAGACTGTATAGTGATGCAAAGCGTTCTGTGGTTCTCCCACATTCTGTTTGTTGGAGAGAAGTATGTTTAAAATCCTGAACAGATTTTACACCATTGGACAGAATTTACTCAATAAAATAAAATAAAAACTTTTATATACTTCTAGCTGTAAGAAATGGTTGGTGAATRGGAAACTACACTGAATTGGCTTAATTTTCTTGGGGTGATAACATTTTGAGTTCAGAACAGATCATGGGTTATTGCTGTAATAGAGACTTTACATGAGTTTTTACTTATTTTTCCTCTCTGGTGGACATGACTAGATATCATGTGCTGATGGAGTCCTGCTATTCTGCCACTTTAAGCTAGAATTATTCAGATAGCGTGTTTATTAATAGCATTGCCGTAACACCAAGGAATCTTATTGTGCTGTATATTCTACAAAGAAAAAGGAAACAAGATAATCTATGCTTCAGATTAATGTCCAAAACCCTGCCCAAAAGCAAGAGTACCAGGAGACAAGGAGGCAGTCCTTTATGAGTTGTCTCCTGTGTGTAGGCAGCTCACAGAAGCAGGTTTGTAACAAACATGAAGATCTATAGAAAAATACTAAGATCTATACACAGAGCTTCTGCTTCAGCCTCTGCAGTTCAAAATCCTCGATGTTTGAGTAGTCTTTTCAGAGGCCCTAAGTCCACCCTTCATTCCTCTCTAGTTATCCTCCAGTTTCTGTCATGTCTCTTGTCTGTTCATTCCACTTTCTGTTCTCTTATGTGAGAGGAATGTTTTTTGCTGGCCCACTGATGGCCCCAATCATTTCTTGGTTAGTCACGCCTCTGTCAGCTGGACTTCAGCAATGAAATATGTCTGGGCAGGCAGACTTTAACACTAAGAAAGCTGCAAGTATATAGAGAACTACAGATAATTATGGAAGCATTAAACTTATTCTAGACTGTGTGTAGTGGCCTCTGTGTAGAATGTTGAATAAAGAAATACTGTCTGTATGCTCAGATAATGAGTGGCCTGGCTCCACCGCATCCGTAATGTCATTGTCAGCTTTGGGCTGCAGGCCATGCTTGACAGCGATGCTCTGCTGGCCCAGTGGAACGCTTTCCTCAAAAGAGACAGTCCCAGACAGTGAGAAGTCCCCAGCCACAGTGGAAAATTTCACTATCCTCTGCTCATCATTCGTGCAATTTCTTTGATCTTCTGTTCTCTAACATCAGAGCAGCGATACAAACAGTTACTACTTTCCTCTAGGGAAGGATGAAAGAACATATATGTGACAGATGTTAGTCATGTTGCTCAGTATATTACTTGACAATGTTCCTTCAGTGGTGAACACAATATAGGACCCCACATGGAACAGAGTGGAATTGCTCTGGCCTAAGGATCAAGCCGTGTTTGGGTGCTTCTGAGTTTCTTAGCACCGTTTTCTTGGTTCAGCCTTCTCACTGGAGGTTTTTCCATTGCTTCGGTCTCATCCCTGATGGAGTGCTTTTTGCCACCTTTGATTTACAAAACATTTGAAGTTTTGCTGTGGAGGCTTATGCTCTCTTATGATTGCTATTAGCCTGTTAATGCTACGCTTGCTGTTCTTCAGCCTTTTTGCAGACCCATTTAAAATAGTCCAGAGACCCACTGCCGCAACCAGATCTGCAAACTCCAGGTTGAGAACACTGGATTTAGGAAAACTAGTCTCTGTCAAGCCCTGGCCATGCTTTTTAGCATAGTTGGCATACGCTCTAGTACAGTAGTGGTGACTCAATATTAATGACTTTTTGATTGTTCTTTAGCTACTTCCAGATATATTGGCAAAAGGATGTTTCATACACAATCAGGGTTATTAGTTACGTATGTTGTTTATGAAGTTGGTCAGAAATGGAGAGCTTTACATGGAGGCATTCCTCAAACTCTCTGCCATTGCTTCCTGGCTTACTGCATATTCATCATTATGTATTTAAGGTAATCCTAGAAGCTACAGGTCACTATACTAACTTTACTTCTCACTAGTGATTCCCCTTCCCACTCCTTCCTGCCATGACTTTTCTGCTTTTGCTTCAATAGCAAACTTCCAACTTTCTGTCCCATTACTGAGGCTTACAAATTGTCCTGGAATTTTTCAGTCTGTATATAATCTCATCAGCTTCCAGACAACTTCCTCCTTTTTTCTTTCTCCCTGCATTCTTACGAAGACCAATTAAATAGCAATAAAGATGGAAGCTTTGACTGTATGAGTCTGATTTGGCTCACAGTGACAAATGTTTAACAACCTGCTTGTTTCCCCCTTACAAATCGTTGCAGTTCTTAACAGGTTCTCTTTCTTTCTGCTTTTCTTTCTATATGTGACACTTAACGAAACTAGATACTGAAGATTTATGCAGACTCTCAAACATTGGTTGAAAACCTGCAGAGGTTACAAAGGTTGTATTTATTGGAATATGTAGAGTATGAACCACAAGAAAATAAATATAGTCTAGTAGGTGTTTATTTTGCAAGCTAATGTCTTTTTATTTTTAATTGGTTTTTTACTCTTCCTTTTCACAAGCCTTAAGATTAGGGTCCCTGCTGATCTAAAGGGAATTCTACTGTTTTATAGATTTTTTTCTTTCCACCCAGCTTCAGAGGCATTGTGAACCACAGTGCTTCTAGTAGTAGAGCTATCATCAGCGGCATTTCAGTAGTGCAGAAGGTGTCACTAGGAAAAATGTGCAGTTACTTCTGAAAGCATTAACTTCTGCAAGTCCCTTTTGAACATGGGCGGTGAAAATCCTGAGACTGGCTACAAGCTGCTGCAGCATTCTGCAGAAAGTGGGTAATTCATGCAACAAGGATTTCACTTGTGAAAGTAGTGATACTTTGGCCCATCATTAAGACTGGTCAGTGAGAATTGTTCCAGCTCACATGATGGAGATGATCAGGTGCAACCACACAGCTGCATATGCTGTTCTCATTTCAATTCTGTTATATATTTGTATGTTTTAAAGCCAAAGGTATAGTGAATATATTAAAGCTGTTCATCGGGCGCAAACTCAAAAGCACCTGAAAGATTTAGAAATACCGGTGTTACCAAAAGCCATGTCCTAAAATCACTTAGTTTATTTTGGGAATCTTGCTCAGGATTCCTTTGGAAAGAGAAATAAGAGAGCGCTTGGCGTTCTTTCTGAATTTTGCTTCCATGACTTAAAAGAAACCAGAAGTGCCGCAAGTTCCCACAGAACAACTTCTTGTAGCCTTTGCCTGAGACCTCCTTGAGCAAGTGGTGGTGGTGTCAAGGTGAAGCTGAAGCTGCATAAGTGCTTGTTGGATGTGTGAATGTGCTGGCTGGCCAACTGGTTGCTGCCAGATTTCCCTCAGCTGGAGTATGGATTTAGGTCTCTTGTTTCCTTAACACAGCCAGTGCTCTTCAGGTGATTTGTAGAAACATAGTTATGGTTCCTACAATACTCATAGGTGGTTGGACTTACCTACCTTTTTTCAAATTTGGTTGAAATTGATCAGCAGGTTAAAATAGTGTTTGTGGGTGCAAATGGGATAATTAGATGGAATGAGTTGGGGATGGGGGTTGAGAGGCAGAAATCTGGATTGCAAGCCTTGCTTTCTTACAAAACCAGACTGGAAATGGGCTATTACATTTAGATTCTAATGTTTTACTTTTTATTTGTTAATTTTTAATCTTGGCCTTTTCTTCTGTTTTCAATTAAAGTTTTGATTTGCAGAGAAAAAATGTGTGATAACATCATAAGTAGGAATAATCAGAATTCCCATGAACGTCCTTGATGTTGGTGGATTCTGTAGTGCATGTGCTATCTGTAGTGTAGTAGTCTTTACTTATAATAAATTACGCCCTTATCCCTCAGAAATAAGCAAATGGAAAAATAAGGACTTCTGATTTTCCATATTTGTTTGACAAGTTTCTTTCTTACTGAGCTCAGTAATGCTTTAAGGACAAGGACTGGACTTGGTTGGTTAGCCTGTTACTTCTTGGAACACAAGTGGACAGGTTACCCAAAGGTAACTCAAGTGATTTCCTTTGGTAGACTAAGATTTACCAATGTTGAAATAATTATTAGTGTCTTTGTTTGGCCAAAGAAGTATTGTTGGATTTTTTTTTTTTAACTGTATCAAGACTGTTACCTCATAGTGAAGATCTAGGATTTTCTTCTGAAGATGATGTCTACTGCCAAGTAATAAACATATGTGTAGCCCATGTTTTTAAACAGCTTTTTGATAGCTGCAACTTTGGCATATACCCAAGAACTGTTTAGGAGGTATTAATTTATATGGCTTTGAAGCTTAACCAGGAATCTTAATGAAACAAAGGCATAATGAAGTTAGTAAAGCTAATTTAAGTCTCTGAATGTAAATTTTAAATGAAGTTTTTATTGATAATAAATATACTTTGTTTCTCATTAGTCTTCTAGGCTTCAGTGGTAATATCAGTAAAATAAACATGTTTTACAAAGATTTAACATTAAAAATGCTATTAATATGACCCTTGGTACTCCAGCACAATTAGATTTCAAAGTGAGCATTTAGGATGTAACAGCGATTAATGACAACCATCGAAAACAATTTTGAACTCCATCAGTTTAACTCAGGAGGGTAAACTTAATATGATAATTTATCTAGTTGAATTGTATCAGCTTAGCAGGAAAGTATGCAAATATGTGACCCTTACCTAGAATGTAAATGGATGCTGTGTTGATAGATTTATCAGTTCCATTAAAGAACTTTAGGGAACTTTGGAATTTCAGCAATTGTTCCCTTGGAGGCTGAAAACCAAACCTGATCTCATACTGGGACCATTCTGGTCTGCATATTTCCATAATTTGCCTTTGCTACTAATATGACAGCAAGACGCAAAAAAACTGTTTCTAATAATATCAAATGGAGTTGTGGAGGACAGCATTTTAATGTAGTAAAAGACCTCCCCGTGGGGTTGTTATTGCCACTATAGAACAGCAGTTACACAGTTGCAACAATAGTCTCTTAATTGATTCGTTTAATTAGCAAGAGATGAAGCTTGTGCTGCATCTTGTCATCTGTTATCACGGGGGTGGCTACAGAGAATCTTTGTGTTTGTCACTCTTTACGGTCGGGTTTAAGTAGAGTAAAAGGAAACTTCCAAATGCATTTCAGCTATAGAGGTGAGCGTTGGTAAGAATGTTTTGCGAGTGTGCTTCCACTCAGGTTTTCAGCTTGTGGACAAGTCTGGTTTAAGAATCAGCATGGTCTCTGGAGTAGAATTTATGACAAAGCATTGTTTTACTGGGGGGGAAATCTTAATCCGGTGATGCTGGGCGTTTCTAACCTAAATATGCAAATCTAAGTATTATAGGAATGGTGGATTATTTGGGGCATGACTATTGTAGACTAGATCTACTTGGAAGAAATAAGGTCAGATTAGTGAAACCAGCCATCTGCCTTGTGATTGCTTTTTTGTGGCATTTTTGTTTCCAGACTAGATAAACAACGAGTTACATGAGCACATGGTCCATGGTAGGAAGCATGTGTAAAAGAGGGACTTTCTTTGYGGTTGGTTTTCCCTGGAGTAGTTATGAATACAGATACAGTGCTGTGCTTGCTTCTGGGAGATGAAGTAGTTTTTTACTCAGATCTATTTTATTTACATTTTAAGGGTATGTAAATAAATATATTTTAAAGGCATGTAAATATATCGGGAGCTTCAGTTTCATTTTTCCTCTCTCCTTGGCTTAGTTTTGTCTTCTGTTCAAGGTTATTCTTCCTTATGGAAGGAAATATTTTTAGAGGAGGACAAACTTCTTGTTAAATGCTAATTAAGAAAATGAAGGTTACGTTGGCATACTTCCATTGTCATAACACTGACCTAAAATAAGGKATCTCTTACTAATCTGAAATAAATTAGACAGAGGGGGAAGCAAGTAATTCTGTGCATGTGAAACACTTGAGATGTCTACTCCTGATCTGTTTTTTAAATGACTGTGCTTTGGGTTGGTTTGTTTGTTTGTTTTTGTTTTTCCACTTGTGTGCTGTAGTGTTGGACATGCCATCTAATTTTGGAGTACGATGGTGCTGTCAATCTGTGCAGCAAAGGGACAGTGTGCTGTTAGAGAAGGCATCTTTTTTAGGACAATTTAAACGAAGATTTAGCCCACTTACCATTAAAGATCCCATGGTATTTTCCACAAGGTTCTGAAATCACTTCATATTCTGAGAGTCTTGGCCAAAGTCCACTTTGTGTAATTACCTTCTGTCTGCACAAATCCCTAATGCAATTTTAGATGTGTTTGGTATTTTTCACTTCCTGTCCTAAATAGTGAAAATATTGCCACACACTCCTCATAATTACTGTGGGTTATATCCTAAGCTCAAATAAAGAGATTCCTGTAAATTACCTTAGTGAATTTTGTTTTCCCATTGTTAAAGCACTGGAATACATGTCAAAAGATGAGTAGACAGTAGGATATGTAATTAAATTCACAAACTGATGAAATAACTCTAATTTTTTTTACTTTTCCATTTCGTTGCATTTTGGCTGTCTGTGAGCTAAAATATCTCTACTGCTAGGACCATCACTGAGGGAAAGGCCAACTCTCAGACCATGTCAGAGGTCAAACTTAACACACTGCACGGTGCTTTGAAGCAGGTAGGAAGCCGGTGTGGGGCTCTAAGTGCTGTCATCATGCGCTCAGTTGGCTTTTACTTGCGTTCCATACTTTTTTGTTCCCACAACTGAAACCCTTACCTGTGCATTTCTCTCTTAACTAATAACTGGTTTCAGTTCCTCTTTCCAGATGCCTTTCAGGGACTCCAGAATATGTGTTCGACTAGGCTGTCTTTAAAATGGTCTGCTTCTCTGTTGTCTCTTTTGATAGGATTTATTGCTTTATACGTGAAGTTCAGTCCTCCTGTCTTCATCACCAAAGCCTTATATTACTTTGTTGTATGCCATGTCAAATCTTCTTTTTCTTGATATTTCATTTGTTCTTTCTAGTCATCCTTTCTTTGATTTTTCTGCCATGTTTATCTTCTCCATCTTTTCTCAGATTGCTTCTCTTGTGCATTTCCTGCACCAATTTTTTTTAGGCATACTTGGTTTTATTGCTAGAGAGATACATGGATTGAGAAGAGAGGTATTACTATTAATCCRACATTAACTCTCATGTTGTTCTGTAAGTAGCATTTAGGAGAAGTATGAGGATAAGAATAAACKTTAGAAAAATTGCTATGCATCAGGAAGTCATACAGCGACTGGAGTTAACACACAAGTACTACAGACAGGGAACACCAGGGACTCTTGTGAGATAAAAGTCTTTCCTTTGTCCCTATTGTATCTTACAGTATCTGGGTCCAGTTTATTCATTGCATGTAAAATCTAATATTAGCCTTCAATCGATATTTTGAAGCTCTGGAAATTTTCCCAGTGTTCATTTAAGGCTCTATGTAAATAACAGGGGAACTGAATTTACCAAGCAGGAACAGACGGTTTATTTCACTTTTTATGAAACTAAAGTTTCACATAAATTCTCTCATGTGTAAAGTACATTGAAAATTACGTTAATGACTTTTTAACAAAGATCTTGTGCATCCCCGCTTATCTGAAGGACAGCAATCCACACTGCTGCAAACACTCATACTGGTACAGGCGGCCTCCATCTTCGTTTCATTCATGCCATTTGATATTTATAGCCTGTGCCCATAGTAAGGCGAAGGAAGGTGAAGGGCAGAGCAGTTGTAGTAGGAAGTATCGTGCTTGTGTGACCATCTCCCAAACGCCAGTCTTAGGTCTTGGAGAGATGCCATGTTGGCAGGGTGCACAGGAAGTATTCACATAGCAAATTGTGTTATGAGCAGCAGAACCACAACAAGGTTCTTCCTGCATCTGATGATAATTGTTTGATTGGGGGAAGGGAGGCAGAAAAGGGAGGTCAGGGCAATGTGGGTGAAAAGGAAAGGCCTGCACTATTGTAAGGACAGTGAAAACAAACTGCCCCTGTGCCAGAGAGCTTCAGCGTATATGAGACAGCAGCGCTGAGTGGGATGTGGGAATATTCCATTGAGGCCAAAAAGCCCTGGGTAGGAAAGCTGTGGTGATGTCCTCTGTTTCCACTGCTGCCTCCTTCTCCTCCCTACTTCAGAGTGATTTCTCCTCACATGCCCTCAGAACCAACTCTCACTTACTGCTTTCTTTGATGTCAGTCTTCCTATGAGGAAAAACAAAGATGTTTGAATTTTAAAATACTTACATTAGCGTTCTGTTACAAGTCTTTGGGCGTTCCTTGTTTTTTTGTGAGGGTTTTGTGTTATTTTGTTTTTTTCTCTCTAGGTTTATCTTTTAGTTATAAAAGAGCCACAGGGAAGCCCTCCCTTAGCCTTGTAAGTTCCAAGCCCGCTGTTAACATTTAACAAATACTCAGCAAGCAGAACAACCCAATGTGGTCACTGTACCAAAGCCAGATCTGGACRCTGCATCAAGAAGATCACAGCTATATCCTGAATGGCATCTGTCCCACAGCCTGTTTTTGACACACCGACTTAGAAAAGGAGTATGTGATGATAGAGATATCCTGGTTTATGGCATCAAGTGGTGGTTTTTATGAGGCGCAAACTGTACTAATGTTTCTTGTAAAGCAGAAGATACCTTYGAGAAGTTGGGAAGCATCTCAAGATGCAAGAGAGGCAGTGAGTTTCTGTACCCTTAAAATGTTTCTCACCACGCTGCAGGCAAGTTGAAAACCCAGAACGTTACTGTTTCCTAATTTATCTTAAATAGCCAAATAGAAATGCAAGGTTACATATGAAGTAACTATCCAAACACACTCACACTCTTGGAGAGGCCAGAGAAGACTCTCATAGTCATAGAATATTTGCGGTTGGAAGTGACCACACACCTCCTTGCCCGTTCAAAGCAGCGTCAGCTAGAGCAGGCTGATCAGGGCTGTGTCCAGCTGGCTTTTGAATATCTCTAAGAGACTCCACAACTCCACATCTTGACAATGTATTCAGTGATTCTGCAAATTCTTAGGTGTCCCTGAAGGCCTTACAGGGCAGTGACACAGAAGTAATATAGATGGAGAAAATCAGGACAATTCCAGGTCTGTGGTAATGCTGAAAGTAAAAGGGAATAATCATTCTTTACAAGAGCTTGTATGACTGCAATGATAAGTATCCAGTTGAGGAGACGTCAGAAGCTCTGTTTCTGATCTGAAAAAGTATGGACTCTTGTGGTGGAAACATAAGCATGGAGCAGAACGCACTGGTAGTGTTGTAGAGGTTTGAAGATCGAGAGCTCTGGCAGGATGATGCCTCTTAACCTGTCAAAATCCAGCTGGAAGGCGATGATGGAAGCTGTAGAGAAGGTTAAGAAGATATAATCACCAGAGGTGAATTGAACTCTCAAACAGTCTACCATCAGTGGCCTGAAGGAATAACGATTTTRATGGAAACATCTGTAGGGTACGCAGGAAACAGAATATCAGAGGCAAAGTGTCAAGCAAAGGGAATCTGTATACAAAACAGAGGGCTTCCTGCCCCCCCTCTCCCCGGTAAACACTTTATAACCATGTCATGGTTAAATGCTAAAAAGTAAATGCATAGTTTTTGTAGATGTATGTAAATTCACCACTTTCTTTTGGATGGTAGGTCAATTATTAGAGAGAGAAGAAGTGCATGACTTCGAGAATCTTAGGTGCATGACTCAATAACATGAGGGCTCACTGAGAAGGTAAGAATTAGAAAAACAGTATCAACGCTGATTTAATTTCCCTCCATGATCTGAAGGGTCAGTGGTTTGTTCTTTGCTCTTTTAGTTATGGAGTTTTCCTTTATTGTTAGGATTATGATTGCTGGCTCATTTCCATGCAGGTTTCCCTACATTGTTATTTGCTGCGCTCCAGAAGAAGCTCTGCTTGTGGCAAACAGTGCCTTTTACCCTTCTCCCTTTTAAGTCTAATCGTAGAGCGCTTGTTGAGAGGCACAAGGAACAAAAAGTCAATGAGTTCCCTGGAATTCAGGAAGGAGTTTTCAGAAGCACATCACTGAATGATCTACCCTCAGTGGTTCACCTACTGAGACCACGCCTTAGCAGTGGTGAATTTTGGGCCAGAGAGTGATCCAGTTGTATTCTTTTCAGGTGGGGAAGCTCCTCCAACTTTGTACCAGCTGTGGAAGCATTTTTCACACCCATGTGGTATTTCAGTTTTGGTCATGTTGCAGGTGGCACAAATCGGTTCCAAAACGACTTTCAGCATTGTGAGACTGCTGGGAGGCCCCTCCAGCTGTAGRTAAAACAAACTGCTATTCCACTTCTGTTTTTCTTCTTCCTGGCTTGGTTTGTGAAGTCCACTCCTGCTCTGCTAGGATTATGTTAACACGAGAGATGTAACAACTTACCTGAAACATCTAATCTGAACAAGCATTATTCTCACTGATGATCTTGCGTTGTTGTGAGGCTGCGCTGTGTGCACGTGCTGAATCGAGTGGTTAGCCTCAAATTACTGACAACTCTGTTGAAACTGGGCACTGGCTGCCAAATAATTTGGATGTGCTGGGGTTGGAGAATAGGTGCCCCAATAGCTGGTTGTGTTGCATGGAAGTAGGGGAGTCTGAGCCAAGCTCTCCTCCTTGGGCTTGAAGGAAGCAGGGTGCACTCCTGTTGTCGTAGATGCCCTGCAGTGTCATTCTGGGTAGTGAGGGAGGAAGGGACTGTGAGAAGACACAGTCAGGCAGCTACTTGAGGTTGTAGTGGAGATGTCAGGTCGCTGGAACTCCTTTCCCTTACGTAAATTTTGATGAGCAGAGTAAAAAACATCTGAGATGGAGGTCAGGCTGGAGGCTGTGATTGCCACCAATTTTCTTGTATGGCAGTGTAAGATGTCTAGCACGAGCAAGTCAGATGCTTGGTTTTATGCAGACAGCAAACTGAATGGCGTATATTAGTTTTTGGCTTCGCTACAGACTGTCATACTTTCCAGGCCATCGTGGCCTCTCAGCAGCAGGAGATGAGCAGCAGAGAAGTTCCCCTGCAGAAAAGGTTTGTACAAAGGCAGCTGCTTCCTAGGAAACTCTCTGCCACAGGCATGCTGGGTGTAAGGATGGGGCTGAAAGGCCTAGCAGCTATTGGAGTATACCTTGCTCCCTTGTGTCCAAACTAGGGCCGCTTCTCAGTACCTAAAGGATTTGTCTGTGCCTGATAGCTCAGAACTAGACCTCCAGGGCAGAGTAACCCATCTCTGTGCAGCCCTCCTGAGCTTAGCCTGAAACTGCTCTGTTTTGGTTTCAATCCATTTTTCATGTAGTGTCAGGATTTCCTTGTGTAATATACAGCTAAAAGTGATTTTAAAGTACTTCGGCTTAATTGTGTTTTTGTTCCCTACCCCCATGCTTTTATGTTTGAAGGCTCCATTAGTGTCCATAACAAAGAGAGAGTAACACAGATGGTAAACATTTTTACCACAGAACACCAGCAGCGAACACCATATCACTGATGTAGGAGTCTCTGTACTGTGCTTGCTCAGCTGTATATAATCACTCTCATTTCCTTCCCTTGGGTTTCTGGCCGGCTTGGGGAGACTTTACTGGCATGTTCAGTGGAGTCTCCCTGGCATCACTGAGCTATTGCTCAGTTCTCATATATGCCACTTTACGGAGCAAGAAGCTCCATACTGGAGCTGGTGGGAGCTTTTGCCTGGCATGTTCTCTGATTTTCAGAAATGTATTTTCACCAAATGTACGAGGCTAAAATTAAAACTCTTTTGGGTGAGAGCTGCCAGGCAGCCATACTGCTTTTGAATGCCTCCCTGATATAAAAGATAATAAACCTAGGGAACTGTGATTAGCCTTGCCTGAGTATTGTGGGGTAGTTGCCATGGTGGAAGCTAGTGTGCATTTGGTAAAAAGCAACGATATTTTTAAAGTGTCAGTTTTTATTCTGGGAATGCTGATAGAAAGACGAATGCTATGAATTAAGGGTTGTTGACTCTCTGTAGTAGTTCAAATGAAACTGTAAAAAAGTAATTCCGTTTGGTACAGCATTTAACCAAGCTGACTAGCTGCGACGTTCTTGTTTTATCTTCCTTTTTAGTTTTCTTTTTACAAACAAAATAGCAAATTTAGGCTCTGTCTATCAAAAATGTATGTAGCTTTTGTTTTGTACTTCGATGAGAAAGATAATCTCTAACTAAAATTTCACATTAGCATTCTGCTTGTCAAATAAAACAGTGTCCTTTGGGCAGAGAAGTTTTTCTTAAAAACAAGCATGCACTACAGTCTGTGTAGTGGTGGCCCATTTTGGTGACTTGTTTACTGGTTCGTCTTTCTTATCCAAATTCTTGGCTACAGACAAAGCATTCAAATACTTCTCTCTTTGTCAGAAAAGAAGATGAAAATTGTCTGAAATTGGAGCCAAGTTCACATTCTCTGGAGTACCGTTTCAGCCTTTGGGAGGACTGTCTAGTGTGGAGTAACTGAACACTTGAGCTAGGTTTGTTTGAACAATCTAAACTTAAAGAAGAGACAGCAAAACAAATACTTTTTAATTCTTGTGCTTTTTATATTTACACTGGCGGTGGTGTCTTCCTCAGATAAAACGTTTTGATATTAAGCAGTTCCTCTAATTTTACTGGGCTCTGTTTCTTTTTATGGTAACACACACTGTGCAGGAAGGTCATTATACGGGAGAAAAAAGCTGTCAGCATAAAAGAGAAAGTTAACGTTGCACATGTTGTCTTTGTTTATGGGGTTCCTGGAATGTGTTGTGAATTGAGCCAAATGATGGCTTAAACTGTTCTTTTTAATGTGCTGGACAGCCTCTCCACACGTTCTGCCAGTAACAGGTACTTCACCTTGCAAGTACAGGTTGTAAAATTATGTGTGAAAGCATCCTGAGTGTTTCTTTTGTTACTAGTATTTTCTTTAAAGACTGTTTAGATTTTTGGTACAGTCTGGGGGAATGTGATCATTGTTACATTCAGTTAACCCAACTGTGTGTGATAAGAACACTGAAATTAATAATGAAACATGTATTGGTTGCGTATGCAAAGCCAGTTTAGGTTAGTGCTGGTCTCGGTGTTGCCTGATGACTGTACATCCCAGGGAGCCTTACAAAGTGCATTGGTAATTTTTGTCTCATTGAGTATTGCATTAACATCTGTGTTACAAATGGCCATTCATCAGCAGGTACTTTTGTTTGAGTTCCAGAAGAAAGATGAAAGAAAATGCAGCTACTTGACATTTTTTGAGTTCCATCCCCCAACAGGTTTCATGTCTAAGGTTAAACCAGGGCAAAAGAGTAAAAACCCTGAATAACTGCTAGGTTACATAAGCAGCAGTAAATTCTGTAATTGTGTACCCTATTAAAAGAAGAATAAAACCTTGTCTTCTCTAAGCCAAAACTACCGCCTTCAGTTTCTACTTGAAATGAGGTTTCCTCATGAACTGACATGGGGCTGAGCAGGTGTTAACCATCTTAGGGATTCCTGCTGAACCAGTCCTGCACAGGAGTGGGGAAGGAGCCTTGATGACTTGGGACATGAGAGATCAAATCAACAATTAAAGGATAATAATGAGTTGGGAAGGAAAGGGAAGATGACTAGCCAGGAAGGATTAGCCTGAGTCAGGAACAAATTTCCTGAAATTACTCAAGCAGGTGTTTAAAGAGAGGTGGGTTATTCTCTTAAGGAGTGATTTTCAGGAGTGTGTGAGCCAGCTACAAGGAGGTCTGAGAGGCCAGCAAGGAAGAAACTCCACTGGGGAAGAGAAGGGTACTGCCTCATAGGGTCAGAGAGGAAGTAGTGTACTCTTGGAAGGCAACAAGATTTCTGCTCTTCCCTGTGCAAGGCAATGTGCCTTGTACCATGAAGGAGGTTAACGCGCTAGCTCACAGGCCCTTTTCCATTGGGGAAAAAGGAGTGTTTAAAGAGCTAATATATGTATTTTCAGTGTGTTTTCTTTGTATAATATCACTAGATATTAAAAGCAAGACTTGCTGAAAGGAAAACAACTGACTGGTATAAACTAGAAAGGCAAGTTCCACAGGGAAAACTAGCATCTTTTATTAGACCAACTGATGATGTTGGGGGGAAAAAAGGCAGCGCCTAAGTTCTTCGCCTGTTCCCTGCTGCAGCTTCAGTGAGGAAGCGGATGAAGTTTTGTCTGAGACCTTTTTACAAGCTCCATTCCTGTGCTTTGATGCTGGGGAGCTGGAACCAGTGCAAGGGACAAACCGGACACAGGCAACTCTGCTCTGAAGAGTTGGCGTAGCATGATCTGTTGGTACAGCGTCAGCATCATCTCATGAAATGGCCTGCATTAGCAGATATTACGGCTACCTGTGTTTAGATATTGCAGGTACCTGTGTTTACTTTTATTAAAATATTTTCAGATCTGTTTTGTTAGCTCAAGTGTATGCACATCTGCCTTGTGAATCAAAATGGTTTTCTCATTTTCAATGTGTTTCATTACACTGGATTCCTTTACAAGCCAAGCTGGTATTTGTTTGGCTGAGTTCATTTTGGAGTTGTATGGGAATGGACACCTCAGATGCTAATTTCTGATTTTTATATGCATTATAACACCTACATTATTTCTTTTGGGATTAGCATTCTTTAGGCAATGGTTTTGTTCAGGAGCAATTACATTAGTGTTCAGTAAAGCTGCAATTGTATATTTTACTCTTTATAAAGTATTTGTCAAAGCATTGGTATCCATTAAACACTTCTCCCACCTAATGGAAGAACAGAGTTTATTTGGATGTCAGTGGTTTCAACATACTGCTAGCTTCTGGCCTCAATCTAAATAAAAAGGAGTGAGACCTGCAAATACCAAGTATATAAAATTCCAGTGCATTTTATTGGACAAGGAAACTTCATGTTAAAAAAGCACTGTACTTTGAATGATTTCCAAAATACATTGTTGGATTCAAAGTTGTGAAATGTAATTGCTTCTACATCCTGACGGAGCCACAGGATCTGGAGTGGCTTAAGAAGAGTGAAGACTGAAGGCCAGATTTTCAGAGGCAACTTAGTCCCACTAAAATTAATGCAAGTTAGGCACCTAAATGCCTTTGAAATCTGGCTCTGAGCCTGTAGTTTTTGTTGCTGTTAATACTTTGGACATTTTCTTTATGCCAGCCCTTCAGTTCAACTCAAGGAACAGGAGAGGGATTTCCTGTGTCGGTCAGCAACGTGCTGTTTAGCACTGGAGCTAACCCCAAGCGCAGGGCTGGGCAGTGCTGCTCTGGGACTTGCTCTACATTAATATTGCTCTAGTAGAAGTCAAAGTTTAATTGCCGATACGACATTTGACTCCATTCTGAACTACAAATAAGTTCTGAAGTAAGGAGGATGCCAAAGAACAATTTCCTCCTCCCCCCACTTGTTTTTCCCGCTGGGTTTCGGTGTTCCTCCCAAGGCTTGTTTTGAGAAAAGAATATATATCCCAGCAACGTGGACATCATTGAACTGAGCTTGTTGTGTAGTCATAGTTTTATTTTATGGGTAATAATATTATGCCATTTCTAAAGGGAGGAGCAGTCTTAGAAAGTCAGGCTGGAAAATAGCTAAAAAGTATAATTTTTTTCCATCAAATTATAAAACTGCACTGTGCTAGCTGAAAGCACATGATGAGTAGGAAGTGAGCACTAATCTATTTGGCTCTGTCTGAACCTTCGTATTTCTATTTATCTCAGTGGGAGATTTTAATATTCTACTGATGTTGTTTTATATTTTGCTGACATTCAGGTTGAGATATTGGCACTTAAAATCATGTTGACTGCCTGAATGCAAAATCAGGCTTTATGAGAATTAATAAAATCATGCTATTATGAATCTTGGAGATGGCACTAGCTGATATAAATGGTGTCTGAAAATGATGTAATGAGCTGGTTTTTGCCTTTATTTCAAAGCTCTTTTTCATACACTTGAAAGGATTTTCCAAAGGTGTATGCATATTAAGGCCCAGATTCTGCTTACATTACCACAGGCGTATCTCTAATTGATCTAACAAACAAAGCCAAAAGTATGAATGAAACTTCTTTCCAGTAGCTACTTTATTAGTTGCAAATTACTTTTGCGCGGTCCCCAGTTTGCCCTCTGATTTTTCCCTAAATGCCTGCCTCCTCCCCACCACAGTTCCAGACCATGGTTATTGAATATGCAATGGCTTTGCAGCTGATACAGTGAGGATTGCAAAGAAGTTGGAAAGATGAGCAAAACTTGATTTAAAGTTTTGACACGTGAGGACACATACCACTATTTGTGGTGTTGAAGAAGTGCAGAATGTGCAGTGGTGAGGAATGAAATATATGAGCTAAGTAAACTGCAGCTCTTGTTGGCAGCTCAGTGCATGACTGGAAAAGTGTTTTTTAATGTAATAGCCAAAAACTTTTTATTTATAACAAAAATGGAAACACAAAAAAAGTTGTAAAAATGAATTCAGCATTGTAAATTAAAAATACATTGAAATCTGCTGTGCAAATACAACATCTAGTTAATTTGTTACGAAACTTAATTGAGTGATCTTGGAGAAATCATGGGAATCTTTTATTAATTTCTTCATTTCACCCTGCAAGTTTGTTATTCGCTTTGTGCCTGTGTTGCCAGAGGGTGAATTGACTCTGAAGTTTGGGCTTAGATTTAAACAGCTGGAACAAATGGGGCATGCCATGGGGGAACTCATGAATGAGATCCAATTCTACTTGGAGGTGTGAAGGCAAACTGCTGAAAAATCTTCAGATAGGAAGAGTCCTGGGGAAGCAAGAGCCTACAACCACCTCCTTCTCCCTTTGACTCATAGTCTTACTGAATTTTGAAGCGAAGCAATTGACAGAGGAACTGGAGATTTTTAATCTTATGGCTGTTCCTGAGGTCGCTCAAAATAAATCAGCAGTTTCTCCAAATAACTTCCTAAGCTTTTTTAAAAGATTCGGGAATGGAACCACTGAAGTTGTCCATTCAGAAGAGTGACTCCAGACGATCAACTACACCTTAGAGCTGGTAGAACTAGAGGCTGCTGACACATTTAAGGCCCTTAGGAAAGTGCTAAAGTGTATGATTCAGCGTGTCCTTATCCTTGAAAGCACTTAAAATGTGACTTAAAGAGCATTTAAAATACTGACATGCTTTTATGAGCTGAGATCGGTATAGACTTTTTATGTTGATCCATCATTTAGCTACGTTCCTTATAGTTTTTGTTCCCTACGCAAAACCTATTTGAGTGAGCTCAGTTAGAGGAAAATAGGACACACCCTCCAGTTTATGTACTGCTTTTCCCAGTAACTTGCATGTGAATACGGATTCATAAGTAACAGAATTGTGAATGCCCGAGG
Organism: Oceanodroma leucorhoa; assembly: GCA_030449065.1. NCBI lineage: Eukaryota > Metazoa > Chordata > Aves > Procellariiformes > Oceanodroma > Oceanodroma leucorhoa. The sequence continues at coordinate 7,359,410 of JASVER010000002.1, read as the reverse complement.
AATCTTTCTTTATAACAGTTTATTTCTAGAGCTATCTCTGCACTTCAGTTCCATAGAAAGCCTGTAAAATCTCCAGCAAATTATGAGCTTACACTCTGTCTTTCCCCGCCAGAGAGAATCCTCCTCCAGGTTCTCCAGAACTTCAGTGGTTGCCACTGGTACACATTTTACAAGTGTGTGTCATTTATCCAGCTTCTTGACACTACGTCCTTATGGTAGAGGCAGTAACATGGCTACAGGCATGTTGATGCCCTCCAATAGCAAGAAAAATGGTTAAAAGATGGATTCTTTGTTCTTCAAAAGTCAGTACCATGGAACTGAATAAGTCTACCAAATTTCAGCTTAGCCTGGTGGGAATATAAAATGAGTCACTTGCTCACTAGTATAAATCTATTAGATTTATACGTAGCACAGATAAATAAAAGCTAGTTAGCAGTGACAGACTTCAGGTAGGAGGATCTAGAATAATTCCATACCCAAAAGCATTTTATTGGAGGCTAGCTCTACTTTTTTGTGCAAGGAGATCTTTGCTTTGATGAAAAAACCCTGTCAAAACTCCTTATACATGTTTTAAAAATTGCTTGTAGGTGTTTGTGGAAGGTGAAATATGAAAATATGATACATAATGGGAATACATTGTCAGAAGGACAATTGTTTCAGAGATGGGGAAGAAAATGATTCAAAATTCTTAGTGCTTGATCATCACTTGTAAGCGTGCCAGGTTGCACCTGAAAGCAGAAGGCAGAACAAATGGAGAAAATGTGCCTACTCGGTGAAGAGTGCCTTATTTTGTATGAATAAAGGCTGGGTCTGTTCCTTAGTTAAGAAAACACTGAGGAACTCTGAGTCATTTTTTTGTGATTAGATTTTCAGAGGTGGTAGATCACCATTACTTCCATGCAAATCAGTGGAAGTTGCAAATTCTTCCGTCTTTCAGAAAACAAGATATTGATAGGTTAGGTTTCTCCACTGTCTTTCACTTGGAGTAAGTTACTTCTCTCAATGGAGGATTATTAAGACCTTTTTTAATGTGAATTTGTCTGTAGCTTGCCAGTGACATCTTCACTATGCAGGCATGCATGGTGGGCCAGTGGCAGTTTCAGTTCACTTCTGATTATTTCCCAGGCTTTGGCCAGAGAATTTCCCTGGCTCAGATGGTTCTGAGCGATTGTTTCAGAGCAATCCCCTTCTTCACTGCACATCAGTGCCAGATTTTCAAAGATGCAAATGCAGTATAATGTGTGACAGTTCTGTCTCTGCAGCTCAAATACGTGTGTTTGAAAAGGCAATTCTCTAAGTCTGGTTTTGAAACTCCCGATGATCTTGGTGATACTATAGAGAAAAATGAGTTCTTTCAACAACAGAGAGGGAGACAAATGTTTTAATCAGAACAAAGAAAACCCGTGTGTACTCCTCAGTAACAGGGTTAGTGGGGAGAATTTACTTTTTTTTAATTAAAAAAGTGAAAAATTAAGTCTGGCTGTTAGACGGCTTGTTTCTGTTTCAAATGATCTGGCTGCATCATTACTTATTAATCGATACTATTTTTCTGTGCACAAGGAACTTATTTATTGTATTTATATAACACTGCCTGATGAACAGGGTGGCTGCTTACAGTGTGGCGATATTGCAGTAGTTTGAGTTATAAATATTTTTAATGATCCCTTTGTTGATGGATGGATTATTCCTCTCGGCAAAGGCAAGGGCTCACCCAAGTAGCTTAAGAGAACAATTTGAGTGTCAGTTTCACAAGTGAAAAAAATCCGAAAAGGAAAAGGAAGCAATTCATTCGCAACGGGACATGGTGCAGAGGAGGATAACCTGCCTTCAAAGATTTTTGTTTCGAGTATTATAATGTTTAATAAATAGTTTACTTCAAAGGCCTTTGCTGGAGAAAAAAAAAAGAAATAAGCAGCTTTCCTGCTATTCTTGTTCACTGGTCCAGTGTTGCTATAAGTAGCTCATATCCTGTCCTCTGTGGTCTCAGGTGGTTAGCTTTTGTTTGGGAAACTGAAGCTTCAACCGAAAGAGCTGTGCCACCAGTTAAATTATTAGGTAGTTGACAATATGTCTCGAAAATCAATGGGACTCATTGTGGAACCTGGGGGGGTGACTTTGGCAGGGGAGGAGGGGTGTCGGTATTATTTTGGGTGATGAGCAAAGGCGACAGATCGGATCATGTAAAAATAGAAGTTGCTAAGAAAGGCGTCTGAAGTAAATTCTTCACTTCCATCTTCCCTCACCATGTACATTTTTTTCAAGCATTGTTAAAGTTTCATAGAGTACGAGATCTATTGGGAGGTCGTTTGATCTGTCCTCAGTGTCATGATTAGCTATAAGAAAACCCATTCCCGTTTGAAGTTCTTCGGACCTGTTCTGTATCCATTTCGGTATTCCTGTATTGTTTTGTTTCTGCTAAATGTTGTGCTTTGTATTTGTGTTCCATCAAATAAAGAAATGACTCAAGGCTTAAAGGAAAAGGCTTGGGTGTTTCCCAAATAATTACATCTTAGGTTTTCTAGTTCTGGGCTTATGAACTAAGCTACTGTTTTGTTTTCTTCCATTGTTTTTAATTCTGAGTCATTTAAAATGTTTTGAGGGAGTAGTGTTATGTTGCTGCCATCCTTCTAAGCCTCATGTTTGTCCCTCACTGTGAGTTTCCATCTTTGGGGGTACAGTCTGGATCTGAAAACAAAACCATTCAGTCTTTAAGGTAAGGATCATGAAACAGAATTGCAAAGCTCCAGTCTTCAATTTGTAGCCCATTGTAGCCAAAACTGTAAGTGACAGGGCTTTGAAGAGAACTGAGCAGTATAAACAAGGAAATTCTACTGGAGCTACCCTCACGTCACCCATGCTCTTAAATGATTGAATATGGACAGTATTTAACAGGGTTTAACTCGCTTCTCCCCGATAATACATTTTCTTGAGATCACATCTGGCATTTAAGATCTGGAACATAACCGCTAGAGCAGCTTGCTCTGATTGGAGATTTATTGGGATGAGTCCGAGGGCTGCACACCCTGTTTACTTGGCCTCGTCAAAGTCAGAAATTTCCATGAGTTTCCACAAGTGGATAAAAGAATATCCCATGAATAACAAATTACTGCTCAGCGGAAAAAGGAATCAATATCCTGTCTCTAGGAGCATATCTCTTCTTGTATCCTGCACTTGCTTTCCAGTTAAATGGTAGGTAGTAAGAATGACGGGGCTTGATCAATGCTTCCTCAAGATGAGATCCAAAACGCAGCCCTCAACAAAATGGCAAGAGAAAACTAAACATGTAAATGGGCCGAGGGGGATGAGGAAGATGCCTGGTGATGTGTCAGAGACACGTCCTCTGGCCCTGATTTCAATGTCTTCCCTATGAAATATCCTGTATTTCCAGCCACAACAACTCCAAGCCAATGAAACAAGAAATATTTTCCCCACATGTGATTTTGTCTATGAGGAAGATGTTTTTGTCACTGAGGATCAATGGGATAAGGAGGAGAAGGCTGAGTGCAAGGACAAACAACAGTTCTCCAGAAACAAAATATTGTAATCACCTGTAAGGAGGGCCTCAGATAGGCAAAATGCAGTCTTTCTCCAAGACAAAGTACATAAGGCATAAGATTGAGCTGTCTCAAAGTCTGTTTTTCTATTCCATAATGCATGAACTACAGTAATATCCTTGGTTACTCTGGCTGGCAGAAAGCTGGTTTTACCAAATAATCCACATGCAGAAAAGTAGAGATGATTCTGAGAATATTTTAGAGCTTCACCACTGATTCTTTGAGTCTGTGCTATTGACTGTGCATTTCGTCAGTCATTACCTGATGGCTATGAAACACTTAGTCCCCAGAACGTGTCAAGGAAGCAATTGCCTCAAATCAGCTCTTGTTCAACTTACAGCTAATGAATAACTATTACAAACGAATCAGTGCTGTAATGGTAATTAGTAAAGTGGGTAAAATAACTGGAAATTAAAATGATTAAACTTGCCTGTTTGGAATTCCATATTGAGCAGTGAGTAAATGATGTATTGCTCTAATCAGAAGTAATATATGGTCACTTGTGTATTTATGCTATCATGCCACTCAGAAAAATCCTCTGCACTTCAAGCAGTTGTTTGAAGGAAGAGGACATACATTGCGGTGATGACCAGGACTGACAAGAAGCTCGAGGAAAATTATGCCTTGTTATCACCGTGGGCCCTTTCAGCCCCGTTCTCTTTCACCATCTGTGCACATGCTCACATTCTGCCAAGCTCCTGCCCCACTTCTACAAGCTCTTCCTTACTCAAAGACTATGCAAAAGTCTTTGGTTTATACCTTGTGGATGAGTCCTTATCTGCCGGCCCCACAGTCTGGGGCCCTTTCCACATCTCTAGGACCAGTAATGTCTTCCTTTAGCTAAACTGCCTGTAGAAAATTCAGAAGCTATTTGTATTTTGTCTTAAGCAAACTCAACTGCCATGGAAGAAAGCCATGAAACTCCCTTCCAACCATCCACCAGCAAATTTATGAAACAGTGACTCGCCTCATTTTTGTTTTTTTTTCAAAGAAGGGCCTTTTGTGAAGAGGTTGTTCCCCTTATCCCACTGTGATAAAACTACATAGCTGTGCTTCCTTTTAAAGGAGAGTGTAGTTGTGTTTTTCTGTCCCGCGTCTCTTTTGCTAATGTTTCCTGAATCAGGGACAGCATTTTCCAGAATTGAAAAGAACAGCAATCTGACTTTTCACCTGCCCTAGTGGAAGTGGCCAAACATTAGACATCACAATCTGAGATTACTCGGTCAGTAGAGAGAATCAGGTACATCCAGGGACGATTCTCTTCCATGTGCTTCTCTGCTTGGTCTGTAGAGGGGACTGTAAAGGGGTCGAAGTTCTTGTGTTCAAACTTAGATATCTAACTTCCATGCGTGTAAKGTACCCAAGACATCTATAGGGAGCTGACAGCTATAACGCAGGACCTACAGGTGCCCTGTAGTTTTCTAGAGCAGCATGCAGAAGCCAGATGGGAGGGACATTTTAAAGCATCCAAAATGGCAATGGTACCTGAACCTCACCCCTAAAGCTGGGTGAGATGTTACCGGAAGTTTCTGTTAGAGCCTAAAATTTACCAGGAGCATTACCAACAGTTTCTCTTTAATGTGTGACGTACTATTTAATACCTTAACCGAAGAACAAAACTTCCTTTAGGATGCCTTTCAAAATGTATGAGAACAAGAGAAAGCCTTGTTTTGTTCCATGTTTCATGTTGCTGATCACAATAGCCCCCCCTCCACTTAACCCCCCCCAAATACATTCTTGCACAGGAAAGAACTCTTACAACTGTAAGAGAAAAGGTTTTATAAACCTAAAACCAGAACTAAATTCTTACCTGTATATCTACTTATGTAAATATGTATATGCACACATGTAAATATACATAATTTGTACATACACAGTGTAGATTTATATGCTTATATATAAATACTGTTTTTGAAGATTAAACTTAGGCGATAAAAAAGAAACAGTTTAATGTAAATATAAATGAATCAAATGATGATTGCACTTTTTGTGTTCGGGTAGTAAAGTTCTGCAGGTAACAGGGAAGCTTAACTTGTTTTTTACCCCTGTATGTAACTTTGTCAATGTGAATGTTAAATGAATTAGTGGAATTATAAAGCCAGTTAATTACTGGTCTTTCAAATTAAATAGTCAAATGTGGAAAATGAGGCTGGGAGGAATAGAAACAAAAAGAAAAAACAGCAAAGAAAAGAAAAATATTCCTTGGTGGTTGTTGTTGTTGACTGCTACATGTTAAATTGCCTCACTGCCCCACTGGCAAACCTTCAGTTTTGTGGACTCCAGCATTTACAGTAGCTCTTCTGCATTGAACATATGTTGTATTGATTACTATTTGTCATTATGGGCACTTGAAATGTAAATTACGGAAGCTTCTTTTCTGCTTGTGGTTTAATATTTTAGGGGAAATAATTTTAAGTGCAGATTGTTAACTGCGATTCAGTTTTATCTTTATTCTGTGAAGGTAGGGAGAGCATTTATGCTATTTTGGGGAGAATTGTGGTACATTATGGTTGACTTGAGGATGTTTTTATGAAACACAGGTAAAGGGGAGGAAAGATGGATGACGCACGTCATAGTTTTTGCAGGCAGACATCAAAACAATGATAGATGTTATATATGATTTTTTTTTTCTTTTAAGGAAAGAGGAGCTACTTTAGATTTTCATGAATTCACAGTTTTTTCCAAGAAAGTCAACTTCATCTTAAAACGCATGTATAAAAAAGCAGTGAAGTTGTAGTTGATTTCTGAAAGATGTGAACTGTAAAGACTGTTCACCTCTTTCTCAGTAAACATATAAAAATGTGCCAACGTTATTCTAAAGCATTCTGCTTTTGTTTTCTTGGCTCTTACACAGAGAATATCTGAATACTAAATCAGTAGTAAAGCATGAGATCAAGTGTGCTATGGAAGTGCTTTTCTTCAGTGTACTTCCTAGAATTTTCTATAAAGTAAAAGTGGGATTGCTCAGTACACGTAAAGGTTGAGGAACTTGCTAGAAAGAAGGAGCGGTACCTTGGTAGCTGGGAAAATGAAATAGTGCAAGCTAGGTTAAGTTATTCTAGGAAAAATGAGGACTGCCTTAAAAAGATTAAAAAGCTGAAGGGTTGTGGGGATTCAAGGACACATTTTATAAGGGAGAAAGAGCAACCAGAAGACCAGCTCCCACTGAAAGGAAGAGGTCATGGACACCTATATCTTTAAGGTCTTCTAAAATTTCATTTTCACATGTTTTACTTTAAAATTGCCGTGAATGAAATGACTTTGCCAAAGTCCCTATTTTTAGTTCATTTTGAAGTTAACAGTTATGTCAATCTCGTTGACATTAGTTTTGTTTTCAGTGTATGTAATATAACTTAAAATAATTCTTAGCTTATATTAACTGATATTACATTCATACATTTTTTTCTAAATTAAAAATAATGTCTTGGGATATCCTTCCAAGAACTATAGTTTTTCTTTCTTACTCTGTTTTGAACAGAACAAATTGAAATTCATGCTATGTGCCCTTCAAAATACAGAGTTATCTTTTACATGATACTCACATGATGCTTAAGAGTTCAAACAATCATGTTTTTCAAGAAATGCTGAGAATCTCTGGTATTTCTTTCTTGAGTTTTACTTTCTTCTGTCTGCTATCTCGTGCGGCATATAACCTTGTCAGAGGATAATGATGTTCAATGTGCAGTGGTGCTTCCTGGTAATTTTTGAGGTAGTTACTCTACTGGTGCTAACTATGAAATTCAGATTCTCCTTATATGAAACCTAAAAGAACAAGTAAAAAGACCTGAACAAAACTCAACCTTCACTTCAGTTACAATTCAGTCATATGCCAGAAAACTCACATTTCTGAGTATTGATTGTGTTCGTTTACCACAGCAAAGTGCATTCATTGATAACTACCTGCTGGTATTGAATCAATCTTATGTGAAGCACGGGGCATTGTCGTCAGGTAGGGTAAATAATATTGATTCTATTTTAAAATGAATATGGCATAGGAGAAATTAATTTGATTCTATGAAGTCATTTAATTATGTTCTATCGACTGTATAAACAGTGAAGGTCATGTAATAATATGATATCATGAGGGAAGCTACAGCTGCAAGCTTTAGCAAGGTTACCCCTCCATAATAGCCGTAAACACATTTTGGTTTTATTTCATATTAAAGGAGGAAGAGAAATCCAATGCCTGTAATCGATCTTAAAGTAGGATCCCAATTTGTACGAAATCCTCTGACACTCTCTAAGTGGAATTATAGTCTTCACTTACTGCAGCAAACTAGGTCCTTGGTTATGTTGTAGGTCAGCAGGCTTTGAAGCTTCAAATATTATTCTGACTAACATACTCTGCTGTCAAAACTCCTTATCTTCCAAAAAAAGCAAATAATCAGGAATAGGAGAAGGGAGTTGTGTTGATTATACCTTTTTGCTTGATCATCTTTCAAGTTGTTGGCTCTATGAAAGAGTAGCAAGGAAGGACAAGTGCAATAAGCACAACTACCACAAACGTAAGCCGTGGAGATAGCCTCGCAATTGCTCTTGCATCTGTTCTCCTATAATGATAATGAACTGTATTATAGTAAAGTTGTTAAACAGCAGCAGCTAAAGCAATGAAACTGTGAAACACGGAACCCTTTTTGGATTACAGCAACCATGCAACCGAGATTTCGTCATTGATCATATACCCTAAACATTGTCTTCATAGGCTGTACAATTAATCTTGAAGTCTTAGTATATGAGAAAATAAGTTATCAATTATCACATACTATATGAAAAGAGCAGGAGGCACTGAGAATTCTGCCAGTGCCCTGTGATGCTTGTCTCATTTTAAATATTTAAGATCAAATAACTTGCAACCAAGTTGTAGCCAGTTGAACAGCTATCTAGAATTCAACACTTTTGGAAACAGTAGTGAGGTCAAAAGAACTGGAGGAATAAAAAGTTGTCTGTATTTGAAAAGGAGGCAGAGGACGTGAGCCATGTGACTATAACTGGTGGATACAATTTTATCTTGAGTGAAATTTGTCTGTCGAAAGTAATCCATAGAGAAATGAAGGTCGATGAATAATTATCACTAATCAATGTTACAGAAATCGACATAAACATCAGTATGATTATATATACTTTTTTTTAACAACATTACTCCAGTATCATACATTCAGATGTCTTTAGGCATCGGGCTTAAAGGTCCAGAGGGGCTCAAATGCCTATTTTGGCACCTACAGCAAGATTCAAGTGCAATTTAGGTGTCTGAGTCAAAGAAAGTGATCCAGGAAGCTTAAGATCCAGTAACCTTCTAACTGTCCTCAGGATACCTAAAATAGGTTTCACAGCTGTCTAGGTAAAGGTACCTGCATCTTCTCAGCAACCCTGCTYCGGGGAACTAGATGTCAAATGTTCACTTATCCTCACTGTGCTGCTGAAACAAAGTACTTAAACTCATCGCAAGTCTCTTGAGAGAATAGTCTTCAGAAAACATCTAGCATGGGTGGGCAGTGTTGAGTTCAACCCAAAGCCTAGCAGCTGAGGCCACATTCATCAAAATTCATAGCAGTAGAAGGTAGAGATGCTCACCTTTTGCCGCTGCTCCCCTTGCTGCTGAGAGCGCTTGCCGAGAAGGCTGGAGATAGGGGTTCTGTGCAGATTTCCACATGATGGAATTAAAATCTGCTCTGTCCCTGCAGTATATTGTAATTGCCGAGTCTTAGGGTGGTAGAGGGAGAAACCTAGTGCTCGAGCCATTCTGCTGGGAAAGGAGATTCTGGTCCCCTTTTTCAGAACCATTTCCCTGTGTCTGACTAGGCAGCTGGGTAACTCTGGGAGCAGAGACCAGAAGGCAGGTTTCTCCTCTCCCCAGCTGAGTTCCTTAGCCTTTAATCTGCAGAACGAGTTTTCTTCACTCATGACTGTGTAACGGCCTGCCTTGCACAGCAGGAGCGATCTTCTTTGAGGACCCTGTAGTCAAATTTGTAAATATTTAAATTACTGAGTCCATTTTGAAGTATGGAGTGCTGAGCTGCATCTCGATTGTCCTCTCAATAGATCTAACCTGCTTGGTCCACGTGTGTTGCAGTTTTAGTTATCTACTGATGAAAGTCCTCCTTTAGCACCCAGAGCAGGATTGCCTTGTCAGCCAAATTCCAGCCATGTTGAATACTTTTAAGTTTAAAAAGAGAGAAAAGAAAAAAAAAAGGTTTTTTTTTTTTTTTTTCAATTTGTGTAATTCTAAAATTTTATTTGTAAATAGTGTTATAAGACTGATCTGTTCAACTTTGTTCTTATACCACCATGAAACACTCTCAGTTCCATCTTTTTTGCAAATCTGACATTGGTGAACAATGTGGGAATCTTTAAAGCATCAGGATAACCTCATGTTTCTTCCTAATGTTATACTGAGTAGTGAGTAATGTGATGGATAAAATCAGTGCTAGTTATTTCCAGTCTTACAACTCTTTCATTCYCTTCATCCTCATTTTACGCTACACAGCAATGCTCAGGAATTTGTATTTCTCAGCAGGTTCTTTGTTGCTACTAGTTTCTTTTCCTATTCCCACACACCAGGTTTATATCATTATTGATACACAGACTCACTCAGGTTGCTATTTATGCCAAATGTGATTAACTRGTATGTTGAAAATAGATATGTAACTATGGATGTGTTACCCTACCGTGTTATTGCTGCTAAAATTTTTTCCAGTTGACTGGTTTTCACCTTGTGGCCAGTGGATCACTCCTAGTCTTCTCCTGGGATAGAGAAATTCACTGCATGATTAACAACAGACTTGAGAACAAGTTCAGGTTTCTTGTGAATAGTGGTTTTGGTTTTTTTGGAAGCAAGGACCCACAGTTAAAGAAATATGACCAAGTTCTCTGGTGATTGAAATAAGTGCACTACAGGTTGCATTTCACCTTTTAATCCAGCGGAGAAATTAGCCTGGTGACCTTGGAAAATAGTTCTTGGGCCTAATTGAAGCTGCAAATGTAATAGTCCGAATATACTGTAGGTTGTCTGAGCAATCATTCTGTTGGTTTACACTCAGAAAAATGCTGGTGTGAGAAATAAACATAGTTTAGATACATAATAAGATAGAACAGATGTATAAAATGCATCTCTAAAAGAAATCCTATAGTGGCAATTGCAGATGTATTTCCCATGGCATAAAAAATGATTGTTCAGTGAAGTGAAGAGTAGGACTGATAAAATATTTATTCAAAGTCTGTTATCTTTGAGTTTCATTTGCATTTAAAGAAATATTCCTAGCTTTCTTTTCTCCACTGTTTTCGTTATGAGTGTCTGAAACAGTTTCACGCGATCCTTTAATTGTTACGTCAAAAATTGAGTCGGGAGCAGAGGTGAAAATACAGAGATCAATATACTCCGTGCTCTGAATGCCTCACAAAACCTTAGTCTAATTAAAAAAAAATAAATACTGAATCACTTTAACCAACAACTTCGAAATAATTGCCCTGAGGACAGAGGTTAAATCAATTATGAAGTAGTGGGGAAAGCTCACGCGCTAATAACTTTGGGGGGCTGGTTACGCRTTGTTAACTGAGGTGTTCTAGTCCGATCTTCGTTTGGCTGATTGCATTCTACTGCCCTATCAAGCATAACTGGATATGGTGGTGTTTGTCACTTCATCCCCAGTCCCAAATCCACTGAATAATGTTGCTGTTCACAGGTAAATGACTCCCAGGACTCACTTCTTACCTGAGCCTCTGAAGTGAGTGTTACGGCTTTGGGCTAAGATAGCTCAGTCACAAATTGTCTAAGGAGTATTTGACAATTATTAACTTTGTATCTATGTGAGTGAAATATTTATCAATGTAAGCCTGTTTTTGAAATAGCTGCTACAATTCATCAGCACACATAAGGGATATGTTTAACTACATGAGTGCTTAAAGCTGAAAATAAGAGGCTAGTCTTTGAGAGTTTTCTTTTTTTCAATTTTTACTATCCATTTGATCTCAAATTTTCTATTTTTTTTTTTTTCTGTCTGCTCTGCAATATTTTATGTATGGTATGCAATGTCAGTTGAAAGAAAAATGTAGAAATGGTCCCTGGAGCAGAACTGGACCCTGCTTTCCTAACTTCTGGGTCACATCTGGGCTTGAAGAAGGAAGTAACTGTATTACTTGGTTCTAAGGAGGTGTGGCAGCAGAACTCAAAACATGTATTTTGTACCAGGGAGGAGGATAGACTATAAGTACCTTCAGTGTTAAGTGACAGATGATCAGGGTTTGTATTACCATTTTGGATTTAGGTGCTTCACTTCTGCCTAAGTGTCCTGCGTTGGGTATGTAAGTCTTTTATCGGATCTAGCCCTTATATATTAGCAAAAATTGTCATGTAAGTTTGAATTATAAAAGCACTGATCTGTAACGTAAAAGAGCATTTTAAGTCCTACATGAATAGTGCTGCTAGTAATCACAGATGCAACACCATGTATTTCTGAATCACAAAGATTAGAGAATGTGCATCTATTGCTAATGTAGATACCCATCCTAATGCCATGAAATGATCCCTGGAAATTTAATGGTAGGAAACAGGTATAATATTGGTGCTGTAGCTGCACTATTGCTGAGACTTTCATGATGATTCAGTATCCAGAATAATTAAGAAACATAACTAAAAACTGTTTTATTACAGATCATAAAATTTATAGAGTTTCTGTAGATTTTTATAATCTTACTGTCAGTCTTTTTTGTTAATTTTATTGCATTTGAAATAAAAACTAAGTTTCCTTAAACGGAGGAATGAAAAAGTAGAGCACAACTTTCCCTGTATTATTTAGTAGTTTTTCACCAGCCCCACCCTGAAGAAGACGGGTAAGGATGAGGAATTCATTTTTCAAAGAAACAATTTTTTTCCAGGCAGATATGTCCATATTAATATGCAGTGCAGCAACTCAGTTCCTACTGAATTGAAAGTTCTCGCTGAAGTATCTTTGATGAGAGCATGAACTTACTGAAATCAGTGGCACTACTGACAGAGACAAGTCCATGACAAAACCAGATCCAGGATTTAAAGCCTCTCTAGCTCTAACCTGAACAGTAATGCTACTAAAACCCCTAACTCAGTTGCTAGGGTGTGTAATTGCTGTGGTGTGAGAGCAGAGTGTCTGTCAGGAAGACGTATGGAAGAGATTATCACGCAGTTTATGTAAAGCTGCACCATCTTAGATGGTTTCAGTTCTCACTCCTTTCTCACAGCTTCCCCTCAGGACCAGCAGACTCCTGCTTTGAATTTTGAGTTTGCAACAGCCTTACAAATGCATCTGGACTTGCCCAGGTTCAAGGGGCTTCATACGTTAACTTCCCTAAATCCATATTTCGATCCAGAGAGCTTTGTAAACTGAATCAAATCTCTGTAAAAAGGCCTTGGCTTCCTACACACATTTTTCTCCAGCTGTAGATGTCATTGTGCTACCTGCTGAACAAAACAAATCAGAAAGATGCTGTGGCTTACCAAGTAGTATTTGGAAGCACTCCAAGGCAAATTAACAGACCAAGCTCTAACCAGTGCTTGCCCAACCATTAGAAAACTTCGTAAGCTGTGAAAGAATGCAGTTTGCTCTTCAATTTTCTCCCTATGAAATGTACAGACTAAAACCATTTTTTGCAGTCAGTGGAAAATAAGACCTATCTAAATGTTCTGTATGGTTGTAGGTAGCGTCACAGTGAATGAAAGGCCTCTGTGCTCTGCTTTTTCTTCCATTTAAGTGAGTGCCAAAAGTAGTGCTGAGCTTGAAGGGAAAAGGAGTCAAACATTTATTATTCCCTGGCCACCCAGCGGGGGAAAAACATTGGTGTCTAAAAATTAAGCAGCATTTGCTGGACATTTCTGTAAATCAGTTCTACTCAATAGTTTGTTTTTTTTCTAGAGGGGGATGTGTTCTGCCCCAAATCAGATAGTACTTTTCAAAAAGTACTTCCTTACTGAATTTACTGAATAACTTACAAATTTGTAGTTAACCAAAATGAACCAGGCTGAAAAACAGTAATTATCCTACAGGCATTGGGTTGCTATATAATTGGTACTATAGTTTTACACATCTTTGTTGGCTTTTCCCTTTTTATAAGTCGTTACCTTATGTACATCACCCAGATCTCTAGTCAAACCAAACTCTACAGGCTGCTTTCGTGAGCCCTGCGCAGTTCATTATCAATGGACTTGCTTTTTGTGGCTATGAGAATCCATTACTCTAACAAGTTACCTTTGCAAGGCGTACAGACAACTTGGTAGTCACCTGTGGCCAGTGCAGTTCATTGCAACCTTTATTAGTTGGACATCAGCGTAACTCTTCTCCTTGGACAGTGAACTCCAGCACAGTTGAACCAAACTTCTCTCTGAACGATGTTTAAAGACTTGGTCGTAGTGGTATCATTGCCACTACCTATAGCTAGTTTCCAATTACAAGAACAGGAGGAGGGCAAGCGGCTACTTATGAGGCAGCATATTTTTATTTTCACAGTACCGAGCCTTCCTAGCCATTTTGTCTATGGTATAATTGAAATCTCAGGGCAAACAAATATTATAGTTACATGTAGGTAATGGAGGTTCAAAGTGGCAGCACACTTTGTCTTGCCTGCTACCACTGAGTCTGCTCCATCACCTTCTTTTCYTGCATGCATCCTGCAACAGTGGTCACTGAAAGTTGATTGCGCTTTTATTTTGTTTTGGTTGGTTTTTGTGCTGTTTGTTTGTTTTTGGTTTTTTTTTTTGAGGAGGGTGTATTTTTTCGAAAAACAAAACCAAAAACCCATCCCATTTTGCAACCATCTGCTTGTTTTCTGCTCCATGATGAAGAGAGAATTGCRTGGTTCTTGTCAGTGGTTACATTTTTATTGTTATGTAATAAACAGGTCAAATGTTCTTGCCCATTTAAAATACTTACAGAAATAATATTTTTTTTTTTTTTAATTAAAGCATGTTAAAAAGCACTGTGTTGTATAATAGGATTGGTCTTGTTTAACCACACTGTCTGTACATAGCTGATAAGATATAGTTTTTCCTACTCCAGATCATATTCCATATTTAGGGGATATGATTTTGTAAACATTTAGGTATGTGATTTGCCTTATACTAACAACAAGTCCTGATGGCTACTGTTGGCCTGGTTACATATGAAAAGTTAGGCAAAACCCTGTGGGATTGGGACACATTTCAGAAAAGAAGTAGTTGCTTTTTCTTGTGCAGGTATTTTCATGCTCTTTTTCAAAAGATTTTATCAGGGAAATATATAGTACTCCAGTAGGAGCTTCTGGTGTTTTGAGACAAAAAGCAAGTTGCTAGTGGCATAACTAAACCATTTTCACAAAGTTGCAAGCGTTGTGGCAGGAACCTGTTTCTAACCAACCCACAGATGAGTTGGGGCAGTGGTGTGTGTCGTACGTATGTTCCACACGTGGTACTCAAGGCRGTTCTCCCTGGGTCTTTCATTAAATAGCAGATATAAAGTAAATGTTTGAAGTATAAGTTGACCATATTTGAAGCATAAGAGTGATGAAAGTGATGCATTATGTCACTGTAACATATTGACATTATCAATTACGTGTTATTAAACAGCTTAGCTAACTGAATGATTTACCTTGTGTTTAACTGCCTTTTTCAATTAAAGGTAGCAAATGCTGTAGAACTGGGGCACAGTCATAGAAACCATATATTTTCTCCTGTTAACACCAGCACTGCTGACATGCAAGTGATGGGAGTGTTGGCATTTTGCTGCAGGCTCTAATGGGCTAGTTTAAATGGTCTAAAAAAAGTGATTAATGATTAGGAACAGGACTGTTACACAGCTTCACAGCTCTTTTCCTCAATGCGTTTCCATTTATGTCAACTAGCCGCACACTTGGGAGGTGTTATTTCAAAGTAGTCAACACAGGGKTTTTTTTCTACTGCCATTTGTTTCTATTTCATGGGTCCCTTTGGTTGGCCAGATACAGMTAGTGTTTCCTTAAAGTTGTAAGCTTCGGTGATAAAGGAGGATAATCCACAGGCTTTGCATGTCTGGTGAACAAAATCTGAAGTGTTGAACTCTACTGTCATTTCAAAACAGTGAATGCTGTCTTTAACGTCACTCTGCTTACTCCTGTTTGGTGTATTGTGTTGGAAATAATTTAAAGGTTCCTCTCAAGTAATTGAAGCACTTCGTCAACCAATACGTGATTCTCTTCTGCTGTTCACTTGATTTTGCAGCAAGCAGTAATTTGTACATTAGTACTGCTTGTTTGTAACGGGTAACTGTCCACCCCTAAGCCCTCCCGTATATGTGTGGATACACATACACATATATATTTGTTATGTGTGTTTCTTTGGGAACTGAGGTCAATAAACACTACTGCAACACTGTAACACCACCCCCACCCCCACCMCCACCACTCCCCACCRGTAATAATTAGCTGCCATTAGTAGGAAAAATSAGTAGTTCCAAAAGAAAATGAAAAACAGGTTGGAAAGTCCAGCATCTCTCTCTTTTTAATGAACCTTAGGACAGTGAGATATCTAGTAGATATAATGCATTCTTTTTGCTCTTTTAAGCTAAGGCAGTATCAAACACTGAAGAGTAGTGGGGATTGAACACTCAAGGGGAAAATACCTTGTATTTTTCGGAAGTTTATTTCACTGTGCTAAGATCTTGGAGCTCGTGGCTGAAAGTCAGCATTTGCTCTTAAGTATTGTGTTGTGAGTGAGGGGAATATATTTTCTTAGAACAGGACACTGAGTAGTATTTTAGTTGCTAGCATTTTGTCTTGGCATTTTATTGATGATCAAAGTATGAGGCTAAGTCTTAGCTGTGTACAAGTTCAACCAAGTTTTCTGAACAAGAAGCTTAAGAAAAAAGTTTATGTAATTTGGGGGTAGAGGGGAGATGGTTTAGAGTGCAGTGGCGTTGGCTCCAGCATGTATATTAGAGCCACTCTTGTGCAGAATAATTATGCCAAACAGATGTGCAGTGTCTGTAGGGGAAGAAGCATGGCTTGAAGGTGAGCATGTCACCCAGTTGGCTAGTCCTTGAATGTGGTGCTCAAGATGGCATTGTAGCTCATCTTCCTTTCAAAATGCTATTTTTCRCCACCTTTGCCAGGAAGCCGAGGCCCAGGCAGGCATGCTGGATGTCTGTCGTCTGTGCTTGACCCCGGCTTCCCAGGAACTTTGACTGAGTTGATTGACTTCAGCCAAAGGTAACAGAGGGGGAAGGGTCCTAAAAGCATTATGGTCCAACCCCTTTCGTGAATAAAAGGTGTCCAGCTAGAGGAGAAAGGTGCAACTCTGTGTGGTAAGGAGTGCGGGCAGAGGGTTTGGCCAAACCCACCGTTTATCTAAGGCCAGAGACTCTACACGGGGGAGTGCAGTTACGTATGCCCCCGAGGCTATAATGCTGTTTGAGAGATGACAAACAACTACAAAACCTGTCCGTGAGAAAGCAGCCTTCGTTAGTCCTGCTGCTGACACAGCCACTTGCTACTCGTGAGAGAGAGATTCTCCTCTCTTGCTTGCACAGTACATGGAGGGGGATTTTTAGGGATTTTCTTGTCTGTGTATGTGCACGGGCTAGAATATGTGTAGTTGTTACTACAGGTGTGTAAAGCCGCTTCCCTTCTTCCTCCTTATCAGTACGATAAGGATCACATTTAACTTATCAGTAGCCACTTGAGTGTGGGTTTTTTTTTTTTTTTAGCACAGGCACATTTTCTGTTTAAAGAGCCTGCTTTTCCAGTCTGCAGATGGGTCAGGGGAACATCTGCTTTGGATAGTTTGCAAGTGTTACTTATTAACACAGGCCCCCAAAATCCGGGCAGTGAGGTGACTATTCCCAGGGCCTGCTTAGCCTGCTACTTGTCTTTTGGAAGCATGTGTTGAGGTTCATTACACACGTTTATTCTTCGGTTTTCTGCTTGGCTCGGATTTGCTACTAMGATTCTGCTCTGAAACGATGATGTAAAATATATATTTTTTTTTCTTACGCATCAGTGCAGCACTTTTCCCCCTGTAGTTCATAGTAGTACTGCTTGTGGGCAGGTTTCAAAGGAACCTCATCTCCATATGGTTTTACTCGATAATCCTTTATCCACCGTCTTCAGCTCTCATTCCGTTGCTTTCTTGCCTGTGGCTACGTTTCTATCTCTGCATCAATTAGCACAGTGATTTATACAACAAGCAAGCAGTTTAGAGGTAATGGTACACAATTAACATCTCATTCCACCATAAAGGGTATGCTAAATACCCCAGTCACTGCTTTCTCTGCCTGGAATTGAAATAAGTGTTTGTCCTAATTCATATGCTATCTGATGTGAAGTGGGCCTGCTTTGTACGGCACTACACCATTAATCTAATTATAGATAGCTGCAAATGAAGTGCTGTCTGAGCACAGAGACTGAAGAAAATAGCGCTTTTGTCATTTAGCATGACTCTGTGAAGCAAGATCGCACTTTACATGGCAGCATGGCAAAATGGAAATCTGAATAATATTGCTGCCTGTTGCATCTTTTCTAATTACAACAGCATTGTAAACACGACTGGGCGCTGATATAAATAGAGCTGTAGATACGCTGTCATGTGGGTTGTAGGAGAAAATCCTTAGTGTGCTGTTGTATTAAATGATGCATCCTGATTGACAGCTACCTTGAGACTGCGCTGATGGAGTTGTCAAAGCGCYGTGCTAACGGGCTGCTCCCGCGGCTGCGGCTGCAGCTGCAGCGGGCTCGGCTCCTCCGCTCGCGCCGCTCCCGCGCCGCTCCCGCGCTTTCCCCGCGCCCGGCCGCAGGCTCGCCCCGGGAGGAGGGCACCTCCGAGCCGGCAGCCTGTGCTCCGCGTTTGGTTCTGCCTCTTCAGCCTCAGCCTCAAGTGCAGGGAGTACGTTTTTGCGTGGCTTTAACCCTTGTTAGGTTTCTCTAGAGTGTTAATTATGTATCACACAAGGAATGGAAAGTGGGAAATGCGGCTGAATTACAGTTCTAATTAAGTTGCTGCTGCTGGAGTGTGTCCTATATGGGGGTGAGGCTCCTCTCTTTTTTCTTTCCCTTGTGCTGCTGCTACTAAAGGCTCACGATTTTTGTGGCTGTTTTGGTTTTGGTTGTGTGTGTGGGTTTTTTTTTTTTTTTTAAAACTGTCTCCGTAGCATGTTGGGTGTTTCTCCTCCGTTAGACTAAAAGTGCCGTTATTTTGTGCAGGTGTTAATGCCAGTCCTCACCACCACCCTGTGGAAATAAATTAGCTCTAGAACTCAGAGCTCAGAAAAAAACCTCTGTGATTTGCAAAATGTCATTTATCTCCTTGTTGAGTAGGAAATCCTTGACTCTGAAAGAAGGTGGTGCCTGAGACCTTCAAGTAATATGGAATACATATATCATTTTCCTGTTTAGATGCCGTGGTGGAAATCGAAGCAAGGGTATGGTCACGATGTTAAAATGTATAATGGTTAATAAAAAAGGCAGCGTGCTCRTTGCGTTCAGCACTGGAGCATTGCTTAGTATTGCTTTGAATGAATACTGAATAACATACTACTTGTGAATCCATGATGGTCAAACCGCAGGTGACAGCAATTAAGTCACTTGAGGCAGGATGGGGATTAGGAACGTTAAAGGGAAATTATGTGACCACAGTTAATAAAATTCACTGATTCCAAAAACGAGACTGTAAGGTTAGTGAAAATAATGAAGACGCACAGCAGACAGTTTCTCTACTGAAATCTGAGCTACGTAAGATTTTCACCCTTCTGACCACAAGAATGACATGAAAAACACGGTTGAACATTTAGGTAAAGCCTACTGAAAATCCACATCTGGTCAGCAGTCCAAACACTGCCGTAAGTAACATATGGGTAGTGATACATTAGATTGCTCTATAAAATCTCCAGTGGAGTTTGAACATTTACAGCTTCTGGGGACATGAGTTTCAGGTGTACAGGGAAGATCATATTTAATAAACTAATGTGAGATGTAAGAGAGTGCAGTTTTTTACTGAAGGTTTACAATATTTTATTGAAGGTTCAGCATTCTACTGAAGGTTTACAATAGTCTGTTGTACACAGCACAGGAACCGWATCTGTGCAAACTACAGAACTTGTTTTTAAGCAAAGATGGGGTCAGAAGTGCCCTGGCCACCTTTTTTGTAGCAGCCGGTCTACTTCTTGTCTACTGACTTGGGGGATCAGTATGGTATATATGTACAAAAAACCTCCACAAAACCCAAGGTATAATTTTCACTGCATTTGCTCCCCCCCACCCCCGTACTCCTTTGCACTGCTGCTATTACACCTTTTTGTTTTCTTCTTTTTTGTCATGGAGATTTGGTTGCCAGAGGTAGTTTTGCGTTACATAAATGTCCAATTCATTTAGCGGGAGAGGTAGGACAGGATACTGTTACCCTTAGAAAACTATTAGGTTAGGTAACATCACTCTTCCCTACTATAATTTTTGTCAACTGATTGTGGACTCCAACAGGCTTTTGGAAAAGAAACACCTGTTTTCTATGCCATCAAAAGCGGTATGGCTCCTTTCGGGTACCTCTTTATTAACTTTGCTTTGGCTGGCAGAATTAGGCTCTGAAACCCTSTGGAGTGGAGAAGTGGCTGGTGACAACTACTCATCAGCGGAGGTCCGATGACTAGCAGATTTCCTTGCTCTGAGAGTCCACCCGCGATCTATTTATGACTCCAACAGATGTTTCTTCTGGTTTAGGCCCGTGGAAACCTTCTGGTCTCTATAACCCAAACTTTACAGCCTTCCCCAATTTACGCCMCTTCTTTCTCCCATCTCCTCCTCCTTCTCCTTGTGAGGATAAAGGAAAAAACCCGAACCTTGTCCGCACTCGGTTAGTAGCATATCAAAACTTCTGCTTCCTACGTTCAGCGTTGTCCTCACCAAATCAAAGGCTAGCAGCACTGTTAATCATGTAATGAAAAAATATGGTATGTTCTTAATTGTCTTTGTTTCAGCGGCACTGGCAGGCGTTGTTTGACTTGGCCTGCCAGAGCCTTGTGGCTCTCACTGAGCGGTTGGCTGCACCTCGGTTAGGTGAACAGCCCCCCTGCACCCCCTGCACGACTCATCCCTATAAGATACATAAGATAAGAAACAGCGTTACAAAGGGACACTTAAGAGGGTATTTAGTGGGGTCCAGCCAGCAGCAGAAATACATCAAAGGTGATCTTAAAGAAGGAACCTTTCTTTGCGGCTTTGTCTTTTTATATTCTGAAAGGTCATTTGTGAACCAACTGTGCCAAAAAAGGCCTTTCCCCAGAAGTTTACTGTTGTTATTTTTTACTTTTTGATTACAGTAACTTGCTTATCCCCCAAACAGACTAAAGAACAATAAACAAATACAAAAGGAAAAGGAACAGCTCATCAATAACAAAGACCTGCGTTTTAAAGCTTTGAGTGTACTGACTCTTACATCTCACTCCAAGCAAAGCAGGAGTCCTGCAGAGAAAGGAATCTAAAAGATATGAAAATTATAAAGATAGTAAAAACAATGTTTGGTAGGGATATTTTAACTTGATGTGGAGAACTGAGCTTTAAAGTGCAGCATACCGAGCAACATGGTTTTTCCCTCACTGCTGTAAGTTGTGGAGTGCACAGGGAATTCTGTATTTCAGTCCCTGTGAAAGACTGTAACCTAGATGAATGCAGAAGGTCTAGCTTTAACTTCAAGTTTAAATYTTAAAATTGGGCATCTTGGAAGTGCTATATGTGGCTTAAAAAACTAAATAGCATCTGAACCTAATCCTTTGAAATCGTATCAGAATAGTCTCTTGCAAGAGGCAACAATACAGTCCACAAATCTAACTTATTTCTGTGTTCTTCCTTTATTTTCTTATTTTTATTTTCAGACTCTGAGTACAAAGAAGACACTAACCATGGATACTGAAACTGTGCAATTTGGTGTAATTATATTCCCCCCCATAGATTTAATGAAGGACTTTTAAGTACAATTTATCTTTGATAAATAGTCCCTCTGCACAGAATGTTTATTAGATTGACAGCAGAATACACTCTACAAGCTTTTTTTCCTTGCCACTTATGACTCAGATGAATTTTAATAGGAGTAAAAAGCTTTTATTTGCACAGTAATTTCACTTAAGGATCATATCCTTCAGAAACTGGCAGACACTTGTATGTCTTGATTGCAAAACAGACACTCAAGAGTAAAGAAACATGCGTAAGATGTTATTATTTGACTTGTCACACTGCTGCAATTCTACTTGCAACTTATGTCATCAAATCTATAGGCAWCACCTCCCTTCTCCCTACAGCATACGTGCAAGTGTGCATATGTGCGTGCATAYGCACACACACACGTGCTTTACTTTCAGAAAAAGAAACTGTAAGGAGCACACTGCATTGAATGCAGTTGCTTGTGCAGGGAGAGAACTAGCTGTATTTTGGGTTGGAAAACGTGAGTGCCACAGGCTTAACTGTCATGATGATGCCTGCGGGAGGCTTGGAGTTAAAGCAGCTTTTTGCATACAAAATGGTGCTGGTTTCCCTGTGCCATATCGGTTGTAACCAAGGCACGTGTTCGGGAACGGGTGCTCAAATCTTTGGGTGCCATTACAGCTTCTGGGAATATTGCTGTGGCATTTTATTACATTTACTGGGATGGTGGTGGGGGATCAGTTCATTTAACCAATTGCTTGTATTTCTGATTAGAAGCAAGTATTTCTAACTGCACGGCTGCACTGTTCATTGCACATCATCTTCTGTGTCCAGACACCMTTTATGGAGGATGATAATCCTCTGTTACGTTGTTTTAATTTGGCTTTGAAAGCTGCTTTTTAAAGATGTCATTGCAGAGTTAATCACCTTTTGCATGTATTTCTAAATACCTTGTTCTACTCTCTACAGAAGCAGAAGGTAGAGTCCCCCTTTACCTTCACCATAAGGATATCGGATTTTTTCTGTCTGTGTAAAAATGAAAAGTAAAGACATTTTATTGCTAATAAAACAATAGCTAATTGTTGTGGAGGAAAACATACTGTTCAAAGCAAGGTGTTGAACTTTACATCAGCAAAATACACATTTGAATTGTAAATGCAGTTCACCCAATGCTTATTATTAAAACCTTTGTTTAAATTATTGATGAAGTGTGGTGCTGGTCTTTGCTCAGTTGGCCTTGCCGAGGCAGGAGTTTCAGGCAGAGACCTGCTGCCATCTACTGGCTTTTTGCATTCATTTTCAAGTGCACTGGGACAAATGTGAAGGCCATCTGTCTAAAAAGCAATGAATTATCTGTCAAAGTGATTACAAGTTTTTAAGAGCTAAAAGCCTGGAGCTGAAATTAGTGTACGCGCTTATATGTTCTCCGAAAGGTTTTGTTTAAAGGGATGCTCTCAGACACTTGAGGTTCATCATATTCCTTTCCATTTCTAGTTGCTATAAAACATACTAGAGAAAACATTCTTTTTTCTCAAGGTAGATAACAGCTGCTGAACCGTTTTTATTGCAGATAAAATATATTCAGATGATATATTTCCAGAATGTTCCGTGATTCTGCCTGTGCATGAAAAAAGTGGAAGTGGAATTGTTTAATGTGTTCTAATCGCAAAATCCAAACAAGTTATTCACTTCAAACATTAAATATATGGTAAAAATAAAGGTTTAAAAAGTAAAAGTAGAGTTTAAAATTAATCGTGTCATTGAAAATCCGGCAGACTTTCCCAAAAGGTCAATTTCTAATTCAGCATAGCGCTGGAAACGAATCCCTCAGTATTCCTTATCCACTAAAGAAAATGTGCAGTAAGCATAAGGATATTTCTGTTTTGGTTTTTTTTTTTTTTTTTTAAATTTGTATCTCCCCTCTCTACCCCCAGTTTTTAAATGAACCTGACATTTCTTTACTGTACTTGATTATTTACTTTTATGTGCTCATTGCTGCAGTTTGGGATTGCATATTTTTCTTTCTGCATCGTGAAAGTCAAACTCTGAATAAAGATTTCAAAGAGGGATTTTTAGACACTCCTGTGAAGAATAGATAACAGATGTATTGTATAAAAACATGCCATAAAATAGTGCAGATTATTGACTGGAATTCACCAAGGTGCAGTTTTCTAAAACATTCCTCTTCCTATTCTTTAGTACAAATTACAAATACTGACGAAGGTTGCTGCAGAGCTGAGCAAGTACATGCCAGAGAAAGCAGCAGAGGACACCTCCAGCATTTTGAGATCTCCCATGCCTGGAGCAGTGGTGGCAGTTTCTGTCAAGCCTGGGGACACGGTAAGAAATGTGATCTATATATCTGCATTTTCATTATATATTCCACACAAATTTCTCCTTGGTGCAACTGAAATGACAGGTCACAGTTTGGTTTTTTTTTTTACATCACCTGTAGAGTAAAGTATGCTGAAGGATGTGCGCTGTTTTTCATTTGCATTATAAAAACTAATAAGGAAGCACAATTCAAATTAAACTGGCTTTAAAAGGAAAATTTTCAGCTGTGTACAAGTCCACAGCTGAAACTCAACAAATAGCTTGGTTTTATATCACAAATGCCTTGGCAGGGGGAAAAAAATTGTGTGTGTGTATATGTGCATGTAAATATATATAAGTATGTCTATGCTGTTAGTGCTAACAGGAGGGGATTGTTGATTTTCTGCCCTGAAGCAACGAAAATATTAATAAACACAGGGGACACAGGATAGATATTTAACTTCCTTTTCCTTACCCCCACTTTATTTTTTAAGAATCCCCGTGTTAGCATTTCGTAAGACATATGAATTGCCTGAACTGGGAATTCCATGCTGGGAATTCCCAGTCTCTTATGGGAATCCTCTTGTCCTGCAGAAGGAATAAACTTGACATACAGAAGGGCAACAGAACATGCTGTTGCTGTCCTGGGGATTTCCAGTGCTGCTTACCTCACACTGAGCTGGAAACAGATGTAAATACTAAATACAGTGTTTTAGAGTTACATATAAATACCTACTTCAACTCAGCTTTATATGAAATTCTACCGGATTGTATCATATGTTATTTCTAAGGTTAGGGCCCTTATCCCTCATAACCATGGAAAGCAATAGAGTGATGCAGAGATAGGAATAGTTGAATCAGATTGTGCAGATTAAAGTACTATTGTCAGTTAAAAGATGCCATAAACATGTATGTGGCACTTAGATACAAACAGAAAGCTTTAGTTGCAGAGTTCATAATTTATGGCAGTGAAACCTAGATTTTCTTGAGAGATGATGTAGAAATGGGATCAAGATCTCAAGTCCAAAATTAGCACTGCACTTACTATGTGATGGTCATCAATCGTGCTGGTRAAGTGATCTGTTTGCTTACATTTTTCTGTGATGCCACTTTTGTTTTTAGAATTTATGGATATTTCTGTCTATGTACAGAAAGAAGGGAGTCATCATGTTAATATTGAAGATCTATAGGTGCAAATGTTCATATTAATGAAATCAAGAGATTTCTGAGAAAACAACTAAATACAGCTGAATAGAAATCAGCAAGAGAGAAATTCTTTTAGCTTCTACACATAGCTTTCTGGTTTTGTGATCTATACATGCACACACACTGTTTATACCTTTAAAAACAGAAGTATTCAATTAAAATTAATCACTATATCATTGCATGGACAGAGAAATCTGTGATTTCTATGTCTAGGCAGTAAGAGTGGCTGAGTGAGGGAGATCTTAACCAAATACTTTTTTTTGGTGAAGAATGAATGGAAACATTTTTAAGGCAAGGATTTTGAGCCTTTTTTAATTTGTTTAAGATTTTTTTGAGAAGTTAATTCTGCTAAATGTTACCAGCCTTCTTGCACTGAATAGTTCTTGTTGTCTTGAGGGRGTAGAACCAGCGGAGAAGGAGGACAGAGCCAAAGGGATTTTAAGTAAATAAATGAACCTCCCTCCACAAATCCACAAGTGGTGCAGTGCATCAGAGCACAAGTTGTTAAATAACGTGTGGAGATTTTTTGTTTTTCTCTTCTCCTCTCCTGCAGCTTTTTGCTGGAAGCGCTGAGTGGCAGGGCATTTGAACGGCATAATCTATGTTCTGCTGACCTGAGCTTGTCAATGCTAATTGTGTGGCTTTAATTGCAAAAACACATTTGTGTTATTGAAAAGGGTTTAACTTAAATCCTTCCTTTTCAGGACTAGTGTCAAAACGTTAAAAAAAAGTGAGCCAGCGAGGGAGATGAGGGTAGCATCAGCTATCGGCACTGAATAAGCAGTGGGATGGTGTGATTCAGATTACACGTCTTGGCTGTCCGTCAGAAACCAGCTCACTCACTACAGCTGTTCAAGGCATGATGGGCAGGGAACTGTAGCTCCCTGATAAATACAGCTCTTTTTGTTGTACTGCTTGGGAAAAGTCTGATTTCTTTAGTCTGCTGGAGAAATGGGAATTTAAGTAGCTCCTATTCTATCTTTGCAACTGGGTTTGGCAGCTCAAATTTGCATGGCATGTGGAAACAGCCCAGCTGAAAAATGGGAGAGCGCGAGGTAGTTGTCCATCCTTCCACTCAGGTATTGCTGCTGTTAGCAAGAAAGCTGCCTGGTTATTAGCTGCCCTGAGATTGTTTTCTCCTAACCTGTGGTCTATGCTAAATAGTGTTAGTGCAGCACAGTCCCTGTGACAGTGCTGCGCTCAGAGAGAGATGCTCTCAGAGCAGTCAGCAGCACGGGGAGCTGGGCTGGCGTGTACCCCTCCTTCAGGTGCAGCTTTACACATGGTGAAAAAACTCCTGGAGAGGGAGGGAYGTCTTGTTTTTGTCTGAATGGCCGCACTTGCAAACTCGTGTTTATTGCCTGCGGTTCAGCTATAGGGCATCACGCCCGGTCAGGTAAAGCATATGGTGTTTGTTAGTCCCTCTCGGTGTGTCCTTAGCCAAATAAGAAGGCGACGCTGATCTCTGCGTTAGTTTTTCTCACTCAATGTATCATTGTTTTTCCTTAAAGCATAGTGTTCTCATTTGGCTGCTGTTGCTGAAAAATACTTTGGTCTGCTGAAGCCCGGTAAAAGATTGTGTGAGCATCCTCTATCCAGCTGGTCTGATGAGCAGTTTTCAATTCATTTTTGCCAAAAGATACTGCATATGCAAGGAATTTATTTTCTTTTGTCTGTAAGATGATCTATAGATTTTAGTAACACAGTGGGGAAGTGCTGTTTGTCATTTAGGGAGAAGCAGAACTTGTGCCGCTGCCAATTTTTTTAGCTTTTTAGTTACTTTCTACTTTCTTTATTTTCCTTCATGTGATCAGAAGACTGTAATTAGTTGTCACTCAATTATTCCTGGAAACACAGTGAAGGCACTCAGAAGCAGAAAGCAATATAAACAACAAAACAATTTGAAATCTGGCTGTGAGTGGAAAGAAGGTTAATATTATTTAGGGAAAGAAGGTTTCAATTTAGCTTACATTCCTCATGAAAACACAGTCACGTTATATAGGAAGTATCCATTTGGAGGGGAAGGGTGTTTGCATGTGTATTTTGTACGTAGACCATTAATGACCAGTGTGCATTAGGATGAAATTTTGTTCCCTATGGTGCCAAGAGCAAGAGAAACCACTGGGCTTCAAGAGTCCAGGCAAGGGACTCGCTCTGTTTCTGCTGACACTGAGGGCAGCACAAGCCAGCCCTGCTAGCACACGGCGGTATTTTCATGCCGGAGTGTGGAGATGGCACTGCACGTGGTTTTAATCTCACCATAAAAAACACAAATACAGTACCATAAAAACTACTAAAGCTGCACAAATTCGCTGCTTTACTTAGAGGGTAGGAAATAGGCAGGTACTTGCAAATATTTCTTCTGCTTGAGTTGTTTGGCTTGATTTTTTTGCATGTAGGATTCTGTGCACTGAAACTGCAGGAGCAGGGAAAGCCCAAGATCCTAAGGGTTGAACAGGTAAAACAATGTTGTCGTACCCCATTTAAAGCAAGCTCCCCCAAGTTGCTCCCACAGCTGAGTCAGAGTTTGGTAGTCTGAACTGAGCACAGCAACAAAAAAGGTCTTAACTATTCTATTCTGATTGCCTTGTAGCCTTTGCTATATTTTCACCTATGAATATAGTTTTTGCTTTTTCAGTTTTCTAYCTGTCAGAAATGCAAAGGTGTTTTTCTTTTAGCTGTAGGTTTCTGTTGGTTGTTTTTCTTTTTTAATTAAATTAAGCAGAACAGGTGGCATTACTAAGCCAAGCATTGGTCAATAAGCTAACAGCAGTCCTGGTGGCCTAAATCACTTTAGTGATTCCCCCCATCCATAAATGTGTAAAAACAAAGCACCTCTGGATAAACAGCCCAGCGTTACTGAATCTTTGTAGGACTACAGCCAAAAGAAGAGGGCAATTAATTATTTTGACCTAACTTTCTAAATTTCCTCTCTTCTTCCCAGATTACCCCAGGTTTTGGAAGTTATCACCATTCAAACCACTCTTTAAATGGACTTTTTTCATATCAAAATTTCTTATGATTTCAAATTGGTGCTAGTGTAGCCATGGGTATTGATAACTGCATGGGATGATTTTTTTCCTACCAAAATGTCAGCTATTAAATGTATATGCTGATTATCTCTGTATTTTCAGAATTGGGTATCTTGAAGGCTGCTTTTTTTTTGTTGTATAACTTAAAAAATACATTCCTGTCAGTGATTCCACATTTTAAAAAGAACCGAGGAACATGTTTTAAGCTGCATTCCAGTTCTTCTAAACTGCATTCCTCTTCCAGTTCAGTTGCATGCACGTTATTTCAATTTCTCTTGTTATTCTTTAGAAAAATAGTTAAAAAAAAAATATTTCTCCACAATTTTCCATTTCACAAGCCTAGGAAAGTTCTTGCTATGGGAAAAAGATATGTTTTGCKTGACCTCTACTGCTGAAAACTATGCTCACTGCTAAAAAACAAAAACCAGCTTCCTAAATGTTGTTTCTCACTACGTCGTTCATTCTTGTAAAAGAAAAGGTGGAGTTATAAAGTTGCCTGTTGCCATCAGCCAGTTGTGTATTGTTTTAAATCATATTTGCCCTTCAGACCTCAAAATCTAAAAAAAAAATATAAATTTCCTCTTTCTTATCTTCTACCCATAATTATACTGGTTGGAATTTATAACAGAGAAATAACAAGCAGGAAAAACAGTGAAAATTTATTTGCTTAAGTAACAGTTTTACATTTTATATAGACAAACATGGTATCAATTACTAATTTGTAAGATATTCTTAAATACAAATAAGATTTTTCTCATGTGCGTGAACATTTTTTTTCTTTTATTGTTCTGTTTTTCCTTTTTCTTTCCATTTACCTCCTTTCGTCCCTCCTGTTCTTCAACGATCCCAGAGCAAATATTAACTGCATTTTTGTGTTAAAAGGAGTTTCTAAACTTGACCAAATGCGCTCACGATTCTCATGCAGTTTTTATGATTCTGTGTATTAAATAATTTTTTTGGGTGTATTTTTGTGGGGAAAAAACCCTATTGGTAAACAGGAAATGAAACCATTTTCATAATTGTGGCATTTCAAGAGTAAAAGCATTCAAATATTTCACCATTCTTATAGCTTCAGTAATAATTGTGGTTACATGAAAAAAAACTTAACTATAGTAATTGCTCATAACATATTTATGTAAATTTTGTATGTGACCTGAATAGATTTTTCTTCTATATCTTTATGCGATTGCACAGTGTTAGATTTGTGTTTGAGTGTGGTGTAATTAAGAATGAAATCCTATTCCAATGAGGAGGTACAAATACTTGATATTATTAGAGTTTCCTCCAAGGGGAAAAATGCTACCATCCTCTGTAAAGAAATCATAGATTATTTTTTTTTTTTATTGGTGTGCTTTGCCTTTTCAAATGATAAACAACTTTTTAGCTGTTACTGAAAAAGCTGACTGATAAAGATTGGTGTGATGGAAACTTAAGTCTTGCCTTGGGCTGAGTAGCACAAGAATCGCCCCAGAAGAGCTCTGGCTGCGTATCGCTTCCCCAACACGCCGGGATCTCAGAAGCAGCTGGGGAAGTGTGTTTTGGATAAGTGGGAGTGCAACGACCAGTGCTGATTGCTGTCAGGGGGACATCACTGGCCTTTGGTTAGTCAGAGGTCACAAAATTTGGGATGTGCTATCTTCGGATCGATTCGTTAGAGTGTGGCAAAAAAAGCTGAATAATGATTTGTCAAGTGCTATTAATTGCTGCTAATTATATTGCAGCTCTGTAGTTCTGGTTTCAAAGTTAATTTGGAAAGAAGGGAAAACCAGCACTAATTATTTTACATGGTAAAGGACGATGTCAAGGAATTTCAACTGCTGTCTATCCAATTCCTCTTGATTTGTTTTCTTGTTGGGTGCTTGCTGCCAACAAGTCAGAGAGAAAAAAATCTGGGAAGGGAATGATACCAGCATGGACTAAGTTTAAACAACAAACAAACAAACAAAAATCCGAGTATCTTCATAAGGGTTTTGGATAGTGAGTGCATACTTAACTCTGTTCAGTGGTTTTGTACAAGCATAAACAAGATGAATGTTTGTAATTATTTTGCAGAAGGCTACAAGAGGGGGTAACTGGATTTCATATGGCACCGTCTTGCATTGCCCCTTCTTACTTATAAGGCTCAATAGGGACACAAGTCTCAGCATAGAGGAAATTGCGAGGGATATCTACTGGTGTCTCCCCAAAGCTGAGGAAGGAGTTATCAATAAAATCCAATTCTCACTTCGCTTTTAACCAAATCCAAGATCCTCTTTGCTTAGGGCTGTCATTGTTCTTTTCCCTTCAGCTCCAAGAGCCTTAAAAATGTTACGCATCGGAGCACCTGTGTTCTAAATATAATGGTCTTAAAAATGTAATTGAGGGATTTTCACTTTTGTAGGCAAATCAGCAGGGTTGATATTGATCCATCTTTTTAGGGAGCCACAGTGCACCAGAAGGTGATACTGTAGAGGGCCCCGTAAACCCTCGGAGCCTTCTGTCTAATTTGGCAGAAAAACAGAATGTCGGACAACAAAAGAACGATCTGATTCCGTAAGAAATCTTTATCCCTCCCACCCCCTTTTCACAAGATTAAAAAAAAAAAAAAAAAAAAAAAGACTTAATTTTTTCAGCTGCACACAATGATTTGGTGCTCACTCTTGCATTGAAACAGTTGCTGTCAGAACAGGCAGGAAACAGTTTTCTTTTAATTGCTGAAATCATTCGGAAGTGCTTCATGCACGGCTTCTATACGGCAGATGCTGTGCATTAATTGGCCTGTGTAGGGCTGACCCAGGGTTCCTTGCAGTGGGCCCAATTTTAGGCAGAGGGTTTAAATAGCTTATTTCTTATTTTGTATAACCTGGTGTACATTATGAGCGCGCTTGCACGTGGAGTATTTCATGGTCTGCAGTTTCTAATGTCATGTGGGTTTCAAAACCTGTGTTTCTCTGGTAATGTACTAGCAGCAGGTAAGCTCTAAATACCATCCATCAGGAGCTAATTTTTTATCCAGATACTCCAATGACTGATGAACCTGTCTTTTGTATGAATGTTCAGCACAGGAGAAAGCCATATGCCCCTGGCACTGGTTCCTATGCATTCTTTACAGTTTGTAGCGAGGAGATTAAGAAAAAAACAAACCCTTACATTTACATGTCTTTCATTTATTTAGCAGTTAGCACTTTCTGAAATAGCTCTTTTTTTTTTAAACAGCAAAAGGAGATTTTGGTCTCTTAAAGCGATCCGACTACCACTCCTCATTTTCTTTATCAGGAATATTACTGCACACCCTTAATAGGGAACCTTGTTTTGCTACTCCCCGTCTGTTCAAAACAGACCTTAGCCCATTAGAAGGTCCTCCCTTGTGTGGGAAGACCACAGCTGTTACTGTAAATCTCATCCAGTAACTGTATCACCCCCATTTTGTGGCTCTGAAGGATGAAATTGAGAAATGGAATACTGTGCAGTCATCCTTTACGTCTCCAATTTTAGGCCTTTGCACATCATTTTCATGCTTTTATTCCAAATCAAACAACATTAGTGAGCAACACCACCCTGTGCTAAATGCCTAGCATCTAAGGCAGCACCTACGATCTTTGTTTTTGAAGGATTTAGGATTTGGAAGGAATTTGGGGTTTTGTTGATGGTGGATTTTTTTATTTTATTTTTTTTTATTCCCTCTTTTCCCTCTCTCCCCCCCACCAGATCTTTCCCAATCCCCAGAATTTGTTGGAAGCAGAAATCCAGACGGTAGCGAGGTGCCTAAGATGGAGGATGCTCTGTTACGCCTCCACAGAGGAAGCGAGARCTCAGCACGGTTAACAAACACAACTTTAAAAAGGTTTCTGTTTCTTTAAATCCTTCTGAATAAAGTGGATCTAACTTCTTATGAAGGATATTGGGGGCTTTAATCAGAAATAAGAAGTGGTTTAAATCATTAGCACAACAAAGCAAACTATAAGCTTGAAGATAAAAGTCTCAGGGGAAAGAGTCCTCTGAAAATAAATGGGACTTGATAGATTTCCATATCATTTATAACTTCCCTTAATTACACTTGGAAGACTTGCCAGTAAAACTGGAAAATTGGCAGCCTGTATCCATTATAGTAATTTTGCCGACCATGGCAAGCAGCTGGCTTTACTGGATTTTATTTCCCATCACTCACAATTAATCATCAGCTGGAGATGTCTGAAACTCCTCAAAACGTAGCAATACTGTGTGACATTCAGGCCTCCTTAAAATGCTAAAATCTGCTGAGTAAATGGGCCGAGTTCCCCTTCCAGCGAACTCATTTTGGTGCGAGGCAGGCTGCCGGTTAATGAGTGCCACTTCGATAATCGGATGCGAATGTGAACCCTGACCTCATGTCAAAGGAGAGGACGCAGCAAGCCGGATAAAAGATAGGGGATTCAGATCTGCAAACTTTACACCAATTAGACCGGGAGCGGGGAAATACATCAGTGCCGATTGGGTTTATCAGAAAGACTTGTGGGGCTTGTGACCATTTTGTAAGCCTAACATTGAAGACGTCCTSTCACAATCATTAAGTCTTTATCAGGTGACGCACAAAAGTCTGAGGAAAGTGTACCATATTCACAAAGATCCCGTGGTAGCGATGCCCTCGGATCTGCGCCGTCTTTTTGTGTCTCTGAGTTTTAAAGAGGCCGATCTGTGAGTGCAATTAGTCTTTATGGCCYTCCTGTAGGTGCAGTGAAAACGGCTCGGGGTTGCTGCTTCTCGCATTCTGCTTYCACCCCGTGTCGTGAGTTGCTTAGTGGGAAATGCCTGGAGACAGTTCCCTGTCCTGTCTGTAACCTTTTGGCCAGAGGAGATAACAACCACCATGCAGTCCCCAAGTTATTCAGAGAGTGCTATTGACTGTTCCCAAATTCACACCAGAATTGTTAGCAACATCGAGATGTCAAGTACCCTCCTCTTCAATGATTTTTTTTCTTCCTCTATTTTTTTTTTTTTTCTTTTTCCTTTTCACTCTGTAGAGAACAAAACTGAACAGCTACTTTGAACTGCGCCATGCAGAAATAAACTACTGAAACACGGACTGCAGGTCTAACAGTTAATCACTTATTTATTTTGATATTCCAAGCAAAGTGAAGGTAGATTTGGCTATAGCATAACTCTGTGAGAAAGATACCCGAGTTTAATTTCTTTTAAGAAAAGGAGCCCTTTTATTTTACTTGCTTCCAATCAATCAGATTTTTTGTTTGATTTTATTTGCCTGTTTTGACAGATTTGGGTCATCACTGAGACCTCTCTAAATTGAAATGTAAACATGATGGTTTACATTGGTTTACCATCCACTGAAATAAATAAATTATATGATGAAAATGCAACATTAAAAATGGTCCAGATAAATCCTTAAATATGTTAGAAGGCAAGAACTCGTACACATCACTGCAGTTTTCATTTGCAGGCTAAATAACAGCAAAAGGATGTGTGCAATTATGGAATGAAAGAAATTGGACAATGCCCGAAAGACTGAAAAAGAGAAAAGAGAGATACAAGTGCCTAATTTTAGGATTTGTGGCTTTGCAACACAATGGTTGGAGCTGTAAAGGTTTAACATAAGAACAGTAATTAAACTTCTTTGCTTAAGTGACACTTTCACCAAGGTAATTTTCAACAAATTGCACATCATCAGAAGTACTGACACAGCATTTTCACGCGTGGTACGTGCTGCGAGTGCCTCCTTCCTTCCAAATTAGTAAGACTAGATGTTAACTGGATACTTTGTCTATATATTTTGTGGGTTGGGTGCGTTATTTCTTTCCCAGACATCACTTCCTTTGTCATCAACCCGGCAGGTATTATATAAAACACAAAAGCTTTATTTTTGAAAAAGGGGGGAAACTGAGGAGGAATTCAGATTAATGGAGATTTCCATCCCACAACCACTAATACTTCCTGGCATTTTAGCGCTGTACTTAAGATCTACAGAGACAGTTCTGTACTTTTGCAGTAGATGTATTTCCAGAACTCTGTTTAGATAACTGCTAACTGGTTCTTTTGCACGCCATCCGCCCGATGAAGCCATGTTACGGTTACATCGCACTGGGGCTCAAGAGAAGGGTTTCTTGTGCCCTTGAAATTAGGCCACTGAATTCGGATCTGCACTCCTTAGCACCTCAATCTTCAGCAACTTTTAGAGGCCCATGTTCTTGGCGCTCTGATAGCTGAGTTTAACCAGAGGGCAGCAAATTTGTTTCTGAAATATGCTATTAAAAAAACCCCTCCAACAAACATTCTTGCCTTTTTTTTTTTTTTTTTCTTTTAAACAGAAGTAGATATTCATAGCTTCCTCAGAAATGTCTGGAAGATTCAGAGCAGATGAAAGAAAAGCTGAGCAGTCAGATAGGGAGAAGAAGAGGAAAAGAAGCAAGGAAGGAAAGAAAGAGCTGCTGGGACAAGGCTACAGGCAGAGGAGCAGGTGTGGAAGGAAGGAGACAAAAGACAGGGAAAGGGAATAGAGGGGAAATAACTGGGGACAAAGAACCAGTCTTCGATACTATTCACCAAATTTGACACTGCTAATGACTTAAATGCTCGCCTGAAGCTCAGGATGGAATTTCTGCAGGTGAAGTGTTGGGTGTTGGTTACTCTCTGTATCCGGTTGTACACCGTGTTCCCATAGCAAACGCTTTCCTTATTTACCCCCAAAAGCCCGTCATATTGCTGTTGGCAGTCTGTTGAAGAAAGGGTGTGTAAGCACCTTTTAACGTAATGTCTTTTCTTCTGTCTTGCTCAGAATCCATAGGCAGACATCAATGCTTTTCAGTGATTGCTAGTGCATGCTTTTGAAAAAAAGCTTTATTTACATTTTCAGAATGTACTTCATGCAACGTGCATTTGATCTCTGACTTCACACCTGTCTGTTAGACAGTATATTCCTCTGAAGTGGTACACACTTGTCCTTAAACATGTATTATTMATTTTACATATATTTAGAGAAATGTATCTATGTGTATATATGTATGTATACAAACAAACACATTTTGAGGGCTCTAGCACATATAACAACACATAAACCAGATCTCTGCAGGTCTCAAATTACCCTCTTTTATGAAATCTTGACGTCAGAGTGAAAGCATCCCAAATTTGCTGGGATAATGAGTGAATGGCATCCCAGAGGGCTGTGCCTGCACAAGTCCTAAATACTGGCACGTAGGGCCTAGCGCCCTTCCCTCTCCGGCATAAATCGTCTTCATGGGATGACTGGCTGATCGCTGGGTTACATGAGGGATAAATTCTGAATCCCGTGTCTTTCCCCTCATGCGTAGGCAGTCCCCCGACCACTGTAAAGCCTCAAGCGTCTGTTTTCTCAGCGGTGTGGTCCAAGGCGTTGGAGGGACGATCTGACTGGGAGGCACAGGGAGCCCAGCAGAGCAGCCCAGTGGGTTACTGGTGACCCTGAGCTTGCACGTGCCTGTTAGCAGAGTGCAAACAAGCAGAAAGAGGAAACTTGAATGTTTCCTTTTAAGAGCTGTCGGCGGCGGTGAAAATGGTGGGTTTGCCTCTGCGATGCCTCCCTTGCAGACAAGAGGTGGTGGTTCCTCGCAGGCGTGGAACCCTTCCGTCAGTCCGGAGTCATCAGCCGCCATCCAGATGCTGCCATGTGCGGAGGTGTGACTCTCTGCTCAGCATTAGCCCGCTGGGCATTGCCGGAGCTTCCAGCTCGTGCTTCCCCGGACACGTGCCAAGAAACTTCTGGCTTCTGAATCAGGACTAGTATCAGCAGGATCTGCACCAGGGAAGCAAAGAGACTCCCTGGCCAAAACTGCACAAATTAAATTCTGCTCTGGATTTAATTGATGTYGAACTGTGGTGGATGTGAAATGTGAACTGTAGAAGTTGCAGCTGAGTGGATGGGATGGGAGAGGGGCCTTTCAGGTTTGTCTGGGGTGCTAGTTTTAAGTAGGTGATTCCGTTTTCCCTGTTTTGCTTCCAGTTTTGTCAAAAGCAAACTGCGATGTGTGGTTGTGGTTTGTGTCGTGACTGTGTAGCTGGCTGGCTTGATTTGTGCCATGAAAGTCTTTATAGCATTTAATGAAATAATTCCTTTATTTTCGAGAAGAATCATACACACTTAGAGCATTTCAAATCCTCTATCCTCATTTTGTACTGCTTTAATTTCACCAGGTTTCAGAAGGTCAAGAGATTTGTGTAATTGAAGCAATGAAAATGCAGAACAGTATGATTGCTGCTAAAACAGGCAAGGTAAGCTACCTTGGGTCAGTTAAAACCATATGCAACTTGTCAAGTAGGATAGAATTTAAAAAGGAAAAAAGGAGGATTCTGGTTGTTAAGGAATTAAGTCTGATTGTTGTAAGTCTTTCAAAGTGAGGTGTCTTTAATTTTTAACATTTGCATCTGCTGTGAATGCTGTTAAGTAGTTCCGAGCCTTAGATAGCACAGCAGGAAATAGCTTTACTGGCTTCAGAAATTCGTGTAACTCTTTTTCTCCTAAATGATTTGTTTTCTATGATGTTACAATGCCAAGCTGAATTGAAAAGTGTTGCAGACAGTTTCTCCAAATTCTGTCTTTCCAGAGAGCAACTGAAGAAGAGAGATCTCTTTGCTAGTTAATTCATTAACGGCAAACAATTTGACATTAAAAAAACACTCAGAACTAGGCACAGAAAGTGCTTTTGCAGGAAGATGAGAAAAGCAATTTTTTTATTATTGTGACTGTTAAATATGAAGCCTAGATCTGCAAATGTGTTAAGCTTTGCAAAGCTGTGCATTGTGGTATCTTGCTTCTAGGGGGATCAGCGTTGCAGCCCCCGAGCTGGGACTCTCCTGCTGCAGYGCAGGATGTACCAAAACCTGCGCTCTGGGCAGGGAACTGGTTAAGCTTATATGACAAGGGCATGCCTTAAACCCCATCTGGTCTGGGGACTGTCAGCCCCTAAATCAGGGCCTCGGAGCATCCCTGTGCCAGATTATAATTCACAGCCTGAAACCATCACCTAGACACAGGCCCCTGATCCATCCTTTTCAAAGGGAGAGCGGAGTTACTCTTGAGGAGTCACCGGTCAGAGTCCTTGCCAAAGATCTGGATTATATATTCTCCTCTATCTCGTATTTCCTAGCACGTCCTGCCCCTTCTCTGCCTGGGGACAAGCCCCTCTGCGCTCCCTGAAGCACTGCYATTTTGTTATTAAAAATAGCAAACCCAAACCCAATGCAAGATCCCTTA
The DNA here is from genome assembly GCA_030449065.1 of Oceanodroma leucorhoa. NCBI lineage: Eukaryota > Metazoa > Chordata > Aves > Procellariiformes > Oceanodroma > Oceanodroma leucorhoa. The sequence continues at coordinate 7,322,232 of JASVER010000002.1, read as the reverse complement.
GCCCAGAGGGCGGCAGCAAGGAGCCTGGCTCTCCAGGGCAGGGACGAGGTTAGCCCCTGGCAAGATGTGCTGAGATCTCAAGACGGGTCTCTATGCCAAGGACTGTTTGTGTGTTTACAAGAAAGGCTTATTTGGCACAGCTCTAAAATTGTTGCTGAGGCTGGGACCCAGGGCTTGCCTCTTCCAGTGCATCTAGAGCAAAACTGGGTCTTGAGGAAAAAAAATTGCAGAGAGAGGGAGAACGTACCTTCTCCTGTTGCTCTAACGTTGCCACTTTGTTATTTTATTTCATGCATTAATTCCTATATGATTTATTTTCTCACTTGATTAATATTTCCCAGCATTTAGTTTTTCATCTTTGCTTCTTCTGTTTAACCCCTTATTGCTGCTCTTTGCATCCACTGTTTTTAACTAGAGAGCATTTGTAATTAAAATGCCATTCCCTCTCCCACCCACCCCCTTTTATGTTTTACTTTAACTTCCCCTTTCCCACCAAGGTGTGCTGCAACCCACGGGCCTGTTGCTTAAAATCCCACTTCTACTTCTCCCAGTAATAAATATCTTCCACTCACGCTGTACAGATGCCACGTAAAGCCCACGTTTAGCTTATTAATCCTTCAAAGTGGGATTTGAACGGTGCACAGGCCGTTCAATGGGCCTGATGTGCACCTTGCAATGTCCCCTTGGCATCTCCATTTTAATAATAAGCAAATTATTTGAGTCTTTAGAATTTTAAGAATTTGAAAAAGCAAAAAAGTTTTGGGCTGTTTAGAAATGAAGCTGCCACACAGAATTCATCCCGTTCTGCAGTGCAAAGTCATGGCTCTGAGTGCTAAAATAACTTGGCCCCTCCACAGGATGTTTGGCAAGGGCTGTTAGTCCACGTTTTGATGCTGTGAAGCCGTGTTTTGAAACTCAGTTCATTTGTCTTCAGCTGGAAGACGTTCCCATTTTCATTCCTGGCTGAATTCCTTTTCTGCATCAAACCCCATCTTCCTGTTTGTAATTGTGAGAAAAGTGGCTTGTTTTTATCTACTTTGAGTTCACTCCAGCTGCAGGTGGTTTAAAAATGAGGGAAAGATGGAGAGGAGCTGGCGTGCCTCCCGACTCCTATGGGACAGCTGCGCGTGGGTCAGGACGAGGAGCTGGCCCCGCTGCCTGTCAAAAATCACTGGGGAGTTTGAAATACTAGTCAGCTACAATGTTTGCTGAACCTTGGCTTTGTAGAAAAAGAAAAGAAAGAAGTAGAATATTTTCCACACTGCTTTAATCTCTTACAAGATTGAGACTCAGGAATCGGGTGGGCTGCCTAGCTATTGATTTAGAAATAAAGCTCTTTTTTGTACATCTCATGTGTTCGCTCATGTACAGTGTTCAGCTTCATTTCTGGGGCAATGCAGCAAATACGCCTGTGCTACAGAGCCAGAGATATGCTTGCAGCTCACGTGGCTTTAGACTATCAAACTCGGACGCAGRCAATAGCGTAGCCATAGTAGCCTGGTATTTCAGGTATGCTGCAGGTTTCCTTTAGGAGCCCAAGGTAAAGTTCGGGTGACTAAACTGAGCTAACTGCTGAAAAAGGTTCTGACCACTGACATGCCAAAGCATGACATGCCAAAGCATGTCAGTGTGAGCTCTGAATTAACATTGCAGGCAAACTCTAATACACAGCTTCAGGTATTTTCTGGAGATCCATGTGCTGAAAGGGAATTCACGTTACAGCCTTTCATAGAGGAAATGAGGGACTAGTATAAGATGTTTGTGTTTTAAAATTCGGGAATCTGCATGTAAGTATATAATTCATCTACAGATGTAGTTGCATTTATTTGACAGTGGTAGCCCTTTGCCAAGTTCAGTTACGTTAAAGGATCCAAATTCAGATTTGAATCAATCCATCTCAGGTGTCTGGGGATTGAGGGAAACCCATTTCATGGCTGCAGCCCCAAAACTCTGTTCTGCTTAAAATCTGTAATGCAAGAGATACTGGAATATTTAATTGAAACATTCAAGTGTGAGTGTTGAAGAGTCAGCCTGTCATCTAAAAGATTTAAAAATTTAGTAGTAAATGAACAGCAGTGCAAACAGGTGGAAGAAAGGTGCTTTTTAATTTTTAGAAGTGCCATCTCAATCTGACATTCAGATCTTCAAGCACCAAAGTAGTAAGAAAAACAGCAAGTGATAGGTGCTTAAATACCTTGACGGAGTTGGACACAATTTGGTCAAGCACCGGAGCAGGCTGCCCACAGGTTGTGGAGTCTCCGTCCTCAGAAGTACTCAAAACTCAGCTGAACGCCGAGTTTTGGAGGTTGAGCTGGCAACCTCTTGAGGCCCTTCCAACATACATGCACCTGTGGTCCCCGTGGTGGTCATAATGTTGTGTGGTGGCCATTTACCCCGTGCTTGCAGATGTGATACTCTATATAAGCAATGCCAACCAAGCCATTTATTTAACCATGCTATTGAGGGAGATTTGAAATTATTTCTGTTTCTGTACCGTAGGTGAAAGCTGTGCACTGCAAAGCTGGTGATACCGTTGGAGAAGGAGATCTGCTGGTGGAACTGGAATGAAAGGTTGTCTACATACTGTTGAATTAGCTAAGCCTTTATTATTTCCATCCATAAAGTAAAATCAAGGAAATTCAACACAGAAGACGGACAGTCCTATGTGCAAGATTTTATACAGTCATATTTATTGTATCAGTGGTTAAGACAGCAAACACAGATGTTAAACCTTGGCAACAGATCCCAGATTTTTACTTCCAGAAATACTTGTACATAACCTTTGTAATTCTTTGATTTTTCAGGATCAAATAAAATCAATAAAATACCATTGCTGCTTTAAAACAGGAAAAGCCTCTTTTTTTAAAAGAAAAACAAAAGCCCAAATCCGATTCATCTTCTTCATGGTAGTATCACTGGTTTGAGGCCCCAGCCAAATTGTACGGAATGGTTGGTAAGAGTGAAAAATTAACCACTGAGTGGTTAACCGAGTTTTCCTATGCTCTGTGTAATCGCTGAACAACTACTGCCGGTGGCTTAAATTCTGATCAGATTTATTGTAACATTTTGAAGCCTTTGTAACAGGTTAGATGTTTTATTTTGCTAGTACAGATTTTCCCCATGTATTTTCATATACAGTGGCAAGGGAATTTTCTTCTTTTATTCAGAATACTGAAATACTGACATTTCCCTCCCTTTATCTTCCTTCAACTGATTACTGGATGCGAGTCCTTACAGAAGGAGCTGGCACTGTCCTTCAAGCCACCCCAAGGTATTGCTAGAGGCACTTGCTGTCCCTCAGGCCAAGCCTCCTCCTCAACTCTTACCGGAAAGGGAGACCCAAGTGTCTCATCTTTTGTTGTGCAGAGGCTCCTACTAACGACTGTGTGAAGAACTAGGACTGTCCATAATACGTAACTGTACCCTGCCAGAAGAGCTGCGTATCCCATGTGGGAAACCAGAGAGGGCCTGGAGAGGAGATCTAAGAGACTTGAACAGAAGTGCGAGAGCCGGTGACTTGGTCAGAACAGGTAAGAGGATGTATTTTTTTTCCCTCCTCACTCAGGAACTCCATGCCACAGGATGGTGAAGATACCAGAAGTTTACTGGGCTCAAAATGTTAGTGTGTGGTTGAGAGAGGCTCTTTCCTCCATTAATTGATCTAGCTCATAAGCCAGCAGCTGCAGCTCCCTAGGTACAGCGCTGCCTCCCCACTCCCCGCGCACCGTCCCCTGCCTCTCCCCGCGCCCTTCCCCAGCCCTCCGCTGCTGCCCACGGCCGCCCAGGGCACTGGGCTGCTCCTGCCTTGCCTCTCGCCTCCTACAGCTCGKTTTTTTTACATACCTCTAAGTCGCCGATCCTGCTGTGCCTTTACTGCTGCCCCAGAGAGGAGGGGGCCTGCTCTCATTTTCTTGCCTAGGACGTGCAGAGYCGTGCTGCTTCCCAGAAAAGCCCCTCTGGCCAGAGGCGCCTGGGCCCTTTACCGGAAGGTGAAGGACGAAAGTCTGTGACAGGGCTGGTGACTCACGTTCAGCCAGAAAGGTTCATGATTCTGCTTGAAACTTCTGACTAAAGAGGCGTTTTTCATGTTATTCAGACACTGCCAATTACATCACATGGCCAAGGGGGAATAATGTATGTAGTACAGGGACCTGCTTTGTTAATTAGCTTACAAAACTCATCAAGATGAGTAAGGAGAGTGTTCGGGTGGTACCTGCCCTCCGGGAAAATTAATGCTTTTGGAGTTGGAGAAACTGAGGCAGGCACCCTGCAGATCTTCCTACAAATCTCCTGACTGCCATCTTGCCCCTTCCCAAAGGAGCACAGTTCAGCTTCTGCAGGTTGCCCTGAGCTTAAAAAAAGAAAAAAAAAAACTATGGTGAAGAGACATGATATGACTATTCTACTTTAAAATTACTTAATTTGCCTACTGCAGCAACACAAGCTTTCTGTCTGTTTTTCTAAATGAGATGCAGCAGTGTCTGCTCCCGATAAAGTTTAGGTTGATTCCTTACCCTGGATCCCTGGGCTGATCCCCTGCCCCGGATCTCCTCTGGCCATCACAGGGCTACTGGCAGTGAAGCAAAAGTACAACATTGTTCTTGACAGTATCCTTAGTGCATTTAATCGCACTTTGGCTCACTGCATGGCATACATTCCCTGCTCACATCCCTTTGGCAGCTTTGTATGCTGTACAATCTATATGTACCAAACACTGCAGTTGAAGGAAAATATAAGGCACAGTAGCTTAACAACAGAAAGCCGTGATTTTCCCAGATTGTACAGAAACCAGCACAGTTGGTTGGGTCAGGGGAACAATAGCCGCCTTTCCA